>OX352302.1:13602454-14852454 GCA_947086415.1 Pammene aurita
TGATAAGGAAACATCACCATTTACTCGGCCAGCATTTATGGATGAATAATATTCTATAGGTATTTTAGAGACTAATGCCATACAGTTGGAATATCACGAGTTCATCATGTCGATAGTTGATCCTTGGTCAACTAAATAAGAAGCGGAGTACAGTCACCAGCAATAGTATATTCCTACACGAAGGCCGCAAAAATATGTGACGACACCCTCTTATGGCCATACAAATAAGACCGTGTCACATATTTTTGCGGCCTTCATGTAGGAAGATACCTTTGCCGGTGACTGTACCACCATACAAATGATTCTAACTTAGGCGGCTTACACACTGCTGCGTTTTCCGGTTGCGGCGCCAGTGTGACAATCGCCTTAAATGTATTTTCAGTAATATTGGCAATGGGTGAGTTGGCTTATGCTTATCTTATGACCAAAAGTTGGTCTATAATATCCCTTCACTTGCGTATAAATAAAACAATGTTTGATTGGCTACTTTCTTACAGGGAATATTGCTAGTGGTGTAGTAGATATTTTCGATTTTGAAATCTATCCTATTTACAACGCTCTCCCAGTTCACCTCAATGCACCTTTTATACAAAACACATGTCTAACCTACACTCAGGTACCTAATTAGCAGAGCTCGGATTTTTCACGGCAAAACAAAACACTAGCGTAATTTAGCCAGTGCTTGAAATATTATTTTATCGATATCGATAATTCAGAACTAGAAGAAATAAAAGTCACCAAATAAAATTAATATGTAATAAAACTAATAAAAACATTTGTATGAAGTTACTATATATTAGAAACAGACGCAATTTCTTCTTCAAAATCTACGTCAGTACACACAGCAGCACAAGACATTTTATTTGGGTAATAGTGATAGGAGTAGATGATCATTATCTTTTCAACATTCTCTGGGAGTAAACAGTTGCGTTTATCACTATAAATCCATTTATGTACACTAAATGTACGTTCAACTTCAGTTGACGTCAAGGGAGCAAATTTATAGAATTCATTATCAGTTCGGGTAATATTTTCAGATATGTCTCTTAAAATTTCGTAATCAGGATTTCGTTCGAGCACGGCTTCAAATTTACGTATCACTGGTAAAAGTTTACTCCAGTTTACGTAGCAACGAACAGTATCCAGAATGAGGAAGGATTCCGCAATGGATAAAGTCGAACATTGCAATTGTTCTATTGAAGAGGCTATTACTTCGTAGTTGTCGCGAATGAAATTTAACTCCGGTCGTAGTTTGCGTGTTTGAAAACATTTTTTTGCAGCTCTTATAGCTGCCGAGTCATTAGCAAGTATGGAGACGACATCACGTATTTGCTCATAGTATTGAGCGTAATATACCGCAGCAGATATCCAAGTTCCCCATCTGGTGATAATTGGCTCGGGAGGTAGGGGAATGGACGGATATTTTGCCTTAAAAAGGCGTACACGCTCTGGAGATTTTAGGAATATCTTTTTGACATTCGATATCAACCCATCCACACCTTTGAAATTATCTCGCACTTCTTCGGCAACCCGGTGCAGACCATGAGCTAAACACGTAATGTGTTTCATACGAGGAAACGTTGCTTTTAAAATACGACCGGCTTTAAGCATATATGCGGCACTATCTGTGCAAAGTAAAAGCAAATTGTTTACGTTATCATTGAAAGAATTTTGAAACAAAAATTTTAATTGGTTTATTATTAGGTTTGCTATTGTTTCCCCATTTACCTTCTCTAAAACCTTCGACCCCAAAAGATAAAATTGCTTAGAATAATTTTTTTGCAAAGACCGAATCACCACGTTTGTCACACATTTTCCCATGAAATCTGGTGTTTCGTCTATAGATATCCACAAATAATTGGTTTTGTTTACCTCTCTTATACCCTGTATAGTTTTTTTGTACACGAGATTTAAATAAATTTTTCGCAGGGTCGATTCGTCCGGTAAAGAAGTCATAGAGCAGTCGCAACATAAATACTTGTTAAAAAAATGACGAAAATTATTGTTGTTGACTGTTGCCCATGGTATGTTGCATGAAATAAGAAAAATAATTAAATCGAAATAAAATTGATGTTTCCTATTTGGTTGCCCCGAACGGTAATTGTGGCGGTTGCTTTTCACATGATTCTCAATATTGCATTTCTTCAGTTTTAGATGCATATCGCACATAGAGCAGTATATAGTGGAGGTCACTTCATTATAGACTAACTCAGGGTGATTTTCAATCCACGTTTTGATCCGATCTTGTACATTACTCATTTTTGTATTAATTGATACCTTGCAATATTAAGTTATTATACGTATATCCAACACGTCGGATTCAATGCGTTGCGAAATAAATAATACCACCTAGATGCAATTTACGTTTTATACGTAATGAAATGACAGTTAAAGTGTGAATGTCATATGTCATGTGAGATGAAATTTGCAGTCGTTTCTATCATTTTAAATGAGGTGGTATAGTTACTTCGTTCTAAGTTGTACATGCAGACCTACCTCTTTGTTGCTCGACTATGGCAAAGCTAAAATGAAAAGTTATTTTATTACTTATACAGGATGTCCGGTAATTAATGCACAACCTTCTAACCCCCAGTAGGTCACCTTAGACTGGTCAAAAATATTGATTTTGAGCTCTAGTAAGTCTCCTGTTTTTCGAAATTTTCGCACGTTTGTTAGTTTTTAAATTTTGACATTCACACTGATAGGTGTACCATCGAATAAAAAAAGAAAAAATGTACTGAGGCAATACCTGTCATATACTCTAGTAAGACTCGATAGGTGTCGATAAAATAATATTTCAAGCACTGGCTAAATTACGCTAGTGTTTTGTTTTGCCGTGAAAAATCCGAGCTCTGCTAATTAGGTACTACAAGTTTTCTCAACATCCAGAGAAATGTAAATTTCTTTTGAGAATAATAAATATCTTTAACCCGATTAATAATAGTCCTTCAAAGGTTATTGAACCGTTTGGTGTCAATTTAATTAATCACAAATGTCTTAAAACGTTTTCCACATGACGCGCAGTCTTCGACATATGCCTCGGTGATGGTATTAAGATCGTAGAACTAAAATCGAATGAGGCCCCAGTCGCGTCGTCTGAGGACTGACACCTTATTTTCATAATCGACTCGCCCGATGGGACGTAGTCAAAACAATATTAGAATAGATGAACTTTCTTGTCACATCGTATGATGTTACGTGTCGTCGTGCATATTTGGATTCGAATGCGTGCTCAGTTCGGTGTAATGAATAATTAAGGCAGATAATTCACTAAAGGGTGCATCATGGATTAAAATTGGAAAGTATCTTGGAACAAATGGACACTTAGAACTTATTTTTGCTGATATAAATGTTAGATTGTTAACATTTAGCACTGTATTTCATTCTAATCAATATATTTTTTTTCCTAATACATCATCATCATCATTCTTTGTCATTAATTACCGACGGCTCGAGATTCTAAAATTTCAGATATTGGAAGACTTGGTTAAAACAAAACAGTACCTTAACGCTCTGACCCAAGCATCGGACAAAAATCGTGCTCAGCGCCAGCTCCCAAACTGGGTATGTTTTGGACATGATATCACGCTCAGGGCACGACTTTCCGTGCGCATGATATGACGTATTTGGCGGTCAAAAGGTTAAAGGAGTTTCCACGACACACAATAGGATGATAACACACATGATTGTCTCACTCTCAAAAGTTTAATCACATCAATCACCATCGCAAAAGTCGTCTAATAGAATACAACTCTGTCATAATTTAGGCTGCAGTTATCGAATGTTTTTTCTTCTTACATAAAACAGGGTTGGCGCAAAGATGATCGGTCAAGTGTTGTTTGAGCGCGCGGGCGCGGCCGCCGCGCCTCTGTTTGCGGCGAGTGTTTGACCGTTTTCTTTATGACGACGTGCCCCAGCCAATACGGCTACAAGTTACTGTTGCCGTCGAAAATGTGCTCCAATAAATCATAATTGACTTGTAATATTAATTCAAGTTAGGGGGCGGGGTAGGCTTATGCGGAGATAGCTGTATGCCTTAAAAACTGGCCGAAAAGCGCAAAATCGGGAGTAATGGAGTCTATTATATACATACCTCATCGCCCAGTAGGAGCTTATAAGCCTTATTGAGGGTACTGTGGGACTAGGTTGATTTGTGGAAGATTTCCCGTAGTATATCACTATATCACTACATAGTATAAAACAAAGTCGCTTGCCGCTGTCTGTCCCTATCTATGCTTAGATCTTTAAAACTACGCAACGGATTTTGATGCGGTTTATTCAATAGATAGAGTGATTTAAGAGGAAGGTTTATATGTATAATACATGCATAGTAGAGAAACACTGATAATTTTGTCGTAAATATACATATTTTTTTGCGCTTACATTGCAAACGCTGGCTGAACCCTACGTGATACATCAAAATAATGTACTACAGTATTGTACACCTTAGAAAGGTCTACAAAAAAAGTCCCTTGCGAAGCTGGGACGGGTCGCTAGTAGTATATATTATCCCGTAGGATATAAATTGATATACACCGTGGGCCCATATAACTAGACAGATTTTAACAGTGTATTCCTGATCATATTTGGATACTAAAATGTCCTATAAACTATACGCCTAGTTTCAGAGTTATATACCAATTTAAAAAAATACACTTTTTATTATAACTCATCACAAAACGCCCTTCTAATGGCGTTGTTGCCACTATTGGACATAGTTTACACGTGCCACTGTCACACTCTGTTTTGGAAATCCAAATACATTTCTTTCAAATAATTCACATCTCTGCAATATACAACACAAAAACACTCTTAAAATATACCAGAATATCTAAATATATAGTGAAAGTGTTTACTCCATTCGAAATTACCGTAAAACAAAAATATCAACATTCATACCTAATGACAACATGTTGAAAGCCCCCAACAAAATTGTGTTTTGAAGAAATGAATACGACCGCAGTCAATACAAGCAATCAAGAAACCTGTCCGATCTGTTCCAAAACCTTTAAAAGAAACGGCCTGCAACGTCACATACGTGCCGCCCATCGTGAGCAATCCTCTTCGCATCAACAAGCCTCCACTCAACACTCTCCTTTTGCATGACCACTAGAAGAAGCATATGGGTCGCCCTACCTTAACAACACAGGATCGAAGACAGGTATATGGCAAAAAAGATGGAACGACATATGCTCACTTCATGGAAAACTTTACGATCTCCCTTTTGGCACAGCAAGCAGAAAATTCGTTCATACACTTGCCGATGAAATAGAACCAAGCTAAATTATCTCTCAGAACGATTACTAATTTACACTGCCGTATTGCTACAAAGGGACAAAAACATTAAACAGGCCAAATATATCAGCAGATTACTTGACCGCCGCCTCAAACTGTGGGCCGATGAGCAGTTTGATATTTTAATCTCAGAATCGATAAAATCTGACAAAACTCTTCAAAATACATATAGTCGAAAATACCACAATAACGACGAAACAACACAAACATTCAAAAGACTAATTCAACGTGGCAAAGTCCGCGAGGCCCTAAGCTGGCTATTAACCAAAGATACAAGCAAAGTCCTGAATAGTAATGACGAAATTGATTATACCGGTAAAACCGTCAGCGACGTACTAAGAGAAAAACATCCACCTCCCGCAAACCCCAACCCTGACTTATTTGCCCTGCCCGAGGATTTCCCCGAAATGCCACCATTATTAGATGTCGACATAACCAGTAACCACGTCGAGCAAGTTGCAAGAAAACTACATGGTGGTGGGGGTCCAACTGGCTCAACGTCCGAAAATTGGAAGGACTTTCTCTTACGATTCGGTGATGCGAGCCTGCACCTAAGAAACGCCATAGCCCAACTTACACTTGAAATTGAATAACGAACACGTACCTTGGACACAAATACAGTTCCTTATGTCGAGCCGTCTGGTAGCTCTGGATAAATGCCCAGGCGTGAGACCCATTGGAATCGGAGAATGCCTTAGAAGAATCCTCTCTAAATGTATGATCTTGGCAACAGGATCTGAAGTTACCGAAGGATGTGGACAATGGCAACTTTGCAGTGGCCTCAACTCTGGTATCGAAGGAGCCATACACGCAATGAATGACACTTTTGAAGAGAAATGTCACCCAAGCTCAGAATGGGGAATGCTCCTCGTTGATGCCAACAACGCATTCAACAGTGTAAATAGGCAGCTTGCTTTTTGGCAGGCCCGAATATATTGGCCACATTGTGCCCGTTTCCTGTACAACACATATAACGGCCATGCCGAGCTTGTTATTCGAAACTCAGACACAAGAATGTATAGCAAAGAAGGCGTTACCCAAGGCGATCCACTCGCTATGCCACTATATGCTCTTGCAACATTACCCATAATCAATAAACTAAAAAAAGAACAGAATACACTCCAAACATGGTACGCTGATGACTCATCGGTCCAGGGAAACTTCAAAAGCCTTCGTAAATGTCAATCTGTCATTTTATAACAGTTTGGTCAATAGATTATGTGAGCATAATCGAAAACAATCTGTTAAAATATATGTGACCTTGAAATCTAAACGAATTATAAATGTGAAGTTATGTTGCAATAGTAAAAAGCGATAGCCTGGTGGAGAAAAATAAAACTTACATAATCTTTTCTATGTGTAGCAAACAAATACATGTATTATACCTAGCGCAATGCTAACAATTGTTAGAATTTTTTTATTATTATTAGTACTTAAATATAACTAACGATAATGAATTCCACTGTTCACACACATTTTAACCATAACGATGTATACTCTGCCAATTAATAACTTTATCCTATTGAAATTCATGTACAATAATACGTGTAATAATTACGTTCTGTATAATAAGCGTTGAAACTATTATGCACCCGGACAGTTCCCGGAGTCCTTTTGTGAAACTGGAAATGCGATTCTTGCAGCCAGATGGACAATATGAACATTGCAACAATATCGCATTTACATAGGCCGTCTCGGCCCACGTGCGGATCATTATACATTTTCGGTTGTATAGTAAATATTGGAAGCGGAAACTATTGTTCTTGCTTTCGGTTATATAATATTATTATTTATTCTAAAGGTAATATTGTGTAAAATATTCGCTGAACTGAAAACCAAATTGGACAGGGAAACCGTGTATCATTGTCCTCGTACAATAGACACATTGTGTAAGGATTATTAATAATGTTGATTAAAAACTGATGTCCGAGATAAATATTTAAGGAGACGTTACTAGAAATATATTTAGCACCTCTGGAATCGATGCTTCTAGCGCTGTGCCGTAGCCCAGTGGCAAACAAGCATATGGCCCGCCTGATGGTAACTAATTAACGAAGCCTTTAGAGCCTATACTTTTCCATGGACAATCTTAGCAGAGAGTTGGGATTGGAACTAAGATCAAACTCAGATCATGTTGTAATGTCAATGGTGTGATAACTTGGTAAGAGATAACTAAACACACTCACAATCATCCAGACGGCCGCAGAAACATTAACTAGCGGTATTGTCTTGTGTGCATTCATTGTTGTGAGAGCTCGAGTGCAATTTTTCACAGTATTTGCGGGCTCGGCTCCGTGCCCTATGATTTCATTATTTGCTTTCAATCAGCATTGTGAGCCCGGCCTCCCCGCCTCCCGCGCACATCTATCCGGAGCGAATTTTGTTTGGTTTCGTTTTCGGATGCTGTTTGTTGTTGGGTTACCAAGATTTTTACGCTTTCAGGGTCGGTTTCTGTCAGTTATTTGTCCGTTTTTAATTTGAATATTTTAAGGTATTTTTTAGATATTGAATTTCAATATTTATTTTCCGTGATGGTCTCAACTGTAAGAGTTAGAGGTTTCCATACACTGTCGAATAAAAATCCACTCTAAGTTTGTGGCACTTCTCTACTTTCGATGTTGTTTATATTGGTGTCGTCAATGTATTTTCTCATATTTTCAAATATTTTTTATAGACGCTGTTGGGCAAGTACAAACATTTTGAATTAGTTTATCAATTCAACACTCCCATAGCTGTGAACTTATGTAAAATTTAACCTAATAATAATATGTTAGCCTATATAAATCTCACTGCTGGACACAAGCCTCCTCTCATACACGAGAGGAAACTTTACTAGTATGCGTCAGAGATGGGCACTTCCTAATCGATTCCTGATTACACGATTACTTAATTTTACTTCTGTAATCCACTACCGGTTGTCAGATTACGTGTAATGTAATCAAGTGAAACGGTGATTACCAGTATATATTAAGAAATGGGGAATCATCTATACAAATAGTACAAATTACTTTTAATTGGGAATCAAAGTTGATTCCAAATTACTGGAATTGTTGACTAATTACCACCAGATTACTTCTACATATATACAGGGTGGAATTTTGTAATGCCACCTGAAGGGGAAGTACTCTTAATATTGTAGATAGAAAATTTTACTCAAAGAAAACATTCCTTTATTTTTTTAAAGAAAGAAAACTGCATTCACAGATTTTTAAAAATTCGCTTGCCGCACCCGGTAATCGAACTGACTAAAATCTCTAAAAGTTGCATCCTGTACTTTTATTGCATCGATCGTTAGGGTCAATTATAAGGATGAAATCTATCTTACAAACTTTATAAATTAAATGAAAGGAAAACAATGAAATCTTAAATTATTAATTCAATGGATCAAGTTAAAGCACTTTTACTCAAAGATCCATCTGTTTACTTATGTTATAAATTAATAATTATCATTGACGTCATTTATCCATTAAAATGACGTATTACTTTTTAGATAAGACGATTGCAATTTGCACGTGTTTGTAATGCAGACTCCTTTCTTAGATGCGACATAACTCCGTGTGTGACGTAGTTTAAATCACCAGATCTCACCCATTTAATTTTTTTTTTGTGGGGATATGTAAAAAATCAAATTTACATTAAATCTTATGAGAATGTAAACGAGTTGAGAGTTGAAGTTCAGAATACGATTTATAACATTCACCACAACACGTTATTAAAGGTTACTAGAAATGAATTCCTTAGAAGAATAAATTTGTGTAACCAAAAAGGAGGAGCCCATTTCGAACAATTAATAAGTTAGTTTACCATTTTTTGTAAATAATTAAAATAATTTAAGATTTCATTGTTTTCATTTCATTTAATTTATGAAGTTTGTTAGAGAGATTTCATCCTTATAATTGACCCTAACGATCGATGCAATAAAAGTACAGGGTGCAACTTTTAAGATTTTAGTCGGTTCGATTACCGGGTGCGACAAGCGAATTTTTAAAAATCTTTGATGCAGTCTTCTTTCTTTTAAAAAATAAAGGAATGTTTTCTTTGAGTAAAATTTTCTATCTACAGTATTAAGAGTACTTCCCCTTCAGGTGGCATTACAAAATTCCACCCTGTATATAGACCCCGTTATCGGAGGTGCAATTTGGTAGCTGGACATTCTTAGGGATGGGTAAAAAAATTATGAAATACTAGCTGTATGTCGATATTTTTCCTGTACGATAAAGAGAGTTACTTAACTATAGAGAGAACTTTAATTAAACGTGTTTATTTTGTAAAACAACACTTATTAAAAAAACATTTTTCATTTTTATAAAGAACAATTTTCAATCTTAAATTTTTTGGAGTTCCGTATTCTGCGAGAAGTGACTGCATTTTCAACATTATGAAATATTATACTTATATACGAATAAAATATGCTCGTAAATATAGCTAAATAATCGTAAATATTGTTGTGAGATGACATTGACTATCTATTGACGTAAATAATTTATTTTCAGTATAGGTGGCCAGTATTATACCTCTATGGGTATGGTTTATTTCAAGAGCGTTTAGGTACGGCCCTGCAACTCAAAACATTAGAAAAGTAAAATAGCAACCATATCGTTATTGGTATCGTTATTGTTACTGATAATGGTTTCTACTTCTGATGACAATTATTATCATGGGTGACAAAAATAAATTTAAAATTTTAGTCTAAAAATGGTATTTAAAACTAATTGCCAAGAAAAAGGAAGAGAATCAATATCGATATCATTAATATTTTTACCCATCCCTAAGAATTTCAAGCTACCAAATTGCACCTCCGATAACGGGGTCTATATATATATTAAATTTGCACTGCTGCCATGTTTGTGATGTTTTTTTTACATGTATCAGTTCGGATTCAGGCTTTGGGTATCGATTAGGCGCATCACATACTTGAGCGGAATCGTAGCGGTCGATCATAGACAAAAATCTGCTGAACGTATAAAAAAACCCAACCTCCGGCTGAATTTTGTCTGACTCCATACAAAAACTCAGTCACCATAGACAAAAATTAGCCGGAAGTTGGGTTGTTTCCGATTTCCAGCTGATTATTGTCTATGATCGACTGAATTCCGCTCAATTGTGTGATGCACCTTAAGTATATGAAAAAAGCGATTTTTTTACAAGCTTTTATTTAACTCACAGTGTTTGAAGTAAAGTACAGTCAGTCACAAAATCGTAATATTGTCAAAAATCGTAATATTACCAAATGATTGTCTGAAGAAAAGTACAGTCAGCCATTAAATCGTATACTGTTAAAAACCTGTAAACTGATTTAGAAACAATTCCTTCTAACCGATATTAGAACAAATAATAAGTATTTACCTAGCTGATTATCTAAAGAAAAGTACAGTCAGGCACAAAATCATAAACTGTCAAAAACTTGTAAACTGATTTAGAAACAATTCCTCCTAACCGATATTCGAACAAATAATTAGTATTTAGATGATTATCTAAAGAAAAGTACAGTCAGCCATAAAATGGTATAATGTGAAAAACTTGTAACCTGATTTAGAACCAATTCCTCCTAACTAATATTAGAATCGTCTCAATACCCTAAGTACCAAATGATTGTCTGAAGAAAAGTACAGTCATCCATAAAATCGTATAATATCAAAAACTTGTAAACTGATTTAGAATCAAATTCCTCCTAACTAATATTAGAATCGTCTCAATACCCTGAGTATCAAATGATTGTCTTAAGAACAGTACAGTCAGCCACAAAATCATAAACTGTCAAAACTTGCATGCTGATTTAGAACCTCTTACTCCTAACCGATATTAGAATCGTCTCAATACCCTAAGTATCAGATGATTGTCTGAATAAAAGTACAGTCAGCCATAAAATCGTATAAAATCAAAAACTTGTAAACTGATTTAGAACTAATTCCTCCTAACCGATATTAGAATAAGTAATAAGTACTAAGATGATCGTCTAAAGAACAGTACAGTCAGCCACGAAATCGGTCCGCCACTAAAGCCACACTACAGGCAAGAATGCATCGAGCCCAAGATCGACCGGCTAGAAGAGCACAGAGGAAAAGTGTCCACATCGTCCCGTCCCTCTGCCACGAGGATCAAGCAAAGAATGCAAAAAAAATGCGATATAAATTCAAGGGATGCATAAACAAGAAACGTGTTATTTTTCGTGTTTTGGTACGGAACCCTCCGTGTGAAAGTCCAACTCGTACATGGCCGGCTTTTCGATAACCCATTCGCAGGCAATCTTAAACTATATCCATTGTTTATAAATCACCCCTGACAACCATGCCAATGACACTCCCGGTGTAATCCAGTCTGGAATTTAGTAATTTAGTAATTCAGATTACTTAAGTACTTGATTACTGAGGAATCAAGATTACAGTAGTGGTTTACAATACTGATTCCTAAGTAATGGATTACAAATGTAATCATAGTACAGTATTACAGTAATTTTGATTACCCAAGTAATCGATTACCGAGGAATCACGATTACTGTAATGTAATCGTGTAATTAATTCCAAAAGTAATTGATTATGCCCAACTCTGGTATGCGTTAAAAAATCTGATGTATGTATTTCCCGATGGATCGGATTAGAGCAATATAAGATTCAAACTGCTTACTGTGCGCACTAGAGTGCAGTGAATTGCGACATGATTTATATTTCCCTGAACTGCACCTGGGAAAATATTGATGAAACAAACTTATGCATATTACTTACAACTGCATTATACCTACAATGTAGCAAAGCAGTATGTTACGATAGGACAAGGAGAGCACGAGATATTGACACTAATTATTACTGATACGCCGCCGGAAAGTTTCCGAAATTGCGAAATTTTCCACATATGAAAATTTCGGAAAATTCACACATTTTTGTATGGGATTTGAAACTTTCCATTTCTTAAATTTCCTATATATCTTATGAAGTTTTCTAGAAATTTCCGAAAATAAATATTTCCAATTATTTGGAAAGTTTCCGCAACCTGCACGTCTGTATTAAGTATAAAATCTATACCAAAAGATCGGGCTTTCGTAAGATCCTCACCTCTAAATACCATAATGTTTGAAACTAGTTCATATTCACTTATGGTTTTCCCTAACATTTAACCGTATAAAAATAATAATAAAAAAAACCGTAGGACGCCGTAGCACGTCTACGAAGCTACGTAGCGATGCTACAGTCTTGTAGCTCACCTGTCTAAATGAACCATCGGGTCGTGAGTGTTGTTCATTAGCTTGTAGGATGTTCGCCGCCCGAACGCCTTCCGTTCATTTCCAATTATCAAGTCGAGCGGCATGCGCACTTCCTTCCCACTTGTATCAAATAGAAACGAACTACAATCATAACTGTCTAACGGGTTTGTTATTTTTTAATGATTTTATGGACCGTAAGTCAAAAACAAATTTCATGACCAATCGTGTCCCAGGCGATAACTTGTGAAGTTGTAAAGGGCGATGTATAATGAAACCTAGTAAAGGTCAGCTGCCGCGCCGTAGGTGGGTGAAGAACAGCCATTTAATAATCACTTTAAAAAAATGGTCATCGTATTTCATTAAACATTGTCAGATAATATATATTATCCAACTAGCAAATTTTCTCTTACAAATGTCCTAAGACCAAATTTTCTTTACTCTTACAGTACACTTTCCAGTATGGAATTGGGCGCACTTTATAAGAGCCTTTCTGATTATAGTTGTTGTATAATGGTCTTATTAAGTGTGTTTTTAATCCTAAGATCATCTTGCTAATGCTGTTGTAAGAACAAATGGACTTACAAATATCTTACAGTGGCATGCTGTAAGGTTAATGAGTCTTTGAGTACTCTTACTAGTGCCGTTCTAAGCGTGATTCCCCTTATATTCCTTCTGTGATCTCATTGTAAGTGTATTAGCACAACCAGTCGAAGAGGCCATTGCAGAAAACGTGTTCGGACAAAGGGATATTATATTAAAAAAACCGGCCAAGTGCGAGTCGGACTCGCGCACCGAGGGTTCCGTACAAACCTGTAGGTATATAAGTAAAAGTTGACGTAGAAGTTTGATTTTGCTACAGCTGAAAGGTATTATAGACCTGAGTATTTGATATCAATTTAATACCTCTACGCATTTAAAAGGTAGTAAGTTTAAAATTTAAAAATATATTTTTTGTACGATATTACTAAAAAGTCTACTTTTCGTAATTTTTCCTTTGTCTGTGCTATATGACATTTCTTCGTGCCAAGTTTCAAGTTTCTGAGTTTACGGGAGGTTTTGAGTTTCTTGCAAGTACTCAGTTTCAAAATATGCAACTTAAATTGCTATTTCTTTTGATTGCGTTGACATAAAAGTTTGGTTTTGCTACATCTGAAAGGTCCTATAGCCCTGAGTATTTGACATGAATTTCAATTTAATACCTCTACGCGTTTACGAGGAAAAAGGTAGTAAGTTTAAAACATAAAAAAATATTTTTTGTATGATTTTACTAAAAATGTCTACTTTTCGTAATTTTTCCTTTGTCTGTGCTATATGACATTTCTTCGTGCCAAGTTTCAAGTTTCTGAGTTTACGGGAAGTACCCTTTAGGTTTTGAGTTTCTTGCAAGTACTCAGTTTCAAAATATGCAACTTAAATTGCTATTTCTTTTGATTGCGTTGACATAAAAGTGTGGTTTTGCTACATCTGAAAGGTCCTATAGCCCTGAGTATTTGACATGAATTTCAATTTATTACCTCCACGCGTTTACGAGGAAAAAGGTAGTAAGTTTAAAATTTTAAAAAATATTTTTTTGTATGATTTTACAAAAAATTTCTACTTTTTGTAATTTTTCCGTTGTCTATGCTATATGATGTTGCTTCGTGCCAAATTTCAAGTTTCTGAGTTCACGGGAAGTACCCCGTAGGTTTTGCGAGTGCCGAAAAACTCTAATATTTGCAGCATAAACTACTGTATCTTTTGATTGCGTTGGCTTTTAAGTTTGATTTTTTCACAGCTCCAAGGGACAATAGACCTGAGTATTTGATATAAATTTCAGCTTGATACCTCCACGCGTTCCTGAGAAAAATGGTCTTGACAGACAGACAGACAGACAGACAGACAGACAGACAGACAGACAGACAGACGGACAACAAAGTGATCCTATAAGGATTCCGTTTTTTCCTTTCGAGGTACGGAACCCTAAAAATATAAAAACCCAGGTAAGTATATTTTTATGTGTACTCTTACCAATGCTTACTGTTATTTCTTTGACATGCAAATTATCTTGGTATTATATTGATGAACAACTTGCGAAGTACATTACTTCGATAGTTTTGTTATATTATTAATAATATTTTCACGGGCCCTTCTGGAATGTCTCTAAAATATTAATTATTTGTTAAATTATTTGTGAAATTGAAATGTGTTATTGTAAAAATAGTTAAAAGTACAATTACTCTTTTTTTAAGATGCATGTAAGGTGATATTTCTTATTTAACACTCGTTAAGTCAATTTTAAGCCTTTCGCTCTTTTTATGAAATTCCATTTTATGAAATGATCTGGGCTAAATAAATTTAGGTTATATCAGCCATGCGATACTCTTAATAAAGAATGCCAAAGGTTCTTGTAAGGTATATTGATCTTATAAAAGACTTATAACATGCTCCTAATCTTACATGTGGCTTAGACAAGACCAAATACACTATAAATTGGTTGGTTTTAAAGGAGTTGTATACAAGGCTTTAGTAAGAGCAAGAAGTCTGATAAAACACTTATTGCAGACTCAACTAAGAACAAACTGACTTCTAAGGTGCTTTACTAAGTGTAAATAATGATCAAGACCAATTAGTCTTATGAAATGCACTAGTAAAACCTATGTTCTGATAAATATTTTATAATAGTTTCTTATAAATGTCTACAAGAGTAGTTAATAAGTTAAAATTTTCTCAAGACTAATTAGTCTTATAAAATGCACTTAAGAAACCTTGCTCTGATAAATGTTTTAAAAGAATTTCTTATATACGTCTACAAGAGTACTTAATAAGTTTAAATTTTCTCAAGACCAATTAGTCCTATAAAATGCCTTTGTAAAACCTATGTTCTGATAAATATTTTATAAGAATTTCTTATATACGTCTACGAGAGTACTTAACAAGTTTAAATGTTCTCAAGACCAATAAGTCCTATCAAATGCCTTTGTAAGATGTACCTTCTTAGTCAGGATATATATAAACCTTTTATAATGTCTTACTTCTTATAAAGGCATGTTTATACAGCAATTTTGCTAGTTGGTAAACTATAGTTTACACATAATTAGAAGATTAAATGTTGGTGTCAAGTTTAGCCCGTGTTTCGATGACGACGACAACGACGTTCTTGGAGAACGACGGTGGTAATTTTCAAATTTATTTCTTAGTTATTACTAATTAGCATTTTGTAATTATTTAACTCCTAATTAATTATGCATAGCCACACAGTAACACAGCCAACACACTTCGAATAATATAACCAAGTAGTATCAGTTACTACACCTATAGGGTACAAGTTACTTTTCGTTCGAATATCGCCGTCAAATCGTAAGGAAGCCGACTTAGGGACTGAAAACGAATTGATGTTGTTGTCGAGTCCCCGTCCACGGTGAATGGTGATGCCCTATCAATGCGCAATTGGAAAGAATCCTCACAAAGTGGCCTTTTTACGCGTGACTTTTAAACGTCAAATACTCGTGGTGTTCGCCTCGTTCCTTTCAATGGCACTGCCAATTTGCCACGCGAATACCTACAGGTACGAAATAATTTTAATGATCTTCAGAATTAGGTAGATGCTTATAAAAATGTTTTTTAGAGTTCTACCTTTGACGTACTTAGCCTCTCTACCTTGATTGGGTATTATAATTCTATATTCGTATCTTCGGTTTTCAGATTTTTTTTTCTTATTTTTCATCATACGTTTATATTTTTACCACGCGCGCATATGACTAACATTTAATGCTCGATCCAGGGGGTATACGACAGAACGAGCTCGCGATATTGGATAACCGTGTCCCATACATTGGCCAACTTTGGCCCAGTGTGTTGGATCAAGCATAAAAAACAGCAGCAAACCTAGCTGTATTGCGTAGTTAAGTGCGTTGAAGTTGTATTGGAGTTCGATCGTGTCTTAAAGTTAGAATACGGCCCTACGAAGCAAGCCGTTGTCAACTTAAGATTATTCCAAAACTTCCTTAACAAAATCACAATGTAAGCGGTCGGAGTAATGCAACAGGCGGCCGGCCGTAGTTCGGGCTCCATTAGCGCCGATAGACGGCAATTGTTGCCGTTTACGGATCGGAAGTCTACCGCAATATCCTCGGCATATCAAGATTATCGTTTAGCGTTATGCCCGGCGACAAGGAAAAGCTCTCGACGAGCCGCCCCCTGCCGGCTCCCGCGGCGCCTCGAGTGCCACTTTCGTGACTCTAGACTCCATGCACTTGCGTGCAGCGGTGTGTACTTGCCGGTTTGCTTTTCTAACCGCTCAACTTATGATTTTGCAAAACACAGTGAGTTTGTTGCACTTATCTATCGATTTTTGTAAGGATTTTTTTATATATATTGAGTATTGACAGACGGTAGTCAAAGTTGCAACAGTAACGCAGATAAGGTCACAATAAAAAAATTACGGGTTCGACTGTTTTGTTCTTTTATTGGGTAACTTGTTTTGGGTCATTTTCCAGTGAATTGTTTTTTGTTTCATTTTTCACTCGCCGTGTGTTCATCCTCACACCCTGAAGCCTAAATGGTCGCGCACTGTACCGTTTTAGAGGAATTTTCACCCACGAACACTGCGGCTGTAGAATGAACTCCCTACCGAAGTTTTCCCAGCGGGCTACAGTATGAGGTTCTTCAAAAAAGGAGTGTATAGGTTCTTAAAGGGCATGTGATTCCTCTGGGGTTGCAGAAGTCCATAGGCTACGGTAACTGGTTACCATCAGGCGGACCGTATGCTTGTTACTACCGTCGTAGTATAAAAAAAGGACTTAAACTGTACTAACTAGTTTAGACAGATGACTTTTCTCGACATGCGCAACATTATCCATTATAGGAAGGAGCCGAAATCAACATACATTTTGTCTTACCCCAAAAGGGTTTCTTCTCAAGTTTGTTTCGTGCTTCCTGCTCGGTTTAGTTTTGGTTTGCAAACAATAACAGTGCGGGGCGCCCGCGGGCTAGCCGCTAACCGATGTTTGTGTTTTCCATTTACGAGGCATCGTGCTTTCATTTCCAAACTTAGTACCTACTTCCTAGGAAGTAGACTTAAGGATCGAACTGTATCAGTTTTAATATTTACCGATTTTACACGTGCCGGCTTTCAAACTTCTGCGATTTCCGCATGCTTCGCTGGTGTGCGAGCGAGATAGCGCTCTACATGTGTATAGCGCCGTCACACTTGCACACCGCCGCCGCATCCGGTTGCGGCGCCAGTGTGATAATCGCGTAAGGAGTCGCCATCATTTCCATGTAACAGCATATCGACTAAGAGCTACGACAGATATGACACAATTATGAGAGCAACGAAACCCCACTAGCCAGTTTGCTACGCTAGGTATGCTTATTTCTAGATCTGGACATCTGGCAGCTGTAAAGTGGTAGAGGTAAAATAATGCAAACCACTTCTAGAAAACAAATCCAAAAGTTCTGGGTTATATTATGAGATATTATGAGAAATTATATAGATAATAATATCTCTCTCCGTCTACTTGTTAGTTTTCATATGCGCCGTTGAGACATTTTTAAATTGACCGCTTGCTATTGAAACAGTGCTATTGCTGTTTGAAACAGTGAATTTTGGAAGACAACAGCAAAATAGAAAGTATTTCAGTGAATTTATATGAGTGAGCTGCCTTCTCTGGTTGTCTCTAATTGGTTGATTAAAGAAAGGGCGTGTCGCACCTGATTGAAGGTTTATCATGCAAACCCAATTCTCAGAATATACCGACGATACTATATTTTCTTGTTACGTGAGTGTGTATCATCTTTCAAAACCTATTAATCAACCGTCAATTCAACTAGAAATGTACAAAACCATAAGGGACGGTAGTGCGACATCCAACCGCGCGACGCCGCGGCGCCGCCCCCCGCTGATCATTGCCATTATCCCTCCAGTATTAAGCCACTTAGCTCAATCATGATTAATGTTTTACCGAACGCGACCCCGGCACAAATAGAAAAGTTATTTACTCTTTGTCGTGACGTAATTAGGCATTCACGACGAGTCGTAGACTCTGCGGGCTGTGTCGGCAGCAAGCGACTAGACTGAGCGCCTCCATGCGTGACATTTATTTACTTAGCGTCCGTATTTTTGCATTTTTTAACGCTAGTGCATGTAATTGGGTACCAGAGTTGGGCGTAATCAATTACTTTTGGAATTAATTACACGATTACATTACAGTAATCATGATTCCTTGGTAATCAATCGATTACTTGGGTAATCAAAATTACTGTAATACTGTACTATGATTACATTTGTAATCCATTACTTAGGAATCAGTATTGTAAACCACTACTGTAATCTTGATTCCTCAGTAATCAAGTACTTAAGTAACCTGAATTACTAAATTACTAAATTCCAGACTGGATTACACCGTGAGTGTCATTGGCATGGTTGTCATGGGTGATTTATAAACAATGATGGATATAAATCTTGAAGCAAATCAAATTATTTTGTTCAATATTTTTTGATTTGCAATTTTTTTTTTTAAGTAGTTACACTACTATATATAAACTGAAAAGATAGATGTCATATACTTCAGAAAAAGTGACCAAACCCTCCGGTGTCCGAGGCCAGATTTGAACTGGCGTCTTCAGCTTTCGCGGCTTCAGCCGTTTGGGTTTGGGGTGAGGGTTTGGTCACTTTTTCTGAAGTATATGACATCTATCTTTTCAGTTTATATATAGTAGTGTAACTACTTTAAAAAAAAAAAAAATTGCAAATCAAAAAATATTGAACAAAATAATTTGATTTGCTTCAAGATTCATAGACGGCAGCACCATCTCTCTCGCTATACCAGAATCACGTAAGAGATTCGGATAGGAGGTGCAAGCACGTACTGCGCATGCCCTTAGAGTATGGTCAACGGCGCCTAGCCGTTTCAAATTCAGAGATTGCATATACATGAGAAAATTTGTCAAGTTCCGCCGTGACCGGGTGGTCTAGTGGTCAGCCGCGAAAGCTGAAGACGCCAGTTCAAATCTGGCCTCGGACACCGGAGGGTTTGGTCACTTTTTCTGAAGTATATGACATCTATCTTTTCAATGATGGATATAATTAAAGATTGCCTGCGAATGGGTTATTGAAGAGCCGGCCATGTGCGAGTTGGACTTTCACACGGAGGGTTCCGTACCAAAACGAAAAATAACATGTTTCGTGTATAAGGATCCCTTGAATTTATATCGCGTTTTTTTGCATTCTTTGCTTGATCCTCATGGTTGAGGGACGTGACGATGTGGACGCTTTTCCCCTGTGCTCTTTTAGCCCGTCGATCTTGGGCTCGATGCATTCTTGCCTGTAGTGTGGCTTTAGTGGCGGACCGATTTTGTGGCTGACTGTACTGTTCTATAGACAATCATCTAAATACTTATTATTTATTCCAATATAGGTTAGGAGGAATTGGTTTTAAATCAGTTTACACGTTTTTGATACTATACGATTTTATGGCTGACTGTACTTTTCTTCAGACAATCATCTGATACTTAGGGTATTGAGACGATTCTAATATCGGTTAGGAGGAAGAGGTTCTAAATCAGCTTGCAAGTTTTTGACGGTTTATGATTTTGTGGCTGACTGTACTTTTATTTAGACAATCATATAAATACTTATTATTTTGATTCTAAATCAGTTTACAAGTTTTTGACATTATACGATTTCATGGCTGACTGTACTTTTCTTCAGACAATCATCTGATACTTAGGGTATTGAGACGATTCTAATATCGGTTAGGAGGAAGAGGTTCTAAATCAGTTTACAAGTTTTTGACAGTTTATGATTTTGTGGCTGACTGTACTTTAATTTATTTATTCTAATATCGTATGTTATTCAATCAAATACAAACACTGAAAACATTGAAAAAATAATCAACCCAGCAGGATTAGAACCTCGCATCGATACGCCTTACCGGGGCTCGATCGCTTTACCAATTAAGCTATGGGTTCAGTTACTGAGTTGACGAAATTCTCAATGCCTTCAATCATCTTTTTGCATTTATTTTTTTTTATATCGACTTTATAGCAGCCGTAAGCGACATCTAGGTGCTAACTACTAGAGTTAGATACCCTTCCCGCCGACCCTTTTACAAGTGTCACAACGGAAATAATAGATGGCGCTGCTATCAACTCATAATTATTTTACATGTTTTTTTAAAGTGGGGCATTCCACTCATACAATAGTATGTTATTCAATCAAATACAAACACTGAAAACATTGAAAAAATAATCAACCCAGCAGGATTAGAACCTCGCATCGATACGCCTTACCGGGGCTCGATCGCTTTACCAATTAAGCTATGGGTTCAGTTACTGAGTTGACGAAATTCTCAATGCCTTCAATCATCTTTTTGCATTTTTTTTTTTTATATCGACTTTATAGCAGCCGTAAGCGACATCTAGGTGCTAACTACTAGAGTTAGATACCCTTCCCGCCGACCCTTTTACAAGTGTCACAACGGAAATAATAGATGGCGCTGCTATCAACTCATAATTATTTTACATGTTTTTTTAAAGTGGGGCATTCCACTCATACAATAGTATGTTATTCAATCAAATACAAACACTGAAAACATTGAAAAAATAATCAACCCAGCAGGATTAGAACCTCGCATCGATACGCCTTACCGGGGCTCGATCGCTTTACCAATTAAGCTATGGGTTCAGTTACTGAGTTGACGAAATTCTCAATGCCTTCAATCATCTTTTTGCATTTTTTTTTTTTTTATATCGACTTTATAGCAGCCGTAAGCGACATCTAGGTGCTAACTACTAGAGTTAGATACCCTTCCCGCCGACCCTTTTACAAGTGTCACAACGGAAATAATAGATGGCGCTGCTATCAACTCATAATTATTTTACATGTTTTTTTAAAGTGGGGCATTCCACTCATACAATAGTATGTTATTCAATCAAATACAAACACTGAAAACATTGAAAAAATAATCAACCCAGCAGGATTAGAACCTCGCATCGATACGCCTTACCGGGGCTCGATCGCTTTACCAATTAAGCTATGGGTTCAGTTACTGAGTTGTTTTTTTTTTTCAATGTTTTCAGTGTTTGTATTTGATTGAATAACATACTATTGTATGAGTGGAATGCCCCACTTTAAAAAAACATGTAAAATAATTATGAGTTGATAGCAGCGCCATCTATTATTTCCGTTGTGACACTTGTAAAAGGGTCGGCGGGAAGGGTATCTAACTCTAGTAGTTAGCACCTAGATGTCGCTTACGGCTGCTATAAAGTCGATATAAAAAAAAATAAATGCAAAAAGATGATTGAAGGCATTGAGAATTTCGTCAACTCAGTAACTGAACCCATAGCTTAATTGGTAAAGCGATCGAGCCCCGGTAAGGCGTATCGATGCGAGGTTCTAATCCTGCTGGGTTGATTATTTTTTCAATGTTTTCAGTGTTTGTATTTGATTGAATAACATACTATTGTATGAGTGGAATGCCCCACTTTAAAAAAACATGTAAAATAATTATTCTAATATCGGTTAGAAGGAATTATTTTTTAATCAGCTTTCAGGTTTTTGACAATATACGATTTTGTGACTGACTGTACTTTACTTCAAACACTGTGAGTTAAATAAAAGCTTATTGCTTTCTTAATAGTTATACTTAACGTGCATCACACAATTGAGCGGAATTCAGTCGATCATAAACAATAATCAGCCGGAAATCGGAAACAACCCAACTTCCGGCTAATCTTTGTCTATGGTGACTGAGTTTTTGTTTGGAGTAGACAAAATTCAGCCGGAGGTTTGGTTTTTCTTACTTACAGCTGGTTTTTGTCTATGGTCGACCGCTACGATTCCACTCAAGTGTGTGATGCGCTTAATCGATGCCCAAAGCCTGAATCGGACCTGATACATGTAAAAAAAAACATCACAAGCATGGTAGCAGTATATATGTAGAAGTAATCTGGTGGTAATCAGTCAACAATTCCAATAATTGGGAATCAAAATTGATTCCCAATTACTGGAATTGATAATAGTAATTGTACTATTTGTATAGATGATTCCTGATTCCTTAATATGTACTGGTAATCACCGTTTCACTTGATTATATTACAAGTAATCTGACAACCGGTAGTGGATTACAGAAGTGAAATCAAGTAATCGTGTAATCAGGAATCGATTACGAAATGCCCACCTCTGTTGGGTACATATAAATGAAGCAGGGCCTCGATTCGAAAAATAAACGCACACACTGGACAGACACAGCTCCAACCCAACTCAACTCAACGCTATAACGACATTGACATTTGCTATTCGAACAGATTTTCATTCAACATTGGTCTCACATTGGTGACACATTGGTCTCACATTGGTACAACATTGGTACAATGTGTGACCATTGTGTGACCAATGTGAGACCAATGTTGAATGAAAATCTGTTCGAATAGCAAATGTCAATGTCGGTATAGCGTTGAGTTGAGTTGGGTTGGAGCTGTGTCTGTCCAGTGTGTGTGTTTATTTTTCGAATCGGGCCCCAGGAGGTTCCGGGTTCGAATCCTGGTTAGGGCATTTATTGATGTGTTTGTTTATCACGGATATTTTCCTGAGTTATGGATGTTTTCTATGTATTTAAATATTTATCTAAATCTATCTATTATATATATTATATGTATAGATATCGTAGACTAGTACCCACAACACAAGCCTTATTTAGCGTGGACTAGGTTGATTTGTGTAAGATTGTCCCGTAATATATGTTTATATATTTTACTTATCAATGTAATGATAAAACTACGTACTTTACTTGTAGGGTATGGTGCTGTCGAAGAAAATGAATATTTAAATCAAGGGATGAAAACCGACGAATGAGTAAACTAAGCAAAGCAATAAGTCAGTTCATACCTAGGCAATACAAAACCTGCGCCAGGCCAGAAATAACCCCTCGCCAAGCCGTGAAGAGTTAATTTTTGAATTGATTAGTTTAATGTCCTTGAATGAGTTAGATCCTCCACGCAATCGTTTTGAGATAAATACGAGTACTTCTACAAATTGCTAGCTCCATAATCATTGCACTAATTAAAAGGATTATTGCGACTCTATTTTATGCAACAATATCAGTACCTATCCGATATCGAGCTAGCATCGAGCGGGACTCGCAGCAGCTAATTGTGAATCGATTGCAAACTGACAGTTCACTCGATACCTGGACAAAGTGCTGCGAGATTTTCTTTTTAATTGGCGCGTAATCGGATATTTTCCAAGTTTACGGTCTTCATCTGATCTGATCTGAGCTAGTTTTGTTTTATTTATAAATAAATGTTCATTTAGCTTCCAAGGGAACTGAGAATTTCAGTGAAACAGTTTGTCTACGGTTTAAAATAAAACATTATTTTATGTAAATATATATATATATATATATATATATTATATACGATGTACAAAAACAAAGAGAGGATACGATACAAATAGACTGGAGGTTCATTAATACTGTAAAAAACACTAAAATCACCATAGGTGTACCTATAATAGTTGAAGAGTTCCCTCGATTTCTCGAGGATCCCATCAGCAGATCCTGATCTGGTTACAATGGGACCAACTGTGAAGTATATATATTCTTTAAAAAAAAAAAATTTCCAATCCGGTCCAACCGTCTTCGAATAATCGGTGAACATACAAAAAATAAAAACCGGCCAAGAGCGTGTCGGGCCACGCTCAGTGTAGGGTTCCGTAGTTTTCCGTCCGTCACAGTAAGCGTCCCCACTTAAGAGTTAATAACACCGCCATGTAGGATATGATATGAGAGTTCCACGTACAGCGACATCTATCGGCAAATTAAGTAAACTATTGCGCGCGAGCTTAAAGTATGGAAGATGATTTTTATGGAATAATTCTTTATTGCGTGAACCGATTTTCACCGTTTTTACTTTATTTGAAAGCACGTCATTTCATTGTAATTTTGTAGAAATTACAGGTACAATAAACACCTGCTTATACGGTTAAATTACAAACTTAGTTCAGAAATTATTTTGTAATTTTTTTTCAAAAACTATTCATCCTATCAAGTTCAAAATAATTTTCCTAGAAAGTTTTTATAAAGTTCTACTTTTGAGATTTTTTTCATATTTTTAAAACTTATGGTTCAAAAGTTAGAGGGGGGGGACGCATATTTTTTTACTTCTGGAGCGATTATTTCCGAAAATATTTACATTATCGAAAAATGATTTTAGCAAACCCCTATTCATTTTTAAATACCTATCCAACAATATATCACACGTTAGGGTTGAAATGAAAAAAAAAAATCACTCCCCACTTTACGTATAGGGGAGGTACCCTAATAAATAAAAAAAATCCACTTTTTATTTTACCACTTTGTCGGCGTGATTGATATACATATTAGTACCAAATTTCAGCTTTCTAGTGCTAACGGTCACTGAGATTATCCGCGGACGGACGGACGGACGGACGGGCAGACATGGCGAAACTATAAGGGTTCCTAGTTGACTACGGAACCCTAAAAACCACAAAATAGCTAAAACAAAGATCCCGACGAATTGATAACCTCCTTCGAAATCTTGAAATCGGTTGAAAAGGAATGAATATAGCATATTCTTATTACTTTCACTGTTACTGCACTTTTTGGCCAGCCCGACTATATACTCAGTGAGCGAGTCTATAGATATAGTTAAGTTTTTTTTTCAGATTTTTTGTTAGCCTATAAACACTGCTGGGCACAGGTATCCTCTCATGCACGAGAGGGAGTGGGCTATGTTCCCACGCTGGCCCAAAGCGGGCTGGGGACTTCACATACACCTTCGAATTTCTTCGCGGGTGTATACAGGTTTCTTCACGATTTTTTCCTTCACCGAAAAGCGATTTGTAAATATCAAATAATATTTGGTACATAAGTTCCGAGAAACTCTTTGGTGCGAGCCAGGGGGTTGAACCTGAGACCTCCTGATGAAAGTCGGACGTCTTACCGCCAGGCTACCAGCATTCTAGAAAAAAATAGACTTCGTCGTTATAAAGATTTTTGGGAAAACGATTTCAAAACTCGCCATTTTTCATCTTATCGGCCTAAGCGTATCACTAATAAAACAATAACTAATAAATTTCTCTCTGATATGGCTGAAAAAAAAAAGATACATTGGCGAATTGGACCGTTATTTTTCTAATCTGAAAACAAAAACGAGATATAGATAGGTAGAGTAGGTATTAAGAAATATACAACATTCTACAAACATAAAATTTCCCACTATAAGTCCTGAACTAAAAGAGTTTAGGTACGTGTAATTAGGAGAAATTACATATTTCATAGAAGTGCATGTGGTACCTATAATATATACATAATATGTATAATTTATGTATTGTTTCGAGAGGTGTATGGCGTCTGTCGCGAATGGAGATTACATTGGTTCGATAGGCACTAAGGCTGCGTTTTCACCAGAGATGTACTAGGTTGCTGAGCGGTGCGAGGCTGCGTAGCGAGGGCATGTAGCCTCCCACAAACGCAGTCTAGTAACTTATAGTTATTACCTATCCACATCCATTGCTCGCACACATCCTTCCTTGTTTTATATTTACAGTCGAGTCAGTCGACGTCAAAGATATGTTTACATTTTGCACCTTATTACTAAGGAGTAAGGTACAAAAGAGTAAATATCTTTGACGTCGACTGTACAAAAACCTCGCTCCGCTGAGCTGTTTCCATTAAAGCTGTGCTGAGCGAGGATAGGTAAATGAAGCGTTTCTATTGGTTCATGAAAATTTCTCGCAACGCATCCTCGCACAGCTTTGGTGGAAACGCAGCCAGTGAACAAATTTGTAAGGATTGGCCAATATTGTTTAGTCTCCAGCTACCCAAAGGTTGTTTGTTAGAGATCGCTTTTAAGC
Source organism: Pammene aurita (assembly GCA_947086415.1). Lineage (NCBI taxonomy): Eukaryota > Metazoa > Arthropoda > Insecta > Lepidoptera > Tortricidae > Pammene > Pammene aurita. The sequence continues at coordinate 13,628,806 of OX352302.1, forward strand.
GATAAGACCGCCTGTTGTTACCTACTTTTAATTTTGATTTCTTGTTTGTTTATTTTTACTTTATGGTGAACAATAAAGAATATATTATTATTGTTTGTGCATTGCTCCAGTATTGAATGAAAATGTGTCCAGATAGCGAATTTCGATGTCGTCATAGTATTGCCCAGTATTAGTTGTGTTGTGCGTGTCTCCAGAGTTGGTTACATTCTTCGAATACGCCCCCAGGTCTTGGTATTTTTTTCTTTCGTCTATTTTAGTGACTTTTAGATCCTGCTATTTCTCTGTTGAGAAGAAATTAATAACAAATGTCTTTTATAAAATAAAATCAAATATCTTTAAAGAATGATTTTGCTCATTAATATCAAGGATTATTCTAATTAGAGACAGCTTTTAACATTTATATTTCCAAAAATAACTCGAGAAGCACATTAGAAAGTTTAGTTTCTCTTTTTTTTTCTAATATCACTTGAAAGTCGTGTTAAATTAGAGTAATTTAGTAGATTACTCTGCTTTTCATTACTTTTTGACTAGTACAACCAGTTTCTGACTTTTGGCGCACAAATACTTAATATTTCTAATAAAATAATTTAAAACATAGCCTTAGCTATATTTAAAATAGTATATATTCATAAACTTTACGTTAAAATAATACCTACTTTCTACGAGTATCAATATTAGTAGGTAGGTATCAATTAATGTTAAATTGGCTCTAGACTGTACCTATAAATTTACACAAAAATGAAAACTATGATTTTCTAAAGCTCGAGCAGCGCGCGATTCACGTCACGAACACTGCCTTTTTGTTTGCGCTTCCACTCGCTTTAATACGTAATTTGTTGTGAATGCCGCGAAATTGGCACACTGACAACCCGCCCGGCTGGTGCCGTGTGGGACAATCGCGTACCCCGTGTCCTGGCATACACGAGATGGGCTTAGAATTTGCATGATACTCGCGCAATGGTGCGTTGCAATTAATAGTAATTTTTAGTATAAGATGAAGGCATAATTAATAAAAGAGTAGGGATAGGGGTGTTGTTGGTTTAAAGGTTGGAAACGCGCATGGAACACTTGACCGGCCTACACACTCCACCCAAAAATATTTCTAACATTGTGGCCGTATTTCTTATTTCACGAGCTGCATTGAAGTCCTGGTGCCGTATTCTAATTTTAAAATACATTAAAAATACCATATATCTCAAACATAACTCCAACACAACAAATAATCAACCAAAATTAAAGTTCTATTGGACTAGCATCGGAATAATTTTCAAGCAAATTCTGATATTTCTTATTCAGACGTTTAGGCGCTAGCTGTATTGTGCATTCCAGTTGTATTGAACTTGTGTCGTGTCATTACGTGTTTTAAAGTTAGAATACGGCCCCAGAACTTACAACCTACTCGTATATAATTCCGTTCAAAATCACAAGTCACACTAGAAACTGATGTCTTTAATTATGTTTTGTTACCATAGCGACCAACTGCTCGTACCACAATACAACACTAGTAGTAGAAACCATTTTACCTGATTCAATTCGGTATTTTTTATTACATGAAGTCCTGTACTAAAAAAATGCTATTAAGCAACGATCTCATAATTTAAGTTTTTGGAATCATCGATAGCATTCATGAAAAAATAACAAGTCTAGTTGTAGGTACTCATTTGAAAATTGTATAAGACTGACTACAGGAAAGTCACTTTTTGGTATGTGTTTCATTGTTATTTTTACTTTATGGTTGCTCAGTGGCGGACCTACGGCCTAGCCGACTAATTGTTTAATGCCTTGTTATTTAAATATAATCGTCAAAATTTAATCTACCTTCTTTTCCATTGGTCTCTAAAACTACCTAACCAACCTAACTCTACTCTACATGCTGACGTCTAAAACGTCACAAATTGCTACTCCCTATGTATAATAAGTTAATAAGGTACCAAGAGTCGCAAATAACAACACCATCCCTTCTTTTTCAGTCAGAATCATAGTATTTTATTATTAAATTATTATAAAGTTGAAGAAACAATAAATTTTCGCTCACCTCTTTAGCTATTTTAAGATATTTCATCAACAATAATTTAAGTTTCACACTTATAAACATTGTATTTTAAGCATAGGTATTACTTAGCAGAAACCTACGCGGTCGTTATTTAATCACACATTCTTAATACTTATTAACTAACGAGCGGGAAACTTTAAAGTAAACTTGTCTCTGGTTAACTTTGTAATTAGTTTTTTTAAATATTGCGTTTTTTTAGGTTTCTTAGGTTGGCAATAATTTATTTGTCCTAAAGTCGTGTTTGCACGCGATACTTTTTTGGCGCTTTTGTAGAACAAGTGCTATTTTGGAGAATAGACTAGATAGACTTTTCTTCGAGTATATTATCTATGTTCTTATATACGTGTTGACGGCAGATAAAAATACAGAAGTAGATAAAAAATAATTAGAGTACCATTTCTATTTACGTCGCATCACGGACATGCACTAGCAGACATATTTTTTGATGGACCGCTCGTAACGGAGGTCACTACACTTGATAATAATATCGCAGACGGGCCCTTTTGTGCCCCGGCCCGGAAGTAGCAATTTTTCCATGACATCCGGGCCCGGTCCCCCGCGGCGCTGTCCCCGCCACTCGTCCTTGTTGCCATTACACTGACACTACATGAGCAAAATAAGGGACTAATTCATTTGTCAGACCTAAATCTTACCTTTAATTTAATATGAATTCTGTTTACATTATTCGTTGGCTTTATTCAAACGTTAGAACATTTCGGAAGTTGTAAGTAGCAGGTAAATGAAGGTGCTTTATTATCGTAACCCAATAATTGGTTAATTTATTAAGTGTTGGTGCGAGACTGCGAGTCGCTTGGCTCGACTCGGCCCGGCCCGATCGAGTGCCGGCTTCATTGCCAGTAAACTACAAGGGCCTCTCTGCGTCCGTTTCAAATTCTAAGAGAATACTTTCGATTAATTTCGTTTGGTCGACAGCTCGTTTTAATAATTTACCCCAAATTGTATTCAGTCTTCGCCGAGTAACCGCCAACCCCTTGCTTTCGTAATGCCTACTTTACTCACCTGCCGTTAAGGTCTACATTTAGGTTAATACAATAAGAATTTATGACCGACCACGTCTCTTTAAGTAGTTTTTGGAAAGGGGAGGACTCGGCGGTGTAAATAAACAAACCTAATGTTAACTGTTAAATAACCCTCAATGGACAAATTATTTTCAGTCTACGCGGAAACATTTGTAAAGGTTCCTTTTCCGATACTGCTTTTGAAACGCTTTCCTAAAAACTAATTCGTCCTGGGACTATAAACTTTAAATCGCCTTATATTTATTTTTAGACATAGGCCGTTATTTTCTAAAAGTTAAAACCGTTTCCTAGTCTACAAAATACGACGTGGTTTATTCTCGAAATTGGTTTTGTTATGCTGAATGAGGCTATCATAAAGAGCCACATGTTTTCTCGCGTAGGTATTAGTGGAAACTCCAGCTGAGTGTGGGGCGAGCGGCGCGGATCAAGGGTAGTCATGACGATGCCCCGCGACCTCTCGCCTCTGTTATTAAGCTCCTCTCAAACAATATGCCGCAAATTGAGTTAACTCACTAATAATGGTATCGCGACCGCATAGGGCTGACTCGCCCATTGAGGATGAAGGCAATCTTTCCTCTCCCTCGGCGAGCCTCTATTACCTTTTATTCGATTTGGCGAGATTAATAGCTACGACGTGTGTAAGCAACCTCAAATTGGCGGTTTTTTTTCGCACACTGATTGCCCCTTTTGGATAGGAAGTCGTTTGCAAGATAACATCGGTGATGATATAGAAAGAGCGATGTGAAATAAGCTCTCCACCAGACGTGTGCGCTTTAAAAAGACGCAGGGCGCGCCGCCTCATCCGCCGCATGTGGCTTGTAGAGCGCATTAGACTCCCCCGCTACCGAGCGAGCTATGATTTCAATTATTGTTTGATGTCGTCATTTCTCTTGTGTTTATTTGGGGCGCTTTTCTCCATTTTTTACTTTACCCTTCCTCCCTCATGTTTGCTCGCTCAAACACGGCTGCCGAGGTGCGCCGCTGAGCCTCGGAAACTGATATGTTTGGCGCGGCGGCTGAGATGTTTGAACAAGACGCGGCCAGGAGCCGAATCGAATTGAGTGCAGTTACTTTGAGGACCTGTCAACCTCATCCAAATGTCTTGTGTGTTACGCACTTTCTACAAGAGATACACCAGCGAATTGAGACCAAAATTATCTACAAGAAACGGTAGGTACGGTCACGTCTGAAAATATGTATACATTTAATGTGACAAAAACATGTATCCAAGACTTTACGCCTTGGTAATAGAGTCGTGGCTACATATTTTTGTCTCATTAAATGCATACATAGTTTTAGACGTGACTGTACTAAAATATGATAACGCATCTATTTGACCCTCGGATTTTCAAGCATAAATTTATTAAACCGGGGCGTTTGTTTAACCAACAATCCGTCCTTTTTGGGCAATATGCACACTTAACTGTAGCATTCTTCTCCAAAGGAGTGTCCATCAGAAATAGGCTTATACTTTATATTTCGGTCGTTTCGTTTCGTTGTGGCAACATATTAATGCGATATGTTAACTCTTGCGTCGTAGAATATTCTTATCCACGTACGAGTATAAACTTGTAAGCTATAGTTTATTGGTGTCGCGTTAGTTATAGGTGAAGCGTCAGGCTGTCCGTCGCGCCCATTGTGTGCCATTGTGTGTGACACTGAGACCTTAATGGACGGCCACACTCCGGCCTCGAGCGTCACACGAATAAAACCTACCTTAGGAGTATCATATTTACCTTAGACGTGTCTATTAGCTTTTATAGCAAATTTTTCCGAATATAAAAGCTTTGAAGAAACAATAAGGTAAAAAGCGCTAATCAAACGCAATCAATTGTCTCTTGTAGATAACGACATACGAGTAGTTAAGTATAATTACCCAATCATCTTAAATTACTAGTTGTGGCACCGAACTTCTGTAAAGCATAAACACTGAGAGTAAATTTGTAAAGAGCAACGAGGTATGACACTGAGTGAGTTAAGATGTATGCGGCGCGTTGCACCGTCCGTGATTCACGCGCGTCGACGGTTGCGGGTTTGCAGCACCTGCGACCACCGTGCCAAATAAAACACAACCCCACCCCTGTACACACAAGGCTCCCTTCGCCAAACCACACTCCCCGACAACTGAAAAACTAAATCCTAAATGAACAATTCCTCGCCATCTCTATAACATCTTGCCACAAAGATGATTTTCGTGCACTCCACTTCCGTTTCAAAACACTCCGCCACAATATTTCAGCAGTCCGCGTGAAATAACAATGGCTCACAAGAGAGGAAAGCACTATAGTAAACTAGAATAGCGTAAGCAATACTTCATCATCATAACTGAATGAAATCCAAGTACGATCCCCAAGTCGGTATATAGACGGCATCCGCATCGCACAAAACGAATTTCCGCCGTCGCGCTTACAGGAACATTCTAATGCCGTGTGCAGTTACTTATTCACACGTTTGACTAATTTTATAAAAGCTTACTTGGATACGTTACATTTACGTATGACGACATGTAACAGTGACAATTGCTCCTAATTTAACATTTATCGTGAATTACGAATCTAAAAACATGAATTATTTTTCTGTTGCAGCGCTCGAGACGCTAATTTCCCCAACACGTTTTGATACTTAGATTTAAAAAAATGAAAGAGATATGAGTTGGCACAATAAGTGAGGGCAGAAGTTGTAGGGAGGAAGTTGTGGAACAATGAGAGAACAGACGTCCTCATAAGCTCTCGCAGGTGGCGGGTCCAACTTTCCATACAATGCGACCGGCGCGACAAATATCGGGAACGTGAGAAATGTTCAAAGTGTTCGTGAAACAACTTCACAATACCTCCGGTTTTTAAGAAGCTGTTTGCGGCTCTTTGATATATTTTAAGTAGAATTTGTTTTGTGTGTACACCGTACACGACCTAAATCTTTGCCGGGTTTCTTTTGTAAGACGGAAACAATCGTACTTATTACAAAATTTTGTTTATTAGACGGACCATCCAGGGTATTATTAAAATTTTGGTGTAAGTAATTTTTTTTTGCTATTATTAATTACTCGGCCCTGAGTTATTCTATATTAACATACATTGGTCGGTTTTAGGATCTTACGTACCTACAAATAAAAATAAAATGTATCAACGATGTCACAACTTTATTAATCATATTCGCGTGTCTCTATTACGTTGTTTTCCAAACAACATGTTGTACACAACTCTTCTCATGTTTTTTACTGGATAATATCGAATGTCCTGATAGCCAAAATACCTGCGTAGAGCGAAAATATTGTGATAATCGTTAGGCAACGCAATACGAACCATCCTGTGAACGCAATGCCTGGTTGAATGGCGAAAGTAAACAAGGATTGTGTTTCCTTTCATTAGCGGCTGACTTATGTCGGTTCACTTCATTAGCGCTGCCTTTAATAAGATTAAATTATTTGCATGCTATCACGGGCCTTGTTCCAAGTGGTTTTATTTTGGCTAGCGATTAATGAGGCAATGCACGAACCCTCCCGAAAATTTGAAATGTTTCATTTAAAATGTTGTATAATGATTGAGTAGGTAAGGATGTTAAGTGGATTACGGTCTAAAATTTCTTCGCCAAATTTCTGAAGATCCATAATCCATTATTATGGCAGTATACCTTACCTGTTTGTTATACACTTAGGTGCAAACTGTCCCAATAATAGCATCTTAGTAGAACGTGGAGAAGTTGATGTCGATCCAGGGGAGGGGCACATGATTAACACATAAAGTATTCCTTGAATTTTTTCACAAATTAGCGTAACATATGATGTATGTGGCATTTACGGTTTTTTTGTAATTTAGAATAGATAAGTAGAAAAAAACACATTTTTATTTTTTCCAATATTTTTATGTCCTCCTAAGGAAACTCCGAATAGGGAACCATACATAATTAAGAAATTCTGCCTCTATAAAATCATCATGAAATTGTTTTAATGGGGCATATTTTTCAAGTTACTTTTAGGTGACTTATAGTTCGGTGCAAAAGTGTACCATTAAAAACAGCCATAGAAATTGTCTGTTAGTTCAATGTTAAAGACGACTGTTACTCTGCCATAACTACAAAACTACGTTCATGATTCAAACAATTCATACCTCATTTTTTAGAGGCTGAATTTCTTAATTATGTATAGTTCCCTATTTGGAGTTTCCATAGGAGGAACTAGAAATATTCGAAAAAATAAAAATGTGTTTTTTCTACTTCGATTCTAAATTACAAAATAACCGTAAATTCTAAGTATATCATATGTAAGGCCGATTTGCAGGAAATTTTAAAGAGTACTGTTATGTATTAATCATGTGCCCCTCTCCTTGATCGACATCAACTTCTCCACGTTTTACTAAGATGCTACTATTGGGACAGTGTTGCACCTAAGTGTATATTCTTAGTCTAAGGGTACGTTGTACCAAACCGTCCGTCACCGTTAATAGTTCGCAAAATTTTATTGTATGAGCATTTTCATAGTACGCTGCCGGGTGACACTGATGAGTCCGTCAAAAGTGATTGTTGCAACTGGCCCTTACACTTCGCCTTATAGATTAAATGAGTCACCTATTCTCATTCAAGTAAAAAGTTTAAAATCTTTATCACCTTTATGATTTTATCGTATATCTTCGAACCTCCTAATCTTTGTAATTTGGTTATAAGTAATAAATAAATAAAAAGCTTTATTAATTCCATACACACATTACAATGAAATTCGTTAAATAATAAAAAATGCAGAACAATTTGGTTAGAAATGTATATTATATTCTAATCATCCGCCCACAAAAATACCGTGAACCGACACTTATAAAAATCGGCTCAGGACTCATAGGCGCTTTATACATATACAATAGATATACATTAAAACCATCTTCCTTTAGTAAGTAAAATTGGTACATCATAGAGCGAACTGTCACAAAGTTGTTCACAATCTGTTTACTTCCGTTATAATTGTTTATTCGTATAAGACAAAGAAATGTAAAAGTGTACGGTACGGAAATAGATGAAAGTTCTCAAACATGAGTTTGGGGGTGGCCGGAGGATTGGTAGCGGGGAGTATCCGGTGACCGCTGTGAGGCTCCGACTGGGAAATAATGCCATTTCCGATGAGGGCCCGCGGGGCGTGTTGACAACGAGATTAGGGAAAAAAGACGGGAATTTAATAACACCACCAACACACATTTTATAGCAAATAAACAGCGACGCTCCGGTGCCACAAGCCTCTATACTACAGGCGAATACTCTTCCTCTAATGAAACTGAACTGGTTTTCCATTGCTATTTTTATTTCAAAATAGCTTTGTGTATTTTGCTACTGAAGTAATCTATCAAACTAGCGTGAAATTGATAGTTCACTGATGGAACCATATATGTAGCTTGCATTTCAATCCATCAATTCCATTCCAATGTAATTGATAACTAGAAACACGTTTCCACCACTCCCGCTCGACAAAATCAACGTATTGGTGAAGCGGGGCTCGGCATAGTATATCTGCCAGCTTCATAAGAATTTTCAAATGGCGTGAGCAACTCAAAAAACGGAAGTGCGCTTAAAAACGTTCTGAAGTACGTGACCTAGCTAGAAGCGTGCTTTCAGGCACGAAGTGCCGACAATAAGTTAATTTAATAGGCGGCCCGCAGACAGCGACAAATCGCTGCCGGCTCGCGCCCCGCCGCCTCTAATGATACCCAAAAGTCGGAACATTAATTTCAATAATTTATAATGATTTCGCATTCAATTAGATAATCATAATTTCAGTTTAGATATCGATCCGTATATTCCTCTTAGATTTTTGAGGGGAATATACTATGTCGAGAATGTGCCGCTAAGAAGATTAAAATGCACTAGTTTAAAATTCGAATAAAATACAACTTTTCCTTTGCACCACCGAACAAATACAAGCTTTTTATTGAAACCTGAATGATAAATCAAACATTTAAAACAAGTTTTGAACAGTTGAACTCCAAAGTTGGAAACTTTTAAATTTCGCAAGTTCAGTTTGGTTGGCTTAAAACCTTAAACAGGGGTGAGATTGTCCCGGCAATCCGCAGCGATTTGAACTGTCGGCAGTCGGAACTTCGTCCTTCCAAACTCACTAAAATAGAATGTGTACAACTGTGAAGTCCCAACTTGGATATAATATCTTTGTAGTGGATAGAGGAGCCTTTGACAAGTGAAGCGAAAGGCCGCGACACGACTTCTCGCGTTGGCTTCTTGATGTTGCCGGGGCCTGTTAATTATTATGGTTTACGGCTAATTTGATCCCTTTCGAAGAATCATGCTCGTAACACTTAATAATATGCTAATATCTTGGTAGACACGATTGCTTACAAAAAAGTAAGCGTTTAATTATTTCAATAAGTGTTGTTTTTTCCCGTTCCGACAAAGTAATTATATTGACAATGAAATTTGTTGTTGAAGTAACAGAATTTCAGAATAGAAAGAAAATAGTAGTCAAATTTTTAAAATTCTTCTAGGCAGAATAGTGTTTTTTTTTACATTTTTAAATTGAAGCGAACGAACGGAAACGGAAGATCAGATGACTAGAAAAGCGCTACAGTTTAATATGAATGAACCGAAAAAGTGTGGACGACCCCGACTTAAATGGATGTCCTGAATTAAGAAAGACCTAGAGAATAAGAACATAGACCCAACGAAGACCCGGAACAGATATAACTGGAGAACATTGATAAGGAGAGCCGACCCCAAATAAAAATGGGATAAGGCCAGATGAAGAAGAAACTGAAGTCATCTGAAGTACTATTGATCTGTCTTCACCTCACTAAATCGCATCATATCTCAAATCAACCTGTATTGCATATTGGGAATAGCTAGAGGCTTTCCAGGCCCGGTGAACTCGCAGGAGCAAGTTTGTGTGTTGAACCGCATTCGTCGGGGGTCGATCGCAACTTCATCTCTCGATTAGCATCGACACCAACTCTCTCTGCGCACTCGATAACTCCCCTATTCGGATTACAGATCGCTACCTGCAGCAAGCCATAATTGTATACTCAATATTTACATTGTTGTTTAATGGGTTTAAAATATTTTTGAACTATTAACGTTTAATTACTTTGTTTAGTGGTCGAAATTCACGAAATTATTTTACAGTATTCATAATCCGGATTATTAAGCCTTTCAAAAGCAACACTTAAGTTATCTATTAGGTAAGGTAACTATTGTTGTCAGCGCAACCGATAAAACTGCGTTGACCGCTTGGCATCAGGCGGGCTGCACATTTATTTGCTATCGTGGTGGTATAAAAAAAAACTATATTATACAGGGTGATTCAGGAGACGTGAGCAGGAACAACCCTACACGCTTAGTTAACGATAGTGAATCGGCCGCCATCATGTTTAAGTGAAACAATAACGTACAATTTTTTTTTTACCTTTTTGATTCGTAGAAATTTTATTTTCTGTAAACAAATCAATAAAGATAAAACCTCTTTAACAATCATGACAGCACTTCGATTATGAAAAAAAAAAAACATTTTCAAATTAAGTGGGATACGATGTTTCCAAAGCAACCAGACATCAATTTGACACAGATCACAGAAAAACAAGAGAATAATCAGTACTCGACGGAGTATTCTAATTGTAGAGTGACCATGCGTGTCTTAAATAATTTAAAACAAATCTTGAATCTTGAAGCAAATCAAATTATTTATTTTGTTCAATGTTTTTTGATTTGCAATTTTTTAAGTAGTTACACTACTATATATAAACTGAAAAATAGATGTCATATACTTCAGAAAAAGTGACCAAACCCTCCGGTGTCCGAGGCCAGATTTGAACTGGCGTCTTCAGCTCTCGCGGCTGACGCCCTGACCACTAGACCACCCGGTCACGGCGGGACTTGACGTGATTGCATATACATGAGAAAATTTGTCAAGTTCCGCCGTGACCGGGTGGTCTAGTGGTCAGGACGTCAGCCGCGAAAGCTGAAGACGCCAGTTCAAATCTGGCCTCGGACCCCGGAGGGTTTGGTCACTTTTTCTAAAGTATATGACATCTATTTTTTTCAGTTTTAATTTAAAACATTTTATTTTTACTTAAACATTTTTTTTTGCGCTAATCACACTAATAATTGTATCATACAAGAGCTTGTTATTAACTGAATCCGTAGTGTTAAGCCTGCTCACGTCTGATGAATCAACCTGTATATCAAATTACATACTTAAATAGTTAGCAAGTTTCTTAAGTTATTTCTCATCGTTTTTTTTAACCCTAGTTCTTGTAACCATTAACAACTAGAAAAGCTGCTTGATTTCGTCTGGTCTGGTCTCACTCATACCTCTTATCGATCGAAATGAACCTGTCCTTACGGTGTGAAAACAGCTGGCTATAGTTATTGGATAGTCCCGGTATTGTGTCAAGTCGCGGTCGTTCGCGTCCGCGTGGTATGCTCTGTGGAATTTCATTTCGTTAGTAACGCCGCGAGCGGGCTTGCGGAAATTTAACTGGTATCATATCTACATATGTATGTGCTAGTAGTTTTTCCTGCTAGCTTAATATGGTCGTGCTTTTATCATCTGTCGCCTTAGCCGTGACGTTCTAACTAGTATGCAAGTGCGAAAGTGACATGACGTGATAGACGATAAAATGGCAACCATATTATGCTATCCTTTATTTTGCTACAAAGAATTTTGTGGAATATATTTCTGATAGTTGCAAGATTGATTTGAGTGTTATGTTATCTGCTCACGTTGAAAATTGTAATAGTCTTCTATTTTCATTTATATGCTACTAATAATTCAGTTATCTGTTAAATTTCTATTAAACGTGCTGCACGTGTAGTAGATTTCCACATTATTAGACTCCACACGAACTTGCGGTAACGCGAAGCCAAAATGCGCAGGAACGTGGTAAGGCGATATTTAAAGTGAATTCGAATTTTAGAAAAAATTGTTTGTTTTGTGATTACGAGTTTAACCGCCAATTAAACCATGTGTAGTAAATAAATTGTATGTTATTAAAAAAAATGTATGATCATATAGATCAAGTAACTCCAAAATTCCTAATGCACGGCCGATTTTTGGCTTTCGATCGAATTCAAAAAATTTAAAGTCGAAAATAATCGCACACAAAAATTTGTCGCCATTATTTTCGCATGAAATTAATAGTTAAAATAATCATGATTTTTAATTCCTATAGCTGTTATTTTTAAAACATCATTTGATCGTTTTATTTAAAGTTTTAAATGTCGGATTCGAGCGCTCGAATCTCAAAAATCGCCCCCAGGTCTTTAAAACACAAATGGCGTCATAAATCATCGACACCATAACCGGAACGACCATAATATATAGAAACTAGCTGACCCGGCGAACTACGTACTGACACTTTTCATTTTCATTTCAACAATATTTTAATAGTTATTCTGCTATTCGGGGCGGAAATAAAAAAAAAACAAACATAATTAAAATCAGTTCAGCCGTTCTTGAGTTATAAATGGTGTAAGCGACACGACTTATACAGGCTGTAACAGAAATACTGGTGGTCCGATTAGGGGATTATTTGTATCGTATTGTGACTAAGAAAAAATAGGAGAAAAAAATGTTTGGACCCAATTTTTTTTTGTATGGGAGCCGTCGTCCCAGCCGGTCAACTATCCATACAAAACCAATTTTTTTTTTCGCGTGAAAACATTTTTTTTTTCTTTGTTTTTCGTAATTAGAATGCGATACCAATTATGCTCTTAAACTCTTAAACGGATCACCAGCATTTTTGTTACACCTTGTATACAGTGTGTACATTTTATACGGGCGTATATTGTACTGGCGATTAGTATTGGACCTAGGGAACCTATTTACATTTAATTCTGTATGAAAATAATGTTTTTTTTTTTCATACATAATAATTCAGCCCACAATGTATTGCATCCATGACAATAAAATTACCGATGCGTCACACATTAGTTCAGGGGCGGAATAAAGTCCGAAAATTACATATTAACTAAAGTCATTTATTTGACTTAAATCTAACAGTAGAATAGTTGTACAACCCTGTACTGAAAGGATTTTAATTTTGATGTATTATGTATTTGTAAATAAATCATAAGAAACACGTAATGCTGAACACTTACGAATTTTTCGTAAAAAAGTTGTTTCTTTCAGGTAATATATTTATCTAGCTAAAATACCCAAAATATGATTTTTATTTGATGTGCCGTATATAAAGGTATTTTTATGATAGATAATATCAGTGATTTCGTGTATTGGTTAGGGCATGGCTTGGATTAAAACAACATGGTCATTATTTTGGCCACATTCAACATTCAATTAGATATTACTTTTAAGCTACTCCTTCCTTTTCACCAAAAACTAGCACAAATGATACCTTAATTATCCAAAATGATTATCTAATTGATTCTAGCTGCTACTACTTGCAAATTTTTGAGTAATGACCATTTAAGTAATGAGCTCATTGAGATGTAGGAAAAATAATGACAGAGATAAACTAATTAATGAGGGTAGTTAATGAACAAATAACTTGATTTGGGTATAAAATGTGTACGGAGTTGTCTTTTTCTTCATTTACTATTATCGTTTCGAGAAAGTAACATAGTTATTATTGATAGTCATGGCAAGTTTCAGCATTTCAAATGCAGAGTTAGTCGAAATTGCTATTTCAAGTGACCGGGATGTGCATAAGTGTATTGAAAGCCTGAAGATTAAATATCCAAATCTTTCAGAAGCTATACTTGGCCAAATCTATATTCAGTTAAGTAAACAATTTTTACCTACTTTCACAAAAAAGTGGAAAGCTGCATCAAGGGTGAGAAAGTATTTTTTTAACAAAAATAAAGATTGGCTCAGTGGTATGTTTTCAATACATACAATGCTCTTGACATCTTCAGACCCTTTTATTAATAGCTTAAGGGCTAAACATAATAATAAAAAAACAGAAATAGACCATGAGGAAATAAAACAATTTATTTTAAATAATAATTAATAAAGTGTGTTTTTATATTTTTGTATATTCTAGTAATAATAATATTATATTGATTACACCTACTTTGATAATATTATGAACCTATCAAATTTATTTATTTATTATTTTGTATTTTATAGTATGTTTTATATGATTTTAATACAAATCATAATTTTTTTTAAATGTTTGTTTCATTTTTTTTATTAATTTTACTTATTTATATTGATAAAACCACATTTCATAAATGTTAAAACGCCCACCTTTCATAAAAATAATTAATTCCGCCCTCCCATACAACCTGAACCACTGTGCGTCATGTCACTTATGTCAGTTTTAAATCAGTTGTATAGCGTACATTGGTGCCCGATAGGACTTTAAAAAATCGTTACGCATAATTAATAACACTATTTAACAAAATGATTATACTATATGAGTCCTATTGCTGGATACTATAGGTGGATAAAGTATACGCACGTATAAAATTTACAGGCTGTATAGTGTATAATATATATAGATGTACAGCATCTGTAATCGAACTTCCCAGTTTGAAACTAGTATGCCAAGTGATCGAATATCTGTTTGGAGTTAATAAAACTGTACGGTAGTTATTTGACCGAAGCGAGTCGGAGGGTCGGGGGCAGATAAATAATATTCAAAGCATTTTCCGATGCGCGACGTATTGTAGCGACGTCGCAGCCCGTCGCGCGGGCACGGCAGCTGCTCTCTGTAATATTGTGTTATACTTTATCGAATTTGCATGTTTTTACTGAATAACATTCCTTTGGCGCACTCGACATCAAAGGCCAAGGCGAAAGTGATTTCGCACCGAGTTAGTTCAACAAGATTCAGTTTCACCCCGCCTCGTGACTTTTGAATAATTTTGATGTGCCTAATAATAATAAGGAAAATTGTAAATGGGCATTCGACTTCTGATGTTTAAAAGTTAAGCAGAGCCTGAAGTAGCTGTTTACACGTTATTTTAATGATGTGAATCGCTGCACGTGACTGCCTCAAACCCTCGTGCCGCGGCCTTTGCCGGTTAGAGTGCACCTTATGTGAAGTATTGTTTAACCGCGTGCTTTTTGCTTTTTGTTTGATATCAATTAGTTGACATTGATGGATAAAAATGATTATTACAGAAAAAGTTATATAGTAATGATAACGGTCACCATTTTCATTAGATAGTGAAATTTCATTATTGCTGGTTTTTCTTTAAATATCATACTAGAACGCTATTGAGTTATTATGAACCCATGCTTCTTTTCTTACTAAAATACGAAAATTAATTACGTTATGCATTAACTTATAAGTATGTACGTCAATTTATAAGTCATCCCGTATTAAATAAATTTCGCCTCGAGTATCTAATAAAATAAAAATATCTATCACTCGTATTAAATTATACATATTTTATGAACAATACCAGTCTCTTTCTTATTTATTCGTTCGTAACGCCACACTTTCCTTAGCTCCATATATATGGAAGAGTCAGTTAAATTGCTACGAGTTACGGTGTAGCATTGCGCTAGGAACGAACTTAGGACTTCATCATCAACACGCACTTTCACCCTAAGTTTTAATTTTAAATTTCTATTGAGTTAGTGGCCTACGTCCTTTTTATTATTCTCATAGAAAAAAATAAGCTATTAACATTTTTTGTTGTTTTATTAAACACGACCAAATCCGAAAATGAAATGGAACATAGGTTTTCCTCCGTTGGTCACTTGCGACGTCATTTACATCTTTCCATTACCGCCAGCGCCTCAGGCGGTCCATAAAATATTTATGTCCGAAGTAACATTAAGAAAACGCCGCTCCACTACCATGTATGTTTAATGCTTAATCTTTGTCGTTTGATGTCGTTCAAAGACGACGCCTCCGAAGCCGCTTAACAGTGGACACGGAATTGCCTCGCTTTGCCCCTCTTTAATTCATCCCCGGAGCGATCTACCCGTGAAATTGTTACTTAAGAACTTAATCGACGCATCGCTCTTTGTCTTTGTGCTGGACGTTTTACAAACAACGTTTTATTGAATTCGATGTTTACCGTCCTTTCTTGTGAGACATTTGTTTTTATTTTGTTTTTAAATTGCATTCATTTAGAAGGCGTTTCATCTTTACATATAATTCTCTAGAGCTTCGATTGTTTGACGTGTTGAAACATTAAGCTGCCTTCAGATGCTGTTGGTTCTTACCGTTTGTGGGCCACATTTGAAGACGTATTACGTTCTATAATTACTGGTATATTAATCTACACATACATCGGGTAGGTCGCATTAATCTTGAGCTGCTAATTAGAGAGCGTTGTGCTCACATTATCATGGTAATCGCATTCCACTTAATGCACATATTCACTGTCTCAATGCTTACGTACGTGATAATTCGACTTCACTTTTAGTATATTAATATAACACACGTGATATGGATTAGGATAGTGATGAGATTGATGTCGTCTCCGTGATGAATAACACATGTTCCAACGTATTAGCATTAAATAAAGTATTTTTTCTTTTTTCAAATCAAATCAACTCAAATAATTTATTTACTCAAATACAGTCAAGTGGTTCTTAAATACATTTTGTGTACAGTGTATTCAGCCTGCTAGTGGGCATGCAAATATTATATACCTAATCCTAGATTTTTTTAAACTAAGCATGCAGCATGCATACATGTATTATTACAATGAAATTAATATAAGTCTGGCGTATAATCTAAATATTCTTTGATTGAATAAAATGCATTTTTTACTAAAAAGTCAAATAAATTAGTCTTAAACTTCTTGCCTCTTAAATATGTTAATATACTACGGTTTTAATATAAGAGGCTATTTTATATAATCTTGTGTAGGATCCGACCACAGTGGTCACAGATACCTAATAGCCGTCTCGATTATTTTCTTGAATTTTTTGTATCAGTTATAATTTTCCAGAGCCCATAGTGTAGCTATATTAGTGTTATTCAGAGAAAAGCTTTATAATCTGATACTTTACACTCATTCAAGTGTCAGTTACCTACAACATACATAGAATATTTTCTCTAGCAGATAACATATAAAAAGACTAGATAATTTGATAGTGCCTAACCGACTTGAGCAGCTGCATTGCAAACAGTCATATTACAAGATATATTATTAAAATACATGGAACAATTACATGCGCTGAATGTAGCATGAAGTAAATAATAGGAGTAAGTTTGATGATTTTATTTTTTACCCTACTGCTGGAGAAGGATTATGTTAAGGTTTAAGTAGGTATGTTACTTTATTTGGCACGCCCAGCCTACATCATTTGACCTAGAGTAAACTATATCATTGTAGGAGATGAAAAAAAATACAAAATTCTATCGCTTACGAAGTCATACCTGTCGGGTTATCAAATGTTTTCCTTGTTATGTTAAACACTTCAGTTCTTGAAGTACAGACTTTTTAGGATAAGATGATAATACGATAATAAGTACGATAAGATGATAATACGAATCTACCTGATGACCTGGTGAAGGTCGCGGGAGTCCGCTGGATGCGGGTGGCGCAGGACCGGTCATTGTGGCACTCTTTGGGGGAGGCCTATGTCCAGCAGTGGACGTCTTTTGGCTGATATGATGATGATGATGATGACGAATCTACAAAGGAACGTGAGGACCAATACCTGGACCGGTTGCAGTTTAAGCATGAGAACTGAAAAACAGCTATTTACCGTGTGCAACCTATGCAAGTAGTTATATATCCATTTACACGAGTAGCGACCCGAGCTTGTGCGTTGATTACCGTTCGGCTGCATAATGCCTATAACCACAGACGTAATATCCAATATTCAATAAGGGCACATTCGACATACACTCGCTCTGAAACATAAACACCAACAAGGAGCAACATGTGGCATCGCCTTACAAAACAGCAACCCGCACTCGGAGAAAAATGTATATCAGAGTGAATATCGATTTCAAATAAAATTGCAACCTTTTCAGATAACGAGGCGACGTTTTCCCCTTTCCGGGGCCCGTTTGTCGCTCGCGTCTCACACTGGGAATTTATCCACCGAAATAAGCAGATAACGAAGCTAATGGTAGCGCCAGCTAGCGAAATATACGACACCCGACGATTGGCTCCTTCTCAATGGACGTCTTTTCTAGAATGCAATTGAACCACCGCCGCTTTTAAGGTGTCAAAATAATTGACGTCTCAGAGTTAGTTTTAGATATTTCTGTCGGGTCTTGTTAGCGGAACGCGGTGGTAATGTCGCAGCTTATTTATATATCGGGTTGATTTATTAAGATTGTGTCAGTCTATACTTTGTATCATTAAATTTGTTTCATTTTTAGAAAACAAATATGGCTTTAGTATTACTTATACTTTTGTTTATAATATTGTTTGTTTTGTCCTCAGATTCTTCTACCTGTACCACTTCTCGTTCTACGCGTACCACTACCGCTTCAATGGGCAATATAGCAGTCTTGCGCTTGTTACCTCGTGGCTCTTTATACAGGTAATATATTACTTGCAATATCACGCACTGCGAGGAGGTTTTAACTGTATGTTGTAACTCTGTTTACACGAGCGCTGCGTATATGTATTATTTTTATATTTATTTTGCAAAACTAAATCTCAACTTCAATCTTTTATGAATTAATTTCTTTGCACGGAATAATAATTAAAATGTGGAGTTTATGACTAAGCTAGTCAATAAAAATGTGGAATATTGCTTCTTAATAAGCTATCTACAATAAAGTCACTTGAACCCCCTTACCATATGTGTCAAATGAGGTAAACAACAAACACTCGACAGTATCCCCTTCCTGTCCCAGACGGGTTGTCAACAAAATAATTACTTGGTCAGCTCACCCTGGTGCGGGTCATGCCGGATTTGATTAAGGGAAATATCATGCATGTCTCTTAATACCTGCGTGTGTATAACATCAGTGGGCCATGCTATTTGTTTGTCCAGAGCACTTTGATGTAGGCCGGCCGCGGGCGCCGGTCGCTGTATGTGCGCACGTGGAGTTTGCACATAAAGTGTTTGTCTAAAGAGATATTAACATTTCGCTGCCGTACTCGAGCTATTAAATCCTGCGCTAATATGTTTTATACGTACGATGACACATAGTTGCGGTGCAAAGAAATGTATGGTACTAAAATGCCGTATACTCCAACCAAAAATATAGATTTTGGGTTGTGATTTAAGCACACCAACTTACTACATTTTATCATCGTGGTACAGTTGATGCCTTCAGTTATTATTATTTTTAAGTACACTGCGTGGAAGAAAAAGCCGCTTAGCTTAAAAACTCGGGGTCGACCCAGCATTTGTCAACAAATCACGTCCCCATACGTTATTGTGACGAAGTGCGCGCTCCGGAGCGTTAGCTAACAAAAATAAACTCTCGGGCTATAAAAATAAAAGGTAATGTTGGATGTGTGTTTTCTCTGTCAGCCTAGCTCACGAGATGGACGTCACCGCTGCGTCAAAGTTTTGTCAAATGTTTTCCAGGGCAATTCCCAAATAACATCCGTGCGTGTAATATTTCCGGCACGCCCGGGAGACGCCGGCCGTGATGGACGGTAAAGCACTTAAATAACGGTATTTAAGGTACAATAAGGTATTTCTTAATGTCATGATAGTAAATCCGGTGTAGCATTGTTTTTAATATATAATTACTCTAATAAAACTGTCGCTTTTCTACTTCAGACAGACCTATCTAATTGTAAATATTGCAAATAACCTAGAAAATACTTCCAAACTCACATAGTCAGACAAAATACAGTTCAAAACCATTGTATAAGTTAATATAGTTAAGCGCAGACAGCATGTCTTGAACAGGAAGTGCTCGAGTCGATATGCGATCGCCGTTTGCGGAAGCTAATAACGCGTCGAGCGGTCCGCGGCTTGCTCGTGCTCGTGTTTAGCTTGTATAAAATAACTGTCTCGCTTGTTGCATGCTAGATTTTGTTTGGATATTCTTCCTAAAGCAGAATATGTTTTGGTTTGATTTAAGTTAGCTCCAATGTATTATGCCAACATTCGAAATAACATACAAAATTATTCATTATCGATAGTAATATCATGTATTGAACGAGATAGAATAACTTGGTAAAGGTAGGTACATGTTCAGTTATGCAAAACGAGAGCGCCTCGAGCTGGAGCGGTAGGCTCTGCTGGATTAGAGCGCGGGAAGGGCGACGTCGAAAAACAAGAAGCCCCTTCGGAATGCAAAGTGAGGGCTTATCTTATAATCATCGAGCGTGTCAACTTATTAAAAATCATATTTCACGAGGTTGCCTCCCCGGCTGGGACGCCAGGACGCGGCGCGCATAACATTGATGGCACCCAACGTAGGGCCGTCCGCTACATTAATTTAAAACGTCGTTACTTGTTGACAACAAGCTCAAACTAAAGCCTGCTAAATTTGGTCTTAATAAAGTTACTTTCAAAGATTTTTCAATTTCACACCTCCATTCATTTTCCATTCCGCAAAAGGGGTTCATCCAAGATAACAGGCACGCTTTGGCCTAATTCTTGTCAAGTCCTAAATAAACAGTCGACGTCCGCCATTACGGGGTCGGTAAAGTGCGGTAATCTTGCAGATCTCGCACTAATTATAGTTCCGCCTAAATCAAACACATAGGTATACTTACCTTATAGTTCTTCTGGAACATGCATACAAATTGATAGTAGTTAAGGGTTTTGAATAATTAGTAGCCAAGTAGTAAACTCCATATTGCCTATTATATCCGTTATTCCATTAAATACTAGTTCAGCAAACAAGACAGTGAGACATAAGTGATAATTCTACCTCTAATTATTTAGACGCTCGATGCACTCTGCATTAGGATCTTTGTTTTGTTTTCCTGTTTAATTCAATGTTTTCGCTTCTAATTCGTGATTCCTTTCCGTTAGCAGGATTAGTTAAATGAAAAGGGATTTTTTTCTTCTCCGATGCCCCTCGTGCCACGCAGTTCGTTCGTTGTTTTTTCTTTGCATTTTAAATCAAAATAACTTTATTTTCGTCCGAGTTTTCTACCGTCTTGGCATAATCAACGCGCCGGCTCTAAAGTGTTTAAGACAATTTTGCGGCAAAAAAAAAATCATCACAAAGAGCTCTCGCTTTTCTTTGAAGTGTTAAGTCGACTCTTGAAAGGTGTTCAGTCCCCCTGCAGTTGTTCACAACTGCAACCACCATCATAAAGTGCGCGCTTTACGTTTAAAGGTCTAAGACGCGTTGCATCTGGCATTTCAGCCATACTATAACATTGTTTGCAATTATAAAACTAACGCTTTACTTATGCTTATGGACTAAGAGCTGGCCACGTCTGATATGACACAATAATGAGAGTAACAAAACCCGTCTTGTTAGATTGCTATACTATCCTTATCGCTAGATGCGGGCATCTGGCTGCTTTTAATGGGTGGAGGTCAGAGTGACAGGCTAGCAAAATTTTTGAATTGGAAAATAGTAATCCATTAATTTTAAACAAAAAAGAACCGACTTCACTTACGCCTCCACCTTTCCAAAAGCAAATGCTCGAGATGCTGTAAAAAATACTCAAATCACTATAGGTGTGTCTATAATAGTTGTTGAGTTCCCTCGACTTCTCCTGGATCCCATTATCATATCCTGATCTGGTTACAATGGGACCAACTGTGAAGTATACTCTTTCAAACAACTCCAAATCGGTCCAGCCATCTTCGAATAATCGACAAAATTGATAACCTCCTCCTTCGAAGTCGGTTGAAAATAGGTAAAAACTGCCTGTCACAGTCATAAAGGACAGGGCCTATATTTTAACAGATTAAAAAGCGTATTATTACGGAAACAAAACCAGCAGGCGACAAACTATGAATTACATTATACGTCGTTTGGCACTACTTTACGCTAACAGAAACATTGGGAATGATATAATCCAATTATTTATATAATTTCTCATAATATTGCATCAAACACAGAACTCTAGGATTTATTTCCTTGGAGTGGTTTGCATTCTTTGACCTCCACCTCTTTACAGCTGCCAGATGTCCAGATCTAGAAATAAGCATAGTATAGCAAACTGACGAGGGGTTTCGTTGCTCTCATTGTTGTGTCATATTTGACGTGGCTAGCTCCCGCCTATTAAAAAGAGAACCTCGATTTATTAAAACAAGAGTAATTAAATTCCTTATGCGCTTAGAATTTGGAGTTATAATAATAAAAGAAGATACGATTGTCTATGTGTCGAACAAACTAAAACAATACCGTTGTACGAATTGTCGTTGAAACGGAAATACACGGATCACTTTATTTCATTCTCATAGGCAATGATCGGGCCGATTGCGCGCGTAAATCTCAAAGCGGTTGATGTTAATGGACAGATAAAAGGGCATCATCTCAGCCCATTAAATACCTTTTAAACGTTTGATCCTTTTTTAAATCTGTCGCTGCGATGATCCGACATGTGATTGGGGCGTGTCGTGTTCATTAAGGTCAAACAATATGGAGCATTCCTGTTACTGGTCATACGGATTTATTTTGTATGCATGTTTACATATGAAATGTATGCTTTTAAGGCTGCTAACAATAAGGTATTGATGGAAATTATGAAAAATGCAGTCTTTTTTACAATTCACCCTGTTTTTTAGGTACTGTGAAATGTACGAGTAAAATATTAAACTTAGAGAGAGTGCGTTATAATAGCTTATGTAAGTCCAGAAAAATACAAAGTAACTCACAATGCTTTTAAAAACGCTCAAAGCATAACTAGCTAAATAAGTACCTAACGCCAAACTCCTACCAAGTATTTCAATTACCGATGGTGCAAAATAAGTGGCAACGGAGGTTTCGCGGTGGCGTGGCATGCGCTACGAATAATAAATCACAGAGGCGTCCCGACTTGTCCGCGCCGCGTAACCCGTTACACCCGCAGCAGGAAAAAATCAAAAGGAGATCACAAAATATAATTTCAAATAAAAGTTCACTTCGAGGCGGTCACAAGTTTCTTAATTAAAACTTACGTCGGACGTCGCGAGGGGAGGGAACTTTGACCCAGAAATAAATAAATAGAAACGGGGATACTCTCGACGGTGTCACGAGTCGCTCATTTATTTGTCTAAAGGAGTTTTGCTCAGTTCGACGGACGTGTCTCATAATCTGCACCGGGAACGACTGCGAGTAAATATCGACGCGCCCGCCACTTAGCTGCGCCGCCGTCGCCCGCTGCACACTTGTCTCTTTACAGTTTATTTATTGTTACACGTGCCACATCCTTTCGGGGAAATCTGACTGTTTACACAGTAATGGTACGTTTCATGGCTTTAAAATAATTTAATGTTTTGTTTCAGCATTCCATGTTGTACTTCTTCCATCACTACGAATTGCCCGTGATACTACAACAGGCTCAACTGCAGCAGCTGCTCCTTCGTACTCATCACGGTATGGGTGGCATGGTGGGGCTAGCCGGTATCGCCGCACTAGCCAGCGGAGCTGCTTATCACGACGCTCCCGGCACCGGCACGCAAGCCACCCCGCCGACTACCCAGTCTACTACGCAAACCGTTCAGGATACTACACAGTCAACCACTCAGACTACCCCCGAAGTTTCTACTGCTCAAACTAATACAACACATACTGGTGACGTCGTCTCCTCGAGAACGGTAGCCGCGGAAACAACCGCTACTGGTACCAATACCGGCACGGTTAACGAGATTGTGGAAGGCCCCCTAACAACTTTAATTGACTCGATCACTCCTAATGGGGAACAAGACATTAAAATAGAAGAGATCTCGAGAAAGAACTCTCGGGAGGAAGATAAAGTTGTAAGCAGCGGTGTCACTACTGCCGTCTACAATAGTGATTCGAACTCTACTCCAGATGCGAGTAAGGAGGCCGTCAACAACGGTCAGGATGAAACTTCTACTTTAGACCGTCGACGAAAGTTAAGCGGTGACTTGCCCGATACCGATCCTCCTTTACTATCGACGATTGCCGACGGTGCGGCTACCGAAAGGAGGGCCCCGGACCCCTCCTCTGAGGCTGACGAATTAGACTAATAAATGATACATGTTATTCTTATACCTGTCAACTTTGCATCGAGTGTATTCAGTATCCATTCATCAATCCGCTTACATAATTATTTTTATGACATTAAACACGTATATTAATGTAGTAGAATTTATACTGCAGTGTTTTATCGTTTCCCCTAACTTGTCACAACGGAAGACTGGTGAACAACATCATATTTCCTGTAGAACGAAGAACGTCGTTCTTAGAAACGTGTTAGTGATTTTGTTGTAGGTTAATCGTATGTATGATTTGAAAGGTGATTGTAGTATATAAGACTATGTATGCCACTAAGGCAATATGTAAATAATTTGATGTCGATACATATTTATTAGGATCATATTTTTGTTAATTCCGTTTGTTAATTTGAATATGCTTAGTGGATGGCGCTAGAAGTTGGCATACTCTTTTCAGTGATTTAGTTATTGCAATAAAATACTTTGAGTCAGATTGGTGTATTTATTCATCTTCTTTAACCCTATTTTCCTGGTATATTATTAGCAATTTATTACTTGTACGACGAATTCGCAATTCATCAAAGTTGAGTTCTTAAAGCAAGCAGTGATTATTTGTCTTATATATATCCCTTGCTTATTACTGGTAACCTCACTATGCATTTCTGAATCCCTAGTGAATCTACGTATTTTCATAACTTTATTTTTCTATTAATTGTTGGTATTGCTAAAATACTTAAAATATAACCGATATTTATAAGCCCTGACAATTTGAAGCGTTCATTAAAAGTTAATCTTCACGACTCCTATCTAAATAACTTTCCTGATTTATAAGACGTTTGGAGCAGTAACTCAGTATTGAATACTATTCATTCATTTGTTCTCGGCTTTCATTGAAAACTGAGCGTAACCTTTTATGAAATAATTTTGCTGTGATGAAGCTAATGGAAGGCGTTCATTGTTCGTTTGGTCCATACAAAACTGTACTTCCGTATCTTATTTGTCAGTGGTTAAATACTTTAGTGAGTTATAAGTTATAAGTACGTACCTATTTAGTAGTGGTACAATTGTGCCTTACCGGAGGGACCCTTCTATTTCATTGGTTTAAAGTCATTGCACGCTGGTATTCTTCTTCTTCTAAGCCGTTGTGTCGAAGGCGTTCTGTGCTACTCCCTTGGACGCGTACGTAAAGTAAGCCGCTGGATTTAAGTGTTGAACTTTTTACTGTACCAGCTATTTTCTTTTGTTTAGTAGGTACTCTATGAAATGTAAAATGTATGTGAAACCTAAATGGCACAACAATTGGAAGTCCGTGACCGTACCATCAAAATAAGATGTTGATAAAGCGCTATTTAACTTTGCAAATGTTCATTTGCCTGTATCAGTGGGTACGGTGACGTCTGAAAATATGGATACATTTAATGTGACAGAAACGTTTATCCAGGATTTTTTACACTTTGGTAATAATGTGGGGGCTACATATTTTTAATTTAACACATTAAATTTTTCCATGTTTTCGGACGTGACTACGCAAATACTTGAGCTGTAGGTAAAGGATTTTTTGATAATTGAGTACTTAATAGTAAATAAAAATAACACAACGTTCCATATGTACAGCCAGCTGCAGAGAAAAAGACCCCCCTGCTAACGAACTTTGTATGCAGCGTGGGCCCTTTTTCTCTGCAGCTGACCTTACATTATGTGTACTGTGAACTTGCCTAGGAAGCTGGCGGTCCCTGGTTCAACTCCCGATCAAGGCTTATCATTTGTGCAATGAGTTTTATATTCTTCTCAGTTAAAAGTTCCGACACCGCTCGCAATTTCTCTGGTATGCTTTAAGTTTGATGTTACCTAGAAAGTCTCTAATTCAGCCTTATTTGTTATATGCTTAATTTGCGTAATTACGAAGTAATATTTTTCAGTCTTAGGCGTTTACTATATATTTTGTGAATAAAACTGACCATACTTACGAGTCACTATAGTTCAGCAACCCTCTGCACCCCTCCCCGTGAGCGTCACCCGTAAATGTCCCGAAACCCGGTATTTGTAAAATTCTAAGAAAACTTACGCAAAAATCAAATCCGTCTTTACATAATAAAGTCATATGGATCGTTTTTGAGTAATCTGTCGTCAAAAAAATGAGGATTCGCGGGAGGAGTGCGGAGAATTAATGAAAATTAATTCGCTCTAGTAACAAAAATGCCGATGATCGTTTTAAGCAATTGGTATCGTAATCTAATTACGAAAAACAAAAAGAAATGTTTTGTATGGAAGTTGGCCGTCTGGGTCCACGTGTCCCATTAAAAAAAAATTTTTTTTCGCGTCCAAAAAAGTCTTCTAGTTTTCCTTAGTCGCAATACGATACAAATTATTAAACGGATCACCAGTATATTTGTTGCACCCTAATAAATAACGTATATCCATTAAATTTGCACTGTTTTAGCTGGTTTTCTTAAATTGACTTATCTTGTTTCAATGGACGGACGTGTCGTTTGTAATTCATAAGGCATAGAGTTATATTCTTTTTTGCAAACTATGTGTTACGCACATCCTAATTTCTTTAAAGTAATCTTCATCTCTGGCACCTTTATTGATGATGACACCCTAAGCTTTTGTCTAAGAGTGATTACCTAAATAAGTACCTACATTTCTCTTGATTTATTTATTTGCCTGTTGCATTGCAATGTAGGAAAAATTCAGAATTCTCATTCATCATGATACTTGAGTATTAAGATTGTGATTGAGTAATTTACTTACTACTTCCAAACTAAACTAGCAACTTAATAAAATGGATAAACCATTGCATAAGGTTTGCTCAATATTAAATTGAAGTTATCTATGTAGGAATCTTGTTCTAATAGTAGATTGTGTAACAAGGGAGCAAAATGAAATATTTACGGCGAGGGCGTATATTGATTCCCAAACGAAGCGATGGAGTCTATAATAGAATCCCGAGCGTAGCGAGGGATTCTAAAGTAGACTCCTGAGCGTAGTGAGGGATTCAAGTGTTAACGCCCAAGTTGAAAATAGTTTTGCTCCTATGTGACACATACTGCTTTTCACACCACCTTAGGGGATTTTTTTATTTTATTGTTGAATCATATTTATTTTAACTTTATATGTGCTTAGTATGCTTCTTGGTTATAATGAATCTATTAATTTAATAAGAAATTTGATTGTGATGACGGACTGGCTGAAAAAAAAACGAATGTCCTAGAACAGAAAAGTGCCACTTTGTTCCCTCCTAGCAGGGAAGAAAAAGCCCGCATACGACTAGGTGGTGTGAAAATATAATTGTAAGTAAATAAGAAAAGGTTTAAATACAAGTGAAATGTTTGGACAGATTTATTACTTAAATAACACATTTAACATTTTAAGTTTTATTGCTACGAAAGGGTAAATTAGACACAACCATATTCTATGAACATATTTCATTTTATTACTTAGTGCTAAAGCACCTACGTAACAAGTAATATACTAAAACTACATAAAACACAGTTTGGTACATAATTTATTACCAGCATCACTATCATCATTATCTTATCTTAAGAGAAATAGATAAATAGGTATTTTTGAAATGGCGATAAATGATATCGCTTTTACTCTTCTGTTATTTTAGAATAGAGCTGTATTTATTTAGAATTATCTGTTAAATTTAATGTCAGAAACAGTAACAGAGTTTGTTTGCTTACTTAAATAATCATTAACTAACTGCTAGACAACCATTAAGAGTATAAGTATATTTAGAGGTGAAGCTCTACGATATCTCGTCCAGATGTTTTTATACAAATTTATATGATTAAAATTTAATAAGTACCTATGTATGTAACAAACAGTACCAGGTTTTGTTCGCTCTATTAATAATTAAGTACATATTCTTACGAACTTTTAAACATGAAATTTACATAATGTCAAATTCTGGAATGCCTATAACTTTATTTGGTAGGTTTCACATAGTTCTTTTAAAGGCGGAGACAAATTCTCTGGCTCGATGGGGAGTTGGTCCGCTTCTGAAAACATAACAATGACTTAGTACGACATAATGGCTAAGGATCATTCTATATTCTGCCTTGCGCTAGATAAAAATACAATCACACTAAAAGAGAACCTAATAATTATAATTATTTTTAAGGACAACAAAGTCTGAATAGCATTTGAAACAAACAATGTAAGTAATTTCTTCTTGTTTTTTTTATATACTATTGTAGAATATTTGTGTGTACCAAGTATTATGATTAATGGCACATTAGTGTTTGTACTGACGCCGCATTTTTTTATTTTAGGAGGTTTCCCGGGACAGGTTCATTTTAGAAATTGCTGGTAGTTTATTTGCAAATCATTTTATGGTTAAAATACCGAACATTGTCTAAAACTAGTCAACAATAAAATTGGTAAACGAAACAGGTAAATCCTTGTTAGGTGTACCGATTTTAATGGATGAAAAAAGTATTCATCCGAGTTTTAGGCCTGGTGCCCCACTGGCTGAGACAGCAGACTGAAACAATCAGATGAACAATCACACACGGGGCTGTTCAAGGTAAAAATCACTTTAACGTGACAGGTGCTTAAGATACGTTGAAAAGGTTAAAAACTAGACTAAGTTCTTGTCACGTTAAGGTCCTTTTTACGTTGAACGGCACATGTATGAACACACATGGACAAATTTAGGGTCAGATCATTTAGGGTTCCGTCAAAGAATCCGTCCACTTGGAGATCGATCTACTTATATCCGCGTGGACGAACCATCATCCGTAATATCGAACATCTTTGGCGCAACACTAAAACAATTTCAATTTTGAAGTTGTTGTAAATATCCGGATGTTATGCCGATGAGGAGATCGTCGCCTGATGATTTTCTCCTTGTCAGCTACGTGTATTCTCAAGCAATAACATCTCATAATGTGTGTTAATTCCCCAAGAATACGCGTGACCTCCAAGTAAGATTGTCCAATAACAGTCTTCGGCGCTTCAACTGCCAAGAAGAGAATGCAGCACCTCGTGTTGTACAGTCTTCTTTGCAAGCTGAGTGCTGATATCCAATACAACAGTGAAATGAGCACGTGCTTAATGCGGATCTCACACTGGCGCCGCGTCCTGCTCCGGTGAACGAGACAGCGTTATTCACATGCAGAGCGCTATCTCGCTCACACACCGTCGCCGCTTGCGGAAACCGCAGCAGTGTGATAACCGCCTAACAACATCAGTAAGTATTAAAAGTGGGTAAAGGCAAACATAAATAAACATAGATTGGGTTTTGGTAGTGTGGGTGGGTAAACATAGAGTGGGGCGCATCTACAATATTACAGTAGGTAGGTATTTTAACATGCATTTTTATGGGTACATTGGGTCAGGTGGGGTGAGTGGTCTAGCAAGACTAACAGGTGACAAAGATTAATCAAGATAATTTTTTGATAATGTTTATTTTTATATAAACTCAATTGAATTTGAAAAATCTTTTTGTAAAGGGTCGGCAACGCGCATGTGACTCCTCTGGAGTTGCATAGGTTACGGTAGGTGCTTACCATCAGGCGGGCCGTACGCTTGTTTGCCACCGTCGTGGCATAAAAAAAATCCTTCACTTATAATCCCGTCAAAAACTTAAATGTAATATGAGAATTATGTGTATAATGAAACCATGTAATGGTTGTTCTTTAAAATTGCGTGATTGCTAATTAATGAAGGTAAATGCGTTTGTTTATATTATTTTACTTTTCTATTGACACCGAATATCCAACGATTGTGTTTTAAGCATGCGTTGCGTAGGCATTAGACACGTAAATATCAATTTTCATATTTTGCACTTGTCTCGGTATGTAAACTTTTGGAGTATGCAGTTATAACAGTTATTATTTTTGTAGATGAAGATCAATTTAAACAGCAATAGGTATATTCATCTTTAATAATGTCAGTTTTTGATACTGAAGTTATTTAATAAAATGTTAAACCTCAAAAATCTAAGTTCTTTGGCGCGTCCAACACCGTCTTTTTATTTCCAAACGATTAAAAATACTAACTGTCGAGGGAAAATATCCTCCCTAATAGTCTTACCATTTTGTATTAATGTTAAATTATTCATACATTTTACAATATTTTTTTTTGCATAAAAAATATTTGTATCACTGTTTGAGGATTTTCTGCCTGTAAGTGCCTGATTTCTGCGGGACTGAAATTTGAAGTCGGGACTGAATTTTTTTTTATAGCGCATGCATGTTACGGTTTACTACAGCTGTACTTGTAATGTAAATGTTAAATAGTTACGGATAAAAAAAATTGTGTGCTTTTCTAACTTCATTCGGATTACTGGCCCTACTTTATTCGGATTACTTTGGCAATAGGTCCCAAAGAAATTAGAATTAGTCCAACGAAATTAGATACGAGGTATTCATATTCATTTATTTCGTAAATGCACAGATACAATACACGTCAAAAGAAAAAATAAAACTAAAATTAATTCTAAAATTAATACTAGTGAGCTATACTGCTAAAAACTACTACTATTGTACTCAAAAGATTTTGTTTTATATGCTTAAGAATCTTCTCTTTAGAATCTTAATCTTCCAATCCAATCCTATTTTAATCTTTGATCCAATTTTAATGATGTTTGGTGTATATTAAGTAAAGTTCTGCAAAAAATATTTTTGTCATAATAAACAAAGCAAGTTTTGCTCTATTCCAAGGTAAATTGCGTCTTCGTCATCGTATTTGTGTCGGTTTCTTTAATATTTGACAACAATGCACTGTAATTAATGGTCAGATACAGTCATTTAACCCTTATGAAGCCTCGATGAATCGTTGAATGATTCTTTATGGAGTCGCAAAAATATGCAAGTAGTTACGCATGCAAAATATTTTGAGTGGTATAAATCATATTTCTAAAATCCTACATTTAGAGCTGTAAAATAAAATAAATGGGTTTATTTACAGAAATTTTATGACTACAATACAATATACAAAACTAGCGCGTTACAGCTCACAACAGGAAGGTATAGGGATTCCAGTCTGTCTTCGAGATTCCACGTTGACCCCGGTGGAACGTGTTAATCTCAACAAAAAATGCATAAGACTGAGCACAATCATCACGCAAGCACGATTTTCGTCCCCTTAGCGCGGGAGACGTGTCATGTACTCCAATCGGCTGCATCCTTTATACAACCTACCCGTTGTTGGGTTGCAATTTGTTTTTCCACCGTCCCACGGGCATACATGCATTGTTGTCGAATATAACAAACCACCACCAGTATATAAAACTCGATCCAGCATCACTTATTTATCTAATATGTCTGGCATATTTTATAATTTATTTGGTGCTATTCTAATTTCTTTGGGAGTTTAATAAAATCAATTAAACTGCTAAAACTGTTAAGTATGTTGATAAAATTCGTAAAAGTATTTTATAAAAAAATGCGCCATAGAATTAAGAAGATTTCAAGCTAAAATTGATATTCACCCAGACACAGTACCTAGGTACAGGAAGACGGAATGTGAAACACATACACTTTATAATGTATCAGTGTGTCTTATTTCCCTGGTAATCTTGTGTGTTTAAAAAAGTTGATCTACGTTACCACAAAAAAAAAATTCAATATGTTACCTGCAACATCAATGAAAATTATAGTGACGCATTAGAAAAATAACAGAGCTGGAAATTGATACAAATAGGTTAGGACAACATTGGATAGGCGTATGCTTGCTATCAACAGACTGAGTGTTTACATTACAGTAAAATCAATAACATAACAATTCAACAAGTACACAACCATACAAAAATAACAAATAAGTAACGAACTAAGGAACTAAATAAACTTTAATCGGTTACAGTCAGCCAATATTTCGGGATAATCCGAAAATAAAACGAGGAAAAAGGAAACACTGAGACTCACTCAATATTTGTTTCTACTTATCTATTTCTAAGGCAATCCGAGTATAGCGGGACAAGAAGGGCAGTGGGCCTAATCGCCGCGGCGAGTGCTCAAGCACGCCCGTGCACATCCGGACTGGGCCGTAATCCGGCAGAACACGGCGTACGGGATCCCGGACCGGCGCCGCACGGTTTTAGCTGTGGAACGAAACAGACGGATGATTGTCGAGATTAAACGCAGCTCTCCGGTATTTTAGAGAGATTTGCTGATGTTTGTTGAACCTGCTGCTACAGGTATTTGGTTTATATGGTTTCATTTGATTCTTTAGTTTCGGATTTTGTTTGCAAAGTTACAGTCAGCAGCAGAAGTAGCTAAGCGGGTGGTGTATTCAAAATGAGCTACACACGCTCTTATTCTTTTAACAATAAAGTTGTGTCAAGCTCATTTTGACCACGTTACCCGCATAGCTACTTTTGCTGCCGACTGTACCTACTTCGTGCTGCACTTGCCCGAAATATGTAAAAGTGCGGGTAATTTCTTTTTTTCAATTACTGGAGTTTCTAATTAGTGAGTTGAAATGAATAATGTTTATTTGGTGCAATAAGGAATATGAGATAAAATACAAAAAAAACAACAACAATATGCAATAGTTACTTGTGCATAATACTTTTGTTTTCATCTTTTAGTAATAAAAAACCGGCCAAGAGCGTGTCGGGCCACGCTCAGTGTAGGGTTCCGTAGTTTTCCGTCCGTCACAGTAAGTGGGGACACTTAAGAGTTAAAATAACACCGCCATGTAGGATATGATATGAGCGTTCCACGTACAGCGACATCTATCGGCAAATTAAGTAAACTATTGCGCGCGAGCTTAAAGTATGGATGATGATTTTTATGAGATAATTCTTACGCAATAAATTGCGTGAACCGATTTTCACCGTTTTTACTTTATTTAAAAGCACGTCATTTCATTGTGATTTTGTAGAAATTACAGGTACAATAAACACCAGCTTATACGGTTAAATTACAAACTTAGTTCAGAAATTATTTTGTATTTTTTTTTCAAAAACTATTCAACCTATCAAGTTCAAAATAATTTTCCTAGAAAGTTTTTATAAAGTTCTACTTTTGAGATTTTTTTCATATTTTTAAAACTTATGGTTCAAAAGTTAGAGGGGGGGGGGGACGACACACACACATTTGTTTTTACTTCTGGAGCGATTATTTCCGAAACTATTTACATAATCAAAAAATGATTTTAGTAAGCCCCTATTCATTTTTAAATACCTATCCAACAATATATCACACGTTAGGGTTGAAATGAAAAAAAAAATCACTCCCCACTTTACGTATAGGGGAGGTACCCTAATAAAACATTTTTTTCCACTTTTCATTTTACCACTTTATCGGCGTGATTGATATACATACTCGTATTAGTACCAAATATCAGCTTTCTAGTGCTAACGGTCACTGAGATTATCCGCGGACGGACGGACGGACGGACGGACGGGCAGACATGGCGAAACTATAAGGGTTCCTAGTTGACTACGGAACCCTAAAAACGATTGACCGTTTACTATGAAACTAATGTCTCATCTATTATCAATATTATCATATATGGAAGATTAATAATTAATAACGTCACTTTGACAGTTCTACGTCTCTGGATATATGCTATAAGCTCTGGAGCTTCACTTGATGGACTGTCCACCCAAATGACCTATTTCGTGTCCCGAGTAAACACCGGTTTAATCGTTAACCCTTCCCCGGCGTCATCGTCATGTAAAGGGTTGTCGAACGGGAGCAGTGTCACGCAGCCAATTAGGGCATGCTCCCGTGTAATCGCGAATCGATACGGTCAAAGGTCGCCAAAGCATGTAGGTACGCATATGTAATACTACGTGTACTATGCGTTAGGCATGAGATGTACCGTGCATGGTTTGGACAACCCTTATCAATAATAATAATATTGCTCATTGCCTCATTACCAGACATAGAAGTTTTTGTGGCAAAAATGACAATTAACTAGTTAGTGGCTTCCTGCCAGTATCTAATTTATCTATTTCTTTCGAAGTGACATTACGTAGCAAATATTAAGTTTAACGGGTAAAGTAAAAATTAACCTGTTTGCTACATATTGGCGTTATGTAATGGTAATACGTTATATTTTAACATTTATTAGAAATTTTAGTTTTAAACTAAAACTATTGTTAACAACTAAAAGATAACGGAAGAAAACCGTTTTCTTACTCGATTTATATAACTTTAGGCTGCGTATTGTATAATAATATATGCAACATGAAAAATCATGTAATAGGGGAAGCCCGGGCAAGACGGTACGAAGGTAGGGTACGAAGAATATCTGATTTTACCAAAGTTATGCAATAGATAGCGCATCTAGAAATGCTTAAGTTGGTAAAACTGCGATAAGAGGACGTCATGACAATTCAATCAAAGCAAACAACGTTGAAGTGGAGAAAAAAAAACAAAGTTTTTAACTGTTTTATTGTGATTTTTGGAAAAGGAAGTGTATCAACTTTTTGTATTACGTTTCGTATGTTTACGAATACGGTTAGTTAAAACTATAGTATTAACTTTGGCTTAAATTGTGACTATAACTTTTTATCCACCGGTAAACGCATTCTTGGCATAAACAATTCGAAATATTTAGTAATTCGGGCAAGACGGATATGAGCTATGCGTACATGGAAAACTCCAAAAATAAAAAAAAACTTAAGATTTCTAGTTGCTAGACCCCAGCAAACAAAAACTTCTCTTAAAACAAAAAAAACACGAGAGAATAATGTATAGTGTTCTTTTTGGTGTGCGATGAAAAATAAATTGACCCGACCACCGAAGATAGACTCAGTATAACCAGTACAAAAATAGACCCATGAGGGTTGTACCTCTTATTCAAGGGTAGACAGCTATTTTTTTATGAATGCGATGTGCCTAGTTCATCTATTTGTCATACATATATGTATCCTTTTTGCCCTTGAGGTATATTCCTTTTGCCCGTGGTGGTTGGGCAAAACGGATAATTGGATCTATTTGCTTAACAATTATAACAATGACAAGTTGTTTAAGTTGAAGAATTTGTGATAGCATTTTCCAAAGGTGTTAGTACAAATTAAGAATATGAGGTGTTATTTTGATTAACAATTGGGGTATTTTTTTTCATCATTCCCTTAACATATGCGTCTTGCGCGGGTTTCCCCTATGTAGGTAGGGATTTTCACTTAACTGTGTACCATTAACGGCCGGTTAGCAATCGTCACAAAACTGACGGTTAATGTAAAATTTTGTCAGGAATGTGACGGTTAGACGATACTGAAAGACGACTTAAGTCGTGCTTTAAAGTACATGTTAAAATAAAAATGCCCAGGTACATCATAAGTGACATAAGGCTTTATCGATAAATTCATATCGTTGGGAAGTCCCTAGGATATTTTTGTTCCTGCCACTAAAAGTTTTGTCTGTTCATCACTGTTGATAATAATTTTATGAAAATGTTTTTGCTATTTATTACTCCTTATGGGAAGTTTGTTTTATCCCCGATAAAATTTAATAGGTATCACCTAGGTAGAAACAGGTACAGGTACCTACAAAATGAAAAGTTGTAAAATATATAGGTAGTACCGAAGTATATTAAATCAGTTTTCTATTTTATTTCTGGAAACTATGGTCACAAAAGATGACACCATGATCTTTAATATATAATAATCACGAATGTAATAAAAAAAAATACCAAGCGATATAAACTTAATATCCATCTTTGAGCATCGAATCACAATGGCTACTTTAAATATAACTGAAATACTACAAACATTTCTTAAGGACTCGAGGATCAGATAAGCTTTATTCGCTTTCAAAATGTAACCTTTTCAGTATTTGTTAGCGATCTGTAGGCTGCAATCGTATCAGGCGCTTACCTGTCGGAGGTTTTATCCGTTATCTGGGGCTTTGATCCTTTGACAGCGCACGGCGGGCCCTTTGTCGCCCCGGGCCCCGGCACCCTCCACCTGTAGACGATTAAGACATTGTATGGTCACTATTAGGAGAGCCACAATCGTTTGATGTATTAGGTTTAAGTATGAAATTGTCGTTCAGTATGGAACTATGAAAATTGACAAATACGTAAATAGCTTACCTAAATCAATAAACTGATTTAGGGAGAGTTTACGAAAATGTACCAATGCAGTTTTATAAACTACGTCGGAAAAGTATTAGTTAAGGGTAACCTTTAAAAAGGTTAGGAGTCGATAAGTATGAAGACGACAATTTCATACCGACTTAAATACTATGTCTACCTAAAAAATATTTTTAAATTATTTATATTAATGTATGCAAAATAAGCTATAGTCGAAGGGTACTTAGTAGTAGCCAATCTCATCCAGCTGTGAAAAAAATGGTTGTATGCCGTTTCTCTAAATAAAATAATTACAATGCATAAAAGGGATGGTGTCTCTATTACTAAAGTTTTATGATTAATATTATACTCGAATTCTACACCGTAAGCCACGTAGAGAATAATTTTAGTTGTAATGTAAGCTGTTCAATTTCTGGATAAGATTGTATACAGGTAAGTAGCCAATATATATGCATATATACATGTATGTATATATATTCCAATTTTTTTTTTGAGAAGTGTAAGACTTCTTCGGCAGTAGTCACTTGGCGTCTCCCTAAGACGCATAAAGGATATAGTGGAGAAATTCGCAGCCATCAGGTGAGACTCAGTAGCTCAGTTGGTCAGAGCGATGGGCATGTATCCCAGAGTCGCGAGTTCGAGTCTCGCCTGAGGCAGCTAGTGGATTTTTCTACGTTTCCTTTATTTCTAAGCATTGATTTTTATAGATTGTGCTTGAGGCTCTCATTTTAGTTTATGTAGTAATAGTATACTGCAATAGCTATCTATTTAGAGGTGACGTGTTGCGGTGTAACATAGGTAATAGTGATAATCAGTAGTACTCTCAGTACTGAGGATTTCCTTCAGTTGAAGACCAGGGTCGTCCACAGGCTTCTATTCCTCACTAAGCGCATGGCTTTGTGCAACTTTAATTGCTCTACTACTAATCCCACACAAATTATTACACATCCACCTATGTAAGGTTAAAGAGATAGAGGATAATAGATTCCTAACTCCTTACATTAGTTAGCAACACTACTTAATAATAATACGGGTAAGTGGTATGGGAGGTACGTCACGTACTTGGATTGTTAACCTATTCAGGGTTCACTTTCCATTGGACATTTCATATAGTAAGGACGGACTGAGGACATAAGGCAAGGCATGTCGACTAAAGTGACAGTCCTAGTGCTGATTGACTTCTCTAATGCCTTCAATGTAGTCGATCACGATCTTCTCCTTGTTGCTCTTTCTCATTTCAGAATCTCTTCACCAGCACCTGCTGGATCATGACCAACGTAAATGAGTTTTTTCCCCTTTGCGCATATGCATTATAATATTTATTATAAAAAATATCATATATCTTTTGGACAATTCCGCCAAAAAAAATATTTATTTTTGTTTATTTTTCTTGTTTTCTGAAAGTATTCTTAAATTAAAAATAAATGTTAATGACAAAACTATGCCTAAAAACAAATAAAACTACTTTTTTTTTTCTTAAAATCAAAGTTAAAGCAATGTGTTTCCTGTCACTTTGATGTCTGTCAACAGGGATGCCTATAATGAGTTCCATAGTGGTAAAATTGCCGTTAAGAAAGCGTTCAGTCCTGAGTTATAATCAAAATATTTTTTTTTATTGGTCATAACTCCGAAACAAGATGAATTTCAGAAAAGTTTATTTGACATTTTAGTTTCTAAATAAGGTCGGGATAACGCTGTTAAAATTATGCGGTTTCCTCGCAAGCACCGTGTATATATGTGTGTTTATTAGTATGTGTATACATATATTGGTATTTGTGTAGTTTATGTAGTATGGTATCGAAGTATATTTAAATCCAAATAAGTTATAGGATAAATCAGCAAGTTTTCTCACAGCACCCACTTAAGCGAATTTCAGTTTGGCCTTATGGTTGACTGGTAGAGTTAAAGTCCGTGACTGTACATATAGTAAAACAAAAGTTTAAAGAACACTTAAAACATAATACCAGAGACTATACGTACTGTGGCTACAGTATAAGAACTTTTTGAGGCTCCAAACCCGAAAACAACAGCTGGATCACTGAGACCATGTCGTTCTTGTAACGTCGGAAATCATTGTCTAATTTACAAGATGTAACAAAAATGCTGGTGGTCCGTTTGAGGGCGTACTTGGTATCGTATCCGCAATATGAAAAATTAAGAAAAAAAAATTTTTCACCTGAAAAAAATATGTTTTTGTATGGAGGGTTAGCTGGCTGGGACGACGTGCCCCATACCATACAATTTTATTTACGCGTCCAAAACTTTTTTCACCTTCTTCTTAGTCGCAATACGATACCGACTATGCTCTAAACGGTATTTTTATTAGTTTTATTACATATATACGATGTTAAGTCCTCTTTTAGTTACAATAAAACTTACAGGTTACCTGTTTTGCTCAGACAGTCACAGTCGGTCGCGTCGTTCAAGGAGAAGCTAAAGAAGTTATGGTTACCTGACTCTGATTGATATGTTGCTATTGTATTATTCTGTATATGTCTTAGATGTTCCTTTTCTGTTTTTATTATGTTTGTCTCCTCACTCCTCTCTGGTTTAATATATATATACTTTTCCTATAACTTTTGTATATATGTATCTATAGTATCTACCTTTCCCGTACCTTGTTGTACATGTTGCCGCATTTGTCTACCTCTTTTCACTTCTTCTCTCATCTACTCAAAGGTTAACTGGAAGAGATCCCTTAAAGGGATAAGTTCGCCTTTGTACTTACGTTTTCCTATTATTGTATTGTTTTGACTGGTTTTTGTACAATAAAGAGTTTTTACATTACATTTTACATTACTTACTTTATTTCTAATTAAATGCCTATGTACGAGTATGTAGGTGTTAAAATTGTGTTTAATTTGACAGTAATTGTTTTTTTTAAGTACACTGAAATCAATTTCATTAACCTTTACATTTGACATCAACATACAAGAAGAAATATGTTAAAACGTAATCTGACTTCAACAGCAAAAAGGTATCTAACAAGCATTCACCCGTGCAA
Source organism: Pammene aurita (assembly GCA_947086415.1). Lineage (NCBI taxonomy): Eukaryota > Metazoa > Arthropoda > Insecta > Lepidoptera > Tortricidae > Pammene > Pammene aurita. Next base: position 13,667,814 of record OX352302.1, read on the forward strand.
ATGAAACCGAATAAAAACATCGAAAAGTTAAACTCGCATTTACTTAGTCGGGCTTGGATGTAAAATGGTTAAATCCGAATGCAGCTACGGACTGCGAGCGAAAAGCCTGTCTCATAAATATGAACGACAATTAGGTAGCCTGGCTGCCTGCCACCTGTGGAACTCGGCTCGGAACTACTCGTGTTTAGTCTCGGTCGCCTTCCTATTTTTAAAAGTCCTTAAAGCTTGAGAATATTGGTCATGTCGGAGCTAAGGCTTATTAATGAGGGAATTTATTTGTAATGGCCCACGATATTTTAATTTTGCATTTGTTTTTAAGTACCTACATTTAGTCGTTATTGATTCAACTACGTGTTTTTCCGGAATATGTAGATACTTACCCAATTTTATTTCTGATTCCCGGGTGCAGGTATTGGTATTTTTTTTACTATTCTTCTCTATAAAATGATGTATATTAGTATGTGATCTGGATGTGATGTAGATAGGTTATTAGGACAAATATTATAAGGCCCATAAATAATTTCGTTTTATAATTTAATTAAGTGGCTAGTGTTAAATGTAGGCCAAGTTTTCGTTGCACAATAAAATTAATGAACGTTTGAGTAAATTAAAACTCAATGAAGGCCTTAAATACCTACATTTAAATCACAGAAAAAGAAAAAGCTTTCACATTTATCTACTAATTAATAAATTAATGGTAATAGTTTTTTTTATTCTGGATGGTCTAGTATTTTTCGCTATCCGATCGGTGCAAAATACACTGCATTGTGTGCTACGTATGTGGTTAATGTGCGTGCTTCCATTGGTTTTACTGTTCACACTAAAATATTGCTAGTCACAGCGCGTTTTAATTGCCTATAAAAGTATTTGGAGGCCATTATGACTATTTTTCTGAAAGAGACATTTAGTAATATTTAAACGCTCAATGCCTTATAACAAGTAGGTAACTACTGTTGTGACCGCAAATTGAATAAAAATGTTATAATTTCAAGTCACTAGATATCTAAAAAATAAAATAATTAGGCAACATTTCAGTATGATGTGCGTGCTCACGCATTTGTTGAGGAGCATTAACATTTTCCTGGTTTTTATGCGCCATTATACGTAACAGAAACCTTTTAACAATCGGCCGCTTACAATTCGTCCCGGGGCGTGCGGTCGCTACAAAAGCAAAATTAATTTTAAAATACACGAAAAGAAATTAACTTTCAACCATGACTGGGGTCGGGAAAGTTTGGATCCAGGGAACACTCCAAAGGACTTAAAAATAATAAAGCGGACGTGATTGAGCCAATGCCGCCAGCACATATTCTGTTTAAGCGAGTCTTTTTTAATTCTCTAGTTATTTTTAAAATTTTAAACTTATTTTCAAGTTATGGAGAACTTCAAACTGACCCAAGAGCTCGGTAATGAGTCTCCAGGACACCATTTCCGGCCGGCTCGGGTGTGATCTAGTTACAGTATGTTATTAAGCAAAGAAATATTTCTTTGAGGCGCGGCGAGCTTCGTATTTCAGTCGTTTTAATTTACACAGCGCCTGCGCTCCCCGCGGGGTGCTTAAGAAGTCTGGGACATTACAGTCTAATTTTTAGATGCCTTTTTGCAAGAGCCATGGATAATCGAACTGCCAATCTCGAAGGCGAACAAAGACTTCAAACTACGGGCAACTTTAATAAATCAGCTCGATCAAGCACACTACTACGGTTTACCGGATACCTGTGCTAGTATCGATTAGTTTAACAAGATGTACTTAGTTCGTATTACAGCTATCAAACTTTGATTGTTAAGAAGAAAGTTTTCGTTTACAAGACTAAAATGAAGCAAAGATGATTTTTTTCCCTAAAATTTTCAAGTTACTTGTATTTTTATCAAGAAGCTCATAAACTTTGTAATGAATGTTCATGGGATTCTAATTTTTCCAAACAGATTCGCAAGTTGTTAAACAAAAATATGCATAATTGTCAAACAAGCGGTTGGGGCAAAGGGCTAGGGCTGGCACATGGCGCAGGTGGCGGCGCGGCTGCGTCTGGCGCCCGACAGGTAATTAATATGCTAATGAAGCGCGAGACAGCCCTGCCGAGGACGAAACACTGAAGGAAAACTCAAAAACGCATGGCAGACGATGCGATCTTTGTTTTATCGAGTTTCTTGGGTGACTTTAGTCAGGTTTTGCGGATAATTGAAAGTATCATTTTACATAGTCAATCCCAGCGTGAGACTGTGTTCTCCAGTGTATAATCAAAATCAAATAACTGCAGAATAAGGTACCTATGTTATATTAGGTACATTCAAATCATAGCGGGCGTATGGTATAAACACTTGTATAGATAGATATGATATGCTCTAAACATAGTATTAAGTTAGTACCGTTACAGTATTTTTATTGAGTCGAAAAAAACCGGTTCCACCAGTTAATTCCTGTCAGGTGTTTATTAAGGATATCTAAATTATTTATTCAAAAAAAGGATGTACATACAATGTTAGTTATAACATTACTATTCGATTATCTAGTTGTTTATTAAAAAGAATGGGAAACAGTGTCTCGGGCATTGAGCCATTGAGTTAGGGTATTACTTAGTAGAGGTTATAGTACATTACTGCAGAGACCAGTAAGTAAGCTTTCCTGGCTGAGTATTTAGTAGCCGTCCGAGTCGAAGACGAGGACGGCTACAATACGAAGCCAGGTAAGCTGATTACGGTCGAAGCATGTATAGTGCTTTTCTCAAACATGTAAGGAAATAAAATTACTTGTTTAGTGCTTCAGTTACTGGCTGAGTGATTTAATGTTGTATGAAAATCCTTTACGTACGTCGCGCTGAACCTGCCTTGGAATAGAGTCCCTACTGGTCTCTAATTACTAACGTAACAGGAACATTTCCGAGCATGTTTGAGAAAAGGTCATTTACCGAAAATATGGCTCTACAAAATTTGTAACCGGCCGGTAACTGACAAAAGTCTAATAAAACTGATCGAGAAACTGTTGTACGAGTCGTTCTTACAGCACTATTGTGTATCCCGTTCTTTATTACACATTGGTGGTCTTAGGACCTGCTCACTCCAATAATGTCAAGCTGTCGGGCTAATAACCAGTAAGTAGTAGTAGCACTCTAAGCTTACTTATTTTTTCAAAGGAGGTATCTAATAAAATCTAGTAGATCCAGTAGATTTTTTTTCTGTTTCGTAGTTAAGGAGCCGTATTTGCAGTCACGTACCAAACGATACGCGATCGTTCCAGACATCAAAGCGAAGCTCACAAATAATTCCGGCGATAACTTTAAATGAATTCCTTAATTACAGTAGTGTTGATTCGCTCCCAAACACCCTCGGGAGACACGCAAATAAGCTATCAACAAATTAAACCCGTTCTAAGGCCTCCGTCTATCAGCTTACACCTTTTCGTAATATTCCGTGAAAATTATACTACATATGTGTAAATAAACTGAAGTTAATAACGATTACGGTCCCACGCGGTTTGAAATCGTCTCGTCATTAACTGAAATATCGTAATTTAGGTTTAATTTTCACTTCAAGTGCGGCAGTGGGGAAAAAGCTACTTCGGTAAGAAGCTCGATTTTGGAGGTAAGACAAAACAAAATACTTTCAATGATTTATAAAAACCCTTATTTGTTACTCATCCTCATACATAAATATGTTTGATGATAATATTATGTAGGTACCTACGAGTACATCTTTTTTGCAATTACTCTATTTGTAACAAAAACTGGTCCCCAAGTTATGTTAACCCTTTGACCGCCAAAAGACGTCAAATCACGAGCATGGAAAGTCGTGCCCCCAGCGCCAGCGCGTGATATCACGGCCAAAACATAAGTGAGTGAGCCTCGCGCGCTGCGCAGAGGGCACGATTTTTCCGTCCGAAGCTTGGCGGTCAAAGGGCTTAATAGTCATGCATTAGTTATCAAATATTTAGAAATCTTCTCCTCACAGTACATATCCAAAAACCCTTTTGTGTTTATTATATCCAGTGACTTCAAATATTATCCCCATCGATCCACGGCAACTGCAAGTCGTATTTACAAACAAAAATCGCACTCGAGAATGACGGCCCTGGCGCGACTCCCTCGAAGGGATTCCCCGATATCGGACAATATCTCCGGCAAATTTCTTGTGCTAACACCCCGATGTTATGATATTATTGGGGCCATTGTTTGATTGTCTCATTATAGGATGATTGATTCCATCAACATTGCTTATGATATTCGAGGATATTGGAGGATACTTATTCGCGGGTGGCTGAGATTGTTATTTAAGGAAGGATTGATGAATCATTAAACAAATGAAACAAACACAACAAGGTTTTTATTATACGCCGTGTAATATATATTATCAACCCTGGAAATGTTTACTAATGTACATATAAAATGTTGTATAAATACCTACACCTTGTAATTAATGTTTTTTTTCGTATGGCTTGCAATTTGCTCTCTACTTATTTTTTTTAAATATTTATATTGGATTCAAGGTATGCAATTGACCGGAAATAATTAATACATTTTTAATCTTACATTATAATAAAGCAAACGGACTGGTACAGTCACCAGCAATAGTATCTTCCTACACAAAGGTCGCAAAAATATGTTACACGCTCTTATGGCCCTACAAATAAGAGCGTGTCACATATTTTCGCGGCCTTCATGTAGGAAGATACTATTGACCATTCTAATGTAGTTGTACCGTTGTTTGGGTCCCGTACCCAAAAGGTAAAACGGGACCCTATTACTAAGACTCCGCTGTCTGTCCGTCCGTCTGTCACTAGGCTGTGTCTCATGAACCGTGATAGTTAGACAGTTGAAATTTTCACAGATGATGTATTTCTGTTGCCGCTATAACAACAAATACTAAAAAATAGAATAAAATATTTAAGGGGGCTCCCATACAACAGACGTATTTTTTTGCTCGATATTGATAACTGCAAGAGGTAGACGCTTGAAATATTCACAGAATATTGAGTTACATTATTCACTTTAAAAATAATAAATGAAATTAAAATAAAATTAATATTTAAGGGAGGCTACAACAAACGTGATTGTTTTGCCGTTTTTATAGATAATGGTACGGAACCCTTCGTGCGCGAATCCGACTCCTACTTGGCCGGTTTTTTTCTTAATGATAGCGCTACTAACTTAAGTAGATACGTGCGTGCATGTGCAATTGCATTCTCTTCCCACTAGCGCTGGCGTTACTTCTAATAAATGTAAACCATGTGCGTGACGTTCTGCTCCTCCGCTGAATACCAAGTGCTCCTTACAAATGATTTTAAAACCTCCCTTCTACTAACTCGTTTACTGCATTTTATATTCATTATATTACCTCAGCCCGTGCTTTTACGACGTACTTGGTTACGATGCTCAATCTGCTCCGAACACTGAATACCTAACGGAGTATTCAAGGTGTAATATTCTCATATCCAATATCGTTTGTTAATAATATTTAGAACGAGTTTTTATCTTGATATGCTTGATACACGTAATGATATAAACAGGTGACAATCCCGTCATGTTAAACTGCCGTGATGTGCGTCAAAATCAAAATCGGAAATTTAATTTCAATGACAACAACATTTCATACAACTTTGTAATAATCAGACAAATTGTAAACAGGGTTACTTATATTTATATCACTTTTGCAAACAAAGAGCAATGTAATTACAAAATTTTAGAAAAGCGAAATGTTCTGCTTGTAATATGTATGTTGCGCGTCAAAGTCAGTGAAACAAAACTTTACAGATTGCGCTCATTTGTTTGTTGCTCGGGCGAAGGAAGTACGAATTGGGAGCGACCACGCATTGTCGAGTTCGGAATTAACAAAACACCTAATTCCGTAATCCATCAGTAAATGTCACTCCGGAGAGATCAGCCAGCAAATTTTAATTCTGACGGAGCTTAAGGCGCGGTTTATTGCAGGGTGAACTTAATGTTTCGCGTGACTCGAATACTGAGATATCATTTTAATTTTAGCAGCCCTCCTCGGCCGCTATCAGCACCGCCGCCGCGCCCCGTCAACTTTACATATTTTTGAAGAAAATAAATCTCGTTTGATGAAAAGAAGTGCGTTGTAAACAGAAGCTGGTTAATGGAAATTTGCCTTTAGTATTCAGTGGCGTTAAATTAAGGTAAGGTATAATTTGTCAACGTGAATAACACATAAAGTTAATCCGGATCGGCGCGCGTGACTCGTACCTAAAACTTAATACAATTCTTGACTGTTACTTCACTGTGTTTACGCGCGATGTAAATTTTAAATTTGATTCTCAAACGTCTACCTAGACTAGACTGACTATAGCGTTTTACCTATACCGGAAAATAAATAAATAAAATCTAGTGTATGATTCGTCTGTAGGGGCTCTCATCAAGTGCCATGAATCAAAGAGCTCGGAGCCAAAATTCGCAACAATTTTATGATTCAATTATGAACCGCCGCGCAATATGCGAGCATGAAAATGACACCGCCCCCCGACCCGCCGCACCTCGTAAGCCTCAAGCTTACGGCCGATACCGTATCTTAACCGGATAATAAACATTGCGGTTAAGGAGATTACTTTGTAGTGCAAACTTGTTCATGAATTAACCAAAATAAACATAGTCGACGTGTACTTCCGAGACGGGCGCGTCGCACGGTGCGCGCCTCTAATTAAATTTGGATAGTCAGGAAGTTAGGGCCTCAACTTTGAATGCAGGTGCGCGTAATCTCAGGAAGCCTTCGCGCGGACATACGACTGTTGAAGTAATTTGTTTCGGGACAAGTTAGCTGTTCTATAGAGTTGGAACTAAGTAGCCACTCACTCTGGGATTGCTTCCAACTTCAGCGCTCCATATCTTGCCGGACTTTGTTGAGCCATTTCGCAAACAGTGGAAATACGGGAATTCCCATTGAGGCGCCGAAGACTTGTTGTTCAAAAGCATTCCGAGAGTTAGTCGGTAGATTGCGATCACCTACTAGCTTGCCGCGTGCTAAGTGGATTGAAGTGGGACCTCATCTGTTCTCCGTCAGCCGCCGAGACGGGACGGAGGGAGAGGGAGGCCCGTGTCCTCCCCAACCGCCTGCGAATTGCGTTAAATAAAGTCAAATTGAGCAATAAAGGCTGGCTTCCCGCACTAATGCAATAGAACCGCGGTCGGCCGCCGTTGGGCTATACCCACTAATTTACACTTAGGACGTCCGGGTAGGTGTCGCGTTTAGGTTTGTCTGAGCCGAACGATTCAGTTACGACACGTTGGCGGTAAACGTAATCGCATCCATCTCTATTGTATTTGGCATCTTGTCTTGGTGTTACATAATTATTCCTTCGTATAATAATTAATTACATATGATTGTTATCTTCAAACGCATTGTGTATATACACAAATTGGTACCATCGCCCACACTGTTAACTGCCTTCTTAAAATCCTATCGCTTCGTTAAAAAAAAAGCTAGCATTTGAAATAGTTATTTAAAATTATGTCTGTGCTGTGGCAATAAAAAAATTAAGATATCAAAAATACGTCGAGATTCGACTTACATTTTCTTTAATATTAATTGAATAAAATATCATTAAAGGAGACGTATCAAGCTGTAATACAAAACGGAATGTTGTTTAAATATTATAGGCATATTATACTAAATTGAGTGTACTTTGTTTCCAAGTCTGTTGATTAAGGCGACAACAAAAGAGCTCAGCGACGAGTGAATGAAAGTGCAGAGCAAACGGCGCTAAGTGAGAGTGACGAGGGCGCGTTATGAAGCCTTAGCGGGAAATCATCGCCGCCGTTACGCGGAAAGGGTTAAGGTTTGTTCCACTAAATTTGATTATTATATGACAAAAAAGTGGTAAAATATATATTTTTTTAATTTTTTGTGTTAAATAAACTAGATATCCTTAACCAATTGATAAAATTTATAAAACAAAATGCAATGGTGTTTTGTGTTTTTGATCGTTACTCGTACTTTCCTTAAAAGGGTTTTATCACTATGTTACTGTTTCAGCAAAGTTTACTGCGTATTAATGGATATATATTTATCTACATTATAATTAGAATGTAAATTATGTGGTTACGTTTGAAATAAAAATATTTTTTTAATGCAATCATATGAGAAAATAAGCTCATTTTATTATATATTTATATTACTAAGTATAAAAATTGTCAAAGTACGTAGACATCGTTTTTGCATCTTTATCTAATTAGAGCAAATGTAGACTGGTGTATCTATTTTCTTTATTCAGGGGTTAATGGCGACGCTAGAGCTTAATTTATATATGAGTATTTTTTTTAATATAGGTAAAAAAACTGATGGTAGGGGAAACCTAGGACAGTTGTGACAATTTTTTATTTAAGGGATATATCTCGTTCAAGAAATGTTTCACAATTATGAACTATGTGAATTAATGTAGCACCATTCTTTCCCTTTCCAAAACAATCATCTAAGTTAATTAAAGTATTACGGTTTCCGAGAAAATCGACAAAAAGGAAAACAACTCCCTCTGTCACACTCTGCCTCTGTCAACTGTCACAACTCTCCTGTCACCGAGGTAAGTTGTAACAGGTTTATATTTAGGCTATTTGAGTATTAAAATAATACCATTGACACATTTTTTTAATAACATTATATTTATTAGGCGTTCTTAAAACAAAAAAGTAGTCATTTAGCATGCAACATAAAGACCAAATATTTTTTTACCGATTTTTTTTAGACAAGTGTCAATTTTCAATAAATATAAATTTATAATACAATTAAAATAATGCAACAACGTAATACGACACATTTCATACGATATATTTAATCAAAATGTTGAAGAAAATGTACTTTTCGCATTTTTTTAGACGTCGTAATTACACAACCTCCCGTGCGACACCGGGGGGTACCAAGTCAAGTAGCGCGTCTCTAAAGCGACATACGAGCATTTTAGCCAGCTCGCTAGCTAATATAGGTAGGAAGAATGGTGTCATGCATTAGTAAACCCTCAAAAAATCATGACAGGGAGCTTATCGCATAGCCGGATGTCTTTTTATAGTAGAACAATTCAGCTAATGCCTACACTGCGTAGTACACGTAGGCCACGTGTTTCAGTAAATGTAGCATGTGGCAGCCCTAGCACATAATAACCCTTCCTCGCAGCATCTTGCCTCGCCCCGCCACCCGCGAGCCCCGCAGGTCTCGCAGTTCAGAAGGCAGTGGTTTAAAATTCAATTTGTATCAATTTGTGTGTAATCACCGAGGGGCGTTTAACACAAAAATACTTCGCCCTACGTTTGAGGCTTGTGTATTGTAAATGGTAATGACTTTGGTAACGTAATATACCTTTATTTGAATCTGTCTCGGCTTATGCAATGTGTTACATTTTTATTATAAATACTTTTAACAAAGTTACGCAACGTGATTTAAGCAGTGCTTTCTTGAATAGACAGATTTGATAAAACTCTTTATTTCTGCACTACACTACACTAGTGCACTACTACTCTGGTCATATCTGAAAAAAAAATTAAATGTTATGATATAAGTATTCCCATAATAAGTGTTAATACGGTAAAAATAACTTAGTTACCATAAAAAATAACAAGTAAGTAGACCTAGCTTGTAAGCGTGGGTTTTAGTAAAATTCTTATGAAAAAATACCTACACTATCAATGTTGTTCACTGCTTGGTTCGTATTGTTTCTAAACATTTCACCCCGTGCATCACTTGTCACGATGAAAATTCAAATAACTTGCACTCTCTCTCAGTTGTCTTTTTTAAAACGTTTTTAATATTCCTCGACCGTCTTTGCTCGCTCTATGGCAATTTCGCCTTGTTTTAAAGCGGACAAATTGAGCTTTTTTTGTTTATACAAGTTGAGAGCAGTTGGAGCGTCGGTAATCTCTTTTACGTTTGTTGGATTTGAGACTGCCGGCATCTTTTTCCTTCAGCTCCTGCGTGTCTGTTTGTCCGGGATGAAAAGCATTCCTCGCGCGGGCGGGCGCTCACTATGCGTGTAAATTTTATACTCAGTAATGCTTCTTGCATTCTTTTGCCTGCTTCGTATTTGCCATTGTTGGCACTTTTATTTGCTGCCTTGTCTTTTCTTTTTCAACAGCTATCATTTAATTAGAGCTATGAAGTTATTATTGAAAGTTGAAGTCAAAGCATCCCAATGCAAAGCACACGCTTATGTTAATAAATCAATAGTTAGTTTAGCGGCGAACCGTCTAAGAGTAAGCAATTACTGGCTACACGTTTAATAGTGTAACCAATTAATGGTGTGAATGCCAATGAACCCGCTAATTACATGCGAGTATTACCTAATTTAAGAGCGACTGAGGGAGAGCTAGACAAGGTTGCATTACCATAACAAGCCACGCTAACAAGACGCCAAGCGTCTACGCGCAAACAAATGCCTAATTTGAACTTTGATACTCCCACTCGAATTAATTGCTTATGTTTTGGCGTACGCTCGGGTATTCTCGGTGTATTTGTGCCGCGCAGTGATCGAAGCGCCGCGGCCACAGTTGAACCGCATCGACGCAATTTCGGTATAAAAGGGTCCCTGTTTAAACAAAATCCGAACGCTGCGGTCGGCACATAAAAGAACTTAGCCCGGAGCTTCCATTTGAATTTACCGGTGATAAAAACAACTGAAAATAATTCATAAAAGTAAGCGAAATAAAAGTTCACAATAGCAAAGACAAACGCGGGCCCGGGGCAGACGGGGCAAATTATCTTTTTGCCGGCAAGCGCATCTTCGCTCTTTAAGAATTCTCTTTTAAATTGTGTTTCGGTTTTGGTCTTTTTGTGGAGTGCGATGTCCTTTGGCCGGTCGCAGCCCTTTGCATTAATAACGTAGACTAATATTTGAGTTATATTAATTTCGGAATGATAAATAGAAAAGCTTTTTATCGTCGTAATTAAGAGGCGTTTAGTGTTCATCTACCTTGAAATTAATATATTTAGTCTATATATTGTTACGTGTTTGTAAGTATAGTGTTTAAAATTTTGAAATAGAAAACCATAAAAATAACTTAATTCCGTGTTTTTTCCTTTAATTACAAGGGTGCATTCCTGAGCTTAAATTAAGTACATTTCTCAAAGACACCAGTGTCGTAATTAGCTCCAGTTCTGGGATAATCTATAGTAGATAAGCTATAGTCCATTTTAATCTTTCTGATGGCGTAAACCTACATTAAATTATTCTTGTATTCTGAGACACCGCAATAATGACGCACCTGTGTGTTACGTCAATAAAACATGCTTCCTTTGTGTCTCGGAGTTTTGTAATGCTCAAAATTACATTGACATGTCATAAATTTCAATTGTTTGTTTGAGTTAATTATAACACCCTAATACCCTAGTTACTTTAGTGACCGATATAACAATTATTGTATGAAAAAAAAACGCATTTATAAAAACTAAGTAAAAATGTAATAAGTAAATATGTTTGTTTGACTAGGTAGGGTAGGGTAGGTGGGGACCTAGTAAAAATATCCCAAAGGAAAGTTCTTGTACTCAATATGTGCACAATATAACATAAATATACAAAACACACATAGTTCAAGAAAATGTTCTTCTCTTCCACTCAAGTGCTCCAGGCCCACCCTTACAGATTAGGTGAAAATGAAAAATCAGCGAGAAACAATAGACCTGACATGAGCACCCTTCACAATCTTATCGAATGCAAACACTCGCGGCTCGTTCCGGCCATTGGGCCCCTTCTTCTTACTTTAACGCAACGCTGCCGGCAACCTTCTTTGTTGTTACATTATAAAAACTATCAAAACAATGATATAATAAAATTTATAAGCTTTGAGACTGCCATTTTATTCGATTGTTTTGATTGACATTGCGATCGCCATATTCGAAATTTTTCTCTCAAGCTTTTCTCGTAAATCCTGTCTCATTTTTCACACCTTGAATTTGTCACTTTCCCCACAAATAATAATAAAAATTCGCCAGTATACGAAGTATCAGATACGACGGTCGTAACATAACACTCTGTTAGCGAGCCGCGCGGGCCGTACCCGCCCCGTAAAATAGTAATAAAAACGGAATAAATCCGCCACATCCTCCCCTGTGTCCCCTATTATTATGAACAGCCCTCACATACAGGGAACTATGAAATATTCCTTTAAAGCACAGTATCCAATATTGGATCTCAAAGTGTGAAATGAATGTGTGATAAAAATGATGCTTAAAAGTTTCGGGGAATTTCTGCGGGGCTTATATTTGCTAGAAAAATGTTAATGTCTCTTCATATAATATACAGCAAAAGTAGCTAAGCGGGCGAAGCGTTCACAATGAACTTGGATATTGTATAATAACAATAGTGTGCCAAGAACAATTTGGACATGTGGCTATTTGGACATGTGGCTTGGCTATTTTTGCTGCTGACTGTACCAACATTCTTGTAATACACTACCAATTCCAAAACCGATGGGTCAATAGCATCTCGTGGGAAACCAGGTGCCGTATTCGAATTTTAAAATACATTAAAAACACAATCTATCTCAAAAATAACTCAAACATACAACAAGTAATCAACCAATCTTGATGTTGTATTGGAGTTGCATCGGAATCATTTTCAAGCAAATTCTGATTCAGACGTTTAGGCGCTAGCTGTATTGTGTAGTTAATGCATTGGAGTTGTATTGAAGTTGGAAACGTGTTTTAAAGTCAGAATACGGCCCCAATCCAGTCAAGCTAGTCTAATTTGACAGACATACAGATGTACCTACTCTTTGGGTGATACATTTGAAGCTCCTTTAATAGTAAACTTAGTAGTTCTACTAGAATAACACTTTACAGATTCAGCTTCAGAAACAAAATATTTAAATTATCTCAAGTGTATTCATGATGTTGAAACGGTTCTACAACAGATGCTCAAATAATACGTTCCACCACTAAGAGCATCCCCAAACTATTCCCGGATAGTAAACTACGTTTAAACTAAACGCTCATCTCCTCAAACCTCCCTAAACGAATCTGCCGCAGTCTCAGGAGGCAATTCTGTTCATTTAAATTCTTCATAAATACATAATAAAGGGTGGCGGGCGCGCTTGCAAACTGCTTTATTCGATAAAGATTGCGGGTGAAGTCGGCCGAATACCGAGCAGTGTGCTCCTATTTGCCACGTTTGCAAGGACATGTGTATGTACTCGTACTATATCACTCGTACGTTTCAAGCAGTACGACAATAAAAAAACTTTATTTACGTTTATCTTAACAAAAGCAATTTCAAGAAAAAACATTAAGGCGACGATATATGCAAACACGTCAAATCGAGGTGTTTTCGTGCAAGGTTTTTGAAGAAAACAAACCACGTTGGAGCATGTATGTTACATTTTCTGTAGGGGCATATAGTTGGGTTCGGTCTACCGATACGTGCTTGGTCTTGTATAACATAATTAGGTATATGTATCATCGTTATGAAACTGTTTTGGAGAAAACTTGTCGCAAGTTTTATTTCGGTCAGAAATAATTCTATGTTGCGAAATTAAACATAATTACTTCTTAGCACATTACTAATGTTCTACCGATAACTATAGTCGTATTAAGCGCTTAATAAAGGTTTTAGACGCAAAACCTTGTTGAGCTTGTAATAATCAGAACTATGCAATTGCTGCAATAAAACTTATAGGCGTTTATTCTATTGCAGCCAAAGACATGTTTCATGTGTCAAATTTGAGTAATATGATTAGTAATTTTGAGTGCGGAAATTCGTTCCACATAGCTTAGGTTATAGTACGCTTGCTTACTAAGTAGATATGTCCGAGTTCAAGTCTAGGCTGATGTTAACTTTTTTGTTTATTTTTTTATCTCATTTCTCATTTATATTTTCAATCCTGATCCTAAGCGATTTACAGGTATTTTTGGACAAAAAAAAAGTCAAATCATACTATAGTCAAGTTAGTAGTTAGTTTAATCTTTTTATTTTGACTTTTTTACCCAATATATTTAAACTACCAACTTATTAAAGAGACTAATTCATTATTCAATTTTTACAGTGGGTATGGGTACTTTTTACCATAGATGGCTTCGTCCATGTTTTTACCATAATTTATATTACAAGAGTGCGTTTGTTCGAGCAGTTTCCATCCGAGGCGACGTTGCCAGCTTACTCTCATTTGCTCATTTCGCTTCTTGCTTTGCGCTGTTGCAAGCTAGATCTATATTATGATATGAATGACGGATACATTGAATACAATCAAATGCGCTTGAAGTTGAAACACATTCGTGCATTTGTCAGTGATTTGTCCACATCATCGTGGTAGGTTGTATATCTCTCTCTTTACTATGGAATAAGAAAGAAACAATCGGCTCGGCTGTCCCGGCACTCTGCGATGTCTGGTCGCGCCATTAGGTTTATATGGTTTATTGCATGTTCGTTTTCGTACGATTTAAAAGATATGGTGAATTATTAATATTATTATTACGTAGGTAAGTAGATATGGAATTAATTTAATCGTATAAGTATATATACCAATATAATTTCTCACAATCCCTAAAATGAAAAAAACAATAAGTAAGGTACGATGGGGTAAGACCGGACCATTTTTGAACTAGTTGGTCAGCTTTCAGGGCTGACTTTTATGCTTTACCTTTGTAAAAATTTCTCGAAATATTAATCCTTGTTTCAAATCAGTATGTAGTGTACCTAAGCTGTTTTTCCTGTATAAATTTTCAAAATCTACTCCTTCTACTTAAGATTGGACTATTGAATAAAATGTACTCTTAGTAAGTTTTTAGGTGCTAGTTTTCTTCCACTTATCGATTTGCCAGCTTTGTAATGCAATAATAAATTTTGAAGTGCCCTTACTTATCGTTCTAGAGCTTATATGGTCTTGTTTAGATTAATATTATACGAGAATAAATCATACTCGAAAGGTTTTTTTATAATAAAACATTTTTTGTAAAAGTGGAGTATGTGTCAGTTTTCCGTCCATACTTATTGATATATTGATATTCAAGTTTTTGAAATAAAAGCTTATAATTAAAATATCAATTAAAGAATAAATCATTATTATCAATGGCAAATTTGACCTCAAAAAGTTTTTTCCATGTAGACGGAGAGCTGGCCAATTCAGATATGACACAATAGTCAGGTTTCATTGCTCTCATTATTGTGTCATATCTGACGTGGCCAGCTCTTAGTCCAATAAATTTGTAGCAGTTTAATCAGGTGGACGGCAACCCGGACGGGAAACTAGCATAACCACCCTATGCACGGTTTCAAATAATAGATATAATTATAAACCGCCTTTATTATGTTAATGTCAACCTTTCAGCATTTTCTCAAACTTTTCAAAAACGAGTGAGTTAAAAATATTGAGAGTGGAAAGACAAGATGTTTCAAACCTTTGAAGCAAGATGTTTCAAAATTTAAAAATTTTAAAAAACGCTTTTGGCTATAATTCTTTTTTTTTCCCCAGCCTACTTGAAGAGATATAATACGTATCCATACTAATATTATAGTGTGTCTGTCTGTTAACTCTTCACGCTTAAACCGCTCAACTGATTTAGATGAAATTTGGTATGTATAAGGGGATGAAAACGGAATGGAAGTTTATACGGAATTGTTGCTCCCTGTCTTGAAATAGCATACGTGCTAGTTTTATATTTGCTCTTAGATTTTACTAACTAGTAACTTTTATTTTGCGTTTTATTATGTAATTCCATATGGCTCATGTTAATTTCGCGCAGACGAAGTCGCGGGTAAAAGCTAGTATTTTAATATTGTAATGGATTTTGATATGATAAAACTTTTGAAATAGATGGCAATTAACCAAAACTAACCCAAAAATGTACCCAAAAAACCATGACGACCCTATACACGACACGATACAACTAATCCATACTAATATTATAAATGGGAAAGTGTATGTGTGTGTTTGTTTCTTTGTTTGTCCGTCTTTCACGGCAAAACGGGGCGACGAATTGAAGTGATTTTTTAAATGGAGATAGTTGAAGGGAGGGAGAGTGACATAGGCTACTTTTTGTCTCTTTCTAACCCCCCACTTCCCTAATATCGGGGGTGAAAGTTTGTATGGTTTGTTACCCCGAATTTAACGCGAGCGAAGCCGCGGGCAAAAGCTATTATATGTTATTAACTTACTCGTGCTGACTTTTGGTGTTTTTAATTCTTTTGTGTAATTTCAATTTATAATTCTTATGTGAGACGACAAACGCTTTTATATTTGTCAATTTTTTTAGTAAAAAACACTTATGGTATATAAATGAAAATGGTTAAAACATGTTAAAAAATTAATCTTAAACTTTAGGTTGAATTAAGTTATTTGCTTTTTAGCTATGGTTTTCTGTAAGGTACTTCCCCAGTCGAGCTCTGAGCCAGGTCCAGATTTGAGCGTGATAACATTCGCTGAACTGTGCCTTACCACAGTTAGCGAGATAACATTCGGAGTGCCCATACCTCCCTTTTGGACATAACATACCCGTGTCTAAACCTGTTCCTAGTAACCAACTAGGTACCAATTTAAAAAATGTTCACAGCAACAATTAATTGGATCCAGTCTTAAATGCCACGCAAAAACAAATCAAACCATTTTTTGTGACAAACAATTGAATTTATAGAACGAAACTTTTTTGTCTATAAAGATCACATGTATGCGCGACTTCGGCAGCAGATAGCATACCTCCTCCATACTACCCTCTTGAACCTGATGTTTATTCAGTGTTGGGCGTAATTTATTAGATGGTACCTACTTTTGTAATGAATTAAATTGCTAATTAAATTACATGAAAATTAATTATATTAAGTAATTGAAATTGCTTGTAATTGAGATTACATGTCAGTAGTATTCCCGATTACATATAATTTGTAATTGCAATTACTTTTCAACCGACTTCAAGATTTCGAAGGAGGAGGTTATCAATTCGTCGGGATCTTTGTTTTTGCTATTTTTTTTTTGTTTTTTTTTTATGTATGTTCACCGATTATTCGAAGACGGCTGGACCGATTTGGAAAATTCTTTTTTGTTTGAAAGCCTATACTTCACAGTTGGTCCCATTGTAACCATGTTAGGATCTGATGATGGGATCCTGGAGAAATCGAGGGAACTCTTCAACTATTATAGGCACACCTATGGTAATTTGAGTATTTTTTACAGCAGCTCGAGCATTTGCGGTTGGAAAGCTGGATGCTAAATGAAGTCGGTTCTTTTTTGTTTAAAATTATATCTTAACTACTTTTACTTGTAACTTCGATAATTTGAAATAATATACAAGTTCAATTTCTTTTTGGGTCAGTGGGGGCAGCTACCAGATCCCTCGCTGCAACGCGAAAATGGTCTCAGAAGACCTTCCCTCAATTTCAAATTAATCAATCTTCATTAATTTGAAATTGAGGGAAGGTCTACTAAGGATTTTGGAAAAAAACATACAGGATGCGAGATGAGGTCACATTTGGTAAACTTCTTTTTGATGCCAATCGATCCCATTCTTGTATGGGATCAAAAATAATTTGCGGCTAGAAAAGCCACAAATTGAGAAAAACTTTTCCCATACTTTATAAAAATTGTTTTTTTTATTTTTCACATGCTGCTTTTTTATGCCAATCGATTCCATTCCTATCGTTTCTAATAGTTTCCTATTATTAGGTAATGTACTAAAAAGCCATAAATTAAATATTTTCCATAAATTTACTATAAATAATAAATAAATATTATACGACAATCTTACACAAATCGACCTAGGCCCACAGTAAGCTCAATAAGGCTTGTGTTATGGGTACTAGACGACGATATATATAATAGATAAATATGGATAAATACTTAAATACAAAGAAAACATCCATAACTCAGGAACAAATATCTGCGATCAACACACAAATAAATGCCCTGACCAGGATTCGAACCCGGGACCTCCTGCTTCGTAGGCAGGGTCACTACCGACAGGGCTAGGAGATCGTCAAATAAAGAATAAGTGATTTTTAGGGTTCCGTAGCCAAACGGCAAAAAACGGAACCCTTATGGATTCGTCACGTCTGTCTGTATGTCTGCCCGTCCGTATGTCACAGCCATTTTACTCGGAAACTATACGACGTATCTGAATAAAATTTACACATAAGGTGTATTCTGTATGCCGCTACGTAGTTATGTATTTAAATTTGAAAAAAAAATATTTTAAGGGGGGGCGCTCCATACATGTATCTAAATTTCAAAAAAAAATGTTTTTACCAAATATCAACATGTGATACATCAATCGATAGGTCTTTAAAAATAATATTGAAGTTTTTTTGATCATTTTGTGATTAAGTAAATATTTTTTGATATAATCTCTTCGAAAATCACAAAAATTTTGTAGCCCCCCCTGTCACTTTTGAACCGTAAGTCCAAAAAATATGAAAAAATTTGCGGAGATGCGCCTTATTATATACTTGCTACGAAAATTGTTTTGAACATTATCGGTTTAGCCATTTTTGAGTTATTTCCAAAAAACTTCCTCCATAGGCATCAGATACGACCTTTTGCTATTAGTTTGGTTCTTATTCCATTGAAGGTACGGAACCCTCCTATGCGTGGTCCGACACGCACTTGGCCGGTTTTTTAAACTTTTCACGTAACCAACAGTCGTTTTTATTAAGCATACCTACCGGAAGAAACATTTAAGTAAAATGTGAATGTACCTGAAAAAAGCGGCATCGCCATTATATCAAAATGCAACTAGGTACAGGTACACAATAGTGTTGGAGGATGTGTGGTTTGTATTTGCAACTAAAGGATAATTTTCCAGATAGGTAATTGAATTATCCGATGTTCTCCCGATGCGGTCTTATCCCAACGCACTTTACCGTCCTCATTGAAAGCGATTTTGACCATCTCTAATTTCGTTATAGATACTAAAAACCTGGATTTTTCAGAGCAGAAGAGGACATAAAACAAATTAGTTACAAATAATATTATCTTCAGTTAAGTACATTTTATTTGAACTTTTATTTTGAAAGACTTGACACGTACTTGACACATAGAAATATAACCGCCATGATGAATGCTTATTTTGGATATTTAGAATAAAACATTATAATTGTGCGATTATGATACTGTAGGTAATGGCGTGCGTTGGTCAAGTAGTTTTATATTATAGGTAACTTTAATTATTTCGTCATTGATTACCTACATACAATAGTAACTTTAATTAAGTAAGTACACATAAAATGGAATCATTATCAAAGCGCCATCTTACTGTAAAAGACCGCGATTGCTTGACTATTTAAACATGTCAACATTGAATTGTCATAGTTCATCTCAAGTATACTAGATGGCAGAAGCGGAAGCTGCGATTATAAAAACGCAAAATGCAGTCGTCAACCGCGATACCCGTCACCTTAATCAAATACTTTGGGCCTTTTAAAAGTTACTTACCATATGTCGGCTTTTCTCATAAAATTACATTTAATTAGTAGTCATATGGTATCCATGTTACAGCCTGTCATTCAGTTAAGTTAAATAGGTCATTTATAATAAGCTAACATACTAATAAAAGTGACACTCTATTAGTAACCAGTATCTAGGTTTTATGTCATATGATATCCAAAACGCTTATATTTCTTACCAAGCCTGCATCCGTGCATTCGACGCACTAATACTATTTTTTTTTTCATTTCGTCGGATGACAACTAAAACTCACTAACTACTACAACATCATGGCCATAATTAACCGTATTTGTAACAGAACAAGCTAGATTATTGTTATATTTTTACTTGTCATTAGTCAGATTTTGTTGTCACCTGACGATTTATTGAGTTTTGCATAAATTCCACGGTAAAACTTGTAATCTGACTTTCAATAACACTGATGGTGTTAATTTTCCAAATACCAGCGCATCCCCGACTCCACGGATCCGTCGTTGGGGCGTCGGATTCCCCCTATTGATTACCCAAAAAGCGGAAAATAAAATCTGCCTCCAGTACCCGAAACATAATACCGTGGCTTCCGCGTGCTAGCCTTATTTATTGTAAGGGCGCCACTTACGTGGATTGAAATAAAATTAATCTTTACAAGAAGTTTATTAACTTGCTATGGGCCGTATTGTAACTTTAAAACACGCGGCGTTTAGACACGATCTAATTTCAATACAACTCCAATGCATTAACAACGCAATACAGCTAGCGTCTAAACGTTTGAATCAGAAATATTTTTGCAGAATTTGCTTGAAAGTGATTACGATGCAACTCCAATACAACTTCAATATTGGTTGATTATTTGTTGTAGTTATGTTTGAGATAGTTAGATTTGTGTTTTTAATGTATTGTTTATGTATTTTAAAATTATAATGCGGCACATGTTCGTATGAAGGTAAGTCTGATTAGAAATTTAAAACTTATTCAAGTTTTGTAGCGACTTAAGCTGTTCTCTGATGTTGGCGTTGGAATCGGTTCGCTAAGATAGACAGATCATTTACTTCAGGAAGAAAATTACAATATACATTTGTTAACGTCATAAGTAAACATTTCATTGTGATGGTTCAAACCGTATAGATTTTACCCTTATAACTTATAGCTAACTATACCTACCTAAGGTACAAGCAAGCATCGGAAATAACGTTTAAGATACTAATTGTATATATCCGGTTTTTAGGGTTCCGTAACCAAAATGAAAAAAGCGGAACCCTTATAGTTTCGCGTTTTTCGTTACCCTCACGTCCGTCTGTGCTTCCGTCCGTACGTCACAGCTATTTTACTTGGTAACTATAAGACGTATCTCAACAAAATTGTAACATAACGTGTATTTTGTATGCCTTTAGGTACTAAGTTTAGCAGTAAAGCTGCTGAAAAAATATATTTTAAGGGTCGCCCCCCTTTCTCTAAACATGTAACTAATTTTCAATATTTTTTTACCAAATATCAACATGTTGCACATCCATCGATAGGTCTTTAAAAAAAAACGTTGAAGTTTATTTGAATTTTTTTTATTTAGTAAATATTTTCGGTATTAATCTAAAAATGTGCCCCCGGAAGTCTAAAAATGTGTCGGGGGGGGTATAGTATATAAAAAAATGTTTCATATACTTTATTTTGAACATTACCGGTTATGGCGTTTTCGAGATATCTCCAAAATACTTCTTTCATAGGCAGATACGACCTTTAGATACGGAACCCTCCATCATGTGTGATCTGAAACGCACTTGGCCACTTTTGTGAATATGTACTGTTAAGGTATTGTATTTTAAATGACTAGGTGCTGTATTCTAATTTTAAAATATATAAATAATACATTAAAAAACACAATCTTCTTCAAACCTAACTCCAACATAAAACAAATATTGAAGTTATACTGGAGTAGCATCAAAATATTTTTTAAGCAAATTCTGATATATCTGATTTAGACGTTTACGTGTCAGCTGTATCACGTGGTTAATGCATTGGAGTTGAAGTTGAATCGTGTCTAAACGTTGTGCCGTATTCTGATTTTAAAACACATAAACCCCGACCAGGGTTTTGGACCCGGGGTATGTCCTTAAACTACGTCCGGACCTGGGTATGTCCTTAAACTACGCCAAAAAGAGAGGTATGGGCACTGCGAATGGCATCTCGCTAAGTGTGGTAGGGCACGTTCAGCGAATGTCATCGCTTAAATCTGGAGCAGAGCCCGACTGGGGAAGTACCTCCACCTTACAGAAAACCACAGCCAAATAGCACTAGACCCTACTCATAGTGTTGTGTTCCTGCTGGTGAGTAAGGTTGCCAAAGAGCTCAAAGAGGACCCAGTGTGTTGACGATGAGGGACCTTCTTGTTCCTTTAGTCGTCAACACAGTGAATCCTCCTTTTTGTAAAGGGTCGGCAACGCGCATGTGACTCCTTTGGAGTTGCAGGCGTCCATAGGTTACGGTAGCTGCTTACCATCAGGCGGGCCGTATGCTTGTTTGCCACCGTCGTAGTATAAAAAAAAAAAAAACAATATATTAAAACACATTATATCTTAAACATAACGACAACACACAACAAACAATCGACCAATATTAAGGTTGTATTGGAGTTGCATCGGAATATTTCTAAAGCAAATTCTGATATTTCTGATTCAGACGTTTAGGTGTCAGCTGTATTGCGTTAGTTAATGCATTCAAGTTGGATCGTGTCTAAACGTGTTTTAAAGTTAGTTAGTTAGTTAGTTAGTTAGTTAGTTAGTTAGTTAGTTAGTTAGTGTTTTAAAACGGCCCCTGCTACGTACAATACTCGTAGCTTTACGTAGCCAGAGCTACGACGTAGGCATACCGTAGCACTACATTGTACAATAATAAAATACTCAACATCATCATCATAATTGTACAATAATAATATAATACAATGTTATTATAGTTGCAGTGAAAGCGAATGGAGAGGAAATTTCTACCCTTTAAAGAGAGTGATATTATTATTTTAAAACGATAGGTAATTTGTTACAGGAGATCGTCAATTCTGGGCCACCTGATATAAACCGTATACAGTTTGTACTTCAATGTAAAATAAATACTCATTTTATTACTAAAGTAGACAAAATATTACAATGCAATGAAACGGGAATTAGAAATACTAAATAAATAAATCCTCAGTGAATCCTCCTTTTTGTAAAGGGTCGGCAACGCGCATGTGACTCCTTTGGAGTTGCAGGCGTCCATAGGTTACGGTAGCTGCTTACCATCAGGCGGGCCGTATGCTTGTTTGCCACCGTCGTGGTATAAAAAAATAAAAAATAAATAAATAAATATTATGTTGATCTTTCCGCGATTAAAATACAGCAAGACAAGTCGTTAACGTCCTTATGGCATGGACATAAAGTTTAACTTCACCTGGACTGAAACGGGTTTGTTTTTTGGTTTGACACGTTGACATCTGCGTTTTGATACTGTTCGGTAAGTTAGAACATTGTAATATTAAAATAATATCTAAGCCTACGAATACGGAAGTTTAAATTAGAAATCGACTGTCGTAAACGCCTAAAGATTGCAAATGCGTATTTTTGCATTTTTGATCGGAGTTTGAATATTAAAAGTGGGTTTCATAATGGCATAATATCATGCTCCTTCGATAAGGAAACGCATCTCTTTTTCAATTTTACAATGTCAGATACTAGTGGTATCGCACTTAACGGTGGTAAACCTTATCCCTCCGGAATAGGTGTTAGGAATGTTCAGTTAATAGTATCAACGATGGTTTGACAGCCGTCTTTGTTTACCGAAATACAGGAACTATCAATACGATCAAAATATGACTTTTTATTATTTCATCATGATTCCCGTTTTGTTTTTAAGTCTGCTTTTGTACATTTTCTTTAAATAACCGGTACTTTTTTACATTAATATATAAATCATAGGCATGCACGCTTTCAAATATTGTCCTTGTCAGATTCAAGTTTTAAATGCATGATTTTTCAATTTTCCCATTAGAATTCGCAATTTTTTTACCACCGTCCTGATTTAGAAATTATGACGATTTCTTAAAGGTAAAAATTATTCGTAAACGGTCCTAAATAATCTGGACCAGATCACCTAACAAAAATTGACGATCTCCTTTGTGAGTGAATTCTCGTTGTGATATCCATTTAAAACGATTGACGTTAGTATCGTATTGGCGTTGAGCAATTTCTTTTTGATATGTTCCGATCCTATTCAATATCAAATTAACATCAAATTAATGACATGTTTTACTATTCGAAAGGCATCCGAATGTTAGTTTTTAAATAATTTACAACCCTCCTGCACGACGATTCGAATTCCTTTTAACATCAATTTATAAACAATTGAAAATACATATCTACATTGAATGAGATACTTTCATGCAATCTATTACTCGGTGGTCGATTCCGGTGGCTCTCAATCGGTAGACAACGGTCGTCTCGAGTGGATGATTGAGCCGGAAAATAGGTCCCCACTCGTTACTTCTCGATGTTGTTTCCTTTTAAGCCGGCCGAGAGCGAATCAAACTGATGGTTTGCTGAACTAGCTGCAGAGTGCATTTGGAACTTATGGTCGTGTGTGTGTAGTTGGATAATAACCTAAAGATAAGGAAAGCAAAATATACTCTAGTAGTCATTATTAAGACTAAACACGGTGTAGCTTGTTAATGTTGATGCAAAAAAAAAAACCTTAACTATATTTAGACATGACTTTATATTGGTTAAATCAAGAGGCAATGTCGAAACTTTTTTGTAGTTAATGCATTGGAGTGTAGCTGTATTGAAGTTGTGTCGTGGCAACACGTGTTTTAAATATAGAATAAGGCCCCAGGCAAAGTTAAGCATCGTAGGCAATTAGGTAGCAGTTGACGGTACATTCTTTTAATACCGATAAACTTCACTAAGAAGATATTTCCAAATTTATCCCCGAGAGGGGCGAAAAAGGGTTGAAAATTTAAACAATTTCTTTGCGGACGAAATCACAGGCAGAAGCTATAAGTTATATATTTTTCATCTCTCCTGTTCGGAAAGTTTTATTTTCCTGGGTAGATAGCCGGGTGGAAAATTGCTTTTCCATCCCTAGGGTGGAAAGTAATTACCTGTGTTAATTATGGATTGAGCCGGTGCCTACCCGGATGCCCTGCTCCCCGACCACCGGCAACACATTGAATTAGTCTTTATAAAATGTGCGTGTGGTATTGTACTTTCCTCACAGTCGAAATGAAAAGCAGAGTGTTTAACTCGGGTGAAATTACCCATTTCACCCTCGAACTATCTCAGACAGAATTATCTCAGGTGAAATGGGTCACTTTCAACCCTTGGTTAACAATCTACTATTGTAAACTCGCTCTTGTCGTTTAGGTATGTATTCGTCTAGTTTTACTTTTTATTTTAACCAAAGTTTCATTGATAATTTTAATATTGGCAAGAATTTTGTTTCATCGTGATTACTAAACTACAATCCACCTTAATTTATTTACAGCGGCAATCGACTAATGCCCCGTACGAGCCCGAGCACCAAGCCATTAACACATTAGTTAGCTAACCAACTAATTTTCACTATATAAAGCAATATCTCCTACTTATTCATTTTAAATTTGAACTTTACCATCCACAATTTACGGTTTTGTTTACAAAGACAAGCTAATAAAATACGAGCTTGCCAAAGTTTGCAGTCGATTAGTTAGCAATGTCCGAACAATGCAAAGGAATTAGAGTTCAATGACCGTCGTGTAAGGTGTGAATTGCGGTGGCGTTAACGAGTGGTCGATACCGTATGATAAATGTGCGGGTGCGGCGATTCGAAGCTGGTAAGTGGATTAGGTCATTGCTTTAAATACCAGAATACTAAGACATAAGTCTAATGAGATTTATTGAGTAACAAAACCTCTGTACTTGTACAATACTAAAACCTACTAAACTATATAAATATAAAAACTAACGAAACCTACCTAAGGTAACCTATGGGCCCTAAATCAACATCGCAGTTATGCCCTATCCCGGTGCTATCTGGGACTAATGTGTTAATGGGTAGGTGCCAATAAGGCTGGTTACTGTTCCTCATAATCATAAATATGACAAAAATATCATGCACCCACCGCCTGGAACACATATTCCAAATCTCTAGGCTTATGTCGTTCTAAAATTTAGTTGAAACAATACCTTATTTAAATAAAGCTAGGTACCTATGTTCAAAGGAAGTTAAGCTTTTCGGATTTGAAAATGCGTTACTCGAATTTGCTACAGAATTATTTTTTTAGCTGCTTAGTAATAACTACCCCATTTTTAAGGCTCTCAGCACCTCTTTTTGTACTCTAGGTTTTAGCAAATGAAATATTGCCACAATATAAAAGACTAATAGTTTTAATAAAGTGCTGGAAACTGGCCGTTGCGGTGAACGCAAGCATACGTTTAAGTGCTAATTTAATTAATTGTCCCATTTCCCCATATACCGCCGCACCCCGCCATCGCTAACAACACTATTTTTCACTTACATCAAGACCGGACAAATTGGTTAGGTTATTACCGAGCTTCACGTGTTCATAAAAGAAAATAAAACCGGAATATTTACGTAAATTGTAAGCTTATTAAAATTATTATTTATTGTGTGGGTTTTTGTTTTACATCTAGCAGGAAATTAGTCGTAACTGTTTCATTGCTGGCTTGATAAGTTGAATACCTAATCAAGTCCCTGGCTAAATAATATAATTTAGCTCTGAACCCCATTAGAATTTAAGTATCATTTGCAAATATTTAACATATATTGTGCGCTCACACTTGTGTTATTATGCTATTAAAATGATAAGAGTAATTAACAATAAACAAGTTAAATCAAAATACTTCTTGTTCCTTTAGCCGTCAACACAGTGAATCCTCCTTTTTCGGGTCGGCAACGCGCATATGACTCCTTTGGCCTTGCAGGCGTCCATAGGTTACGGTAGATGCTTACCATCAGGCGGGCCGTATGTTTGTTTGCCACCGTCGTGGTATTAAAAAAAATATTACAATACTTCGTTAAAGTAGAATCAAGCTCAAATATGTCACAAATAAGGTATACAAGGGGATGTCGTACGAATAAATTCGGCCTATCAACATTCCCTTAACGATCATAAGAACTAATTTCTTTTTGCAATATCATTTTCGAGATCCGTATTGGATGTCACCTGTAGCTCGTGCCTATCCCTCCCTAACTTTGCCAATTTAACTTTATTTGTATCGGGATAATATTTGGAACTTGATATAACTTTTTTCCAAGTACTTTGTCGTCCTTAAATATTGTGTCGGATATAAAAAAACGCTTAAGTTATCTGGTACGCTAACTGATTATGTAAGAATGGTATCGGAGTCGGAGGGAAGAGGACGGTAGCGGGGTGAGGGCGAGGAGAGGCGTCATGAAGAGATTCGCCGAGGGCGGATTATTGAATTATCAACAAAACATCGTACGCCTGAGAGCCTGCGCTCCTCTAATTACTTTCTACTCTCTTTACCGGTATCATCTTAAAACCCGATGAGATTTGGCTGGCAATAATCGATCGAGCCGTAATTGCCGCCCGGTCGGCACAGCACGAAATGATTTGCAACGAAAACAGAGGCTACCGATACCGACAAGCGACTTAAATAGAGGTTGGCGCTGCGAGATTTTCCGGGAGTGTTTTTAAGTCCCCGGTCCGGTCCGATATACGTTGGGAAAATTAAAAGCAGGCCATGCGTGCGAGCATTGTTAGGAGGCCCGCGTTTTATTGTTACCGATTTGTCTGCACGGGAAAACACAAATGGCGCGGAGCCGGGTTAAGCTCTTTGTTAATCGAACACGAACGATGTAGGCGATAGCAGCGACCGTGGCCGTCGCGTTACCGGGATACGGCCGCAGATGCGTTTCCTAACAATTTAGGCCCACGAAAGGTCCCTGGCCTTGCTAAGATACGGGGTGAGATAGCACTGCTTACTGTCGTAATTTGTATAGACTCCACAGTTCCGTGGGATTCGAAGGAAAACTGAGTAAGTGTATGAATCTAATTAAATGATTTGTTATTTGATTCAAAGATAAGCCATTACGTGGTATTAGGCAGATAGGTAGTACTTTTTAGGGTTCCGTAGCCAAATGGCAAAAAACGGAACCCTTATGGATTCGTCATGTCTGTCTGTCTGTCTGTCCGTCCGTATGTCACAGGCATTTTACTCGGAAACTATACGACGTATCTGAATAAAATTTACACATAAGGTGTATTTTGTATGCAGCTACTTAGTTATGTACCTATAGTTAAATTTGAAAAAAAAATATTTTTAGGGGGGCGCTCCATACAGGTAACTAAATTAAAAAAAAAAAAATTACCAAATATCAACATGTTACACATCAATCGATAGGTCTTTCAAAATAACATTGAGGTTTCTTTGACTATTTTGTGATTAAGTGAATATTTTCTGAAATAATCGCTTCGAAAGTCAGAAAAGTTGTGTAGCCCCCCCCCGTAACTTTTGAACCGTAAATTCAAAAAATATGAAAAAAATTGAAGAGATGCGCCTTATCATATACTATCAAGGAAAATTGTTTTGAACATTATCGGTTCAGCCATTTTTGAGATATCTCCAAAAAACTTCTTCCATAGGCATCAGATACGACCTTTTGGTATTAGTTTGGTTCTTATTCCATTGAAGGAACGGAGCCGTCCTATGCGTGGTCCGACACGCACTTGGCCGGTTTTAATATCACTTTAAGGATTCTGATTTTGTAAGGCGAGAACCGGAAATTTTCAATTCCGGTACTGGATTTATATAGACTAGTAGTTCGCCTCGAGCTAAGAACTCGCGAACCAATATAACAAAACCCTTATAAAGATGGTTTCGCGTCTTCTAGCTTCTTAACTCCTTGATCAATCCTTCTCATAAACGAACTCTCAAGTTGTACTTACCTCTGCTATAACCTTACCAAATTTCATAAAGATCAGAAAAACGATACTAAAGTTATCGCGGAGCAACTATTCAAAAACAAAAATCCATCGAAATGCACAAACGTCTAGATAACCAGTTGACAGCTCTGTTGTGTCCGAAGTTGTTTGTAAGAACTTGACTATGCTTACGCTCCGCTCGTTCGGTAAGTACCAGTACATATACAGTGGCATTTGCATTATTTGACAAACAGTTTTGAAGACAGTTGCCACCAAGTTTCAAGCACTTGGAACATGCAACGGAGAAAATAGAAGTAGGTCATTTTGAATTCATATATTATATGACTGAAGAACAAATCAAATTATTTTTAATAAATATTTTGATTTGTTTATTTTTTTTTAAGTAGATACACTACTATATAAATCATAAACTTATATAGATGTCATATACAAAGGAAAAAGTGACCTAGGCCTCCGGTGCCCAGGGCTGGGATCGAACCAGCGTCTTCTGCATTCGCGGCAGACGCCTTTACCACTCGGCCACCCGGGTCACAGCTGCACCGGTCGAATTTTCCCGTGTATATGCAATCTTTGTAAATGCTCAGGCGCATTTTTAGCCAATCATCTAAGGTAGAACATTATGAGTCCGTACCTCCAATCCGAACTCGTAGGAGTTCATTGAAAGCGAGAGAGATGGCGCTGCCCTCAGTACAACTGAAGAACAAATCAAATTATTTTTAATAAATATTTTGATTTGTTTATTTTTTTTAAGTAGATACACTACTATATAAATCATAAACTTATATAGATGTCATATACAAAGGAAGGAATGCAGAAGACGCTGGTTCGATCCCAGCCCTGGGCACCGGAGGCCTAGGTCACTTTTTCCTTTGTATATGACATCTATATAAGTTTATGACATATATTATATGTCTTGAAATGAATCAATGATGTATTTGTAATATACGTTTCTAACTTTTTATTCAGAGCAATGACGCGTAGTTTCAATGACCGCTAGGCAACCGGATGGCTCGCCGTATTTAAGCTCCTGAAGTGATGAGGAACCGCCCTATGCAGTGTCGCAATTGATTGCAAACCATTTTATTGGGCGTATTCAAATTTGACGAATTTCTCGTTTATAGGGGTGGCCACAGAGGGATGAAAGGAGATCGTCAATTTTTGTTAGGTGATCTGTCCCAGATTATTTAAGACCGTTTAGGAATGATTCTTTACCTTTAAACAATCGTCATAATTTCTAGATCAGGACGGTGGTCAAAAATCATGCATTCAAAACTTGAATCTCACGAGGACAATATTTGAAAGCTTGCATGCCTATGATTTATATATTAATGTAAAAAGGTAGCGGTTTTTTAAAGAAAATGTACAAAAGCGGAGTTAAAAACAAAACGGGAATCATGATGAAACCGTCACCGTCACCGTCACCGTCATGTGACACCACCAGCCAGCAGTTCTGCTGCAAGGACGCAGAGGCGCTGGTCATACAAGGGAGGGAGGGACGAGTAGATTTGCCGAGATAGCTCAAATACACGTGCTAGTACGGTTCAGGCCGTCGGTCAAAGGTGTAGAGTACGGCGGGTTAACGACCTCTGTCCGGACGTACCCACTCCGAGATAGGGCGTGTATCCGGGCTTCCTCGCTTGCTCTTCCCGTCGTCTGCCGCCCTGGTATGCTCAGCTGGCCCTCCTGCCCGAGAAACCGGTGGGCCAATAAATACAGGATGGGACTGTCAGGTTTGTGCAGTCAAGGATAATAGGAATGACAGGAGGTAGAACCAGACCGAATACTTGCATCGTGCCCAGCGTGAGGGAGATGGATAAATACTGTGTGTAAATATATACGAAGGGATGGCGACTGCGTATAAATAAGTTGCGTTCATTGCCTTATGATCTGTAGTCTAGCAGTTGGACTAGGTTAGCCGTAGTTATTTTCTGGTTGTGGTCAAGTTATTCTCTGGTTCGAGTAGCCAATCCATGAGTAAAAAATAGGTCTCACTCTTTCACTTGCTCTTCATGTGGGGTTGTAGACTATAGCTTAGCGCAGCAAGTGCGTATAGGTCTTCAGTCAATGAGTCTATAGCATAGTTTGTGCACTTGTACCTAATCCGTTATCGTCTTGTCTTCCAGCATCTCATGTATTTTTTTAGACGGTTCATTAGATACGTTGCGTCTATCATTTTGTTTAGGATATAGTATGTCGTTCGTATTTCCTTAGCTGTGATCTGTTGGTGCTTGTGAGAATCCTGGATTTAAGACCGTAGGCCATAGAAAGTGCGATAACTATTTTATTCATTAATATTTACGTCGTTGTACGCTACTCGATTATATATTTTTGACTAAACTAAGTCCGGATTTTGGCGTTTGGAGTGGCCTTGTCGCATTTTGTCTTAATTGCTGCTTGTCGAATGCTTGCCGGAGCAAATTCAGCTGACTGTTTCTTTGTAGCCTGTAGAAATGGTAGTCAATTTTCCTGCGATTGGACAAATCGAAGGGAGTAGAGTTCTATAAGTAAGACGTTGCTTTATTTATTAGTGTCTGTATGCGTGGTTAGGTTGGTTGGTAGTGTGGTGTTAATGTAGTCGCATAGTGTGGCGCAAGTCTGTAGTGAGCCACATGTGAATTACTTTCAAATACATATTGAACTGTTTAATACACAATAGTACAACTTCGATGTATTACACAAGACACACACACAAAATATATAACTTCATTATAAAACACGAATCACACTCACTTGATATTATATAACCATAAAAATTTGAACAAGTAAACATCGCTTGAAAGAATCGCCGCAAATTTAATCTAAATCTTTTAGCACGAATATAATTATTTTTCATTGTCACACTAGGTACTGATTACTCGCACAAAAACGCCAATAACACTCCACTGATATCCAATATGGATTTTTGTGTATAAGTACATTCACAATGCTGCACACTTAATGGTTGCACTTTAATTCATGGAAACATAAAAAACCATAACTTAAAACTTAAATATTATAAATAATAAACTTTTTTTATATACGCAAAAGGTATTTTACACATTTTATCATGCATCGCGTATTTCTGTTGGCTGTGTAGTGCGTTGTTCAATTTCATATCTTTAGTTTGTGGAATAGGAATGTTAGCTTGCTCGAATATTTCACATCGCTTAGGTAACGTTTTTTTTTCGTTCTGGTCATAGGATCTCTGTCATTTAAAACCGAATTTATGATGACTATTGTCTTTCCAGGCGGCTAGCAACCGCACGTGTTTGGAGATCTCGGATGCGCGTCCGTCGAACATGACAAAAAACGTTTTTTTTTTTGTCCCTCTTTCCTGGAGAAAGTCTCGATGGTTGTGTTAATTGCACATTATATTTCTCTTTAAGTTTGAAGCTTTTGTCAGTATTTTTTTTGTTTTGTTAGTCATTATATTGTTCCGTATGGATCCCTGCATTCGGCGGCTCGTTTTAGAATTTGTGCATGTGGCGATTATAACTCCTCCGCATGTAACCCTTTGGACGGCAGCTTATTGTTTTCTGCGAACTGCGAAGGAGTTGCCATAACAATGCTTGCGTGGAAATGCTCTCATCTAATGTCTCCAGACCCTTCAACTAGCCAATAGTTTATGTTTACTTTAGTTAGTTCAATTATGGGGTGGTTTTAGATATGATATTTGTACTTCAAACTTGCGCACGTTTATTTTTTGATACCAAAATTTCGTTGCCCTAAGATAAGTTTTCGGCGTTGGTACATATTATGACCGTGCGCGCGTGTATATGTTATACACGTCCAGTCATCCACGGAGTTTCCCTTATTTCCCTTGTGGCCAAGCTAAATTCAGTTTACTAGAAATAGTACCTACATACCGATTAGGTATCATAGAAAAAAATTAGAAGACTACTTAGTTGGATACCGAAGCTACTGGTTTTAGCCAAAGTCAGGCTCTGGCCCTTACAGAGCACTCTCTGGGCCTTGCTTAATCCCTTCCCCTTTAGTTACTTAAAATAGTACGCCGCAAAAAGGTCGGCTAGCGGCAGCCTGAACCGTGCAGTCCACATGGCCTATGACCGCATATTATGGAAGCAAGCTACATGTGGTCGCGATCCTCAGCAGTGAGGGAACGAGAAAGAAGAAGAAAAAGACCTAGATTGGTCTGGCCCCAATAGCAAAGGTCCAGTATAAGCAGTAAACCATGGAAAGATCTCACCCGCGTCGATGTGCGGCATTGTATGATGTTATCTTTATCCTCTCAGGCCACTCCAGTCAAGCGTGGAAGAGTCGAGCGGAGCCTGTCGCGCACTCACTTAAATTCACTCGCGGGTGCACGTATAATAATGTAAGGGCGTGTCACAGTGCACTGCTTAATGGATCTGGATTATATTATTTTTCGCGAAATTAGGAAAACGAAAACACATAAATAGACCACGCATACTTAGAACCGACTTTCTCTAAAACTGCCTCGGCGCGGGCGGGCAGTTGCGTTGCGCTAACACGTGCTACGTGGTAAGAACCGTCTATTGTTCAACTTTTGGGATTTTTATGAATGCAATAGAGGACGAAGGGACGACCGCCGCGGTCGGTGTCCCAAACGAAACTCCAACAAAACGGGAATCATGATGAAATAATAAAAAGTTATATTTTGATCGTATTTATAGTTCCTGTATTTCGGTAAACAAAGACGGCTGTCAAACCATCGTTGATACTATTAACTGAACATTCCTAACACCTATTGCGAAGGGATAAGTTTTACCACCGTTAAGTGCGATACCACTGGTATCTGACATTGCAAAATTGAAAAAAAGATGCGTTTCGTTATCGAAGAAGCATGATATGATGCCATTATGAAACCCACTTTTAATATTCAAACTCCGATCAAAAATGCAAAAATACGCATTTTCAATCTTTAGGTGTTTTAATACAGTCGATTTATAATTTAAACTTCCATATTCGTAGGCTTAGATATTATTTTAATATTACAATGTTCTAACTTACCGAACAGTATCAAAACGCAGATTATGTAACGGTAGACATTGACAGTGTCAAACCAAAAAACAAAGCGGTTTCAGTCCAGGTGAAGTTAAACTTTATGTCAATGCCATAAGGACGTTAACGACTTGTCTTGCTATATTTTAATCGTGGAAAGATCAACATAATGTTTATTTATTTAGTATTTCTAATTCCCGTTTAATTTTTTTGTAATATTTTGTCCAGTTTAGTAGGGGGCCCTATAGAGGGGGGGGGGGGGGGGGGGGTATATAGGAAAGGGATGGCATTTAGTTATATCGTTTGCCACATCAGACAAAATTCAAAAAACAAATGCCATCCGATTTAGATGATTGTAAGTGCGTTTTTCCTAAGTTCTCCTCCACCGATAGAAAAATTCACCTTGCGTCCGGCTTCCAACTCTGATGGTTCGATAACTGCCCGGCCTGGGCGGATGGCAATTTTTTTCCGGTGTCTGTATGTGATGAAGAACAAGCATGCTAATTTTCAAGTGGTTGCCTGACAATTTTTTTTTAATTTTTTTCTTCGCTCTCGTATAGGGAACCAATCCAACCAGGAGGGATGGAGGCATTAAAATTTTGTTATATAACCAGGGTACATTCTTACAGGCGACCGCTGTTTCAATCGGTTGCCTCGCGATATTTTTTTTATTTTTACACCCCCCTCCATATTTCCGCTCCAGTCCAAGTTGGGTCATTTCGGGTTGCACAGGGCGATTCCTCATCACTTCAGGAGCTTAAATACCGCGAGCCATCCGGTTGCCTCGCGGTCATTGAAACTACGCGTCATTGCTTTAACTATTTATTGTGTTACATTTATTTGGGCTTAAAAATTTATTTACTACCTAGTAAGTAATGTGTTTAACTTCCAATCCATAAGAAACACTGCATATTGTACTTTAAAAAAATAGTAGGTTGGTAGTAAAGTAATAACAATAGTTGACTTACTTCTGGAAAAATAAACAAAGACTTTTGCGAGCATATCCTGCACTAACTTCGGATAACAAGATTACACGACTTCACTTTTTACTTGCTGAAATATTTAAACGGGGAAATCGCCTATGTGGAGGTGACGCAAAGGGGCGCTCGTGTGAGAAATAGCTCCAAATATCTCGCGACTATCCGGGATTCCTGCCCCTATTTCCACGGGATCGCGCTGAAATGACAACAGATTTAGGGAAAGCGTGAAGCGAGACGTGAAATGTATCCGAGCGCGCTTCGCCTTATATGACATTCTTCGCACCTACTATAAATGAAAGCGACGAGCCGATACCGTAATCTCACTTTTATTAAAAACTTATAGAGAGAACGTTCTTACCGGGAAGTAACAACATTGTATGAAAACCACTTACCGGTTAATGCGGGTCTTTTTTACAAAATTATTGGCCGGAAAATGTTGGTAATAAATATGTTCTGAATCTATTGTAGAGTTGTCGTGTAAGGAGGCGGACAAGTAGCGAGAGATTTGCATTCATTCATTCTTCCGCTTGTCGAATGCTTGACGTTTGTTTGAATATCCGATTTCCGTTTCCGCTCGCTCTGCGCGCCTTTATTTTTACATTTTAGGAAAAGTTTGAGAATTTGTGTAAATATGTTTGAAGTAAGATTGCTTTTAAAAATTTTGTAAGTTTTTGTTGAGCTTATACAAAGTGTATTTAATTTGTTTTTATTCTTTTGTTTATTAAAGTTTTTTTCATATTATATAATATGTTTAGATCAAACAATATTTTATCAAACTGCTGTAATTTTACTCTTTTTAATTCTGTATAAATGTAAAAATGTAGTATGGCCCAGTTCATATCCACCTCATATCCCGTGGTTCTAATAACAGAAAACCAAGGTCAAGGTAAAAATCTATATTTCCGATGCAATATTTGGTAACTATTGCGGTTTCCTTAAATCACTATTGATGGTAAGTACTATAATATAGGCGCATAATGTACAGTTATAATATTTTATTTATTACTACTTATAGAAACATTAAACGTTATTATTTATGTATGTGTTACGCTTAAGCCACATTGTCAGAAAAAAATTCACCTAATGCAATAACCACTTATTTAACTTTGATATGGCAATTCATGATTTCCCGGCGGGCATGAAATTGCCCGTCAATTGGGCGGTTAACTTAAAAGTCAGGATTAAAAGAAGTCTGCTGAGAGGGGATCTTGTAACGACACTTGTAATTAACTCCGCAATCCAACCCCACGCCCGTTAATTACAAATTCGACTCTATTGTTACTGCTATAGCTACCAATATCGCCCGCTCGCTCGTAATGAGATATTTATTTCAGCAATGTCAAATTATCTACAGCATTATTAACACGTTTTTATTGAGCGAGAAAATCATTTTCTAGTTAAGTTGAATAAGGCTTATAATAAGTTTATCGGTTAGTAGGTAATGACAGTTTTGGTTAAGTCATTCCTAAATATTATGCTACAGTTTATTCGCTTTGTAAGTAAGATTAAATATATTAAAAAACTGTTTTGCACATCTGGCTTTTACGCATTATTAGAATAACTCGTAGGTTTATTATAATTTGATATAACGACATGTGATAAAGTGACCTCTTCCAACGCACTTTAACCTAAATCCCTTATATCTGGTTTAGCCACGTAGGAGTAATTATACCTTTAAAATTCATATGAATAGTAATAAGTAATTAATATTCGTGAAATAGGGAAGTTCGTTCGGTCACTGGCCGTACACGTACAGTTATCATCACAGGTTTTGCAAACTAGTTGGGAATATGCTTCTTAAGTCTTGGGAAATAAAGGTGCGCATTCAGTTTTGGTGTGTATGGCGAGGTGCGCTCGTACGATCAGATGTGCCGTACGGGCCGGCCGGAGGTGAATGGGTACAATCAAGCCTCTACCCTCATTTAAATATCAAAACAGCCTCTTTCCGCGCGGTTAGCCTCCATCTATCTCCGCGCCCGCCCGCAACATAACACAAACAAATTAATTCGAATAATGAACCCTAATAAATAGGGATCTGTTTATCCCATAAAGAATAAATGTTGTAATAATTGGGGCAAGAGGCTACAATTTACAGTTTAGAATACCAAATTGCGGAAGGGTGAATTAATTTCAGAACAACGCAATAATAACACAATGAAAAGTTTATTCGGCCTATCAACAAATTAATTGTTAAATTTAATTATTTATTTCAAGTCTTCTGGGTTTCGAGCGGAATTGGGATAACGATTATTGGCAAACTTTTTATAAGGATACTTAAATCTATTTGAAACAGTTTGAGAAACATACGTAATTAAGATTTTCATACACCTTACGATATTGCTTAAACAATTTAAATGAAATATTATAAAAGGACACACACTGAAATGATGGTTAGAAAAACGTATTGCATTAAATAACCACATTAAATACTACTGTCATTAAATCTAGTCAACGTCGAATAAAACTTTCGAAATGTTAAAAAAGTTATGGATATCTATTATTCGTAGCTTTTTGACAATCCTAATGTAAGCACAATAAGCACATTCGTAGCAATAACGGCGTAAGGATAAGGATCAACTCGCGTAGTGGACTAAGAGCTGGCCACGTCAGATATGACACAATAATGAGAGCAACAAAAACCCGTCTGGTTAGATTGCTATACTATCCTTATTGCTAGATCTGGGCATCTGGCAGCTTTTAATGGGTGGAGGTCAGAGTGACAGACTAGCAAATTTTTTAATTGGAAAATAGTAATACTAAAATAGGTAAAAACTGCCGGAGTTGTCTCAGTTATAAAAGACAGAGCCTATATTTCAACATTAGAACAAAAAATATTGCGTATTATTACGGAAACAAAAGCAGTAGGCGAGAAACTATGAATTATATTATTATGGCACTACTTTCCCCCAACAGAAACTTTTGGCAATGATATATTTTGATTATTTATTAAAATTTTCATAATATTGCTTCAAACCCAGAACTCCAAGGAATTGTTTTCTTGAAGTGGTTTGCATTCTTTGACCTCCACCACATTTAAGCTGCTAGATGTCCAAATGTAGAAATAAGCATAGTATAGCAAACTAACTAGAGGAGTTTCGTTGCTCTCATTATTGTGTCATATCTGACGTGGCTAACTCTCCGTCTATAGCTAAGCGACAACTTTAACTCATTCCGTATCTAATCGGTTAAATGATGAACGCGCATTTCGGGCGGGTTGTTCAAAAGGCGTTCATCCCCCGAACAAAGCCGAGGTGTCAAGATTAAGCGACGCAGCGGCTGCATAAAATACCGTGTAACATTGTTCACGGACTATAAAACTGCACAAAGCCTTTTCAATTAAAACTTTCAATGGCGTCCTAGCGTCCTGGCGTCCTGGTGCTAA
Organism: Pammene aurita; assembly: GCA_947086415.1. NCBI lineage: Eukaryota > Metazoa > Arthropoda > Insecta > Lepidoptera > Tortricidae > Pammene > Pammene aurita. The sequence goes on from OX352302.1 coordinate 13,705,395, forward strand.
TTATAGCACAGGGAGGACATCTATTAGTGTAAAATAAAGCGCTAACCGCGGCGATGCGTCGCCCTGTCGCCGCCGACGCCCCTCCCCTCGGCTAAGTGAATTCCGTTAATTAAACCATAAAAACTTCGATAAATTAAGATCCAGCCAATTCCCCTCTCTAATATAGTCCTGCCTCGAAAGATTTCAGATGCAAACGACACCGATACAGCCCGGTGGGGACCGGCGACATAAATTGCCTCGGCCTCTTACCCCTCTACGTTTGTTTGTGGTTTCATTTAATTTGGATTCCGTAGCATTTAACTAATGTTAGAACATTGTAAAGATTCAATGATTCTGCCGTTCGTAGTAATGTGAAGCCACTCAATTATTCATTATGTTTGTTTGTCTTTTATGACAGTTTATTTCATGATTGTTTAACATTATGCTAATTGTGATAGCGTATACGCGAGCAATGAATATGAAGAGTTTCGAAGAAGGGTCTATGAGTTTGAGACATTTAATTTAATAAACTAATGTACCTAAATAAATTGGTTAACAAAGTCAGCCATATGTGGTCTTGTTCGGTTGGTAAGTTATTTAAAAATAATTATGCATATTAATTTAATAATTTATGACGTTGCATGTCAAGCTAAGGTCTTTAATTTTCGTCAAATCAAGTTGGTATTCTACGTAAAACGTCGCACGTAAATTGCGGCCCCATAAGCCGCTGATAGGCGATAAGGCGCGCCCGTTCATTAGTCAGTTCGAGGTCACTGCTTGTGTGTTTTAGGTAATTGGTCCGTGTGTGTCGCGCCTCGGTCGCGGCTTACTGAATACTTTTAGTGAACTTCACGTATCCATTACGATGCCATTTTGATTTTACGTTGTGTTGATTTTGACTTTGTTGTATTAGCTAGCCGGTTTTAGCAAAATGGATACATACTGTATTTTAATTTTGTATTAAGCAGAACGTCTGCTAACGATACCACAATGCTTAGAACAAATGGAAAAGTAGAAAAATCCACTGCCTCAGGCGATTAATTGTAGTATAGGGAAGCGCATTGTTATCGGTGAATTCTCAATACAACTTGGGACTCCGATGGCCGGTTGAGAAGTGTAAGACTTCTTCAGCAGATGTCGCTAGGCGTCCCCTGTAGTGGAGAAATTCGCAGCTATAAGGTGTGTCTCAGTAGGTAGCTCAGTTGGTCAGAGCGATGGGCATGTATCCCAGAGTCGCGGGTCTCGCCTGAGGCAGTGGATTTTTCTACTTTTCAATTTTTTCTAAGCATACTGTATTTTTATTGTTATTGTTATTCCAGGCCCCACGAATCCAGAAGATCTTTAAAAAAATCCCAAATATCTTCAAAATAGTTACGTTTTCGTAATTCATTCAAAGGCAAGCTAAATTTTGCGATAGTCCAACCTAATTTGAATCTGACCTACGAAATTTAAGGTTGAAATGAAATTGCTACGGATGTGGTACTACTCCTGGAAAAGGGTTAATTGTTTTACATTGACATAAAAGCAATATTCAATATATGTGTCTATAGTATTCACAAAAATGTACCTGTAAATGGATTGATTTACTGAGTGTCTACTCACCGATTAATTGTAGTTGAGGTGTTGAGCAGTCTTGACCACGGCATCTCTTCCTCGACGGGTTGGTATCTAAACATGAAACAATTTAATTACATTATTTAACAAAAAGGTATGATAGCTTATGTAATAACTTAACTAAATTATTGCTTGAGAATACACGAGTTAGTAAATAATACCTTAATTAAGTTAACAACGTAAAAGAGGAGCATGTTAATCATACTACAGCAACGTAACTTTTACAACTTATATAATTTAACATCCACGTGAAGACAATTAAAAAGTACAAGGTACACAAAACAGTACTCAAAGTTTTCCAGTTTGCACAAAATCTCGAAGGAAATATTTTTCAACAGGTAAAACGAAAGCCGAAAACCTCAGGAGAAGTTAACTATCACAATAGGAATAAGATAAAGTGCTTGCAGAATGAAACAGTATTCAGTAAGTTGAAAAGCGTCCTCAAACAAGCAACTTTCCGGCGAGTTGAAAGCAAATCTCCCGCGAACATCTGTCGAGCTACCGTTTTCTACCAATAAAATCTTTTTCGAGCACATTTATACGCTTTGAGGCTTGAAGTCAACAGGTGGGTTCTTTTATCAATTTGAATGTAATTGCCTTTTCTCGAGATGGCCGGCGCTGGGACGTAACAGGTGCTAAATAGCACTACCAAGATTGTTAGTGACTGAGTTTCTTATAGCGCTTACTTTAAGAGATTACTTCTTCATAAAAATGATAAAAATATCCAGCTAAATTTTATAAAGAGTGGTCGTGAATGTCATGATAGTTGTTCTCGGGAACTGAAATTATAAATCAACAGTATTAGTGCATAAAACAGCATCTGAAAAGCATGTTGTGGTTTTCCCAAGCTAACTCACTGACGCGAAGTCACGTGTATACTAGTGCGAAACTGTGAACCGGTGTCAATCAACGGGAAAGCTACTGAGCAGTCTGCAATACAACCAGCATACGAGGCCTTTGATTAAGCAGACCTTTTGGAGTAAAATGTGTCTAGATAATTTGGCCATTCCGTCATCCCTCCTAATCTGTACAGCGACGACTAAGTCGGTCACGTGTGTCGAAATCCAAAACCCAAGAGACATTTCCATTACGACTTCATTTTAGATTTTTTAACAGAATATTAAGTTTAAGCTATGAATTTGAGTATTCAATTTTAAAAGTAATTAAGCACTCTAATTAAACGAATTGTTCATAAAAGGAAAGAGCAGAATTACCTCTAAGTTAATAGCATAAATATGAAACCGCTCATAATTTTGCAAGGTTTGCTTTTATAATTGATGATAATTTGTCTGTTAAGTCTGTGATATCTGGTATAATAATAAAACTAGAATTTTTTATTATATTTTAGATTTAAGAAAAATTTTAAAAATTATGCTGTTGAAATTTTCATTTGTTTAAGGTTTTTATTTACAACGATTAAAATGTATTCGTATATAATTATTATTGAAAAATTAATTATAAAAAAAAACCATATAATAGAAGATGATAACAATTATTACATCGAATAAATAGTAATAATACAAAGCGGCTGTGTTTTCTGCGTGAGCTCAGCCTGCCCTCGGGGGAAATGCTAGGAACATCCGGGACAAGAAAATGAAGATTTATTCGGCTTTCTACTTGCAAACGCGACTATGAGTTACTCGTATGATAGTGTTCTTTAACCTTGAATCAGAACTTAGTGCCATTTCGGCTAACGTTGGTACTTAGGTATTATCTTTATTCGACGTAATCCATAATAATTATTTTTCCATATGGACACGTGTACCACCTACAGCCAGAACAGGCCCAAGAAAATTGATTTAAGCGTTTATCGTATTCTCGTGCGATCCAAAGTCAGTGAGAATAAACGAGCAATGTAATGCATAGATGACGCTGTAATCGTACAAATACTCTTTATTGAACACCTCAAAAAGAAAATCAGTGCAGAAAATACACCAAATTTGAAGTAGATCTAAATAACAGGCGGTCTTATCTTATCAATCGATCGTAAAAAAAATGATAACCTCCTTCTTCGAAATCTTGAAGTCGGTTGAAAATGTCTGTAAACGAATTTGTTGTACCCAAAAACTAAACACAGGTGGCACTATTTATTACGATCTATGGATTCTTATCCTCGTTGCCCCTCTAAAACTAGTTGTCTTGGCGATACGGCACGTCACGGTATCCCACCGGCCAAGTCGCGGCATCCCGGCAGACGCCAAGTCCCGGCCAAGTTTGCCGTCCGCAGACAAACACCGCGCCAAGATTTAAGTAGTTTACGCCCGGAAGCCCCAACTCTTGTTTGGTCTGAACTCGCTAACTCGATATTGCACGCTCACTTTATGCCCGGTTTAATGTCACTGCCACCGAAGCTGTTTATTTACGCGATAATAACTACGTACTTATTTTTATAAGCGTTAGTCGATTAACGTCGGTCGATTAAAATTCCAAATTCGATGCTTTAGGCACATACCTACTGTTAGTTCTCAATAATGGGGATTAGAAGGTCGTTTGAAGTTTCATTCAGTAGTAGCTTTTGGTCCTTGACTACCAGATGAACCTACTTGTAATATTCTTAAATACTGCAAACGACACTACTAAATATTGTGTAAGGAAAAATGCATTACAGGGTAAGGCAAAGTGAACTTCAAAATTGTATGGACATTTTATGAATGAAACTTATTCATAAATTGCCTATATAGTTTTGCAGCCTTGGTACCTACACAAAATCACAAAAAGTATGTCTCAGTTGTTTTTTTCTCAATGTTACTTGAGTCAACGGTGCGGTGCCTCACGTTTTATCTGAGCGCTGTTCCCCGATCGTCAGGCGCAACAAGTACGATAGACATATACGTCTTATTTCTCTGTTTTTCTATGAGAATATGTACCCATACAAATAATGGAGGCGGAATCAAATTACTCATAGGAGTGATAACAAATTAACGTTGCTGAGCGTAGTGTGGATATATCTATTCAGTAGTTATCTATGAGATTGGTGAGGTACTTACATGAGTGTAGGTATATTATTTATTTTATATATACATATCGTAGGTAAGACAATTTAGTTAAACGGTAATTAGCTAAAATCACGCCTAAAACCGAGGAGAGCGAACAATTCTGTAACGCTACGAGATTTACGTAGCACTGAATATGCACTAAATATGTACCGAATATTGTACTAACTATGAAAGCTACATAATTATTAAAATACAAGTTTATAATTCCTATAATCATTAACTACGAACTATTCCCAAATATTTTAAGCAAAACGTCTAAATTTGAACTGCGAAACATTAAAACCAAAGGAGATATCATTCGGAAGCATTAAACCGAAGTGGATGCTTATTTACACGACCATTAACAATAAGAGCACTGTTACAGGAATTGTACACCGAGCCGGCACCGGACGGGTTGTAAAACCGGCCGTTAAGCGCCGGCGCCTGCGGTCCGGTCCCGTGTTGCACTGCGTATGCTGACTATATCGGTTACTCAAAAATATAGGATTGAAATATTAAATTTGTTTCGGTCTTACTATCAAAAAATACTGACATGCGCAGCAAAAAACTCTGAATGCACATCTGATGTTTTGATGTGTATTCAGATTTTTTTGCCGTGCAAGTCAGTATAATAGTTCGGTTATGGTTATTTTTTGTTGTGCCTTTAAGTGTCCCGTAAAGTTTTTTTCCGATTTGGCTCAACTTTTCGATACTATTTTAAAGTAACTAATAAGACTACTTTAAGTTGGTATATACAGTTTGAAAGATAGTTTCTATTGACACTGCATGTGGGAACCATTTTTATTTTATGTTTCATTTATAAATAACTTACCTACCTTAACCTGACAGCTTGACAGCTGTTTCGCGTTTTTTGCTTGGAGAGGTGAAAAAAGTGAGATTTTTATTGATCTAAGTCATGTTAAACTAGTATTAGTTAAACTAGTTATATGTAAAACATAGAAATACGTAGGAAAATTTGTCGTTTAAGGAATAAGTAGAATAGTTTTCATACATGTGTTTTTAAGCAAGAGTATGTTTAAGAAAAATTGCCGAAGTTCAGGTGGTGTTTTTGGGAATATATTATATTATTTCATTTTTAAAAAAATTAGAAATAAACTTGGCTGTATGCTTTAATCAGATAATGTAAAACATATTGGATGATATAACAAATAATTATAAGAATCAAGAGACAAGTTTGCACGAATCAACGTCCTCACTAAACAAGCCCTGCAAGAATTAAATTTTCGGGTATTAAATAATAATAAATGTGTACCAAGAGTATTTTTTTGTATAATAAGACTTCAAACTATCTTATCAAATGCAATTCATGTGCGTTATTTCGTTATAAGCTATTTTCGTTGTTTAAATCGTTACCGGACTCTTAAATACTAGCCTTAGAATAGTTTCTTTCGTTCTTAAATTTTGCACTAGTGTAATACCTATACATATTTAGTTATAGGTAGTAAATATTAGTGTAAGTACTCAAACTTGCCAAATTGCTTGTGGTCAAACCATGTTGACGTTCACGCAAACTAACAGGAATGAAGAGTAAGTTTAAAACGGTTTGGCTAACCGGACGGCTTCTGATCCGGCAATCAAACGCCACAGTAGTGGATTACACGGAGAGATTAGGAGACTAACCTTACATATCAAGGCATTCATTTTAAACTTAAGTCCTGCTAGCAAGTTTATATCAAATATTATGCAAAGTGCTTTGAAGAAAGTAATATACTTGTATTTTTAAGATAAATTTCACTTTGTACTTACGCTTTTCATCTCAGTTTACTCAATTTTAATCTTCCTTTTTTAATTTATTATCTCCACCTTTTAGTTTTAAAAACTGCGATTTTTCTCTGTGTTCAGCTGCAAAAAACTAGAATCACTTTTTAATACTTTTTAAATAGTTATCTATTCTAGATTTACCTTTCGTTTTAATTTGATCCTGACCTGATTAAGCAACAGAACCCAATATAACCAACATTTGCGTATCTTGAGCGTTACGAGAGTCTATCTAAAGTCACAAGAGGCGAACAAATTTTATGTCCATATTAACATTGTAGGTGATGTAGCAGGTGATTTGGTAGTACAAATCAAAACTTAAAGTATACATTATAAACTTAAAACTTTATCAATATATATTGATTTGTTCTCACTTGTATTTTACATCATTTTAAAACGTAAAAGTAAATTATGATAACTAAACCACCTTAATCCGTGACCAAATCAAAGTTGACTTTCGATGTAACCACACAATCTTCTAACATGAGCCCAGACATGCTAAGAACCTATTATAATAGGTACCCCAATAACGATAACGCTATCGTTCGGTTTGCATAACGGTTGCAAGCGGGGCGAGGAAGTTGATCCAGTTATTTGAAAAGTTGCAAAATGAACCGGACGCTGCATAAACGCGAGCTTACGCAGACTTAACATTGGATCTATTTACTGAGATATAGATAAGGCTTATAGGCTTAATGTTTATCGGTGTATGTATACTAGTATGTCAATTTCAGGGCAGGTACCTATTGTACTTAGTTTGTTTATATTCCTATGTCTCATAGCAAAACTATCTATATGATATCAATACCGGAAATTTAAAATATCGTAAAGCGTTTTTTAGGAGAGCCTATAACTATGATAAGTTAATACTTGCGAAAGTTGGAGGCCTATTCAAAGAATATTATTTGTCGTTTATTTGATTTTAGATTGATATATTAAACAAGGTTGGATCGTTTTAAAGGTTTATTTGGATCTTTATGTGCACTCTAATCAATTGTTTGAATATCTATAAACTTCAAATGTTTAGAAAACTACAACATTTGAAATTTCTACTGATCAGCTGTTAAATGCTTCAATGCGCTACGATGTGCTACACAGCGCTGTATAGCGCTGGGTTTAAGTGTGTTCATATTTCATACAATGTGTTTGGAAGTTTTCATGCATGTTGAAATCAGAAACCACACAGATGGCATTATTATTGTGACGAACATAATATATTCTTCTTTCTGTCTAGTAATATTTGTACATGGTGTGGCTTGCAATTATGTTAATTCAGTCGTAATTGTTACCTACAGTAGAAGAAGTCAGCAGTCAGATATATATAATACTAATATATATAATAATTGGATATATATAATTGTTTGAATATCTATAAACTCAGTAGTTAATTAACAAGTGTATTTTACAAAATTAAAACATTTAAAAAACTTACAAAACAATTTGTGGGTTACAACATTTGAAATTTCTACTGATCAGCTGTTAAATGCTTCAATGCGCTACGATGTGCTACACAGCGTTGTGTAGCGCTTGGTTTAAGTGTGTTCATATTTCATACAATGTGTTTGGAAGTTTTCATGCATGTTGAAATCAGAAACCACACAGATGGCATTATTATTGCGACTAACATAATATATTCTTCTTTCTGTCTAGTAATATTTGTACATGGTGTGGCTTGCAATTATGTTAATTCAGTCGTAATTGTTACCTACAGTAGAAGAAGTCAGCAGTCAGATATATATAATACTAATATATATAATAATTGGATATATATAATTGTTTGAATATCTATACACTCAGTAGTTAATTAACAAGTGTATTTTACAAAATTAAAACGTTTAAAAAACTTACAAAACAATTTGTGGCTTACAACATTTGAAATTTCTACTGATCAGCTGTTAAATGCTTCAATGCGCTACGATGTGCTACACAGCGTTGTGTAGCGCTTGGTTTAAGTGTGTTCATATTTCATACAATGTGTTTGGAAGTTTTCATGCATGTTGAAATCAGAAACCACACAGTTGGCATTATTTTTGTGACTAACATAATATATTCTTCTTTCTGTCTAGTAATATTTGTACATGGTGTGGCTTGCAATTATGTTAATTCAGTCGTAATTGTTACCTACAGTAGAAGAAGTCAGCAGTTAGATATATATAAAACTAAATATTATCTGACGAGTCTCGAGAAAGCTTCAACTAACCAGTCTCGTCTCTAACATTAGATTACCGACGACAATCCAATGGCTTTTTAACAACCAAAAAAAGAAAATTGAAAGTGGCTTCGTGTTTTAGCTGTACGTGATGCAAACGTAAAGAGAATAAAACGTGTGCAATAGACAACCAGCACTTGTCTTAACCGGCGTAAAATAAAGGCGGACGTGCTATCGCTGGTCTACAAAACATTAACTTAAAAGGAGGTATGAGTACAGAAATTCCGAATGTAGATACGTCGTTTTAAACTCACACATTGGTAGTGGTGTTGAGAGTTTCCAGACAAATATTTTTCCATTTCCACAGACCCTCCCAAATCGAGGATTAAGAGCGTGTTTATGCCCGGTATACTTTTTATCATTTTGCTATCGGTGCTGAGTGCCTGTTAATAATCGATCTACGAGTATTAATAAAGTACTGGGCCGTTTTTTTCCTGTTGCAGAACGAACTCGAATGAGTATCTACATTGAGCGTTTGTTGCGTATGTTTAAAATTGCTTGCATAATAATATTACAGCTGTTTTGTCTCTAAAAGTTTTTTTAAATCAATGGTAATGAAGAAGTCCGAGTGCACCTAATAATGAAGACAATTATGCGTAAGTTTATTATTGTTTAGTTGATTTGCAACACCTACGTATTTCTGAATATTTTCAATAGTTTCCGCTTCTCAAAGGTTGTCTGGAAGGGATCGCTTTTTAGCGATAAGACCGCTAATTATTTTACCTGTGCTTTTACTGCTTGTAACTTGTATTTTCTGTGTTTCTTTATTTTGAATTGTGCAATAAAGAGCTTGTGTTATATATGTGCTTATGTTATGTTATGGTCCCAGTACATGTAATCTTTAACTAATGACCTTTAGATATAGTATTTTTTTTTACAAAATGTACAAGAAGGTGCACTAACTAAAAAAAAACACTTTTATAGGGCTAAGACTTCAAAGTCATTGCCTCTTTGGGTCACCTGACATGTTTATTAGATTTAGACAAAACATAACTTATATATTACCTTCTTAAAATATTTTTGCCGCCTCGGGCCTATCATTCTGTCTTACATTTGAGATACTTACATACATAAATCTCTAAAATGTCATTAAAACTCGAACGCAGTTCGAAAAGTGGAAAGCATAGTTCGCACAAAATGGGCTCATATCGATCAGCAAACAAGTCTCTAGGCCACAAGAAGTAAGTAGCCAGGTGTCCCCCGCGCAAACACCCCTCCCGCAGTCCTGGCCCACTCCCGCGCCGGGGGCCCTACATCAAAATGACGGAAATCCCATATTGCCTACGTCGGGGACGGAAGCACGATTTTATAAGTTAAGGGATTTGTGTCAATATTTTACTAGGATGCCGGATGGGCACCCCGTACGTACATAACATTATGTCGAGCGGTTACAGACGAGTCGATACGCGTAGTGATTTGGCTGTAATATTGCATAATAATACCTGAAACAACCTATCTATTTTACTTTTTAAATACATAATGTGGCTAACTATAGCTTAATCTGTGGCCATCTCAAACTCAAACTCAAACTCAAAAATATTTATTTGCTTTAAGCACATTCATGCATCCAAATACAATTTAAATCAAAATATTTAGTAATCGGTATAGAATAAAATCAAAAGTATCAAAACATACACAGTCAGTATTATATTCTTAAATAACATGTCAATAAATAGACAGAAAAAAAACAATAATAATCTCATGTGATTTATATTGAGCTTTAAGTCTTGAAAGCTTCGTAAACTAAATCATAAATTAGAAGTAGCTAAGCAGTCGAGGATTTCAAAATAATCTTGGCGGTTGATTATTAAGAGGACAAGAGCTAAGCAGCTTAGCGTAGCAGCTGCTGCTGCTTCTCCCGTTGACTATCTGAGGACGGTAAATATAGATACCTGTACATAGTATAGACACACAGTAAGTACATGATGATACAACGTAGACTCTAGAGTCATATTTATGGAGGCGTTGCAATCGCTAACTACATTTGCTAATCGTTCATGAGTTGCCAACAAATTGTTAAGTAAGTATTTTTCTTAGGCCTTCCTTGTTTGAAATTCGTGTATCGTGATTTATGGAATACATTTTAGCGTTACGCTTCACGTTTCAAAGAAGAAAAATACGATGGTATGATCGGAGTAGAAGTTCGTCGGAGGAAATTTTGCCAATGTTTGTAATGTTTAGATAGGTTTGTGATATGAAAAGCAGGGGCGCCTATCGCCCCTTAAACGTGGCTTCTTCGACGTTCTTAAATATACATTTTCAGTTAACTCAATGTAAATAAAATCTGTTACGTTACGAAATTCTTGTACCTACGGTATTACAACATGATTTGCTTAGGCTCTATGCCGAATTGAAAAATTGTCCTATAAAAGTAGTATAACTAATAAAATTTTATTCAAGATATCGAAAAATACCTACAAAAAATTATGTTCCCATAAAAATTTGCAGAATAAAGTAATTCCCTGATAAGCGAAATACCTCCACACATACCTACTTGTTTATTCCTCTCCCCAACAGGATTATGAAGGCACACGTAACGCAAAACATCTTCAAAATTCGTAATCACGGTGTTTTAAAACATCCAAACGCACCTTTCAATTATATGCTTGTACCCAACAAAGCGATAGATATCTCTCGCAACCTCGTTTTCCTTGCAACGAAGATTCAAATTCGCCTTCGTGGCGTGGCAATAAAGTTCAAATTAAGATAAATGTATGGGAGATACGAGGCATCGGAATTTATTGTTCATGAGCTCAGTTTACGTATTTAGGGCTGTACTCGTAAATAACGACGTCACCCGCAACCGAGTACTGCCGGTGGTTAATTAAATATGTTAAAGGGTGAAAGACAAAGAAATTGAGGAGCCCCCGGCAGCGCAGCGCAGGGCTGCCGCGAAGTTTTACTGGAAATTGTTTTTATAAATAATCCAATCATTTGACCTTAATCTGATATCTCAGTGAATACTCGCACACAGGAATATCTCGAATTAGGGTTCAGCCTGCTGAAAAGTGCGAGACATCGCAACATTCACCCATTCATTCACAACGTGTGTACCGATAACACCGAGTTTCCCGATACAACACCCAAAAAAAAACGCAGTGAGATTAATTAATATTTTAAAATCGGAATACGCCTCTTGGTCTATTTAGTAACACTAACCTTCATAAGCAAATGCATGAGTTCCCAATCCCTAGGGCAGCATAGCGAGATGGAAAGGGAAGGGCGGCGTAAGCTACTAATTAATGGAACATATAGATTTCATCTATTTTTTGACTAGTGAAAAATTTTAAAAGAGTACAACAAAAAGTACACAAAGAGGAGAACTCTGGGCAGAAAACGTTGGCAGTCCCTGCCATAAGGAAAACTTAACCAGAAGTACAGAAATTTCAAATTCTTATAAACTATTTTTTATATCATGCGAGACGCGTTCTACAACAATACTTACATGAAATCCAATCGGTAGGTATACAAACATACATACTTTTGTTTTACATGCGTGGTTCCAGTACTACTATGCACGCATCTCCGATCTTTTTAATTAACTTTTTAGGTGATTTTACCATATTCTCTAAAATAAATAAATGTGGGTAAACAGGAATCTCTGTGTTTGTTCGGTGTAGTTATACATTCGCAATCCAATAACCGGTGCTATATTGGCGTGAAGCTCTATAAAACCAAAGGTAAACGTAATACGAGTATTACGTAATATCGGTTTAAGTAATAAATTAAAAACATATACAATTTCAATGACTAACGCTAACGCAAAGCGTTAAGGTAAATATGCAAGAGCTCGACACACTAATGACCAAAAAATGACACCCTGCTGTTAAACTTAAAGATACATATGTATTGGGATAGTGATACTAGGACGTTTACCTTAAAATACCTGTAGGTAAAATTTATAGGTAGTAAATTACCTAGATTAGCAGGCATTGACGTGGAATAAGATTAAATTTCTAATAAGTCTCAGTGAATTAACGAAGACTTAGAATTCATAAGTAGTATGTGACACTTTTGTGTCTTATTTAATTGTGTCGGTATTCGACAAGATATAACAAAAAGGCTGTTGATCCGTTAAAGGGTATAATTGGTATCGTATTTTAATTATAACAAACTAACAAAAAATTTTTTTTGTGCCAAAAAAAAATGGTTTTGTATGGAGGGTTGGTCGTATGGGACGTGTCCCATACAAAAAAAATATCTAGGCAAAAAATAAATCTACATTTTCTTACTCGCTTTACGCTACCAATTATTTTTTGACTAGTGAAAAAATAATTGGTAAATAAAGTAAATAATAACCTTTTATTTTTTTTACAAGCCTGTATACCATTATGTATATTAGAGCATGGTTTGCCGCTACAATGTATCCCACTGTATGCGAATTCCGATGACTGATCACGTTTTAATGTTTTCATTGGTGCTGAGGCAAATTTGAACAATGCCAATGGTGCGAGTGTCTGCGTGTTGACGAATAATATTGACCCTCCGCTAATGATGCCCCCGCCATTCATCGAAACGTGAAACATTCATAACTTGACAATACCCGGCTTCACACCTTCTGGTCATCTAAAATTTTACAAGCATCGGTAAATAGCCAATTGAAAATCTGTATATATATATATATATATACCCCGGTTCGCTTTAAACAACTCGACTTTTTTACGGCAACTGTGATCATATCATACTTTTTCTTTGTAAAACATCAAACTAAGATAAACAGACCTATTAATACATCCACCTACCTATATTCTAAAACTAAAAATAGACGTACCACACCACAATAGTTTCAATATCCGTTATTGAGCAGTTTCCTAGTATATGTATTTATACTTAGATTTGCAGAGTGGGTGGGTTTATGTAATGCTCATGAAATGTTCTCTGCAGACCATTTTATTATTACTTACCTATATTTTATTCTACGGGATGGCATACACGTACACTAATTGCTTATGCAAATATCATTGTACGTGCAATCCTTTACAGGTTGAGTAAATAAGTCTCCACAAACTTCCACGTAATCTTGTCAATTTACAACGCCGCTGCACTTCCAAATTAAACAAGTCGAAATGAGCATTCGGCTTTGATCGCCGCGGAGACGAAACAAACTTAGCCCAGAAACCGCGGAGGGCTTACTTCTTAAATTATTCTCCAAAAGATTTTCTAATTTGCTCGCTGCGCCGTCCAAAATCACAAGGCAGTAAGGATCTATGAGATTCATATATTTGCCTCCATTCTGTTTTGGGAGATAGCGCACCGCGACTCCTTTTACGAGAGCAGGAGCCGCAAGCATATGTGGTTCGCAGATTCCTTTACACACAAACTCATTATAGGCCTAACTCCCCGCACATAGAGCTCAATATAACGTCTTGTAATCGCTTGCCTTTTACCGGCTAACGATGTCGCACGGAGAAATGTACTTTAACACTTATTAATATGATTCAAAAGCGCATGAAGGGTATGCCACATGTTTGGGGTTGGCCGTATTCGCTCCGCGTGCGTCCTTTGGGTAATGTTACGTAATAGGTAAGAGAGCAACCGTGATTTTGTCAAAGGTAAGAAAATTGGTTATGTTAGTGGGTGATTCCGGTTTCCGCCTCGAATGGGAATTATGAAGGATTTTGTGGTATAAATATCGTAATAACATGAAGTAATTATAGTAAACTAGACCAAGAACGGTTGGAATATTGGATCAGAAAATGTAGGTAAGCATGGCTAATAATGTGAGGCTACGAGGGATTTGTCTTGTATGCTGACGTACTAACTATACGTACTTACCTAAGTCATGGCAAAGTCTACTACGCGCGCACTCTTAATAATATCATTAGAAATGACGCAAAAGCCCAAAGGTCAAACGAGCAGAAAACATATTTCAAACTTCTTCCTTTAAATTGGCGGGCACTGAAAACCCAGAAGAATGAAATCCAACCGCATTGCCGCGTATCAAAGATGGCCGCGAAATTTAAAAATTCAAATTTTAATTACATTAAGTACGGCGGCGATGTTTCATTCCTATAACGAGACGTAGGCCCTCCAAGACTCACTTTGGTTGCGTGACCTAATTTTAGGGGAACCTTATTTTGCTCACTTAATTTGCCTTATTCGTGTTTGCTCTGTGAATGAGGAACGGTGAATTTTTATTTTTCTTTTGCGAAAACTTAATTGAGTGGGGCGGGCCGCGATGCGTCCTACCTCTATAAACATTTATCGTCGCTCTACATCTCACTAACTTCACTTTTACAGAGTTTTATGTCCGAAAAATTTACGCCAGGAACGTTGGTTTGCGGCCTTTATTGCGGGCTAGGAATGCCGCGACGCAGCTCGTAATTGAATGTAATTTCGTTAGCTTCTTTCGTTTACAGCTGTAAAATAAAATTTTACGTCTTATTTATTGTCACGAACAACAATATCTGTGTCTACGAGTGCTGGAATAAGTGCTGTAATAAAAGCATTCCAATAAAGCTAGTAACTCGTACTTGCACACATAAATGAAGGCTTTACGTTATGTAGTAGTCGAACATATTTTATTTTATTTTCCGTGTAGGTGAGACAGAGACCTGTTTGTGTGATAGGCTTTAATTTAAATATCTGTCGCAATGGTGGGTAGACACGAGTTTAACTTAATTAGTTAGTAATAGTAAAAGTATCTAGTTAGTATATTCATAGGGTTTTTGTTTATAGGGCCGTTTGACTAACCTATACCGAGCGGAAGTTTCGAACTAACTTAAACACTGAGATCCAAATAACTCAACATAAGGAAAGATTTAAACCGAGTCAGGGGAGCGCAGTGCTTGATTTTGTTGCATCTCTATGCATAGGTACCTACCCACCCATATTATTAATGAATTCATTCATAAATGGGGTACCGTTAAACTGTACAACTTTGCCTTTTCAACATGACTTTGCCCAACGCGTCACATTTCAATAGAAGCAAAATATCACAAAACTAGTAACACGTACACTTTCGTATTAATCTGGGAATATCTAATCATATTGTTGGCATTACTGGCAAATTTCTTGTTGCGTATCTACTTCAGTCACGCGTGAGCGGGCTTTGATTGCGGATGTGTTTTTGGTGGGCCAAAGGGACCTCAAAAACTTCGGTGGTATAATCGATCTAGGAAAGTAGGTAGAAAGGCTATGTAATTTTAACTGTAACTATAATGCAGCTGAGAAACGACGCAGAAGAAATTTTTACTTCATATCTCTATTATTTTCGTGATTATGGTAGTGGGCATGAACTTCATAAACTTATTATATTCTTTTATAGGTATTGTATACTTTGCACATTATTTATTTTGTTTGTGACCTAGTCCTTAGATAATACTATGCGTCATAAAAAAAACTCCTAAAACTAACATCAAATGATTCAAACAAATGTAATAAATATAGATATATACAGTGTGGAAAGATAAGTCGGGCCCTGGAGGGAAACTACCTTAAAACGTTGAGATAGCTCAATTCACTGAAAGGAAACATTCTTTAATTTTTTTAAAGGGACATAACTGCATTTACAATTTTTTGGAAAAGAGTACAGTTTACAAAAAAACTATTTATTTTGTAATTTTTGCCATAAATATTTTTTATGACAATTGATGCCAATCGATCCTATTTCCAACAAGGATAACAAATTCTTAATACCAACCAAGTTTAGGGTACAAGAGAACCCATAAATAATAATAAAAACATTTTCATACAATTAGTATGGAAAAAAGTGAAAATTAAGAAAAAATCTGTGAATGCAGTTTTAGTTTTTAGGAAAAATAAAAGAATGTTTCCTTTCAGCGAATTGAGCTATCCCAACGTTTTAAGGTAGTTTCCCTCCAGGGCCCGACTTATCTTTCCACACTGTATATCGCAGACGCGTTAAAGTGCGTTGATAATATTCGATAACAAGATACTTAACGGAAGGGTGGAAATGAAAATCGATAGTTGATTACGAGTCCACTACCGAGCCGTCCGTATATCAAGTCGTGACACCCAATAATAAGCCTTTTAAAATTCACCCGCCCGAAGTATGGAAACCAATACCGAATATTTATTTTGCCGTTTAAAATTATCGATTATTCCTGTTTCCTTTTTATTTCCAATTTGAAAAGGACATTATGTATTCATTTTAATAATGCAGGAGTAATGTTTGATTTGCCGACCTATTAATTACCACGTCGTTAATCATTGTTTAAATTTAAGTGTATTGAAACCGGCAGATAAAAGTTATGACTGCTGAAGTGTCACTATAAGCATTTTTTGTTTTTTAAAATTGATACGAAAATCCTGTATTTTATTTCACAAACAACATGTCTCGTCAGCTTGACAAGATATTGAGTTATTCCGCTTTTAAATTTTGGAACGATACAATGAGCCATACTATTTTCGAAATTAGACGCTCTATATGTGCTAAAGGATATCGTTTATGTTAATCACATCTTATTCATAGCTCTACGTTTTGAAATAATAATCTCATTTACCACAAAAGTGACAAAACCTGTTCTTTTTGTGTTGTTGAAGCAATGAAAATAAGGTAAATGTGCCGGAATGGGCAATGTGTGCATGCATATATAACATGTTGCATGTATGCACGTGCATGTAACGTAGCAGGTTGTGTATTGGGGACGTAATGAAGCGCTTAATTTCCGTCGTATCTGGATTGTAGATGTGGCCAGGAATGTGTTGACCGCATAACTATGCCAGCCTGCTCACAAAATTACATATTTCACTATACATACATACACTCTAAATTGGCTGGTGTTTGTGTTTATTTATTTATAACCACATTTATTTATAGATATAGAAATAGGTAGTTATAGTGAGAAATAAGTGCCTTACAATTTACAACCAAATTGTTAAGAAGAATCCTTAGAATTTGTAATATACGAGTATGTATTAATAACAAGTTATAACTTTTTATTAATAAGCTAAGCTAATGCATTGTATAGGTAGATAAATGCTGTTTATGATACCTATATTTATATATATATACAGGTGCGCAACTTAAAACATGTTTAGAAACAATACAACTTCAATACAACTCCAATGCATTAGCTACGCAATACAGCTAGCTCCTAAACTTCTGAATCATAAAATATTAGAATTTGCTTGATAGATATTCCGATGCAACTCCAATACAACTTCAATATTGGTTGATTGTTTGTTGTGTGTTAGCGTTATGTTTACTTTGAAATAGATTGTATTAATAATTATTGTTGTGCATTTTAAAATCAGAATACGGCACCAGCTTATG
Organism: Pammene aurita; assembly: GCA_947086415.1. Classification (NCBI taxonomy): domain Eukaryota; kingdom Metazoa; phylum Arthropoda; class Insecta; order Lepidoptera; family Tortricidae; genus Pammene; species Pammene aurita. The sequence continues at coordinate 13,723,189 of OX352302.1, forward strand.
GTTTCTAGAAACTTATTCACCATCATGATCACAACATTTATAGGTACTTCATACCTATACCTACACTGAGGAACAAGAAAAAGAGGACACCTTGTACGAAGTCACCCGTATTCATTGGCCTTGAGTATACGTATACATATTTAGCAAGAAACCTAAAAGAACCATCCATCAAAAAGTAGAAATAAAGAACACATCTGCTAATCTCCCGGCGTCGCGTTGCAGTGAAACAGTGAGCTGTCATATTTCGGGACGTCATTATTTTCCGGCTTTGACTCCGGGCCTGTGGCGTAGCTAGGCAACGGTCGCGGATTTGACGAAAATATGATGGGCATAGCGTAGTGCAGTAGATTACATTCCGACGTTTCTTGTTGACGTGTAGTTTCAATGGCTTGAATGTTCCTTTTTACACGATTACGTTATGTAAAATTTATTATTTTAGCAATTTATTTTATATACCTACAGTAGTTCTAAACACGACATGGTAGAAGTAAAAAAAGGTGTAGGTAAAATAAAAGTACGTGGCACGCGTTAATAAGTTAACACACATGATACGTGACGTAAGTGAAAACTCTTTTTGCTTAATCTAAAAAAATAGAATACTACCTATCTACAGACGCGCTGTAATCGTCCCCCGTGCGTATTATCTATAATCCCGGCGTACGTACGCCCGCGGCATCCGGTCGGCACGCGAAACTTGCTCACTAGGTAAATAGTTTAAGTTACAGCGTAACTTGTTATACAATATTGTGCCTGTAATGTCAGCAGGCAAGTTCGCGGCTTCGTTCAGGAATTGAGCTTGCGTGTGAACTTGTGTTAATTTGATGAGCTCATTTAAATTTGGAAGCTATTTGCTGAAATTTTTATTACCATCATTCGTGCCGTTTTCAATTAAAAGGTTTCTGTTGTCGATGAGATGTAATTGAAATAAAAATCGTGTTGAGATAGATCAACATCTATCAATGAGGTTTAGTTCGAAAACGTCACAATTAATACAACGTCTCACAATCTTTAAGATCGTAAGATTTTGACTCGCGTTAACTTGCAGGTGGTCGTGATGTAACAGCTGACACAGAATCCTACACTTTACAACAGGAATCTCGCACGGTTATCCGAGTGTTACAGTTTGGCATGTCGAATAGGGGTCCTGGAGTGTACACAAGCGTGTCTACACATTCACAATAATCTGTGACATAGTGGACAGGTGCTCATAGTCTTTACGGCGGACAGTGTCATTGAACGTTTCATTCAAAAAATCACAATGTTTGAAATAAAAGAAAAATAGAAATGGAATATTGTACTTATTCCAAAGTCGGGAGTTCGAGTCTCGTCCGAGACAGTGTTCATATATTTTTATTTTAAACATTATGATTTGTAACATTATAACCGATACATAGATTATAAAAGAGAGGGTTGACTTATGCTCCAATTTGTAAAAACTTTAAAAGAATCTAACATTATAATTATTAGCACCAAATGCATAACTGTTACGTTAATTAAAATAAATGTCAAGTAAGAAATGTATGAGAAAAGATTTGCCACTACTTAGACTCGAAGTAAAAGTAAATAGCGATAAACTTCTCAAACCCTCCTTCAATAAACAAAACGTTGACTTAATAGAAGAATCGATCACATAACAAATGTACTAGCAAGATTAAACACTGTAATTCCCCGTCTAAACAAACAAATATACATCACTAATAAAACATTTAAGAAGAAGACGAAAAAAGAAGCAATTAATTCAGGGGCGGTCGCCGCAGTTGCAATATGTGATGCCATTAATTTAATTCAGTATACGTGCTCCCCAAGACACGGTTTTAACCTTAATTGAGATTTAAGAAGCGCTCCGGGCGGGATGTTTTTGCGAGGAGCGCCTCGGGTGGTAACTCTGTCCTACTAAGCCTGCAAGAATTGTATCAGTCGGTAATTGCATCGTCCAACGACTTAATGATTCTTCTGTTTTCTAGATTTAACGGATTTAGGCGATACTGAAGGTTACTTGCTAGACTTTTTATGAATGATTTGTGAACTCGTTATAATTTAGATTTACAGTTTAATACATGAAAGTCATAGGTACGGTCAACCAATTTGATTCCTAGGCCACTGTAGAACCTTGTCGTAATGACAGCCCGTGGATACGTATAAACGTAACCTATTCGCTGCCAAACTAGCTATTGTGACAAGGTTTTAGAGTGGCCTAAGGATCAAATTGGTTGACTGTACATAAGTACATAATTTTCAATAAAGAAATGAACAAATAAATAAATCAAATGTATTAGAGAATATTATTGATATAATCACATTATATCCAGTACGAGTATATCCTATTTATTTTATAGTACCTATATGTATGTCAACAATATTATAAATATGACCTTTCTACAATATTATACAAGTTGATTATAGTCAAGTAGTCTACTTAAAATTATAACAGCACTTTGAGAAGGGAATAAAAAATCAACCCGCGTTGACAAGATTAATGTCGCTTAACGGATTCGGTACCTAATTGGTTTTCCCCTACTTTTAACCGATTTAAGGAAGTGTTTTCTCCCTCACCGAGCGCTTTTATGTAGTTGTTTTACGCCAAAAAGGCGGATAAAAATGTTAAAACAAGACGCGTCGTCTGTGGTGAGAAAAGCTAGTTTACCCTAATAGCATTATTTAGCAGGAGGATGCCGCGAGCACACGGCGGTTGTTCGCGTATTCCCGTCTTTACTTTAATATATTATTCTTACTTCGAGTAGAAAATACGCTAAGAGACATCATGTCGTAGTTTCGTTCCGTCTAATGTTAGCTTTATGTTGATAAGTATATTAATAATGAATTAAGTTAGTTGTTTTGGTTTAAGACAAAAATCTACTCATAATCATAATGTTTATACAGCAAATCGGTAAACCTAATGTAAACTGATTTATAAGAAACAGTTATTGATTATTTTTGAATACTTTGCAAGTTTGCAGACCTTTTGTTGCCCTTTACTCAGGAGGAATTGCTGAAAATTAGCAGTTCATAAAATTACACGAAAAACCATTTTCTTCCCCAAATTAAACAACGATGAGCAATTAATAAATGAAGCGTAATAACGCTATAACGCTCGCTTAGGGGTTTTGTAAAATAAACCTAATATTTTATTCTCAAAGCAAAGATACAAGGCGCTTAATATCTTTACAACTTCATACAAAATTCGTTGTATCTAATTCGAGGCTTATCTTGCCATCTATAATCTCGCTCGCCCTCCTTGCTTACTTCTAAGGAGATGCCTCAAATACCGCCCCCGCCCTCACCCCGCGACGCCCCTGGTTCCCCTCAAGGACCCTCAGCCCTTAAGTTCTTAGCGGAAGTTCATAATACCCTATTAGTGGTACACACGAGCGACGAACATGAAATCTGTAGTTTGATGGCAAACGACATGGTGGCCGATGTTTCCCAACGTGTCTAATTATAATTGTAAAGGTCGACCAATTAAGGATGGTTCACACTGTAACGTTCCGCGTCCTACACGATATCATTTTGCATACAGGACATCACGTGACCTCCGAGGATCACGTGACGCTTTGTGTCATGTAGGACGCGGAAAATTTCAGCGTGAACCATCCTTTACACGGTGAAGCTTGTTTTAGTTTAAGCCCAATTTCAAGTAACTTTGTGTTAATTTTGCTCCATAGGCTTATTTCGTGGACGGCATTCGAAAGATCGTGGGTCAGTCTGGATGAAAGTAAGAAGGTATATAAGAAATAAAAAATACCTCTTTCGGATTTGGCAATATGAAAAACTGTATTTCGACTCAGGGATAATACAAACAAATGGGTCACCTTCTATGGAAATATCTATACTAAATGACCCGTTTTCATTGTCATTCAGTAGATTGTACAAATCCATAACCGCTTCATATTTAGTAACACAGTATTAAGCTACAGTATTACGATTGGATGAGATCATGCTTAGAATATTGGCAGGTCCATACTTTAATTACCTAACTCATTCAAAGATATCGTAAGGCGCTCGGCACGTCTCACTGATATCTCCCCGAGGGCTCTGTTCACTGGAGCGGGTAATAAACTTGTTGACAATCTTTAATTCCCTCGCAAAAGGGGACTTCTTATAAAAATATGTTGCCATATTGCAATTGGTATTAAATACTAGTTAGTAATTTGTAAAATTTTGGAACTACTTGCAGTTGTGAAAAGAACCTGGATGTGTCATATTTTTATTTCTTAGGGGAAAAAAGAAGCTTGGTTTTTTTGTTCTTAGGCTAGTTCCCCTAGGCCGAGTTATTACAGAACAGCCGGGACATATTTCGGAAGATAATGATGATTTCAAATATAAATTTTGTCTCTACGTGATCTGATACCTCGAATACTCCTGAAACTATATCATAATGACCGATTTTTTTTGTCTCTCTCAATGTATTTTTCTTTCGTATAAAAATAACGAGACAAGTTTATTGAAAGCAAATAGTTATAATTTTTTTCTACGTCATTGTGTAAACTTCTAATACCATCGCGTTTAATACGTAGGTATGTTTTAAAACCAGGACAGTATCTCGTTTAACAAGCAGTCAAATACATAACCGCAACCGCAACGTCTGTCTCAAATTATCCTGTAACCTCGCATAAAACACATGGCACTTCGGGACACGTGCGGCCGTGATGACTGCTCGTTCACGAATGAGCGCATCCGGCCCAAATTGTAGCTTGCGGGTAGGCCGTGAATGGAGGTTGTAATTTGCACTGCCAGTAGACTGAGAACTTTACGGTTTCATTATTAGAGAAAAGAATATTAAATTAAATTAAAATTTTATATTCAATATAATATTAAAGGAGTGTTTAATTTGTTCTTGTGATTAATCAAACTACATTCATGGCCATGACGGAAAAAAAGTCCAATGTTTTACCGAAACGATCACTACCAGTGATGTAAAGCTTTTGTTTTTTTTACGAGCTTTTATTTGACTTGCCCTGTTTGGATCAAATCTTTCAAGTGGAATTTGACCTAATTTGGCCTACTTTTAGTGGTCGGAATTGGTACTTGAAACTTGAGGATAAAATAATATTTCTCTTATAATAAAAGCTGGTATGAAATTATCAAATATTTATTTTCGCTATGATCAGAAAACTCTTAAACTTGCTTAGAAATGCTATATACAAAAAAATGCCTGTTTTTGGATTATTTGCAAAATTATCGTAGTGCTCTCAGTCTATAGGCCGGCCCGTGAATGGAGGTTGTAATTTGCACTGCCAAGGAATGGTGCGGGAATGCGTGGTTAATTTATATTGCACGGCCGTTTGGGACGGGCTTTCTTTTGCTTTTTGGTTGGCTTTGGATAGCGGTAAGTTAATTATGGTTAAGGAATGGGATTAAATGTATGTTGTGTGAATAAATAAAGGTGAGACCAGTCATTTAATTTTTTTTATGGGATTTATTAAAAAAAATACGTAGAATGGACGTGAACCCTTAAAAAATAAGAAAGGTAGCTAAATACATTCCCCATACTTTACAAACAGCATAAAGCATTAAGGGTTTTCTGCAAAAAAAAATTAACCCTAACTCCGGAAGTTAGAAATAAATGGTAAATTTGCCTGTAATAAAAAAAAACAAAAATAACTACTTTACTTCTACTAAAACCTTAATACGCGACGCGCGACTCAACGCACATATGATAAAAATAATTTTTATTACTGTTTTTTTTAATACTGTTTTTTGTAACATCAGAAATTATTTTCCTTAATTTTTTTTTTCTATTCTTAATATTTATATTATTATTTCGTTTTTGTATGTAAATATACATGCTGAAAACAGCCTTTTACAAACAACTATATTGAACAGTGCCTGTGCTCATAACTCTTATTAGCAGCATTTAATTTTCAATTTTATGACTTACGGACAAGACTGTTATTTGAATGATATGATTGACAACCCATGATCTGGTGATCTGGTCATAGTAAGTAGCAGTACAATTTACGGTCAAACATAGTACTTTATTTATCTCCTGCCGTTTAGAAATTCCAGTGGCATCACACTCTAGTCTAGAATGCGATGACATCTCGATTTTATTAACCTGGGTTAATTCAGACTCATAGTGCTCTTGAATTAAATTAATTAATTAGAATATTTGGAGACAATCTGAAACAAATCAATCTAGTCCCAAATTAATCAAAGCTTGTACGGCCAGCTGCAGAGAAAAAGGCCCACTTTGTATGCAGCGTGGGCCTTTTTATCTGCAGCTACTATGGGTACTAGGCGACGATATACCTACTTATATAGATGATAATATACTTAGATACATGAAAACACCCATCACCCAGAAACAAAAAAATATTCGAGATAAACACACAAATAACCTCCTCCTAGCATAGTCACTTTCTTTGTCGCCTGTTTTTTTGAAGGTAGACTATTCTATAGGTACAAACCTACTCTGACGGTTGGGGAGACACAGACACAATAACCATTAGCCTGGATAGGCTTAGTGGCCGTTCAATAGTCTGTCCCTTGAATGTCACCGGAATTTGTATGACCCCTCGCAGACCGAATCATGTCAGTGATATTAAAGATTGAAATATGTTTTCATTTATGATATAAGATTATGAAATTAATAGAAACTATTTCTCTATGAGTGAATCATTTTATAATATAATCCCAGAGCCCGACTGGGGAAGTACCTCCACCTTACAGAAAACCACCGCCAAATAGCACTAGACCCTACTCATAGTGTTGTGTTCCTTCTGGTGAGTAAGGTTGCCAAAGAGCTCAAAGAGGACCCAGTGTGTTGACGATGAGGGACCTTTAGCCGTCAACACAGTGAATCCTCCTTTTTGTAAAGGGTTGGCAACGCCCATGTGACTCCTTTGGAGTTGCAGGCGTCTATTGGTTACGGTAGCTGCTTACCATCAGGCGGGCCGTATGCTTGTTTGCCACCGTCGGGGTATAAAATAAAATAAAACATTAATTTAATATGATTTTTTTGTTCGATTATCGTCAAATAGTCAGTTTATCACGAGAAAAACTAATCTTCATAAGCTTTGCTTCCCAACAATGCAACTAATTAAAAAAATCCATTTCACGAGGAAATTATATATACTTATATACACGATAAATATAAATCCGCCTGCCTATCACGTAACTTACACTATAAAAAAATCAGTAACTATTTAGACACAATTTTCTATTTATAAAGTACTCTCAGGCCTAAATTTGTTAATCGATGACAAACACCTATGCAATTTCCCGCTCAAATTTTTTTTTATTGGCCAATCAAAGTTTTCATTAGCTATAATAAAATGTGTTATTAACTTGGTAAAGTTTTAAGTCGTACGTCGCATGTTAATCCTCCGGAGTTACAGGCGTCCATAGGATACGGTAACTGCTTACCATCAGGCTTACCATTGTTTGCCACCGTCGTAAAAAACCTGCATATTCAGTATCGTATTCCAGCAACAAAAGCGTAAGCGTTGGTCGGCAAATGATACCATTAACAAATTGGTGACATAAATGTAATAGTAGTTTATGCAACTGATACATAATGTACAGTTGCATACATTACTTTATCTACACACATATTGCAAGTACTCAAAGATGCATCAATTGACCTGCATTACTAGGTAGATAGATACAAGTGCTGAAACATACCCACAGGTGTAAGCTTAATAAAAATAAATAAATTAGAACTGATAAGGAAAGTATATTTATTTATTATAATATAGTTAATAGTAAACATTTACATTTTCGCAATTAAAAATGTTTCGACAAACAATAACTGACAAGTTGATAACAGAAATGGCGGCCGTACAAACCATAGAGAAATATATATATGTACAAACTTCTGTCGCGAGTTTTTTTTTAATATTAGCCAACGAACTAAGTCCTTATTCTCATGTCATCCGAGATCAAAATGTCGTGCGGTTTATGTCAAAAAATATATCGTACTGACGTTTCGTATCCACAACATTTTAAAATCTATGGATACTAGAATAGAAACCCATTGAAATTGTGTTGGTTTTGACAGTTGTTCCAAAGGGTTTAGCAGGCTAAGGAAGGACGTGTGGCCCCTGTGAGGAATAGTTGAATTGGTAAATGTCAATTGTTTGTCGCCTCATAACTGGTAATCACTCCAACTTTCAGCCCTCTATCTTGAACTGTCACAGAGATAATGTCAAAAATGTATTTTCTTAACATTTTTTTTCAAACTCGTATATCTCCTAATCCATAGCTGCTAAAGCATCGAAACAAAATCACAGCTACGTAGTTTGAGTGGGAGTATACCCTATAATTTTATTAATATTTTATACGTGAAAAATAAAAGAAATCAATCAAGCTGCCAATTTATTTTTTGACAGCTCTTTCCAACACGTTTTTATGAAAGTACAATTATGAAAAAAATCATGTAAATTGCTTATAGTATTAGCTACTAGCATACAAAAAATCAATTGATTATATTTGGTGCAACATACTGTAAAAAACAAAACTAACGAAAGTATTGAAGTATCAAGAGTAGGCTTCTGAACTGAAAGTTCGTTTTTAAGTTTTATGTTTGTTGCCTAGCAACAAAGGGTGTATTGTTTTTAATTTGACGTATGACTGTCAAAAAAGGTCACTGAACTACTGCTGTGTTAGCATTTGTAACTAATTTTACTAACTACTAAATCAACGAAACGACGGATGTGCTATATGTTTATTATTTTATAAACAAAATTAATTGGTTTCATTATAGTACACGTATTAACATAACGAATTAAATAACTCATTAGAGCAGATATCACAGTATAAGTCACTTAGATAATGACTATCGTAATATTCGTCGTCCCAGGTATAGGACAATGTTATCCTGCAGTCATCGCAATATCCTTTTAACATAATATTTTCATCAGAGAGCGATATCTCAATATCTGGTAAAGACTGTAAAAACAGTTGCTTCGCTATTAACCGTGGCAAGTTGAGCCCAAATATTTTTGATTTTATGATTTCCATCTGAAAGAATGTATATACATGAAGTTTCTGTTTTATAAAATGTTAAGAAAATACATTTTTGACATTATCTCTGTGACAGTTCAAGATAGAGGGCTGAAAGTTGGAGTGATTACCAGTTATGAGGCGACAAACAATTGACATTTACCAATTCAACTATTCCTCAAAGGGGCCACACGTCCTTCCTTAGCCTGCTAAACCCTTTGAAACTCATAACTTAACAATATTTGAGCATGTAAAGTTAAAATTACATTACTGCCACAGATAAGAAACTTATCATAGTGAAATCGTTTGTTGTAATGCTGGTCATTGCCTACGGTTTTTGAACGCATTTTAGAGGACTTACAATATGAGTGTAGATAAATACATTAAACGTCATGCGCTTAAACTAAAATAACTGCTTGCTGTCATAGCCTTAGAATATCCACAAAAAATGTGATATAGAGCTAGTACGACATCCATGCTCAAATTAAAGTCAAACCACTGACATATTATTTTCTTTGAATATGTGTCAATTTTATCAACATTTAAAATTGACATATCATATATCTCGTAAGCTAACTGAATGAAACCCTACAAAACTGAAAGAGCAACAAAGACGCACCCACAAAGTTGCCCCCCCGCAGTGAACAAATTTAATAATTTAACAGCATTCTCCCCGCGGACTCGCGAAACTAAATAACATCTTAAAATGTGAAAGTTTGGAGCGACGTATGGTCGGTTATCTTCATCGAGGAGTTATCGTGGGGATCTCCCAGGAGTCTGAAGCCGAAGTGTAGAGTGCATGTCGATTGCGAAGTGTGTTTTTGTATTTATTTTAAGCATTGAACTTTATTTTGTATTTTTTTTTTAATAATAGTGTTTCACTGCTGCACAGGCTGCAGGCTGCAGGAGATCAACGGGAGATATTGCTCTCCAGAACTTCCAGCGTTCTGCTTTTTCCTACCAGTTCCTAAGGGAAGCATCCAAATCTTTGTTTGTACTGACTGGTTAAAAAGTATGAATATGTACCTCTCCTTCTTCTTCTCTGTCGTTTCGCAGTCACGTGGAGGCGTCGTCGTCGATGGTGGAGGCGGACACAGGGCCGCGATTCAAAAAATAAACACACACACTGGACAGACACAGCTCCAACCCAACTCAACTCAACGCGGCTCGCGGCCCAGCTCTGCGCACGATCTCCCGCCATCTCCCTCTGTTGGCAGACAGTCTGGCACAGTCAGATACGCGGTGCCCTACTGCAGACTTAACTTGGTCTGTCCATCGCATAGGTGAATTGCCGCGTGGTCTGGTTCCTTCCAATTTTCCCTGTATAACCAGCCGCTCTATGGAGTCGTTATCCCGCCTTGAGATGTGTCAATATGTACTTAGATCAACTTAAAAACCATCTATGTTTGTTGTTTTTTTATATATATATCTATGATGGCAAGTAAGCAGCTGCTGTAGCCCATGAACGCCTGCAACTCTAGAGGTGTCACATGCGCGTTGCTGACCCTTGAATATAAAGGAAAAAGGGTCCCCGTCGTTAACACACTGCCTCTTCTTTGAGCTCTCTGGCAACCTTACTCACCGGCAGAAACGCAACAGTGTGAGTAGGGTCTTAGTGCTATTTGGCTGTGATTTTCTGTAAAGCGGAGGTACTTCTCTACTGGGGCCCTGCTTCAGATTTGTGCTAGGTTATATTCGCTGAACTATGTCTTACCACTCTCAACGAGATGACATACCTGTTGGATGATGTTTAAGGACATGCTCGGGTATAATTCTCCGTGTTGATGAAGAACTCTGAAAGTGAGTTCAACAGAACGAGCAAAAAATTCATAAGTTATTATGTTGTCTACGTTCTGGAGCTTTATTTTTCTGTACTAGATTTTAAAACGTTCGAAACGTCCTTATTTTGAAAGAATCTTTTAAAAATATTTGATATCATACGGCAAAAAGACTAAATTACAAATGCATAATAAATTACATAACAAATATTAAAGGGTTTCGTGCGGTACTCTGTGGTGCTCGTACGTCTGAGCTCACGGGGGTTGACGTATTTATTATTTATTTGGGAAATTCTCGAGGCGCGCCGCGCCGACGGCCGTCAGAATTATGGAAAAATAACTCATCTCCGACGCCATATTGACTTCGCCTACAGACGGAGAAATAGAGGCACGCATCCTCTCGGGAATTGCACCGCTAGGTACACGTGCTAGTTAATGTTATTTGAGGGGTAGCTGTAAAGAAATTTCAGGTACGTATATGTTTTATATTGATTAAATCAATCTAAAACTTGGAAAAAAATACATTCTAAGAGAATTAATAAAATTCAGTGCAGCTTAAAACATGGACGAAAAAATGTAGCCACAGGGAATCCGTTCTTTATGATCTCTGATCACGAAGCGCTGCTTGTTTAACAAAGTTCATTGCACCCGCTCATCACATTACGGGCAACAGAAACGTTTTTCTAGACATTGAAAGACTAATTCAGATATCGATTTTCTCTGCAGTAGCCTTACAAATCGCGGAACCGCATTGTATTCCACCTTTAAAAAAGCACCATAAAAGCAATCAGAGCGGCAACAAAGCGATACAGACGAAACTCTGCTGTTTATTATTGGCGTTCTATAAGAAAGACTACTTTAACCGAAACGCCGATTTCAATAACAGACGAGTTCATTGAATAGAGTTACCTCATAACATTTTTATTGTACAATAAGGGGTTTCCGCCGACAGGGGAGCATAAACGGCCGATATTGCTTATATCGAACGTTTATTTGGTATCGCGTTCGAATCCGCGCGCGGCAAACTGTCTGCGGCTCGCGGTACCTCGTTCAGGTTAAGTGACTTAGAAACTGCGATTATTGAGTTCCACGGAGGGCGAATAAACTCATATCATACGAACGTAGCCGCTCTATTGTTATTTCTGCGATACAACCTCGTGTCACGACTCCTTACAGAATATTACTTCTAACTATCAGTCATATGTTTCAGTTAGAAGACGTGTTCTGTTTAGATAGTCTTTATCTTTCATATGGAAACTTTTATATGAAAACTATCTCAATTAAATGAAAGTTTAAATTTTATCTTCGATTTGAGACGGTATTAACGCTGCGCTTAAAACTTTTTAATCGCCGGGTTCACAAACAACTCATTAAACATTTAAGATTTAATTCGTTCGACAAAGTATTGGTCATAAAAAGGTCCCTAAAATGACGTATAAAGTTTTATCCTTGAGATTAGAGGAGCAGTATCGGCAGTAAAAGCGATAAACAGTCTGTAACGTGTAGAGGCCTGTAAACTATTTTCCATGTCAGCGAAAGTGCGCGTTTATGCAGAGCTGAGTTTATGGATGCGGGCGCTAGATGCGCCATAAACCAGCTGAGTCCAGGTGATAAAGCCTCGGTTACTAAATCCAGCAGCTACAGCGCTTTAACGAGTGCTCTTTTGAATTATTTCACGGCTTTTTAAAGCAGGCGGTAGTGTAGATTGCCGCTTGCTTTTATTGCTTACAGACGTTACGGTTTTATTTACAAGTTTTATTACAATCCCAGTAAGTGTTTCTTTACGCGATGCGTTTCAAGATACTTTTGAAAGTTGTTTTTTTGTAAGATTGTAAGAAGAAAGCTGTTTGTAAATATTCAGTTCTTCATATTTTTCTATAAGAATAGGATACCTAATCGGAAACAAAAGTAACACTTGTTACCGGACAAATAAGGATCTATGCTACTAAAATATTCGAACGATCAGTTAAAGGGCCGTTAGGCCCCCAAAACGAACATTCAAAATCACTAGCCCTAAACGACAAATAGGTACCTAGTTCATCTTGTTTGCAATACAAACAAAATAGCCCATTAAGAAATATTGTTTCGTAAACATTTAAGACTAGTAGACAATTTCACTTTTTTAAAGTTTATTTAATTTTAGTGCTTTTAAGCGGCTCGTTGTAACGCCACGTAGGCACTATCTTAAACGACAAATATCGAATCCGTCTTGTTACAACCCTGTTCCGAATATCGACAAGTCCGACCGAACACGGCCCGCCACGGCTTGCCGATTTCCGCCCGAGCGGACTCCATTTCCGACTCTCAGAGCTCCATAATCCCAATGTTCCAGTGTCGAGCGATAGTATAAAAAAAAATTGTTTTTTCAAATGCTATATTTATTTATATACTGTTCCGTTGGGAAAAACACAAATAGTAAACCAATATATATAGTAAAAGCGATAAACAGTCTGTAACGTGTAGAGGCCTGTAAACTATTTTCCATGTCAGCGAAAGTGCGCGTTTATGCAGAGCTGAGTATATATATAGAAAAAAAAATATATAGTAGTGTGGGAGAAAATAATTAAAAGTATAAGTACCTATATATTAATTATCACTACGCACAAGCATGTCGAGCCATGCTCAACGTAGGCTTCCGCACTTACGGGCCCGTCACAATAGACCCACTCAAACGGTTGTCTTTTAAAGCCCAAGCAGCACAAACGCTGTATTACATAGGCCGTTGGAACTTGATTACAGCCTTGAGCTGTTAAAAGTCTGTATAAAAGCTGTTCTTGTAGGTGAAAGCTGAATAAAAGTAATCTAGGCAGCTTCAAAATGCGTTAAGCTGTTTAACGGTCATAGATTCAGCTAAAAGCTGGATATTGGGTTCCAGTGAGTAAGTTATACAGCAGTTTTGCAGCTTGTAGCGTCAATGCTGTATAAAACAACTTCGTAATACTTTAAGCTGTTAAAGAGTAAAACACTTAGCTATTAGCTGGAAAAGGGTTGCATGTGAAGTGGTTATACAGCTTATATACAGCTTATAGCGTCGTAGGCTGTATAAAGGTAGCATTAAACACTTTAAGCTGTATAATGGTGTTTTGTGGTATATATGCTGCATATAAGTGTTACTTATGGCCATTATAACACTAACTGTGTAGCATATTACTTTTAGTGTCCAATGCAGCTTTTGGCTGTTAAATGATAATGAATTACGAACTTATACAGCTTAAAGCTGAAACTGCTGTATTTCAACACTGTAATACAGCATATATACTAGCATGTGCTGTATTATAGAACAATTAGATACCTTTTTACAGCGGAAAGGAGTTTAAGTGCAGTACTGACTTCCTAACGCTGTATAAAAAATACGCCATTACGCATTAACTAAATAAATTACAATATTATTAATAAATGTATGTTTTTTTCGGAACTACCGTTAAAATCATTGCCTTACTGATTTATTGCATTTGAACAGTAAAACGAACAACTTAAATAAAAGTTGAGACCTAAAATCGAAGAAATTCAATATCACAATGTTTGTTTGCACCTTATTTTTAACTTTAAAATTACTCAGATCTCGTTATTTTCTTGGCGCATTAAAAATTTAACACTAAACTTATTCACATTCACAATAAACTTACCGCCGCTAGTCAAACTACACTCCATTATATGTAAACACGGACTTACCTTTTACTTATAGTCTCTTTATTATTAGGACATTACAATTCTCCTTAAACATTTTGTGTACACTTTTATTGATTAATATTTACTGATCATATACAATTTCACAAAACTCGCACGGTGCAACTCTTTTATGCAGCATGTTACCAGCTCCAAACTGTAAAATAGCTATATAAACCATGTATAGAACGACAAAAGCTGCTAATGCAGCTATTAAGCAGCTTTTAATTTGCTTTTAGCTGGCTTATGCAGTTTTACATAGCTCTTATCCAGCTAAAAGCTTCCAAAGCAGCTTTTTACCAGCTTTTCATCAGCTTTCAACTGGCTTATACACCATTATACAGCTATTGTCCAGCTTAAAGCGGCCAATACAGCTTTTAACCAGCTTTTAATCATTTCTTATACAGCTTTTACCCAGCTATTGTACATCATTTATACAGCCTTAAGCTGTATAATTTTGGGGCCCAATTTGCCTGTATATGTTCTGTATATGCGCTTATACAGCTCATATACAGCTTAGTATACAGCTCAAAGTGTCAAGAGGTGCTATTTAGCAGCGCTTTACCAGCTAGTTTGTGTTGCTTGGGAGGACACTTTTGCGGCACTTACTCCTTCTTATTAGGAGTTTTTGAGTTATAACTCAAAAACGACTCAACCGATTTTATTCTTATAGTTTTCATTGAAAGTACTTATTAGGCCTCACTTTTATATGTGGTATGTTTAGTTTTTATATTCAGTAAAGTTCGATTATTCATTTGGTATTAGATCTCTATTGTACTTTTTAGAATTATTAAGTACTTATTTCATATAGCTTCACTGAATTTTTTTTCGTTTTAGCTTTGGATTTTAATTCCACACTCCTATTAAAATCAAACCCTTGTTACATAAATAACTAATAAAAATATTTAAGATGAAATCATTGAGTAACACCATTGTTAAAAAAACTAAAACCATGATTTCATATAAATAGCTGCATATTAATGTAGGTATACATGCAACTATATTCGGCAAGTTGCCTACATTATTCCGAAACAGATCTTTATGCTTGTTGACTTTTTCAAGAGGCTCCAGTCCGTTTTATTATGAGCGAACAAGAGCCTACTACGGTCACGAGAGAGGTCCTTAACCGAAGGCAATATGAATGTATGAACTTATATGTTGTTAGTACCTTTATCTTTTGAATTATCTGATATAGTTTTACCCCATACTTGGGGTAAAAAATGGATTCCCCAGATACACGCATTATTGAGGCGGCCACTCTTGACATTTTATTAAGAAATAGTTTAGATATGGTTTTCTTTTATTCATTGTATTGCATAATTGGGTCCAGGTTGGAACTTGAGGTCCACTTACGAAATTAAGTTGAACTTAGGTACCTACTTTAGGCAGTTTTTTCGATAGGTATCAGGACAAACGTTTTTATCAATAAAGAATTATTTGCACTTTATAGTTTTAGTAACTTTAATATTTTTACAGCAGATGTAAAACCGACAATTAAATATATGTACTCTACCTATACACAAGATAGTATAGATAGTAGATGGTATAAGATAGTATAAGATAGTATTTTAGATATGCAACATATAGGTAGTCTGGCCAGCCAACGAACGCAGTAGCAATGTACAGCGAACAAAAGTATGACAACACTAAGAATCAGTGAAAAAAGCAGCAATGATCATCAAATCTTATGTTTTTAATTTTAGGTGGTATTTCCGCCCCTTTCATTAGGTGACATTTACGGTGTGTAAAAAGGAGACGGATATATTACGTCTGATCTGTCATCAACTGCAACAGATAATCTGGTTGAGGCAATTGACATATGGCTTAAAAATGAATTTAAATTTAATTGGGAACGTTGCAGAAGTTCTATCTCACTCGCGCTTAAGATGAGAGAGTGAAATGCACTAGAAACAAATTCAATGTGAATTGAAATGTTCGACATGAAATACGGTGTCTCATTACAAAAAAGGGTTGCCACATGTACGTATTTTGAATTTGCCGCGCGTTTCTACTGACAGAAATGGTTTGCCAGACTATACTTGTAAATACTCATTCCATTGAATATATTCGTAGGAAGAAGCGGGAGATAATTTGACTTTCCATTTCTTCATAAAACACAGAAAAAGTGCAAAACTAGCTGAAATTAGGCATGTCGGTGGGAATCGAGTTCTATGAATGCTCCACCACTAGATATTCGAGTACCTAAGTAAAGGTAGGTACTGTAGGTAGGTAGTTTAACCAATTTTGTTAAGTATCTATCTATATTGTTGTTTGTAATCTTGCAACATTTCACCTTGGTTGTGATTTTACATATCGCAAAACTAGAGTGAGACCACGCTATATCTGCACCAGGGAAACCGCTTCATTTGATTAATCTTTTCAAAAGGGTAACCCTCTATCAAATGGTTACCCAGATGATATGGTTACATATCATTAGGGTGAGCCTATCGTTAAGCAAAGCGTTTTGAACAAGGTTAACCATATTCAATGAGGATATTAAAATAGCGCTGGTGGCCTGGCAGTAAGACGTCAGACTTTCAATTCGAAGGTCGCGGGTTCAAACCCCGGCTCGTACTACCGAGTTTTTCGGAACTTATGTACGAAATATCATCTGATATTTACCAGTCGCTTTTAGTGAGGAAATCGGATCTAATCCCAACAAGGCCTAGTTTCCCCTCTGAAAGGTCAGATGGCAGTCGCTTTCGTAAAAACTTGCGCCTACGCCAATTTCTGGGATTAGGTTGCCAAGCGGACCTCAGGCCCGCTATCCTCTGATCTGATATACTGATGATGATAAAACCCTATCATCTGATCTAATACCCCTTTATTGGTAACCCGTTCTGGTTTCTGCTCTGCTCCGAGTTTGCAATGGAAATGTGGAATGCTAGCGTAAACGTCAAAGGACCCCGCAGCAAACATAGGGAAAAAGTGGTTTCAGTCAAATCTCACGAAATTTTAGTACGATGTAGATTCGAGTCTCCTGATTATTTTTTTATAAGGGCACAACTCGCTCAGGAGTATACTTTTAGAAATAATGGAGTATAGTTGTTTCATACAAAACATATGTAACATACCAATTTTTCGTAAAATTTTTCTATTTACTTTTGCATAATATTAATAACTAACAAACTGCGATTTCAACGTGACAGAAACGTTATTAGATCATAATTAACGCCAGTAAGTCTCAGTGTGAGTCAATTCAAAGTATCGATTTTAAGAAACACGTCATAGAAAAATCTATATATATATAACTCAAAGGTGACTGACTGACTGACTGACTGACTGACATAGTGATCTATCAACGCACAGTCCAAACCGCTGGTTCTAGAGATTCCAAATTTGGCACGTAGATTCCTTATAAGGTCTAGGGGTGCCCTAAGAAAGGATTTTTCAAAATTCATCCCCTAAGGGGGTGAAATGGGGGTCCAAAATTTGTATGGGGAAACAAGATTAGTTAGTCTATTTTATTCGAAACTTCACAGAAGTATTCCTAACAATAAATGAGTAAATACGTGTTGCAGGTTTTTTGAGAATTCAACCCCAAAAAGGGGGAATTGTGGTCAAAAAGTCTGAAAATCAACATGGGCATTGTTTCTATGGTTTATCGGGTCGTTGATTACGAAAACAACAACGATTTTAAAATCTGACGTGGCGGACGTGAAATACCATCTCCCCTGTTAGGGTACAATGGGGTTGAAATGTCTAAATATCCACATGGGTGTCGTTTTTGTGATTTTCTGGGACGTTAATTAAGAAAATGGCATCGATTTTGAAATTTAATATTGTGGACATGAAAATTCTTGAAAGTATTTGTGCCAAATTGCAATCTTCTTCTAAATATATAAAAGAAGAAACTGACTGACATATCAACGCACAGCCCAAACCGCTGGTTCTAGAGATTCCAAATGTGGTACGTAGGCTCCTTATAAGGCATAAGGATGCACTTAGAAATAATTTTTAAAAATTTACCTCCTAAGGGGGGAAATGGGGTTCAAAGTTAAAGATTAGTTCAACTATTTTATTCGAAACTTTACAGGAGTATTCCTAACGATAAATGAGAAAACAAGTGTTTCAGCTTTTTTCAGAATTCAACCCATAAGGGGGAAATGTGGTGACAAAATTTAAATATCAACATGGGTATTGATTCTATGGTTTATCGGGTCGCTGATTACGAAATCAACACTTAAGGGGGTGAAATGGGGGTTGATAGTTTGTATGGGGAATTTTTAAACGTTGAACCAATTTAGATGAAACTTGGTATAGAGATAGTTTGTGTACCGGGAAACGACATGGGACAGTTTTTATCTCGAAAATCAATCTTTAAGGGGGTGAAATGGGGGTTGGAGGTTTGTATGGAGATTTTTTTACCGCGAACCGATTTAGATAATTTTGTTGTGGATATAGTTTGAGTCCCAGGAAACAATATAGAATATTTTTTAAGCCGAAAATCAATCTTAGAGGGGTAGAAAACATGTTGGTAGTTTGTATGGCGAATTATTAACCGCTCAACAGACGATTGAAATGAAACTTGGTACATATTATATAGATTGAGTCGCGGTAAACAATATAGGATAGTTTTTATCTCGAAAATCAAGCCTCTAGGGGGTGAAACGGGGGTTGAAAGTTTGTATGGGAAATTAATAACCGTTGAACCTATTTAGATGATTTGGTATGGAGATATTTTGCGTTCTGGGGAAGGATATATAATAGTTGTTATCCCAGAAGTCATTCCTTAAGCGGGTAAAAAGGAGGATGGATTACTAATTCCACGCAAATGAAGTCGCGGGGAAAAGCTTCTATTCAAGAGTAGAAATCTGTATTAATCATAATCTCTCAGTAGTAAGTCGTAAGTCGTTGATGGCGTAACAATTAAACAATTATTGCAATAATTTCTTTAAAATAAAAAATGAGGGAACCGCCGTCTTCAAAACGTGGTATACCGAAACCTCCAGAATGTAACGAATACTTTTCCGAAAACCGCTTCTAAATCAGTTCAGCGAAACGCAAGATGATCGCGGACAAACATACATTCCTACATACAAACATACGAGTCTAACTGAGAACCTCCTTTTTTAGTACTTTCAGTACGCGGGCGAAGCCGCGGGAAAAAGCTAGTAATAATATAAACTTGATTATTTCTGACAGTGTACTTCTGAGGGAGTTGCGCCCTTATATACAAATAATAAGGAGACCTGAATCTACATCGTACTAAAATTTCATGCGATTTGACTGAAACCACTTTTTCCATGTTTGCTGCGGGGCCTGCGCGGTCCTTTATACGGGCTGTCTATAATACTATCGTCATGGGCATCATTTTCATGAGGGCCAAATTTGCTTAATCTGATAGGCCATCAGCTGTTCTATCAGCCGTTTAAGAGGCTGACAACACCCAATGAGCTTCAAATTGACTTAAATTAAACAGTTTTTTGCTATAACTGCTTGTTTTGAGAAAGTAAAAAAAAATATATGTCATTATTCATAATATTTGAAAGAACTTTGTTGATTCCGATACAAGATTGGACAAAAGCGACTAGATAGAAAAAAATTCCAAAGTTACATCTTAAAATGACCTTTAAACTGTTGTATGTCTTTAGTTTCATGACTTTACGTCTGTAATTAAGGACAAAATTCCACCACACTAATACTAAAAACATCATTATTTTGTATTAATCAAAGAATGCGTAGTTTTTTTTAATTCATAATTTTGCAAAATTTGCAATGAGCTCTCATACTAATCGTAACGCAGTGTTTCTCTTTCACTCGTGCTGAAAGAGATAGGGATGGAACTTAGCTGCTGTCACCCCCCTTCTTGACGTTGGTTTTAGGGATACCTACCCAGTATAAAAAGCTGACGGTCAGTAGTAGTCACATTTTGCAGTTGCAAATTAAATGTATAGTTAACGTGGTCGGACTTCTAGCTACGAGTATATCCTTTGTGACTTTCTCTAATCAATAGGGATCCAAAATTCGGATGCACAATTTCCTGGTGGAATTTCCGATTCCTGCTAGTTAATAGTGCTTTAACGATCACATGAGATTTTCAAGGCCAAGCTCCATTTCTAAACTAAAAGTAAGCCTTAAAGCCGTTTTTATACTTGTTTAAATGTCACCCTCTGTCGCGAGTTGTCACCTGACACCGTCGTATCGCGCTGCGACTAATTTGTCTTATCGAAGGCGCGTCTACTCAAACACTCGATCTAAGTGAATAAATGGGTAAAATGATACCGACGCGTCTACCCTCGGTATGTGCTCGCATGATGCATTATATATATCAATAGGGATAGCACGTATCATATCGATATAAATTCCTCTCGTACTTTAGTCATTCATACTAATATTATAAACTAGCTGTGCCCGCGGCTCCGCCCGCGTGGAATTCGGTCTGTGGCAGTAAGCGGCTAATTCACCCCTAATTTCTCTCCCGCTACCCTGGAGGCGGAACTTGAAGTAAAGTTGACAGATGGATACGCTAGAGGACAGTAGTCCTAATAAAATATTTTACAATTACCACTAAATGAAACTACACTCATAAATGAATACTTTTTTTAATTATATTTTTTTTTTTGGCATGATTTTAACGATATAGAGAGTAGTAGGTGTATATCGGACGATACAGGACCACTTTTGTATTTATACGTTCATGTCCACGGCAAATATCATCCAAATCGATCCTCCCGTCAAATCAGTCAAAGCATGAAAGGTAAGAACAGGCGCGCTTGAAATTGGGGTGGGTCACAAATGTAGAAATGTTTGAGGTGCACTTGGACTCAATCGAGTGTAATGGCTACCCCCCCCCCCCCCCCTTTTAGACGTTGAATTCTTATAGGCTACGTATAACCTGGCTGGGGATTTTCTGGAATTGGAATTAGTAATCCTTAAGGGGTGATTTCCGGGATAACAATGCAAAAAATGCGGGATAACAATGCAAAGAGCATGTCGGGCGATGCTCAGTGTAGAGTTTCGTAGATGCTGCCCTGTTACAAAACATCCGTTCAAAAGGTAGTTTATTTGGCGGCGCTTACGTCATTTTACTATTCGGCACTTCCTTTCACTATACGTTTTTGACTAATAATTCAAAAACGGCTGAACCGATTTTATTCAATATAGTTTTTATTGAAAGTTCTTATCAGGCCTCACCAAATTTCAGCTTTCTAGTGCGAACGGTAACTGAGCTAGACCGCGGACAGACGGACGGATATGGCGATGTAACTGTTACGTAATAAGGCCTAATTATGTACAGAAGCATACACTGCTTTACCTACACACATATTAAAAATCTATTGAAACCATTAGAATGACCGCCATTACACCGCCATGACCAACATTATTGCGCCGGCGGTCGGGGGGGCGGATTTTCATTACGTTACCGTAGGTAATGAATTTTCATACGTTTTTACCACACTGTCACAGATAATACACTGATGTTACGTTACTGGTTGCAATAATGTTGGTAATTAATTACATACGGTTCCGAACACGGAATAGAGGATTTATGATATTGGTGTAGGTCAAGATATTTATTCGTCAATGTAAGCACATTACAATGCACTAATGAACGTCAGAGAAAAATAAAATACGTGAGTGTCGTGGAAAGTGCCTGCGAAGTGGAATCGAGTGCGATTGGAACGAAGTTATGTTATTTAATTTTTGACTTTTTCGTAAATTTGGTGGTTTTAATTTTTTTTGCATTTTTTGGAAATTTTGGAAATTTTGGTAATTTTGGAACTTTTGGAAATTTTGGAAATTTTGGATATTTTGGATATTTTGGAAATTTTGGAAAATTTGAAATTTTGGAAATTTTGGAAATTTTGGAAATTTTGGAAGTTTTGAAAATTTTGGAAATTTTGGAAATTTTGGAAATTTTGGCATTTTTGACATTTTCAAAATTTTCAAAATTTTTGACATTTTTAAAATTCTCGACTTTTTTCACTTTTATCACTTTGTCACTTCTCAGTTTCACTACACTTCACTTCACTTTATTCTATTTTATATATTTTTTATTTCATTCCATTTTACATGTTTCTCAATCGTATGGGTGTCGCGTTTTCGTGACGTGACGCTTTTTCGTGACGGTCACGTGACTTTTTTTCGCCTAGGCCCCCATCCGCGAACCGTCCGATAAGGAACTTCGTTCCAAAACTACCACCGGTTCTAACCCTACACCTCTGGCCCAAGAAGTATTATGACCGAAAAGAAATTCGACGGGACTTATTTTTTTCAAAACACTAATACATTATTAGATCTTAAAGATACAAAATAATGCGTAGTTCTTCAAGAAGACATATCAAAACAGCTTGAGAGACAGATAATGTACCTATTGTTTAATTATAAAGAAAAATAAATCCTAATCTGACTGCTTCACAAAACGTTTGATATGTTTTCCTACCTAAACCTATAAATGTGTCCTATACTCGTATAACCTGTGATAAATGTTAGATGATTTTGTAGTAGTTTTTTGGTTTGGGCCATGCATCTTTGTCCGTCATATATAGTCCTCGAACCTGCAATAACCCTTTGACATTCATGACATTTTCAAATATTTCTTAAGTGCGGGTAAAGGTAAATTTAAAGCATCGACGGGTAACATGTTATAAATATGAACACCTTGACAAAAAAATTACAAATTATTTCAATATCAACTTTCAACATACAAACTTTCAACCCCCTTTTCACCCCTTCCAGGGTTGATTTTCGGGATGAAAACTATTCATTGTCCTTTCCCGGGACTCAAACTATCTCTACACAAAATTTCATCATTATCCGTTCAGCCGTTAACTACTTAAAAATTCTTGGAACGTGTTCTGTTATCGATTCTAAGTATCTCCAGCCAACTTTTTTTCGAATATATTCCATGAACAGACTTTCGACCCTCTTCAGCTTTATTATATGTATAGATAGTTTTTATTGGAAGTACCTTTCAGGCGTCACTTCCATTATTTTTTTGGACCTACGGTTCTAAAGTAAGATGAGGGGGGGGGGGGGGGGGGTTTGAAGAAGAAACTATCCTGTGCCATTTCTCGAGACCCATACTATCTCTATACCAATTTTCATCTAAATCAGGTCAGCGGTAAAAAAATCCTCATACCACCTTCCAACCCCCTTTTCACCCCCATAAGGGTTTGAAAATGATCCTATGACGTTTCTCGAGACTCAAATTATCTCCATACTCATTTCTATTTAAATCGTTTCAGCGGTAAAAAAATTTCCATACAAACTTTCAACCCCATTTTCACCCCCATCAGGGTTGATTTTCGGGATTACAACTATATATTATCCTTTCCCAGGACTCAAAATATATCTATATAAAATTTCATCAAAATCCGTTCAGCCGTTTTCACGTGATGCGCGGTCAAATAAACAGATAAACAGACAAACAGATAAACAGACAAAAATTCTAAAAATTGTTGGAACGTGTTCTGTTATCGATTCTAAGTATCCCCAGCCAACTTTTTTTCGATTATCTTCCATGTACAGACTTCCGACCCTGTTCAGCTTTATTATATGTATAGATGGGAAAGTGTTTGTTTGTTTGTCCGTCTTTCACGGCAAAACAGGGCGACGAATTGACGTGATTTTTTAAGATAGTTGAAGCGATGGAGAGTGACATAGGCTATTTTATGTCTCTTTCTAACCCCCCACTTCCCTAAAATGGGGGGGTGGAAATTTATATGGTTTGTTACCCTGAATTTAACGCGAGCGAAGCCGCGGGCAAAAGCTAGTGTGTTATAAACAGGCATACAGCCCGCCGTAGTCTACGAGCGCCAGCAACTCCAGCAGGTTAACTATTCGGGAATAATGCACCTTATATTTCATTGTAAAATGCATAAATGCTACTGTTGCGTAGGACATTCGAAACCCTTCTGGCTACATAGGACTACTTATACAATTCATACGGTGAAGACGCCAGTTCAAATCTGGCCTCGGACACCGGAGGGTTTGGTCACTTTTTCTTAAGTATATGACATCTATTTTCAGTTTATATATATAGTAGTGTAACTACTTAAAAATTGCAAATCAAAAAATATTGAACAAAATAATTTGATTTGCTTCAAGATTCATACGGTGAGTTCAAAAAAATACAAAATAGTAATTGTATAAGAACAAGCACAAAGTCTGCAGGCAAACATACCAATAGTACCTAGAGGCCTACTAGACCAATATAATATAATAGTATGTTATTCAATCAAATACAAACACTGAAAACATTGAAAAAATAATCAACCCAGCAGGATTAGCAGGAGGATAAATGCAAAAAGATGATTGAAGGCATTGAGAATTTCGTCAACTCAGTAACTGAACCCATAGCTTAATTGGTAAAGCGATCGAGCCCCGGTAAGGCGTATCGATGCGAGGTTCAAATCCTGCTGGGTTGATTATTTTTCAATGTTTTCAGTGTTTGTATTTGATTGAATAACATACTATTGTATGAGTGGAATGCCCCACTTTAAAAAACATGTAAAATAATTATGAGTTGATAGCAGCGCCATCTATTATTTCCGTTGTGAGACTTGTAAAAGGGTCGGCGGGAAGGGTATCTAACTCTAGTAGTTAGCACCTAGATGTCGCTTACGGCTGCTATAAAGTCGATGTAAAAATAAATGCAAAAAGATGATTGAAGGCATTGAGAATTTCGACAACTCAGTAACTGAACCCATAGCTTAATTGGTAAAGCGATCGAGCCCCGGTAAGACGTATCGATGCGAGGTTCAAATCCTGCTGGGTTGATTATTTTTTCAATGTTTTCAGTGTTTGTATTTGATTGAATAACATACTATTGTATGAGTGGAATGCCCCACTTTAAAAAACATGTAAAATAATTATCAATATAATATAGTTTAATTACATACTATCCATGCTTAATATTATAAATGCGAAAGTGTGTCTGTCTCTCTGTTTTTTACCTATTCACGTTTAAACCGCTGAACTGATTTAGATGAAATTTGGTATGAATATAGTTTACCGGGAAGGATATATGAAAGTATTTATCCAGAAATCATCCCTTAAGGGAGTGAAGAAGGGGTGGAAGTTTGTATGAATAGAATTGTTGCTCACAGTTGACTTGAAATAGCATATGTGCTCTTAGATTTTACTAAGGCGTCTTATTAACAGAGATGTGACTTATTTGAAATACTTGTATTTAAAATGCAAGTACAAAATGCAAAATACCTATTTCCTATTTTGTATTTAAATACCTTTTTAACAAAAGCATTTTGTATTTTATTTGAAATACTTTTTGGGACCCATTTTCTATTTTGAAAATACAAAATACTTTTTTTTTGTAATTTAATATAATGTTGGTAGGAATGGCAGGTTTAACAGGTTATAGTTATATTGTTCCTACGTGGGTGATTGGTAGGACAGGACACCGCGTAACCAAGGGAAAAAAAGTACTCATTTCTGAAGATCTCGTCATTTTGTAACTAGTCGTCTGTTTTGAAATGGAGAGTTAAGATAAGTATGGAAATCATCATCCTCTTAGCATTTGTCCCGGCTTGACAAACTAATCACATGAATTGGCATAGACACTAGTTTTTACAAAAGCGACTACCATCTGACTTTCCAACCCAGAGGAGAAACTACGCCTTATTGGGATTAGTTCCGGTTTCCGCGGGATGTTTTCCTTCACCGAAAAGCGATTGATATCAACCGATAATTCGTACATAAGTTCCGAAAATCTCAGTGGTACAAAGTCGGGATTTGATCCCGAGACCTCCAGATTGAAAGTCGGACGTCTTATCGCCAGGATACCAGCGCTCAATAGCCAGCAGCGCATAATTTCCATTTTATGCTTATAAGAAATACATTGTATTGAAACTAAAAAAATATACATACTTGAAAAGTCAATTCCCTGGAACGGAAATTAATGACATTTGGATCCATATAGATAAATATAACTCACTATCAGAGCATGAAAAAAAAAACATTCATTTACATGTATCGAGTGCCGACCCTAAAAAATATTTTAACCATTTACCTACAAAACAAATTAGTGGCACACAAAACTCACCTCTAGTTAAAATTTGATTAACATTTGCTTTATATTTATTCATTAAAATGGCTATGCTATGACTATGACTATGACATATGATCACGGGCAGACGGACATGACGAGATAAGGATTCCGTTTTTCCATCTTGGCGACGGAATTCTAAAAAGCATTTGTATTTTAAAAAAGTATTTTGAAAATACCTATTTTGTATTTAGTATTTGAAATATAATTTTGCTAAGTATTTTGTATTTTGCATTTGAAATAGTAAATCATGAAATTATTTCCATTTTGTATTTAAATACTTTTTCTAAACCAATTTGCACATCTCTGCTTATTAATTCAATATGGCGAATGTTAAATCAACGCAAACGAAGTAGCGGGCAAAAGCTAGTTTGTAATAAATAAGGTTTGGTCATGTCAAAAGTGACGCTTCGTTTATTTAGATAATTTGGCTTGTTGTAATTTGGAGATGAAGTTCATACCATATTACTATCAAAAGGGCTTGCTTCACATCAATACTATACGTCAGACGTTTTAGTGACATTACATTGTTTGTCAGAATCACAATTTGTATTAATTTAAAAATATATTCATCATGATACAAAAAAAATCGTAAAGTAAAAATTTTGAAATTAGAAAACCGATCTTGGACTAATCAATTGTGGTTATAAGCTACGTAGGTAGCTCATCATTTCTGCAGTTAAAATAATTATATTTTATTTCAGCGATTGTATCGTTAACAGTAACGATGAACAGGCATACATGTTGCTTAAAATATCATAGCAAAATAAATCAACCCCTAAACTATTACGTCACATTTCCTGGTCTCTTTCCGCTTACCACGATTATTATATTATAACGCAAGCCCGCCACATCGTATATAACCTGTGGCTATAGTTAACCGATCCATCACCGGCGACAGCGGCCGTTGATCGTGTTTTGTGAACTCTTTCATTTATCTAATGAGTTTGTGAACGCCCCCGTATCGGGTATGTTCCGTGAGGGCGCGCCGCACTTCGACGTCTCTTGATGAATTAATCGGGTGGAACCAAGAAGGTACCGAAGGTACTTAGGTTTTAATGGATTTTTTATTGGATTTGTTCGGTGTTATTGCAACAGGAGACAACGATTCCAATTAAGTCTAGAGCTATTTTGCTTTAATCTTTCTTTAATTCGATTGAAATTGAAGCAACCCCCCCATAGACGGAGAGCTAGCCACGTCAGATATGACACAATAATGAGAGCGACGAAACCCCTCTCGTCAGTTTGCTATACTATGCTTATTTCTAGATCCGGACATCTGGCAGCTGTAAAGTGGTGGAGGTCAAATAATACAAAACACTTTAAGAATAAAAATCCTAGAGTTCTGGTTTTGATGCAGTATTATGAAAAATTATATAAATAATTAGATCATGTCGTTGCCAAAAGATTCTGATGGGGGAAAGTAGTCCAAAATGACGTATAATGTAATTCATAGTTTGTTTTTTGTTTTAATGTTAAAATATAGGCCCCGTCCTCTATAAATAAGATAACTTCGGCCATTTTTACCTATTTTGGTATTACTTTTTTCCAATTCAAAAACTTTGCTAGTCTGTCACTCTGACATCCACCCATTAAAAGCTGCCAGATGCCAGGATCTAGGAACAGGGATAGTATTGCTTACTAGATGGGTTTCATTGCTCTCATTATTGTGTCATATCTGACGTGGCCAGCTCTTAGACCACCACATCTGCCTGTAAGTAGTGTCCTATTTTAATTAGAAATCTATAACTAAACTAAAGATAATTTTCACATGAAAACAAAATTATGTTCAATAGGTTTGAGTACTTTAATATTGCACTGTCGTTAGATTTGTTTGAAAATTGTGTTAGACTGCCAGGTAACCAACTAAAAAAGTTAGCATACTAAAGTACCTTTTTACCCATTGGTATTGCCAACCGTTTATAAAGCCGAGATTTCCGAGTGACACTTCCATTTAGGTAAGCACCTCACAAAAATGGGACTGACAAAAATGTTTAAAACAGGATTGAGGTACAAAGTGCATGGGCTGCCGAGAAAGCTTTCTGTCAGACTTAATGTTGGATCAGGCTTAACCAGATCTGAAATGCGCTGGCCCTAATCCACTTAGAATAACAACGGGGCTAATGTCTGGCGAGGAACTCCTTTCTTATTGTCTCGTTGCGGGGATTTGGATGTACATTTGGGACTACTGAATATTTTGAAATATTGCATACGATTTGCCATCCTGACTAGTGATGGGCCGGGGGAACGTGCCTCGTTCCCGGGAGCGTGCCCCGCGGGCACGTTCCCGGGAATTCCCCACTTTCCCGGGCACGTTCCCCAAACAGGGGAAAGTTGCATACAAGGTAAAAATGTTCCATAAGTGAAAATTAAAAATTAAATAGATAAAAAGCATATGTTGAACATTGTTCACCCTAAAGTTGCAATAAAGATTGTTTATCTACACTCGCATTGTAAGTCCTCTAAAACGTGTTCAAAACGGTAGGCAATGGCTAGCATTACCACAACCGATTTTACTATGATAAGCTTTTTAACTGTGACAGTAACGTAATTTTAACTTTACATGCTCAAACATTGATGTGTTATGAGTTTTGATAACATAATGTACACCTGCACGCGCCCGCGCGGCCGCCGACACGCTCCCCCCCGACCGCCGGCACTCTCCCTCCCGACCGCCGGCACAATCGAGTTGGCCATGGCGGTGCAATGGCGGCCATTCTATGGTTTCCGAACACGGCAATTAGTATAAATAATATGAGTGTAGATAAAGCAGTGTTGCATACATACTACTGTACGTAATTGGGCCTTAAAACACTCGTGTGATCTTATTATGAAACTCACCTGCGGCTCGTTTCATAAAACCACGCTCGTATTTTAAGGACCCTTATTACGTAACAGTTACATAAACTACTATTATTATTGTTATTATAAATTGTAGAAAAAATAAGATATTTTTTTATAAGTACCTACTTACATGTATTTCAATTATATTATTTTATCAGAAAAATAAATTATTTATTGAAAAGTAGTTGTAGAAAAAACTAAAAATTCAACAATGTAATTAATAGTCATTAATTCATTATTGAATTTGAAAATAAATAATCTAAAAACAATAAATTCAATTAATAATAGAAATATCATAATTTTTTGTATTTTACTGTACAAATATTAAAAAAAATATTTTTGGGAAAAAATAAGAATATTTTATAAATATTTTTTAAATATAATATTCCCTGGCGTAAGTCTGATGATTGCTGTACGATTTTTACTGCATGTCATTAGTTTTTTTTTTAGCGTTGACAAAAAAAAATATTTTATAAAAATATGTGATAATTAAAAAATATACAAAACGATTCCGCGAAGTTTTTGTAGGTTTTTATGACATTTATTAAAGTGATGATAATATGTGATTTTTTCAATGTTACCTTTTCAAACTACTAAATTACATAAGTCTGATGTTTATTGTACGTTTTTTACAGAAGTTTACCAGATTAGATTCTATATTGACATTTTATTGTGAGACTTGTTTGTTAGAACGTTTTTTTCTGTAAATATCTAATATAAATAATACAAACTTACATTTGAAGTTTAAAAACAAATTTCTCTAACAAATCGTATGGACGTCTTAAATTACCAACCGCAAATAGCGTATTCAAAAATCAATGTGTTTTAAATATTCTTTGTAACGATTAGTATTTGTAATTCATATTACGTGTTAGTATGTGACTAATACAATATATAGATGTCTATTATCAATATATAGATGTATACATTTTTATATAAGTAACTAGTTATTTATTGCATTTATAATGAAAAAAATACGTGAGTGTCGTGGAACACTCTGTTGGAACGAAGTTATGTTATTTAATTTTTAACTTTTTTGTAATTTTTTAATTTTTGTCAGTCATTTTGTCCTTTTTTGACTTTATTGCCTTTTTGATTTTTTTGACTTTTTGACTTTTTCGACTCATTTTGACTTTTTTTTCTTTTTTTTACTATTTTTACTATTTGACTTTTCACTTTGTCACTTCTCACTTTTCACTTCACTTTATTTTATTTCATTTAACATATTTCAATCGTATGACTTTGTGTTGCGTTTTCGTGACGGTCACGTGACTTTTTTCGCCTAGCCCCCCCATCCGCGAACCGTCCAATAAGGAACTTCGTTCCAAAATCTGTGATAATTATGCAATAATATAAGTTTCTTTATATTAAAACGCTCCTTCGCTTCCCCGGTACAATGGGGAATTTCCGGAAACATTGGGGCACGTTCCCGGGAAAGTTGAGGAACGTTCCCCATCTTTCCCGGGAACACGGAGGAATTTGCTTTTGGAAAAGAAATGCATTATATATTGTCATGCTAAATATTGTTATTATTCCTTTTATAATGGATACCATTCAAAAAAATAATGTAGCTATACACATATTCAACTTTCCCCAGTATTCCCCACGGTGGGGCACGTTCCTGGGCACGTTTCCGGGAAAGTTGGGGAATGGGGAACGTGCCCGGGAACGGCCCATCACTAATCCTAACGGTGTCATTTCAGAAGTGATTTTTGTTAGATTCCCTAATTCACAATTTGTAACTATTTATTTGATTGAACACGGTTTTCATTAAAGGACAACAATAAACAATAATCCATCATCATCGATGCTAAACATATGTTGATTCAAATGTATTTAGTATAATAATAGGTAGTAATTTTTTAGAAAGAGTGAGTAAGTATGAATTATTTTTCTAAACTCTGTAAGTACTGCAATAAATATTATCTGATATCTTAACAACACAAAGAAAACAAATATTAAAACATGATATGCAGTTAGCATTGTTCAGAAATAGGTATGATATTTGTATACTTTGCATCTTATTAAAAGGGCTAAGGTCCAAAAGTGTTAACATATCTTTGACGTCGACTGTATATATAACTCTACTTTACTGTACGATAATCACATAATACCTCTTATTGTTTTATATTGTACTAGCTTTTGCCCGCGGCTTCGCTCGCGTTAAATTCGGGGTAACACGGTTCCCCTTTCCTGATTGCCCCCCGGAATGCTCCATACAAACTTCCACCCCCCATTTTAGGGAAGTGGGGGGTTCGAAAGAGACCAAAAGTAGCCTATGTCACTCTCCATCCCTTCAACTATCTCCACTTAAAAAATCACGTCAATTCGTCGCCCCGTTTTGCCGTGAAAGACGGACAAACAAACAAACACACACATACACTTTCCACTTCCCATTTATAATATTAGTATGGATAGTAAAATTACATTTGAGATTATCTTCAAAACACTTAAAGAAGTTAAACATAGTTTCTAGCGAAAACAAACACGCCTCCAGATTATGGAACTAAATGAGTTTGGAACCTTCAAGTTGGCAAATTGTTGATGTCCCCCAGGACGTGAGAGTTGTTTTAGAGCCCTGCATTTAACGCACATCCTCCGGATAAAAGGCATTCAAAACTTCCACACGAAAATAAAGTTTTTACAACTTTGATTGAACTGTGAATTCTGTTTGAGCTAAGTGAGAATTTCATGGGAGCGTCGGGCAATCCGGAGTTTGCATCTAGTGCTATTAAAACTTATGTCACCGTATAGGTAGGTCTAACGTAGGTATTTCAGTTTCCTATGTATCCTACTTGCTGTTATTGGACCTAGAGCTTCTTCAATATAAGATGTGTTTTGAAATTAATTGTTATCGCGTGAACAATTATATTTGTGTCACAATTATAGAAATACAATTTCAAGCTAACATGGTCATCGCTGCTATTAAATCTCCGATTTTATCAGACATTCAAGAACACGTAACATGTTTAATATCCCGTTTTTATTAGTAGTTATAATATAAACTGATATAGATGTCATATACTTCAGAAAAAATGACCAAGTCGTCCGGTGTCAGAGGCCTGATTTGAACTGGCGTCTTCAGCTTCTGGCGCCCTGTACAAAATTACAAATAAAAAAATATTCAACAAAATAATTTGATTTGCTTCAAGATTTGTAGTTCTAATAGTTAAATTACTTCAATAACATAATTATCTAATGAGGTCATCACTGAAGAATAAATAGATACTTACGAATCTTGTCTCATCTCCCGTTCTCGGATATAGATGATGCAGATGTATCGACAAAATCAATACACGCCCGAAACTCTGCAAATTATTTTAATGTAAGGAAACAAAGCGAGCATTTTGCGGTGCAAAAAGGCACACGCGGCAGAGCGATGGCGCCGACCAACTTCAGCGACTGGTGTTCATTAGAACTTAGACTTGTATGAATTTTCACCAACTTTCCTACGTAATGAACACTAAAAGGAGGCAAGTTTGAGCGCTTCAAATTTTAATACTCCCCTTAGTCAGTTCGCCGCGGACATGGCTTAATACTAAATTGGCCGTATGGAATTCGTAACAGTACCTACCTGTGGAGTTAGAAATCCAATATCCGCTCTAACTTCATAAAATGAACTCCGACTGGTGTTTGTCGGGCTTTTGAACTGTCTTCATAATACAAGTGCCATGAGTCGCGTCGCGTCTATTCATTTGTGAGGATGCTCATTTGTTTTATTCGAATTCTATGGGTTTATTGGCCTGTGTGTTAATTAGTTTGATTGTAGGTAATTGACATTGACGGTTATTATTGAAAAATACTTATTTTACGATGGATTTGGTACCCTGTGCTGTTTTACACACGGCATTGAATCAGTTATGTTCGGTAAGCAAAATACACATACTTCGTGTGTTGTAGCAAATTTTTCACAAGTTCGCCAAAATTACTCAAACTATTGTATTAATACCAAATAACTGCTTTGTATCACCAAATAACTGCCGCTTAAGATATATTACGGCTTTTAAAAATCTTCTACTGACTCCCCTATATTGATGTCTATACATCAATTTCACTCCTACGCCAGTTCTACCGTCTCGTACTCCACTCCCACTCTTTTCCACCTCTCTCCCTCTCTCTTCCACCCTGTCCCACTCTCACCCACCCCTCTCCTGCTCTCTTCCACCTTTTCCGACTCCTACTTCATTCCCATCGACTCAACCCCATTTCCACTGATTCCTACGATATTCTTATCGTCTCCCACCTACTCCCACTCCTATTAACTTCAACCCTTCTCCTAAGGACTCTTACTTCACTTCGATAGACCATTTTCATACTTTTTTATTTCCCCAATATTTTAATAGTTATTCGACTATTCGGGGCGGAAATAAATCCAGAAAATTAACGGTAATAAAATCGGTTGTCGTTCTTGAGTTTATAAATGGTTTAACTAACACGACTTTGTTTTATAAGTATACATTTTATAAAAAACTAGCTGTGCCCGCGGCTCCGCCCGCGTGGAATTCGGTCTGTGGCAGTAAGCGGCTAATTCACCCCTAATTTCTCTCCCGCTACCCTGGAGGCGGAACTTGAAGTAAAGTTGACAGATGGATACGCTAGAGGACAGTAGTCCTAATAAAATATTTTACAATTACCACTAAATGAAACTACACTCATAAATGAATACTTTTTTTAATTATATTTTTTTTTTTGGCATGATTTTAACGATATAGAGAGTAGTAGGTGTATATCGGACGATACAGGACCACTTTTGTATTTATACGTTCATGTCCACGGCAAATATCATCCAAATCGATCCTCCCGTCAAATCAGTCAAAGCATGAAAGGTAAGAACAGGCGCGCTTGAAATTGGGGTGGGTCACAAATGTAGAAATGTTTGAGGTGCACTTGGACTCAATCGAGTGTAATGGCTACCCCCCCCCCCCCCCTTTTAGACGTTGAATTCTTATAGGCTACGTATAACCTGGCTGGGGATTTTCTGGAATTGGAATTAGTAATCCTTAAGGGGTGATTTCCGGGATAACAATGCAAAAAATGCGGGATAACAATGCAAAGAGCATGTCGGGCGATGCTCAGTGTAGAGTTTCGTAGATGCTGCCCTGTTACAAAACATCCGTTCAAAAGGTAGTTTATTTGGCGGCGCTTACGTCATTTTACTATTCGGCACTTCCTTTCACTATACGTTTTTGACTAATAATTCAAAAACGGCTGAACCGATTTTATTCAATATAGTTTTTATTGAAAGTTCTTATCAGGCCTCACCAAATTTCAGCTTTCTAGTGCGAACGGTAACTGAGCTAGACCGCGGACAGACGGACGGATATGGCGATGTAACTGTTACGTAATAAGGCCTAATTATGTACAGAAGCATACACTGCTTTACCTACACACATATTAAAAATCTATTGAAACCATTAGAATGACCGCCATTACACCGCCATGACCAACATTATTGCGCTGGCGGTCGGGGGGGCGGATTTTCATTACGTTACCGTAGGTAATGAATTTTCATACGTTTTTACCACACTGTCACAGATAATACACTGATGTTACGTTACTGGTTGCAATAATGTTGGTAATTAATTACATACGGTTCCGAACACGGAATAGAGGATTTATGATATTGGTGTAGGTCAAGATATTTATTCGTCAATGTAAGCACATTACAATGCACTAATGAACGTCAGAGAAAAATAAAATACGTGAGTGTCGTGGAAAGTGCCTGCGAAGTGGAATCGAGTGCGATTGGAACGAAGTTATGTTATTTAATTTTTGACTTTTTCGTAAATTTGGTGGTTTTAATTTTTTTTGCATTTTTTGGAAATTTTGGAAATTTTGGTAATTTTGGAACTTTTGGAAATTTTGGAAATTTTGGATATTTTGGATATTTTGGAAATTTTGGAAAATTTGAAATTTTGGAAATTTTGGAAATTTTGGAAGTTTTGAAAATTTTGGAAATTTTGGAAATTTTGGAAATTTTGGCATTTTTGACATTTTCAAAATTTTCAAAATTTTTGACATTTTTAAAATTCTCGACTTTTTTCACTTTTATCACTTTGTCACTTCTCAGTTTCACTACACTTCACTTCACTTTATTCTATTTTATATATTTTTTATTTCATTCCATTTTACATGTTTCTCAATCGTATGGGTGTCGCGTTTTCGTGACGTGACGCTTTTTCGTGACGGTCACGTGACTTTTTTTCGCCTAGGCCCCCATCCGCGAACCGTCCGATAAGGAACTTCGTTCCAAAACTACCACCGGTTCTAACCCTACACCTCTGGCCCAAGAAGTATTATGACCGAAAAGAAATTCGACGGGACTTATTTTTTTCAAAACACTAATACATTATTAGATCTTAAAGATACAAAATAATGCGTAGTTCTTCAAGAAGACATATCAAAACAGCTTGAGAGACAGATAATGTACCTATTGTTTAATTATAAAGAAAAATAAATCCTAATCTGACTGCTTCACAAAACGTTTGATATGTTTTCCTACCTAAACCTATAAATGTGTCCTATACTCGTATAACCTGTGATAAATGTTAGATGATTTTGTAGTAGTTTTTTGGTTTGGGCCATGCATCTTTGTCCGTCATATATAGTCCTCGAACCTGCAATAACCCTTTGACATTCATGACATTTTCAAATATTTCTTAAGTGCGGGTAAAGGTAAATTTAAAGCATCGACGGGTAACATGTTATAAATATGAACACCTTGACAAAAAAATTACAAATTATTTCAATATCAACTTTCAACATACAAACTTTCAACCCCCTTTTCACCCCTTCCAGGGTTGATTTTCGGGATGAAAACTATTCATTGTCCTTTCCCGGGACTCAAACTATCTCTACACAAAATTTCATCATTATCCGTTCAGCCGTTAACTACTTAAAAATTCTTGGAACGTGTTCTGTTATCGATTCTAAGTATCTCCAGCCAACTTTTTTTCGAATATATTCCATGAACAGACTTTCGACCCTCTTCAGCTTTATTATATGTATAGATAGTTTTTATTGGAAGGCGTCACTTCCATTATTTTTTTCTATTTTTTTGGACCTACGGTTCTAAAGTAAGATGAGGGGGGGGGGGGTTTGAAGAAGAAACTATCCTGTGCCATTTCTCGAGACCCATACTATCTCTATACCAATTTTCATCTAAATCAGGTCAGCGGTAAAAAAATCCTCATACCACCTTCCAACCCCCTTTTCACCCCCATAAGGGTTTGAAAATGATCCTATGACGTTTCTCGAGACTCAAATTATCTCCATACTCATTTCTATTTAAATCGTTTCAGCGGTAAAAAAATTTCCATACAAACTTTCAACCCCATTTTCACCCCCATCAGGGTTGATTTTCGGGATTACAACTATATATTATCCTTTCCCAGGACTCAAAATATATCTATATAAAATTTCATCAAAATCCGTTCAGCCGTTTTCACGTGATGCGCGGTCAAATAAACAGATAAACAGACAAACAGATAAACAGACAAAAATTCTAAAAATTGTTGGAACGTGTTCTGTTATCGATTCTAAGTATCCCCAGCCAACTTTTTTTCGATTATCTTCCATGTACAGACTTCCGACCCTGTTCAGCTTTATTATATGTATAGATATAGAAGACAGGCTCGTTTGCGCGTTTAAAAAATAGGTTTTGAGAAGAGAAATAACTCCAGAGAGAAGTTCGTAGTTGTCTCGGATATTAATAGTGGTACGTGGACGGAAGCTAGTTTGGGAAACCATGGTCCAATTATAATTTTTTTCTATTTTATTAAAATGAGCGATTGAGAGACGTGCAAACCGTTTCTCAATCGCTCTTCGATACCTTTTCATGAGCCCTAACTCAATGTGGTTCCGTTTTTTCCTAGAAGATTTCCTTAGGTCACCTATTTAGACCATTATATTTACCATATTAGACCATATTAGACCAACTCCTCGACTCAGAAAATTATAGCTCATGTTATACTCTGCGATGTTCCGCGATGTTAGGTTAGTAACCGTAAAATTTCACTCTCAAAAATTATACTACAAATAGTTCGATTATATCGTAAACTAATTGGAAGTGTGACAAAAATTGGCACCCAACGTTGGGCCAAAACATATATTTTTACTTTATAATTTTTTTATTAAATACTGAAATTATTCGTGAAATCTTCCTATTTATTAAAATATCAAATCACGTTGCAGGTTTTACAATTAATAGTTACAATCTATATTATTAACTGCTATAATTGGCGCCCAATTAGAGACTAAAAATACTGCAGATATGCATGGAGATAGCTTATATTTATATTTTAATAAGAGTTTTCTTCTATCTCATGTTTATTGAGTGAGTTTTCACCTTCAAAATCATTTTACCTAGGTGCTTACGTTTGTTTATATATTTAAATCCACCTCCCTTTAATTAGTTTGTGTTAATTAAAAAAACAAATAAAAGCGCAAAAATATGTATCATCTTCTCTTTTTGTATATTTTCGTTAATATGATTTCTTTTATAATCATATTTTTTACTTGCATATAATAAGTACAGATTTAATCACGAAGTCCAATATTTCATTTTTTATGCTTCTCAGAACTATCGTCCTTGCTTGATTTAACAACAATTGAAATGTCATCAGCAAAAATAATTAATTTATATTGAATTGCCTGACATATAACGTTTATATAAACAATAAACATTAAAGGACCCAGTACACTACCTTGAGGGACTCAAGTTATTTTGTTGAGTTAGAGATTTGTAGTGGGTCTCTTCAGTTTCATCATTCATTGTAACAATATTTATATATTGCTTTCTTCCAGAGAGATACGTTTGTAGCCAATTTAGTGCAGATCCCCTTATAAGTACCATATTTGTCTAGTTTTTCCAGAAGTAAAGAATGGTCAACTTTTTTTTTCAATACCACGACGGTGGCAAACAAGCATACGGCCCGCCTGATGGTAAGCAGTTACCGTAGCCTATGGACGCCTGCAACCCCAGAGGATTCACATGCGCGTTATCTACCCTTTAAAAACCTATACACTCCTTTTTTGAAGAACCTCATATTGTAGGCCGCTGGGAAAATCTCGACAGGGAGTTCATTCCACAGCCACAGCGTTCGTGGGAGGCAATTCCTCTTAAACCGTACAGTGCGCGACCCCTTAGGCTCCAGGGTATGAGAATGAACACCCTGCCGGCGGCGAGCGGTGCGGTGATAAAAAGCTGCCGTGGGCATCATAACAGCTCTTCAGAGCACAACCCATTGTACAAGCGATAGAACAAACATAAGGAGGCAAAGTCTCTCCTTCTAAGTCTACTCAAAGGTTCAATATCGCTCGTGAGTTTGGGATCGTCGACGATCCGCACAGCACGCCTTTGCACCGAGCCAAAGGGCCCAAGCTGGTATCCAGGTGCTCCCGCCCAAAGGTGACAACAGTACTCCATGTGGGGTCTGACTTGCGACTTGTATAGAAGCAGTCTCTGCCCCGGAGTGAAGTGAGTGCCTTGCTCTATTGAGCACACCCAGCTTTTTGGATGCCAGCTTGGCCTTCCCTTCAAGGTAACTACGGAATTGGCCGTCACTGGAAATGTCGACACCGAGGATCCCAATACCACCTTACATTGTAAGGGTTGTGCCTGGGAACTGAGGGGCCACAGTAAATGGGGTTTTCTTAGCGGTGAACACGCAAACTTGTGTCTTTGTGGGGTTGACTCGAACTAAGTTGTCCTGACCCCAACATAATCGAAGACTTTTGACATGTCTAGAAATATTGCTGTTGTGTGTTTCTTCTCATCTAAGCTTTTTGTAATGTAATGGATTAGGTTAAAACCAGCAAGTGTAGTAGATTTTTTTTTGAAAACCGTATTGTTCCTGTCTTATGACTTTGTACTTGTCGAAAAAATACATTATTCGTTTATGCATACATTTTTCGAAATTCTTTGATCAGGGTTATAGGACGGTAATTTGCCATGTCCATTTTGTCTTTATTTTTGAATAACGGCCTTACTACTGAAGTTTAAGCAGTTCCGGAAACAACCCGCTTCGAACGATAGATTTACTAAATAAAAATAAGAACTGCTATCAGATAGGATTAACATTTTTTTATTAAATCCGTACCAGTGGCGGGGGGTCAAAATTTTTCTTTGGCAGTTAAAATTAGGGGGTTAAAATGTCTTAAAGAGCAGTAGGAAAACTGCTTAGGTGCCTGAAAATTAGGCAAGCCGACGGGAATCGTGTCCTATGGATGCGCCGCCACTGCTCTGTACTTATTTCATCAAACTTCAAAAAGTATTAAATTTGTCCATCGGAAACAATCTATGATGTGAAAATTGGGTCCCCTTAGCAAATAAATGTGGACGAGTTTAGTAAAAGGTCGGTAGAATCTGTCCAAAAAGAGAAGTATCGTGGTTTATATGAGATCTCATACATTCTACGTCACTTCTCTTTCTGAACAAACTCTACACAAAAAAACTTAATTCTTTCACTAATAGATAGCGTAAATTCTGCAATTTTACGAAGTACTGTAACAAAAAAAACAAAGTGAGACCTTTTTCCCTGCACTGACATAATTATACGGACAGATGAAACCCGACCAGTTATTAAAGTTTTAAACGTTGTCCTACAAACATTTAGCCGGGATGTGGGCAAGCGAGTCCTAAGCACCCGCATCGTGCTTATCGCGACGATATGTGACTAGTAATGAGAACGATCGATACTCGTATCAGCACTTCAAACTTTACTTATGAAGGTAACCCCCGTTTATTTGGCCTATATGAAATACCGAAATACTTCACGATAGTGACATTATAGAGGGTGGAAATTGCTTTGAATTGTTATGACTAAATTAATATTTTTTTTGGTTTATAAGGGAGCAAGCTTTAAGGTTCATATCAAATGTTTTGATGTTACTTATAAACAATTATGACATTTAAATCTATATCAAAAACGTTAAATTTATAGCTGGTTAAATTTGGCGGCCACAGCTTACGCTTTAATTGCTCGAATACAGTATCGAATCTGTAGTCATAGTCATAGTCATTTATTTATAATATTTGAAAAAAATTACATGTAATATAGTCACAACGTATAGTCACGAACCCGGATTGTTGAGCCACTTGCTATCTTTCGTAATTTAGCCGTGTAATTAATGACCAATGTTACCGACTAGCTGTCAACTGTCAGTTACATCGCTCATTTATTTACACGGCTAAATTACGAACAATGGCAAGTAGCTCAACAATCCGAGTTCGTGACTGTACAACGTACCTGAGTGCTTTCTGCCTAATAGTATCTTTTCCAAAAAAGTGTCACATAATAATAAGTGGCTTTAAAGACAACAGTTTTATTTACCTATTGTTGTCAGTTGTCACGCGTTCAATTACTACTACACTACTTAATGTGTTTTTAAGAATCAATATAATTACTTGATTTACTTATTCTCGCACAGCGTAGCTCTAGGATTGGTTATTAACACATTCCTCGCAACTCATCCTCGCTCATCTGTGGAGGAAACGCAGCCTAACGCAGGTGTGAAAGTGGTTTGCGAATGTCATCATCCTATAGGAGGATTATCAATTGAACCTGGGGTCCGCTTGGCAACCTAATCACATTCGCGTTAACACTAGTTTTTACTAAAGCAACTGCTATCTGACCTTCCGACCCAGCAGGCATATTGACCTTATTGCGATTAATGTTCGATTCCCTCACGTTGTTTTACTTTACGAGAAAGTAACTGGTAAAAATTATATGCATTTCGTTCTGCCATTCGATCGATTAATCTTTTAGTTTGCCAATGTCAAAAACCATAATTATGCATTTTGTCAGCAAAATCTTTGTACATGTATTTGTACAAATTCTTGTTTTAATTATTAATATTTTTAAATCAATTTTTACTTCAACCATCAGCTTTCATTTTATGCTTGGGCACCTGCCTGTTATACGGAGCCTATATCTAGTCAAACGTGTAATGTAACTAATAAACTCTAAAGATCCGTTTGTCACTATATTCCTAAGAAAAACCGCATTACAGTATGCATGGTTTAAGATCATTAAAAACTACAATTATTTCCAAATATATTACGTTATGATGTTATGAAGCATATATTGTATTATTTATTTTTGTTTATTAGGGAAGTAATCTGGGCCATTATTTGAATTGTTTCTATTAATCTCGATTTTTTTTGTGGTCCTACGGTAATAACGTAAATGTCTTCTTAAATAAGTACATTACATTATATAGTCTGTACCGACTTTTCGCTGCTTTTCGTTTTATTACCCTTTTTACCCACATCATTTCATCAAACAGACTGTGTTAGTGTTATAATTTTACAAATAAACAGATGGCCTGATATCTATTAGCCACACCACATCCCTGATAGCCACAAAAGCATTGTCAGTTTATTTTAATATAACGGCAATCTACAGATTTTCTTTATTATCTACTTGTTTCTGTACCTTGGCAATATTTTATTCCTTAGATGTGTTTTAAAGGAACAATCCCTCGACATTTTAATTAGCCAAATAAAAAGTTATGAACCCTCTTAACCAAGATTTACGCGGTGAATTAATATTTTCACCTTTTATGATTAAAAATGTCGTTTTGAGTAAAGTTCTCGCTGAGTTATGCTTAAAATTAAGAGGAGGTATTGTAGAAATTACCCGTTAGGTTAATTAGCGTTGAAGGCTGATCTGAGATGTTTATTAACGGTTAATATAATCGTTGTTCCGGCGGGCGGCTCTCGCGAGCAAGCCGCGCCAACCTGTTGCCGACGGCCCGCCTTCCGCCCATCGCCTCACGTCGCAGGCCTACTACCCGACTACAACTCACCAGACTGTTCCATTTCTCACTTTCTCCAAAAATCTGTACCATTACATTCTAGACTCATACTTACCTCCTCACACACGACGGTGATGATTGTCACGATGATGCCGAGCTTGTCGAGAAGGCAGCAACAGCGTCATTTTTATTACACAAAATTAATTACAAAAAACAATCGCAAAACATCGTTTTTGGTTTTAATTTTTTTTTAGAAAATCAACTGAAATACAAAAATCACTACGCAAAAAAACATCAACGAAAAATCATAGTTCGAATGGAAAAGAAGAAACGAAGGAGTATAATGCAGTGTTAGTTTACGCGACCGGCACGGGCGGCTAAGTTATCGAGAGTGGTACTAGGAAGTGAGGATGTCGAGGCTCTGGAGCCAAACGCGGCGCCGCCGCCACGGCCGAGGACGGAGTGGCAGCGGGCTGAACAGCCATGGGCCCCACCCCTGGCGCACGCGCGCTAACGTGCAGCCACGGCGCATGACCGACATCCTACCCAAAAGTGGAAAAGTGACTCCTCCAACATAGATACACCATTATGTACTAAATAAATATTGTATCGTAATAGATATTCAGCTAAACACATAATACTTATTAGCTCTATTTATGTAATGCTGGATTATGTAATACATAACAGTTCTGAACATTGTCGTTTCGTACTTATGTTACATAAAATAAAATATTCAGGAATCTATTAAATTTTAAGTTTCAATTTTATTTGGGGAATTTTGAAAACAATATTGGTCTATTGGACGTCTATTACATATTTATATATGAACATTTTTATTAGTAAGTATAGCATGGAGTTCTCTAATGCCAGCGAAGTACGCTTGACTTAGAGTAATCAAGGTTGGCTTGGCGGGTACATGTTGAAATCGGCTAATGATTTGTAAGTCCTTGTCAAAACCCACCCGGTACTCAAACGGCATCTGGATTCCCTGACTGTGCGCGTAGTCCACACTGTTACCACA
This sequence comes from Pammene aurita, assembly GCA_947086415.1. NCBI lineage: Eukaryota > Metazoa > Arthropoda > Insecta > Lepidoptera > Tortricidae > Pammene > Pammene aurita. The sequence continues at coordinate 13,766,210 of OX352302.1, forward strand.
GACCGGTTTACCGTTTGTCCTGAAGATGCTGTCGTTGACGAATGCCTGAAGACTGCCGCCACGCTGGTTGACCCTCATACTAATATGCGCTGCTATTCTCACCTGACGGGGATCGACATCATCACTTTTGTCTGAAAAAGCATGTGGATATAATATCCCGTGGTTACCTGTTCGCCTAAGCGATACATAGGATCTGATATCATCCTTATACTTCATAAGGGTATTTCTAATAAATCTAGTTTCAATTTCTGAAGCCGCAGACGGGCCAGGGTAGTTAACGTCGAGCATGCTTTTGACTTTCTCGCATTCGTTCCAATGTACGTCGAAATTTCTAGAAATGTCTATTCCATAACTTGCACCATTTCCGGTTTTTCTTGTATTCTTTTCCCAATCGGGACGATCCTATAGTGAAAACATACGTAAAAAAATAATTTTAAAATCACTAGACAGCTCAGGTACTTACCTATTATGTATTTGGATTTTCAAGACAAGCAAAACTGTGTAAAAATGTCATGGACTGGACAAAACTCAATATTTACCCAAAAGAATCGCTACAACTTACAAATCGCACATATTCCAGGCCATCAGGATTGGTGCAGGGCAGAAGTACCCACTTAATGTTCTGGATCATGACTTCGTTCTCCTCGCAAGCAGTCAGGCGCTCTATAAGCGACAGAGCCAGTCGCACGGGCGCCAAACCCCCGGTCTGTCCGGCTTCCACCAAGATTATCGGTACATTTTCTTGTTTGTTATCCTCGTCTACTGGTTTTGGCAAATGTATCGTGACCTGAAAATTTATGATATTTGCAACAACATCGCAAACGGATCTTTTATAACGTACCGGAGTTTACTCTGATTCCTGGGTTTACTTTGCTAAAAACTTTACTTCTACGCCTTCACTTTCAAGCCTCTATTACTTAGTACTATTTGTGTAACACCTATGTAAAAACATAGTACCTAACTTACCTCATAGAGATTTCTTGACTCCGATGTCAAGTATTGAGATGTGACATTGAAAATCTCGCCACAATACCTTTGTATCGCTTTGAAGTAAACCATATACTGTAAAAATATGATAATTTGTACGCATGTATTTGTCGAAGCCTGCGCTGTGGATTTAAGTCATGTCATGACAAACAAATAAATATATCTTAATTTGTATCTAATATAATTGTAGGACACTTCATACTTTTATTTCGGATTTTAATAAAAATAATATTACAAAGTATTAATTTTTTTTTTCATTTTGTTATAAGTATGGTGGTCCATGAATGTATGGAGAAAAAAAAAGTATAATAAATCTTATCTCCTCAAGGCTCCTGTTATTCTGTTATGAAAATGAAACCTATATCTTAAACTTTAGCTCATTTGATGACCATTTACTGATCGCTATGATTTCAATATTTATAAAACAATTATCTCATACGAATGAAAAAATCGAATTAACCTTTTAAATGAAAATATTAGGAGCTATATTCTTTATTCAGTTATATGTACATATAAATAATTTATCAAAACCATCAAAAACATTTCTAATTTGGAATTATTATTAATAAGTTTTTTTATCCATGTTTGTACTGCAATATTGTTTCATTCATAGCGACCTCTAAATGATGTTTAATTGTTCTCAAATTAGGTGTACATATGTTTTATGAGTATTGAAACTAAAAGAACATGGTAAAGATAAAAAAAAACTAAACTTTATATTTTTGGACCACCCTAAACCGTAGCCATAATTATTATTTTGTCTAAAATAGAATGCAGGTTCCGTTAATATTTAAGAAGAATAGTCTAGAATATTAGCTTAGTTTAGGTTAGAACTGTGATCTGGACTACGGGCAAGTGGCTACTAGAAAATTAGGTTAGATTAGGCACCCTCTGCCTAAATGTATGCCCGACTCCTACAAGTCAATACTAGTTACACTAATTAAGTATATTATGTGTAAGGTAAATTTTCCAGTGCTCAATATGATGCCCATTGATTGACACCGTGAAGTCAACTCTATTGGCAATGACTTAAGTTTAAAGATGACATGTAATGGGACAGACAGGCGACACCACGGATGAAAATTACAGTCCCAAACTCGCTGGGGGTAGATTCACTTAGCTTAGATACTAAGAACTGGCCACGTCAGATGTGACCCAATAATGAGAGCAACAAAATCTATCTAGTTAGATTGCTATGGCGATCATAGGCGGAGTATTATCCTGGCATGGAATGACTTAGTAAATCTATTCAGCCATAGTAACGGTCACGCTGTGAGAATATGTGTCCTGTGTTCACGGCGCTTACGCATATTTATAGGAACTCTGGTCGTTTATAAACTTTAAAAGGTTAAACATATTTCTATTCCGATTTGTCCCCCATTTAGGTGCTATCAAAAAAAGTCTATTAAAAAAATAAACGTGAAACGCGGAGAACTGCGGTTTGCTATAGACATAGCTAGTCCTTATTTTATCTTAAAAAACAATAAAGTACTCACGGTGCTTGTGCCAATTTCCATATCATCAACACACTCTACTTCGTCCTTCTCCGTCAGATCGTTCAGCATTTCCATGTAGCAAGGTCTTAGCATCTTGCATCTGCCAATGTAATCATACTCAAATATTTATAATTTCGCCGATATCATAAATTTACACAGAACATAGCCAATTTCGATTCCGTTGTATTATGTAAGGTTGTAGTACCAGAGTGGGTTATGGAACAAAACATTTTTCGAATACGGCCCATGGATGGATTGAAAAATGAAAAAGGGGTTTTCGAAGCACACTCTGTAGGTGATTTGATCATATACTTCAACCTATTTAAGATATTGAACTTAAAAAAATACTCATGTATCAAGTCAAGCGTTTTTCAACACAAATTTTTTTTTTAAGAAAATAATGCTTTGTTACTCAATTTATGTTTAATATCGTATATATTTTCTCATTAAATAGTTTGGTTTTAGATATTCTTACCCACAAACAGTGTTAACAAGTGGCTCTGGCTGCGGTGTCGGTGACGTTTCTGAAAATCAGCGATGAGCGAATATAATCGAACGAGCGCCGTAAGCGAAGTGAAGTTCTTATTGACAGCTTCGGACACAACGGAACTATCTACAGGCAGACGTCTGTCAATTTCGATGGCTTTTTGATTTTGATTAGTAGTTCCGCGATAACTTTAGTAAATTTAGTCTGATCCTTATGAAATTTGGTGCGGTTGTAGCAGAGATTAATAAAATATGAGAATTCTTGTATGAACAGGATCGATCTATTCTATAGTACCTACCTACTATCACAATTATGATAGAAGTATCGTGACATTTATGAAGTTTTATGTTCCCAGGATGCGGCTAATAAAGATAAAATATATTTATTCTTTAATTTAGGCACATTACAATGCACTTATGAACATCAGAGAAACAAAAACTACCACCGGTTCTAACACCTCTGATCCGAGAAGTATTATAAGATATATTGGGAGGCAACAGTTAAAATATTAATTTATTTAAATAGTTCTCTGACTGATGCACCTGCCTTTAAGTTATACGGAAAGCGAATGGCTCTTTTTTTAAACAAATAGAATACCATATGACATTACATTATGAAAATAACTGTGATAAACTAAGCGAGCTGTGTCAATATTCGTTAGGGCCTAACGTTAATTCTCCTAACGCCATGAGCGGCTTAACTTAATCGAAGAGTGAATTTTCTTATATGAGGACTCCATTGAAGATTTTTGTCCAACGTCGAAGCAAGTAACAGTGCTTTATGTACTATCTCTAAACATTCATTATTCATAATTTTGTTATCATATTTGATGACGCGGCATTTAAAAAAAAATATTTTGCATAGGGACGGCATAAGAATATCGACAGCTTTTACTTGAATCAAACTTATAGCTAAACACCTAAATAATTAATAAAAGCCAAGAAATTTTTATTCTACTTCAACAAGATGAATGTAATAAACTTGTTGGCGATAAACATTTTGTAACCGATATGCATAAGAATCAGTTTCGTGAAATGTGTACAACGTGATACAAAAATATCTGGATGTCATAGAGTAGGATTTGACAAGTTCAACGTACTAGACTAAAACCCAGTGTTCTTGCTCTAATACGATAAATACCAGTGCATTTATTACATGATTGTTTGTGATATGATATCATTATGTATCGATCGTCATTGCTTCCCATAATTGCATTAGAGATAAATGGATAATGAAAAAACTTTCTTCGCCATTTCAATTAAAAGTGACCTGGCGTTGGAATCAGTTCTGAGATATAACTGGGAGCTTAGCCAAGATGATAATCGTTTGTAGAAAACGAATTGAAACGCTATCCGCATATCTTTCGCACTATGGAAGAGTGATAGAGAGACCGATAGCGTTTCGTTTCGACTACAAACGATTGTCATCTTGGCTAAGCCCCCAGAACCTTTTAACAAAACTGTTAAAAGTAACAAAACAGCGTGTATGATTCCATGGATACTCGTATGTGATCACCGTGTTCATAAACGCTTACGATGTTTATGCCATGCCATGTTAATAAATTAAACGAAAAATGAAAAAATCCCTTTGCAAACATAGTTTTTTGTGTACAATCGATTGAAAGGCGTTAACTTACCAGTGCTACCCAACGACGCTGTGAACAAACAATGTGTTGATCAACTCGTTAGTAACAGTTGGAATAACGGAAAAATAGATACTATAGTTATAATAAAACTACTCTCAAAAACTTTCCGCGACGTTCTGTTGTAGGTACTAAAAGGCATAAAATGATCTGTGGCAAGCTGATTTATTTACTTACTAGATTTACAAAACATTCGTAATATTCTTCAGTATATCAGGCAGGACAGAATTCCTGATCCGTCTTTGCACTCAAAGGCTCTGTTATGTCTTCTAGTGCTTCTCACCGTATGTTACTGTCTTTACTCCTAGATTCCAGGAAGTCTCTTAGCCTCTTCGCTTGATTCATTTTCAATTTAAAAAATATATAATATAGTTTTTTTTAAGGTAGGTAATACTAATATCTATTAATTTAATTCTTAGAGATTTATGAATAAAATAAATAAAAACACAATTCTTATCGATATACAAATAACCTATCATTAATATTGGCAGGTCGTATTGGCAGTAATTTATATTTTCAACCAACTTTAAGTTTTCCATGGAGGAGATTTTCAATTCGTGGGGATCTTTTTTGTAGCTTTTTGCAAGTTTTTAGGGTTCCGTACCTCAAAGGAAAAAAAGGAACCCTTATAGGATCACTCGCTTGTCTGTCCGTTTGTTTACTCCGAAACTACTGGAGCAATTGAGTAGAAATTTGGTACACATGTGTAAGTTGTTAACCCAAAGATGAACGTAGAACGGAAATTGATTAACTTTAAGCATGAGGGCTACTTTTGGGGCGTAAATGAAAAAATAAATAAAAAAGTTCTGCGAACTATATAAACTATATTGTGTTAAATATCAAATGAAAGGGCTCATCATGAGAATTTCAAATATTTTTTTGTATAATTTTAGGATAAATGGTTTTAAAGTTATTTAAGAAAATAGGCGAAAATTTACCATTCCCATAAGGGGGGCTTATCTCCGAAACTATAGGGGCAAAAATTTTATAAAGAAATATAACAAATAGTTATTTGCCTACATATTACAGGAAAACCTATAAAAACTCTATTGCATTATAAGTAACATAACATTGGTTTACGAAACACATATGGAAACACTTCGTTCGTCGAAATTGGTAAAACGCGTCTTTCTCGGAAACAGTTTGACGTTTAAAGCTGAAATTTGGAAAGGACATAGAAAATATCGGCTGTAACAAGGTTTTAATTTTACGAGGATGTTTAGGTGGATTAAGGGGGAAAGAGATTTTATTTTTCATTTGTAAGATACATGTGGGTTACCAATAAAAATCTAGCAAAAAATTGGAACAGCTGACTGATTTTGACTTCATTCTACGAGCAGTTTTGGTGAAAACGAATTTGAATATGCAGTTTTTCAACCTTCGTTAGTACGATGGGTAGTTGACATTCGGGAGGTCGCGGGTCTCCTCTGGATGTGATTGGCTCAGGAGCGGAACAAGTGATGTACACTAAGCTCAGCAGTGGGCAATAAAAGATAGAAATGATGAATGCTTTTACTTCGTCTACTCTCTATCTCCGCATATTTGCATATCCTGATAAAATCACTGCGTGTACTCGTATCACTAAAATCTGTCTGAGGATAAGTAACCATTAAGAAAACTTTTCTGCATTTGACACGGTGAAAATAATTAATAACGTATTCGTTAGGACACTATTGTGTTCTGACAAGAAACGCAACATATTTGATAAAATGTTACACTGCACTTGATAAACTTCATAAAGATAAATTAAAGGCAACATTACTTTCCTGGTTAGAAGACAAACGTATTCGGAAATTAAATTGCAATCCTTTATTGTCGACATGACTGAGGTGCCGGATGATAATATACTTGACAAGAGGAAAGGTTTCCCTTTAATTTAAAACCGCCACTTTAATTTTACTCTTTATGTTTTCTTTAGTTATAATTGCGGAGTTTTACTTATAATCTGTCCATGAATGCGTTATGAACTATTACTAAAAATGTAAACGGTCAACCGGCGGGACATACAGTGCACGGCTTATTTTATATTGGTTTTGTTAGTATTTTTGTTATATTTATATACTTATTGTTATATTATATTTATATAAATATTTAGTTATAAAACATACCTGCTCTTGTTTATTATGATATGACTGACGATGATAATGAATCCCTTTACTCTGCTTGCGACTTGTCGTCTTCCTTTCTTTCTCTCGACAACACTTCTGAACCCGAAACGCTCGGTAACCTAATCACGCAAGAATTTCAAAATTCAACTCAACTTTTCAATGTTTGCCACATAAATGCACAAAGCATTCCTAGTCACCATAATGACCTCCTAGATACCTTTACATCGAGCAGCGCGCATGCAATACTCATTTCAGAGACTTGGTTTGAGCCCAGCCTTGCGTCTACCGCGTACGGCCTTCCAGGATATGTGCTGTTGCGCAACGACCGCACGGGTAAAGGAGGCGGCGGCGGTGTCGCCATCTACCTCCTTATTCTAACATCTTCGGTCGACCACGTGAGGAAGGTAGGATAGCTTTCTGCTCCGGGGTTTTCGCGACACGACCTTATCTTTTTATGCTACAGAGTTCGACCTCCTAAGCCTCAAGCTCTTTCTGTTCAATTACGTAGTTTTGCGAGGTTGGACTCTGATGCACTAATGAGGGACGCACGCGCGATTGACTGGGCACCTGCATTTACGGCACCAACAGTTGACGAGGCAGTAGCTATACTTAACACAGCGGTAGTAAAACTGTTTGACACTCACGCGCCCGTTCGTAACGTCAAACTCAAACGACCGCCCGCACCTTGGATTACTCGAGTGGTCCGTATCGCAATGACGAGACGTGATCGGGCGTTTCGCAAATATAAACGCGATCGTTGCGACGAGAACTGGAGTGGATTCAAAATTGCGAGAAATAGATGTAACAAGATGATTAGGGACGCAAAGCGAAAGTACATCCATGATAATGTTATTTCTAGCTCTCCAACCGACACCTGGAAATTCCTTAAATCAATAGGGATAGGAAAATCTCCAAACCATTCAAATACCTTTTCTGCCTTTTCTTTGAACGAATTAACACGCATTTTTCAAAAGGTTCCACTCTGGATCCCTTAGCCCTTTCTAGAGGTATTTCGTACCTTCGCGCCCTCCCTTGTGCTTCTAAAACTACATTTACTTTCACTTCGGCCTCTGATGATGAGATAGTAAAAGTAATTGTATCCATAAAGTCTAATGCGTTAGGACATGACGAGTTAAGCAGAGTTATGATTTTGCACATCGTGGCATGCATTGTCCCTGTGATAACCCATATTGTTAACTTCTCTTTACGTTCAGGAATATTTCCCTCTTCGTGGCGCAGTGCCTTTGTTATCCCTCTGCCTAAAGTCCCTAACCCTTCATCGCTCAAAGAGTTCCGTCCTATTTCAATTCTCCCATTTTTGTCCAAAGTCCTTGAAGCTATAGTTCATAAACAGTTAACTTCCTACATTTCTGATAATCTAATCCTGGGCGAAAACCTGATTGAAACGGAGAGATCCGTTTCAATCAGGTTTTCGCCCAGGACATAGCACGACAACAGCTCTTATTAAGGTCTTAGAAGACGTAAGGCAAGGCATTGAATCTTCTTTCGTCACTATACTAATCCTTATTGATTTTTCGAACGCTTTTAACGTAGTAAATCACGAAATCATTGCTTCTTGCTGCTCTTAACCAATTAAGTATCGTGGTCGTCGGCAGGCAGTTCGTGCTAATCGAGCACTGTCCGATTGGTGCGATCTGTCTTCCGGTGTTCCACAGGGTGGAATACTCTCTCCGTTACTTTTTTCCATTTTTATTAACCTTATAACCCCTTTCATTCAGTCTTCTTTTCACTTGTATGCCGATGACTTACAGATATATACTCAGGCTAAAATCGAAGATCTGGACGAGGCTATAGACCGGATTAACGTAGACCTTAATCGTATTTCATCTTGGTCATCTGACTTTGGCATCGGCGTTAACCCATCTAAGTGTCAGGCTATATTACTTGGAGGTCCGCGCACTGCCTTGGCCTTCGATAAATCACTCCTTAAACCAATTCTCTTTGAGGGTAATGTAATACCGCTCTCGTCGCAGGTAAGAAATCTAGGGCTGATCATTGACCGTGGTTTGACCTGGGAACCCCAGGTATCCGATGTGTGTCGTAGAGTAACTAACACTCTGAGATCGTTATATAGGTTTAAGCACTTTCTGCCAGTAAGTACAAAGACTCTGCTTATTCAGGCTCTTGTCTTGCCTGTCATAGATAGATAATGGTGATGTGTGCCTTACCAATATTTCACAAGGGCTTTTAAACAGGCTGGATAGGCTCCTCAATAGTTGTATTCGATTTATCTACGGTCTCCGGAAATACGACCACGTGTCTGCTTTTCGGCTGAAGCTAAGTTGGCTGCGTATTAGAGAACGCCGGTGTCTTAGGATCCTAACTACGCTCTACAGTACTTTATTTGATCCTGCAGCGCCTGAGTACTTGCGTTCTAAATTTCAGTTTATTATGGCACAGCCAGGCCGTGAGCTTCGCACCTCCCGTAAATTGTTACTCACAGTCCCCTACCATCGTCCCGGTTCTATATCCAATTCTTTCGTGAAACAGGCAATTCGTCTTTGGAATAGTCTCCCTTTGGATATTCGGCTAGCTCAGACTAAATTCTCATTCAAGCGCAAGTTGCGCAAGCATCTTACAGAAAAGTCTCTTAACTAAGAATCATAGTAGATTAGTAGCAGGTTATATATTATATATTATATGTAGTAATGTGTAAAGTAAATATATATATATATATACAGGGTGGAAATAGATTTTGGGTCAGTGAGGGCAGCTACCAGGTCCCGTGTTGCTAGGCGAAAATGATCTTAGGAGACCTTCCTTCGATTTCAAATTAATGAAGATTGGCGTTTACAGATTTTGGAAAAAACATACAGGGTGCGAGAAAATGGTCATTTTTGACAAACTTTTTTTTTGATGCCAATCGATCCCATTCCTGTCCAGGATCAAAAGCTTGTATGGGACGAAAAAGAAATTACTGGCTAGAAAAGCCATAAATCGAGAAAAACTTTCCCCATACAATTTGTATAAAAATGAAAAAAGTTTTTTTTCTTTCATGTATTTTTTTTATGTCAATCGATTCCATTTCTATCCAGTATCAATAGTTTCCTTGGGGTCAACTTTCGGTAATGTACAAAAAAGCCAAAAAAATAAAGAAAACTGTTTGCATACATTTGCTATGGAGAAAAATTAAAACTTTATTCTTATTTATCTGTCACCCTAATTCGTCCTCCTATGCTGAATGACTGTATGAAAACACTAGAGTTCTAAAATTTTAAATAACAATAAAAGGGAATTATAAGTTATTTCTCTTGGTTCGATTACATTTTTAACAACAAACAGCTATGCTGGAAAGCTTGAAGCCAATTCACCTTAAATAAAAAAAAAACAGAATCGAGCGGGGTATTTTGAATTTCGAACTAATCGCTCGTTTATGCTAGAGCGTTTGTAAAGTGTTCTAAAAATGATGTCGAATCAAGAAAGGTTAGAGTTGTTAGAAGCCTATTTCGTAAATAATAAAAACTTTACGGCTGCTGTGGAGTGGTACAGAGTAAAATACCCATTAAGAGTGACTCCAACAAGGAAAGTTATAAAAACCCTACTGAATAATTTCCTACAAGATGGTAGTTTCAAAAAGAAAACTAGGTACCGGATAGAAATGGAATCGATTGACATAAAAAAATACATGAAAAAAAAAACTTTTTCATTTTCATACAAATTGTATGGGGAAAGTTTTTCTCGATTTATGGCTTTTCTAAAACTAAATCTTCCGAAAACTACTGTCGAACGCCATTACATTGGTTGCCATTTTATCACCTATCACGTCATGCGTCACTTTTGCACTTACATACTTGTTAGAACGTGACCGCTATGGTTATTTTTATTTAGCGTTTGGCAAGTATACACTGTTAATTATAATACTTAAATTATATTCTAAATTAAAATTTCTCCGAGTCGTCAAAAGCTGCGCTCGTTGCGTTTTTAAAATCTTCCACTGGGCCATCAGCCATCATACTTTGTAAGTGGGCACTCCAAAACCATATGCCGAACCGTTTGCTTTGGGCATCCACACACGCAACATTCCTGGTCGCTCCATCCCCATTTTTTCCGGAGATAGGCAGGAGTGATTTCTGTTCTAAGTCGGTTGAGCATACACCACACACGGCGTGACTCGCCGAATCCAGGTGAGTGTTCTCACGGGTTTAGCTCCGAGAGATCGGCTGGAGTGTCTGCCTCTAGCCATTCTTCTGACCAGTCGTCGTTTAGGTTCCACTGGGAGGGTGGCTGGTGAGTGAGCAGGGCTGGTGGATTTCGGAACTTGAGCCTTGTGTAGCTAAACTTGGCCAGGACTCTGTTTAGAGAAAGTTCTGGATGCTTACAGGTTTTGTCTTTCTCTCTGAGCAGGTGTTGTTTACGGCGGAGGCAATGCCACTCAAAGCCGGAAGCCAGTGCACGGGGGTGGGTTTTATGCATCCTGTTATAAGACGCATTGTAGCGTTTAACTGTGTATCTATTGCACTTGGGTGGCACTGCTATGGTATAATTAACGTACGGAACCCTCTCCACTCGAGTCGAACTCGCACTTGTTTATGTATATTACCGATCATTCGAAGATCGCTGGAACTGATTTGGAAAATACTTTTTCGGTTTGAAAGGACATACTTGATAGTTGGTCCCTTGAGGCCTATACCTATTTGCAGAATAAATGATTCGAATTTGGACTTCAATGCCAATCTTCTTCTTACAATCGGTACTGTAGATATAGTAAAAGCAGTAGTAATAATGTAACAAAATCGTTAATTTTCACATTATCAACAGATAAGTCGCGCTTTTTCCTAAACAGTAGAGTTCTAAAGTACCTATGGACGCAATTAAATGGACAACAATATGTGTACCTTAACGACCTTGAACATTTACACATAAGGTTGTTTTGTCCAATAAATCATTTCTTAAATGCTAGAATTGATAAAACATGCATAGATACCTGCCGTAAGTAGTAGAAGTAACTGAACGTAAAGGAACATATTTTAACAATTTTATTTGCACTTGTAACTTCTCCAGTGTTTGTAAATTCTTATCGTCCGACAACATTATTTATGGAACACTTTGATTATCAAGAACATTGCTCATATTTTTTATATTTCGTATTGCCTTATTTGAGTATACTTCTTAGTAGAGGGTAAGTACATTGCAATGAAAAACGGTGTGTACTCAAACAATTCGATATAATTATATTAGTGAAGCATATAGTTGCGTTTACACACAATGTACATTTTTGGCATAATTTTGATACCGTTCCGAAGCAAAAATATGTAAAATAAAAAATACTTATTTTGAAATTCCCTGTTTCACAGGGATACTTCTAAACAATTACGAATCTTGAAAAAAAAGTCCTTTAGAAAGCTTTATTAATCGTTCATTAAAAAAATATAATGTCAAACTAAAACGTTATAAGTATAACGTGTGTACTAAAAAAAATTTAATGGAAAAAATCTAATCAAAATGTTTTTGCGATCGTAGAATGATAAGGTTTAATAAGGATAAGAATAAAAATTCGTTTATCGTGGTAAAAGAATACAAGTAATGGTGGTGTATTTCATTTCAGGCTGTTTCGCTCATGATATCCAAGGAAATTTCCCTTTTATGTCGTGTGCAAACGCAACTATATCATTCCATGATCGGAAAAAACTTTTAGCATCGTCAACAGTTTTTTAGTACACCCGTAACTATAAGTATATAATGTTTTAGTTTGACATAACATTTTTTTTAATGAACTAAAAGCCGTATTTTTTCTGCTACAACGGCCACTAATACCCTTATACTTACCTAAGAACCTCGTAAGTTTATCAATTTAAACTTAGTTCTGATATGCCGATGATTAGCTTCCAGACTTGCAAAATTTTCTGTAGGTAATAAATATCTATATCAACTTTAGATACTCCTCAATTTTGTAGTGAGACGAGAGTGGAGCATTCACCTGAAACCTTCGCCGCCCTTTGGGATAAACGTCTGGTTCCCTCAACTCCAACCCAGCTACCAAGCAACCCGACCCCCCTACTCCAGACGCAACCTGCTTAACCGTATCTAAGAATGCGATGCAAAAGACAATTCTTTATTTTCCCAATGGTTCTGCGGGCGAGCTAACACCTGTTGTAGACGCGGGTTCAGCTTTACTTAAGAGGGACTGATTTCGGTTACGGTTTTACCGGTATGAAACCGGTATTCCATTACGATACCGTAATGGTGTAAAGGTTACGTGCGCCGCGCCAACATAACGGTACCGTAACCGTTTTGAAATATCGGTTACCAGTAATCGATTTAAAGGTAACCGAAATCTTTAAAATACCGGTTCGAAACCGGTATAATAAGGGTTACCGAAAAAAATAAGCGTAAAGACAAAACGGCAGCGCCGGCGGTTTGGCAACGACGCCAAAATCGAAATATCGGTAACCTTTAAAAATCTGTTAAGGTACCGGAAAAATAAAGGTTACCGTCATATTTCGATAGCGAAATATAAAGGTTCCGCTACCGAAACCGCTATTTGAAAACCGATATGACGTCATATCGGTTATAAAATATACCGGTATTTTTCGGTTATGCAGTCTCTGCTTAAGAGTCCGGTAAAGTTTTTTTTAGATTTCGCTTAATTTTTTGATACTATTTTGCTGTAACTCACAAAACTTCTATTAGTTTGTTTACATATTTTGAAAGATCGTTTTTTTTTAAACTGCATAAGTGGAACACTATCGATATTGTGTTTTATTTATTAAAAAAATAACACCACAACAGCTGTTTTGCGATTTTTGCTTGGAGAGGTAAAAAAAGTAAGAATTAGTACCTAAAATATAGGAATAAGGGTATAAACACCGTTTTAAACGATACTACGATAGCTACGATACGAAAATAATGATACCGTTTTAGGAATAAGTGGAACAGTTTTATTTCATCTTCATATATATTTTTAAGCAAAAGTATGTTCACTTAGAGCAATTTTAAGAAAAATTGCCGAAGTTTGAAGAATTGGTGATATTTTTGGATTTGTTTTAAAATATTTCATAATAATAAAATTTAAGAAACTAAATTGACTCTATGCTTAGATGGTTCACGCTGTTGGAACAGCGTGAACTATCCTTTAATCAGATAATATAAAGTACATAAGAGGGTACAGTCGACTACAAAGAGATGTATCCACTTTTTCACCTTAATGAGTTCTAATAAGGTTCAAAACTGTTCAATAAAAAATCATGCGACAAGTTTGCACAAAACAACGTCCTCACTAAACAAGCTCTGTAAGAATTGAATTTTCGGATATATATACTTCCAACTATCTTATCAAAAGCAATTCATGTGTGTTGTATAATTATTAGCGATTTTCGTTTTCAAATCGTTACCGGACTCTTAAAGAAGTGACCGCCCTTGTGAACCTGATTTCAGCAAGCCGTGTAAACATCGCAATCACCCCGGTTCTCTATGGTGCCAACCTCATCGCTCCAGCAAAAAAGGCTTTAAGGCTTTATCAAAACTTTCCTTCGGGTGCACTTTTCAGGCGCTTGACATCAAAAATCTGTTGCCGAAAATTTTATAACTAATAAACCATACAACCTTTTATTTGAAATACACCCCGATATTGCCCTTTTCATAATTCGTTTTTGTCTTTTGACCCCCAAATTAACATATTTACTTCGATGCAGCCAGATATGTAATTTCCACGTTATACTGTCATCGATCAAATGAAATTATATTTAAAGTTAGTTGTCAAATTACATCGTCCGTGAAAAGTTTCCAAGTGGAATTCGGACAAAAGGTTCGGAGGAGCATTATCATCTGGTGGATATATGCCCGGCGGGCAGATCCATCATTGTATGGCGCTAGTCCGATCTGTCCGCAGTCACATCTGTGCCCACTTCCCTCCATACATTGACGGAACTACCCACTGGGCACATCCGCCAGACAGATCCGGCGGACAGATCCATTAATGTATAGCGCTAGTCAGATACATCTCTGGGCACGGATGTGTCTGCGGACAATTAAATTTAGATTTTAGGCTTGAAATGGTGGGATGGATGACAAGGCTCAATATGGCTGAAACTAGTGGGTCGCCCTGCTGACAGCCAGTTGCTGATGATAGGTTTTGAAGAGGAGGTGAGTGAGTATTCATTTGTCGATCTGTGTGTGTGTGTGGCATCTTAATGCTCATTGCTCACGATTATAAGGCGTTTTAAATTTTTGCTAGATCCATTTTGTTACAAATTACTAGGGTAATTGTGCTAGTTTCCAGTCCAGGTTCAGTTTACCGTCCACTTGATTAAACTGCTGCATTTCGTAATGGGAAACACTTTTTAAGGTCAACATAGTTTATATTTATAGTTTATTCTTTAGTAGATTTTTTAATTTAAAGCTTTTATTTTTGGAAAACCTTGAAGATAAACATATAAATAAGTATGGACAGAAAACTGACAAGAGTGGACGAAAACTAGCACAATCACCCTACTACAGATCTTGTATTCCAAGCTGCAACAAAGAAACATACTTCACCATTTATCATGACCGCATAGATCGTCATCATAGGTAGGTAGAGACGACTTCGATTCCGTTTACCATGCAATTACCTACCTCAAATACAAAATGACCTTCACAAGTTTGCAGTTATATACTCTTAGTCGCCCTTTCCTTTCCTATAAAATAACGTATTTCAGGAATAAATAAGGACACTAAATGTGATATTTTCAAGTCAAAGGTACATCATTGTCGGTTGTCAATAATGCGTTGCTGCCTTAGAAATTCATTTAGAAATACATTTTATCAACAACCGACAATGACTTGAAAACGCCACAAACGTTGATTTATAGGTACTGTTTAATATTCGAGATTTATTTTTACAAATTTTTGTTTAATTTCACATTTACAATACAAATCTCACAAATTATACCCGGATGACGTAAACTGACATTGCCGCTTTTTATTTTTATCCTTTTGAGAGCCTGAAGATGGACCAGATTTGATTCATAGTTCACCAGATCGCACTGGACTTTTTTAAGTCGGCTAGTAATGTTATCCTGGGATTTTACTAATCTGTTGACGAGGTCCGATGATGACCTTGAATAATACCCTAAAACACGTCATCCCATAACGATTACCTACCATAAATGATTGATTATGCTAAGTTCAGCACAGTCATAACTAAAAGCTGGTCTCAATATTAAATAACGTAAGTTACTAAATATTTGTCCGAAGCTTAAAATGGTCACAAAACTCTGAAGTTTCGCTATTGTTTTCCTTCGGCGGAAAGGTCGGGGTAGGAAGATTATCTCATACTATTAATAGATGTTGCAAAACAGACCGTGACGGATTAAGGAGCCAATTACCAGTACTTACTAGGAATTAACTCTGATTTGAATACTAATTTGTTTGACAGTCCTATTTTGGTGTTATAGATTTTGGATAGGTGTCAATTACCGTCTAGGGCAAAGTTGAATCGGTTCTTGGCAGGTATTTATTTTTATAATTGAACGAATTTGCGTCCATGATCACCGGAGAGTACAATACTGGTTATAATTCGGATCAAGAAGATTACCTAATGCCCATTTTGTGTAAGTAGTGTACTGATACTGAATAGGTCGTTAAAAAATCCAGATAGTAAATGCAAGGAGCATTGGGACGCTTGTTTGCTGGAACAGAAGGACCGTATAATTTTAAAAATTACTACAGCAAACACCTATTTCAACGAATTTGGTATGTCCAGGAACTGCTGCGGGCATATGAGACACTGTATATATGTTAGTACGCAGAAATAGAATAAATAAATAATTCCTTATTTTACGAAATTTGTTTTTAAGGATTACCAAATTCTTTTTTTATTTGGTCAGCGAATATTCTAAATCCTTCGTACAGCTGCGGCAGAACTGTGGACAGATTATCCTCAGGAAAGATGAATTCGTGACCATCGGTTAGCTCCATTGTGTACGAATAGGGGATTCCAGCAACTCCGAACGCGAAATCATCACTGCCGCCTGCTGCGGGATACCACTGCCCTGCGCTCAGGACTTTGAATGGTTGCCCACCGGCCCTTTCCACGGCACTAGATACCTTTCGTGCAAGCCTATCTAGCTTCCTCCATGACTTTGGCAAACTGTCGCCAGTGTATCCCCAAGGGTACACCAAGTACTGCCCATAAGCGTGCAGTGACACGTATAGCTTAATCCGATCTTGATATTGCATCATGATATTACGGACCATTTGTGTTTCTGGCTCAGAGAAGGGTTTGGGGCCGGCGTAAGTTTCCTTGTCGCAAGGGTTGTTGGAGACCCCACTGACGCCCCACTTGAAGCCGTAGTTTCTGTTTCCATCTACTCCGTAGCATGAACGAGCGGTCTTCGATCTCGTTTTTCTCCATAATCGTTTCTGTAACAAATAAGCCTGTTATTGGACGAATGTCCATCTGTTGCATTTGGTAAGAAGCAATTTCTACGCCAAATTTTGAAATTTAAGTATAAGAGGATTTCAAACTTCCCTTTTAAGAAACCGGGAGATGTTAATTTATAATTTAGAATTTCTACCATTTAACTAGAGACATTCCTAGGTATCTACTCGTATACTAAGAGCAGGAACTCCACATTTACAAGCGTCGGGCTGATGGTCACCAGTCGGGGGCAGTACTCGCAGAGCGAGAGTTGCGCATAAACCGTCCGGGTTGACGACGGTCAGAATGTACCAGTCCAAACCGTCCGGCTGTAAGACACTAGTTGGTAAACATGGGGTACTTCTTGAACGGAAGTCACGCGTAAGCGTGTAGGGTAACGGGGTGGTAACGGAAAGAATGTATCAGTTCAGAGCGTCCAGCTCTCGTGTCATGTCCGGGTATCAGACATCAGCCAGCGGAAGTATGCGGGGTACTCACAGAGCGGGAGCTGCGCGTAAACTCGTAGCCGTCCGGGTTGACCACGGGAAGAATATACCAGTCCAAACCATCCAACTCCTGCGCCCGGCTATCGGTCGCCAGTCGGTGGATGATGTATGTAGCCATTGCGGGTGCCACCCATTCACGAGCATGAATACCTTTTGGGTGAAAACACTGTTACAATGTAAAAGAGTGACCATACTAAATTTAATACAGTGAGAGATCACACACGATGAGAGATCTAAAAACAATTATCGCAAGCACCGATATGTAGGTGATAGAGAACGGGATACAGAATCAGCCCAAAACAAATGACCCTACAAAATTATAGTGCTGTACGAATGACTCGTAGGTATAGCAATTTCTCGGTCTGTTTTATTTGACTATAGCCAGTGATAAGACTGGCCGGTTACAAATTTTCAAGAGCCATATTTTTGGTAAATCTTGTTTGAGACAATGATCGCAAGTCACAAACAATATGAATTTGTATGGGTCGTTTTCATATTCAATAAAATTTTCAACTCAAACAACTAACTAATACTGTGTAATACTAATAATGTTGAAAATGCACATTGGTAATGCACAGAGCGTCCTAGTTCGGACGCAACGACTCCACCGCACTACAACTGTCGCATGTGACATAATAGCACAATCAATATACGACAAAACTCGAAATCCGCCGGACAGTTCTGAAAGGAGATCGTCAATTTTTGTTAGATGATACGGCCCAGATTATTTAGGACTGTTTAGGAATGGTTCATATCTTTGAAGAATCGTCATAATATCTAGATCAGGATGGTGGTAAAAATATTGCGAAATCTAATGGGAAAATTGAAAAATCATGCATTTCAAACTTGAATCTGACAAGGACAATATTTGAAAGCGTGCTTGCCTATGATTTATATATTAATGTAAAAAAAGTACCGATTTTTTAAAGATAATGTACAAAAGCAGACTTGAAAACAAAATGGAAATCATGATGAAATAATAAAAAAACATTTTTTTTATGCGTATTTATAGGTCCTGTATGTCGGTAAACAAAGACGGCTGTCAAACCATCGTTGATACTATTAACTGAACATTCCTAACACCTATTGCGAAGGGATAAGGTTTACTACCGTTAAGTGCGATAGCACTAGTATCTGACATTGCAAAATTGAAAAAAAGATTTTGTTATCGAAGGAGCATGATATTATGCCATTATGAAACCCACTCTTAATACTCAAACTCCGATCAAAAATGCAAAAATACGCATTTTAAATCTTTAGGCGTTTACATACAGTCGATTTCTAATTTAAACTTTCGTATTCGTAGGCTTAGATACTATTTTAATATTACAATGTTCTAACTTACCGAACAGTATCAAAACGCAGATTATGTAACGGTATACTTTGACAGTGTCAAACCAAAAAACAATCCCGTTTCAGGCCAGGGTGAAGTTAAACTTTATGTCAATGCCATAAGGCCGTTAACGACTTGTCTTGCTGTATTTTAATCGCGGAAAAATCAACATAATGTTTATTTATTTAGTATTTCTAATTCCCGTTTAATTTTTTTTGCAATATTTTGTCTAATTTAGTAATAAAATGAGTATTTATTTTACACTAGCTGTGCCCGCGGCTCCGCCCGCGTGGAATTCGGTCTGTGTCAAAAAGCGGCTAATTCACCCCTAATTTCTCTCCCGCTACCCTGGAGGCGGAACTTGAAGTAAAGTTGATACGCGAGAGGACAGTAGTCCTAATAAAATATTTTACAATTACCACGAAATGAAACTACATTCAAAAATGAATACTTTTTTTATCCTATAATTTTTTTTGGCATGTAATAGGTGTATATCGGACGATACAGAACCACTTTTGTATTTATACGTTCATGTCCACGGCAAATATCATCCAAACCAAATCGATCCTCCCGTCAAATCAGTCTAAGCATGAAAGGTAAGAACAGGCGCGCTTGAAATTGGGGTGGGTCACAAATGTAGAAATGTTTTTTTCTAACCGGCCAAGAGCATGTCGGGCGATGCTCAGTGTAGAGTTACGTAGATGCCGCCCTGTTACAAAACATCCGTTCAAAAGGTCGTTTATTAAGGGATATTTGGCGGCGCTTACGTCATTTTACTATCCGGCACTTCCTTTCACTATGCGTTTTTGACTGATAATTCAAAAACGGCTGAACCGATTTTATTCAATACTAGCTGTGCCCGCGGCTCCGCCCGCGTGGAATTCGGTCTGTGTAAGTGGCTAATTTGCCCCTAATTTCTCTCCCGCTACCCTGGAGGCGGAACTTGAAGTAAAGTTGACAAATGGATCCAATTACCACTAAATGAAACTACACTCAAAAATCAATACTTTTTTTGGCATGATTTAAACGACATAGAGTAGTAGGTGTATATCGAATACAGTACCACTTTTCCAAATCGATCCTCCCGTCAAATCAACCTAAGCATGAAAGGTAAGAACAGGTGCGGTTGAAATTTGGGGGGGGGGGGGGGGTCACAAATGCATAAATGATTTTTTGAGGGGGTCAGTAACGTTTTTTTCTATTTGAGGTGTACTTGGGGGGGGGGGGGTGACTCATGCAAATTTAACTCAATCTGTAGTGAGTGTAGTGGCTGCCCCCCCCCCTTTTAAGCGTTTAATTTTTATAGGCTACGTATAACCTGGCTGGGGATTTTCTTGAATTGGAATTAGTAATCTTTAAGGGGTGATTTCTGGGATAACAATGCAAAAAAAACCGGCCAAGAGCATGTCGGGCGATGCTCAGTGTAGAGTTTCGTAGTTGCTGCCCTGTTTGGACCCACGGTTCTAAAGTTAGATGGAAGAGACGCCCTTTTTTGATTGAACTTTCAAATCTAATATTTACGAAACTATCAGTTTCATCCAAAAAATGTATTAAAAGACCTCTATTCTTTTTGAAAGACCTATTCAATAATACCCAACACGATAGAGTAGGAGCGAAAAAAAAATTCACCCCCCATTTTATGTGTACCCTAATAGAAGCATACACTGCTTTATCTACACACATTTAAAAAATCGTAAGTGACGTGTTCGGAAACCATTAGAATGACCGCCATGACCAACCTTATTGTGCCGGCGGTCGGGGAGGAGGGCGAATTTTCATTACGTTACCGTAGGTAATGAATTTTCATACGTTTTTAACACACTGTCATAGATAATACACTGATGTTACGTTACTGATTGCATTAATGGTGGTAATTACATACGGTTTCTGAACGCGGAATAGAGGATTTATGATATTGTTGTAGATCAAAATATTTATTCTTCAATGTAAGCAAATTACAATGCGCTAATGAACGTCAGAGAAAAAAAAATACCTGAGTGCGTTTCGGTTGGAACGAAGTTATGTTATTTAATTTTTGACTTTTTCCTAATTTTTGTATTTTTATTATTTTTTGTATTTTTTTAAATTGAATTTTTTGAAATTTTTGATATTCTTGTAATTTTGATATTTTTGAAATTTTTGAAATTTTTTGAAATTTTTGAAATTTGTGAAATTTTTGAAATTTTTGAAATTTTTGAAATTTTTGAAATTTTAAATTTTTTTGAGATTTTTGAGATATTTGTGATTTTTGAGATTTTTGAGATTTTTGAGATTATTGAAATTTTTGAAATTTTTGTAATTTTTGTAATTTTTGAAATTTTGGAAATTTTGGAAATTTTGGAAATTTTTGAATCTTTTGAAATTTTGGAAATTTTTTGAATGTTTTGAAATTTTGTCATTTTTTACATTTTTTACATTTTTGACATTTTCGACATTTTTTACTTTCAGGTTCTCGACTTTTTTCACTTTGTCACTTCTCACTGTCATTATACACTCATTCTCACATCTCTATACAAAATTTCATTAAAATCCGTTCACGTGATGCGCGGTCAAATAAACAGACAAACAGATAAACAGACAAAAATTCTAAAAATTGTTGGAACGTGTTCTGTTATCGACTCTAAGTATCCCCAGCCAACTTTTTTTCGAATATATGCCATGTAGAGAATTTCGATCCTCTTCAGCTTTATTATATGTATAAGATAGATTTTTGGACCTAAGATTCTAAAGTAAAATGGGGGGGGGGGGGGGGGGGCTTTTTTGAAGATGAAACTATCCTTTGTCCTTTCTCGAGACCCATACTATCTCATATACCATATACCAATTTTCATCAAAATCAGTTCAGCGGTAAAAAAATTCTCATACCAACTTCCAACCTTTTCACCCCCACAAGGGTTTGAAAACTATCCTATGACGTTTCTCGAGACTCAAATTATCTCCATACTCATTTCTATCTAAATCGTATCAGCGGTTAAAAATTCTCCATACAAACTTTCAACCCCATTTTCACCCCCACCAGGGTTGATTTTCGGGATTAAAACTATATATTATCCTTCCCCGGGACTCAAACTATCTCTATACAAAATTTCATCAAAATCCGTTCAGCCGTTTTCACGTGATGCGCGGTCAAATAAACAGACAAACAGATAAACAGATAAACAGATAAACAGATAAACAGACAAACAGATAAACAGACAAAAATTCTAAAAATTGTTGGAACGTGTTCTGTGTCGATTCTAAGTATCCCCAGCCAACATTTTTTCGATTATCTTCCATGTACAGACTTTCGACCCTCTTCAGCTTTATTATATGTATAGATAGTTTTTATTGAAAGTTCTTATCAGGCCTCACCAAATTTCTAGCGCGAACGGTAACTGAGCTAGACCGCGGACAGACGGACAGACATGGCGAAACTATAAGGGTTCCTAGTTGACTACGGAACCCTAAAAAGAGATAAATAGTTTATGTAACTGTTACGTAATAAGGCCTAATTATGTACAGAAGCATACACTGCTTTACCTACACACATATTAAAAATCCATTGAAACCATTAGAATGACCGCCATTACACCTCCATGACCAACCTTATTGCGCCGGCGGTCGGGGGGTGGGGCGGATTTTCATTACGTTACCGTAGGTAATGAATTTTCATACGTTTTTACCACACTGTCACAGATAATACACTAATGTTACGTTACTGGTTGCAATAATGGTGGTAATTACATACGGTTCCGAACGCGGAATAGATGATTTATGATATTGGTGTAGATCAAGATATTGATTCTTCAATATAAGCACATTACAATGCACTAATGAACGTCAGAGAAAAATAAAATACGTGAGTGTCGTGGAACACTCGGTTGGAACTTGGAACGAAGTTATGTTATTTAATTTTATTTCATTTTTGACTTTTTCGTAAATTTTGTAGCTTTAATTTTTTTTGTATTTTTTTGAAATTTGAAATTTTTGAAATTTTTTGAAATTTTGGAAATTTTGAAAATTTTGGAAATTTTGGAAATTTTTGTTTAATTATACAGAAAAATAAATACTAATCTGACTGCTTCACAAAACGTTTGATATGTTTTCCTACCTAAACGGTGTCCTATAAATGTTAGATGATTTTGTAGTAGTTTTTTGGTTTGGGCCATGCATCTTTGTCCGTCATATATAGTCCTCGAACCTGCAATAACCCTTTGACATTCATGACATTTTCAAATGTTTCTTAAGAGCGGGTAAAGGTAAATTTAAAGCATTGACGGGTAACATATTATAAATATGAACACCTTGACCAAAAAATTACAAATTATATCAATACCAAATTTCATCTAAATACGTACAGCGGTTATTGGTAATTTCTTCCCCATGTAAACTTCCACCCCTGTTGCATCCGCTTAAGGGAATTTCCGAGATAAAACTATTTTATTTCCTTTTCCAGAGCTCAAATTATCTCCATACCAAATTTTATCTAAATCGATTCTGCGGTTAATAATTCCCTATACAAATTTCCAACTCCCTTTTCACCCCTTTAGGGTTGATTTTCGGGGTGAAAACTATCCTTTGTCCTTTCTTGAGACCCATACTATACCAAATTTCATCTTTATCTGTTCAGCGGTAAAAAATCCTCATACCAACTTCCAACCCCCTTTTCACCCCCACAAGGGTTTATTTTCGGGATGAAAACTATTCTGTCGTTTCTCGGGACTCAAATTATCTCCATACTAATTGCTATTAAACATTCTCCATACAAACTTTCAACCCCCTTTTCACCCCCTCCAGGGTTGATTTTCGGGATGAAAACTATTTTTTGTCCTTTCCCGGGACTCAAACTATCTCTACACAAAATTTCATCCAAACCGTTCAGCCGTTTTCACGTGATGCGCTGTCAAATAAACAGACAAACAGATAAACAGACAAACATACAAAAAATCTAAAAATTGTTGGAACGTGTTCTGTTATCAATTCTAAGTATCCCCATCCAACTTTTTTTCGAATATATTCCATGAACGACTTTCGACCCTCTTCAGCTTTATTATATGTAAAGACAGATAGTTTTTATTGAAAGTACCTGTCAGGCTTCACTACCATTATTTTTTTTTTAATATTTTTGGACCTACGGTTCTGAAGTAAGATGGAGGGGCCTTTTTTGAAGATGAAACTATCCTTTGTCCTTTCTCGAGACCTATACTATCTCTATACCAATTTACATCTAAATCAGTTCATCGGTAAAAAAATCCTCATACCAACTTCCAACCCTCTTTTCACCCCCACAAGGGTTTGAATACTATCCTATGACGTTTCTCGAGACTCAAATCATCTCCATACTCATTTCTATCTAAATCGTTTCAGCGGTTAAAAATTCTCCATACAAACTTTCAACCCCATTTTTACCCCCACCAGGGTTGATTTTCGGGTTAAAACTATATATTATCCTTTCCCGGGACTCAAACTATCTCTGTACAAAATTTCATCAAAATCCGTTCAGCCGTTTTCACGTGATGCGCGGTCAAATAAACAGACAAACAGATAAACAGAAAAACAGATAAACAGATAAACAGACAAACAAACAAAAATTCTAAAAATTGTTGGAACGTGTTATGTTATCGATTCTAAGTATCCCCAGCCAACTTTTTTTCGATTATCTTCCATGTACAGACTTTCGACCCTCTTCAGCTTTATTATATGTATAGATTGCAGTACAAACTGTATACGGTTTATATCAGGTGGCCCAGAATTGACGATCTCCTTTGGTGTGTATGTTGATTAGAGGTCCCGTTTTATTGTCCACACCATTTGACATTTGAGGACCTCGAGGAACCGCCAGCACCTTGGAAAATGTCCTCCATCCTGAAGAAATTCGCTTTTCCCTCCGAATCTACGCACTCTATGAAAATATGATCTAGGACAATATTAAAGCTCATTAAATTCTACATAGAAACATGCGTACTCTTTTGCTGAAAAATGCACCTCCTTATTAGATATATCACTTGAGGAAGTGAAGTGTATCGTCAATGCCTTTCCAGGGGATATTCTCATAATATGAAACTTGTGAGAATCCAAAGTTAACGTTTATTTATAGTTTTGTATGTCAGCTACACCAATATCAACATTTTAACCGACTGCGACAAAAACAGTAAGTAAAGTAATGATTTCAAAACTGAAAACTGAATACACCCTGTAGCCTCGGATGCTAAGCGGATTTCTTCAAAGGTACATATCCCTTAATTCCACTTGATCTGAGCAATGAATCCACACTTATATATCTAAATAAAAAACAATATGGCGGCCGCCATGTAAACGTGCAAAAAAACTAAAAATGGATATATTTTGCATGATGGCAACCGACTCTGGTGGTCCTCGAAGCTCTTGTTTTCAGACATGCATACTAGGATCCCAGAGAAAATAGGTGTCGAGTTTCATTGCTGCCACTATTGATTGACCTCTAATTAAGAGCAAAAATAGGGTTTTATCATCTAATTATTTAGTCTTAGTGATTCATCCTTCATACATTTTAGAAAATTTCCATTGCATGGCACTGGTGTGTTGATTACAGACCTTCTGGTGTATCTTTCATTGAAATCCGCGCAGTAGTTTAAGCACCAAGGAAAAAACATGATTTCATATTTGGTGACCTCTTGCGGCCGCCATATTGTTTTTTTTTAGATATATAAGTGTGGATTCATTGTTCAGATCAAGTGGAATTAACGGATATGTCACTTGTAGAAATCCGCTTAGCATCCTAGGCTACAGGGTGTATTCAGTTTTCAGTTTTGAAACCATTACCTTACTTACTGTTTTTGTCGCAGTCGGTTAAAATGTTGATATTGGTGTAGCTGACATACAAAACTATAAATAAACGTTAACTTTGTATTCTCACAAGTTTCATATTATGAGAATATCCCCTGGAAAGGCATTGACGATACACTTCACTTCCTCAAGTGATATATCTAAGGAGGTGGTGCATTTTTCAGCAAAAGAGTACGCATGTTTCTATGTAGAATTTAATGAGCTTTAATATTGTCCTAGATCATATTTTCATAGAGTGCGTAGATTCGGAGGGAAAAGCGAATTTCTTCAGGATGGAGGACATTTTCCAAGGTGCTGGCGGTTCCTCGAGGT
Organism: Pammene aurita; assembly: GCA_947086415.1. Classification (NCBI taxonomy): domain Eukaryota; kingdom Metazoa; phylum Arthropoda; class Insecta; order Lepidoptera; family Tortricidae; genus Pammene; species Pammene aurita. The sequence continues at coordinate 13,792,245 of OX352302.1, forward strand.
CCTCAAATGTCAAATGGTGTGGACAATAAAACGGGACCTCTAATCAACATACACACCAAATTTCAGAACTGTCCGGCGGATTTCGAGTTTTGTCGTATATTGATTGTGCTATAATAGTTAGTGACTAAAATACGTAAAAGTTAAACCGTATAAATATTGTAATGTATTTGTAATCTTTCTTTTCTTTGTTCTGTAATATGTGCTTTTTTAGAATAAAATGTTAAGTGAATTTATTTATCTACACTCATATTGTAAGTTCTCTAAAACGTGTTCGAAAACGGTAGGCAATGGCTAGCATTACCACGACCGATTTTACTATGATAAGCTTTTTATCCGTAGCAGTAACGTAATTTTAACTTTTCATGCTCAATTATTGATGTGCTATGAGTTTTGATAACATAATGTACACCTGCACCCTCCCGGGGATCCGCCGACAGCCCGGCACACGAGAGTTGGCCATGGTGGCGGTGCAATGGCGGCCATTCTATGGTTTACAAATAAGGCATTTAGAATAAATAATATGAGTGTAGATAAAGCAGTGTATGCAACTGTACGTAATTAGGCCTTAAAACACTCGTTGATCTTATTATGAAATTCGCCTGCGGCACATTTCATAAAACCACACTCATGTTTTAAGGACCCTTAAGCAGTTATTTTAGTTTAAGCGCATGACGTTTAATGTATTTATCTACACTCATATTGTAAGTCCTCTAAAATGCGTTCAAAAACCGTAGGCAAAGACCAGCATTACAACAAACGATTTCACTATGATAAGTTTCTTATCTGTGGCAGAAATGTAATTTTAACTTTACATGCTCAAATATTGTTAAGTTATGAGTTTCAAATTTGGAACAGCTGTCAAAACCAACACAATTTCAATGGGTTTCTATTCTAGTATCCATAGATTTTAAAATGTTGTCGATACGAAACGTCAGTACGATATATTTTTTGACATAAACCGCACGACATTTTGATCTCGGATGACATGAGAATAAGGACTTCGTTCGTTAGCTAATATTTAAAAAAAGCTCGCGACGGAAGTTTGTACATATATATATTTCTCTATGGTTTGTACGGCCGCCATTTCTGTTATCAACTTGTCAGTTATTGTTAGTCAAAACATTTTTAATTGCGTGGACTATTAACTATATTATAATAAATAAATATTATTTTTATTAAGCTTACACCAGTGGGTATGTTTCAGCACTTGTATCTATCTACCTAGTAATGCAGGTCAATTGCCTTCGGCTTCTGAACCCATCTTTGAGTACTTGCAATATGTGTGTAGATAAAGTAATGTATGCAACTGTACATAATTAGGCCTTAATACACTTTAATGTCAATACGCTACGGATATTCACGTTTCACATTGATTTTCGGTACTTAATATGGAGAAAACATATGCACCACGACGCGAATGATTTTTTCGCGTAGTTTTTGTATTGTAAAGGCCTTAAAATTGTATATATTTAAAAACTGCATTAAAATGCCACCTTATATTTTTTATTTATTTAAATAATATGATATTTATTACTTATACAACGTTCTAAAAAAATATATTTTTTGAGTGTTTTTCCTCTTCGCAAAACTTTTTTTAATATGGGTTTTTACTTTATAATATCAAAAATGAATTCAGCATAAATATCTGTTATATACGGAAATGATACCACACAACCCCTAGCAGCCTTAATAAACAGAGAGTAATAACATATTGCTCGGGACCCCTGATTAATTTTACCGACCTCCAATACTAAAAAATATTCATCGTAGGGCACTCTATACATGCTCAAAAACTCACAACTTTTTCTGTATGCGCACAATTTTTTTCACTTTTGTACTGAGACAAAACCCTACTACGAGGTCTCTGTCACCAGATAGAGTGACTAGAAGGCTGGCCGCATTTTCGTGCTGGATAGCTACGCTGATCCGTTGGCCAAAATAGTGGCCAGCCCCCTGGTCACCAGAGGCATCAATGAGACGCGCCGAAACCTCTTTGTAGAGGCGACGCGCACTTGGTCCCCATGGCCCCAGGGTTTCGACCCCAAACGCCGCAAACATGTAACTACTGCCAAGGGCAGCATACTTGCGACGCTTGAGGCTTAAATAAAAATATATTCTTTCTTTGTTGAATGTTTATATGCCTCACGACAGTCTAAATTCGTAGCCTTTAGTTTAGGGTCCTTACCTGCGTCAATAAAAATAATCGGGTTGCTTGCGCTAGGGTTCTTCGAGATCTTGATTAGACGCATAAGGCGACGCTGGTAGCTGTAGCCTAGAGGCTCGAGTCTGATTAAATTCGACTTCCGGCGAGAGAGCTCGTCAATGTAGGAGTTTATCTAAAAAAAATGCAGCACTTGGTTGACATGATCTTAGAACAACTGAGCAAAAAATTACATGAATATACAAATCGCAAGTGTAATACAAAAGTGTATTGTTTTGTATACAAGGGATTCATGACTGGGAGGCGATTTTTGACTTCTTAGCGCTCTAAAAAAATAATCACTCACAAAGTTTTGTTACCATTAGTGAACATGAAGTTATTAGTTTAAATATCCACGGTTGTAATTTGTATCGCTGTTTTAAATATAAAACTCTCGTGAGACAATATTTATAACGGGTTACTCACATAATTTAGTCGTGCAACATGTCGAGCAAAAATCGACCTAAATTACGTGAGTAACCCGGTATACATATTTTTAATATGTATCGCTGTTATTTCTACAATACCATCACATCGTTGCTGACTGATTTTTAAATGTCAGAATTGAGTGCTCGAACAAGTAAATTTTAACGATAACGATGACTTTAATAGGCGATTTGGTGCAACCGGCTCTCAGCCTTGTATTGTATCAATAATGTTTCTTACATTGAATCGACATTATACATTAAACTTTTTTTTACTTACAGTATCGTAACCGTTGTATCCAAATACAGCGAATCCTTCCATTAAGCGTCTTCTCGGCGCACGCTCAAGTGCTTCAAATGATCTAAAATAAGTTTTTTATTAATTACTTAATAATGGTTTCTTTTAAAACAAAATGTGAAAAAATATTATTTTTTCGGGTACCTGGAGGTACACATGGAGTGGAGGGGTAAATATTTTTTTTCCTCCAACCCTAATGTGTGGGGTATCGTTGGATAGGTCATTTTAAAACAATAAGGGTATTCTGAAACAACTTTTGGATAAAACTAATACTTTTGTAAATATTAGATCCGAAAGTTTAAAAAAGTGTTTATCGTATTTCCTCGATATCTCATTAAACATTGATCCCAGCAAAAAAGTGCAAAGAATCTTTTTTATATAAAATTATATGGGAATAAATTAAGCAGTAGAACATTTTTTCGTATGAGCCACCGTTACCGAGTTATTTACGAAAAAAACAAAATTAGAGACCTTTACACCCCTCCCTCCCCGCTAGCGGCACCCCCATCCACCGGTACTTTTAGTATGTTGTGTAAGATACCTTTGCCTACAACTACACCAAAATTTGGCTATACACGAATTATTTCCTCTAAGTTCTCCTTCATTGGTTGGGCTATTAGTAATAAGAAAAGTAATTTTAATAAAATAAAATATAATCTAGAAATTTCTATTTAGATTGTTATATTATGATAATTTTATTATTTTAGATGAAAGACTAACTTCAACAATTTCCAACTGTTACCTATTCATTCATAATTCAAAATAAACATACAATGTGAAATCCAATATGGACGAATCGGACCACTATGGCGCAGCAGTTGGACGGTGGTTAGCATAGGAGTAAGTAATTTACGAGTTGATAACTTTTGCATGAAGATTTTAACCATATAAAAATAGTCGGCCCGCAATTTAATGCAACAACTCAAGTGTTAATTTGTTAAACACTCGTCGACAGTTGACAGATACTTCATACATGCTTACTATTACTAACATTAGCAGTAGGTACATTGCTGCTCGATAAATTTTCAAATAATAATAACGGGGTCATAATTAAGTGTAACTTAAAAAACTCTTATCTAATGTTAACACTATTAATGCTACATCTGGTTTAAATAATTGCTTGTATTAGATTCACACACTGTATAAATTGGTGACATGCGCAGGTACAGTCGCCATCAAATATATTGGAGCGGCCAAGGTACTCAAAAATATCTGAACATGCACTTTATCACCTTGACGATAGAGGCATTGTTCAGATATTTGTGACCACCTTGGCCGCTGCGATATATCTGATGGCATATCGCATCATTCGATTCATTCATGGTTAGGCACCCACGTTGAAATCTTTATAATTATAAATGTATTTGTTTTTGTGTTCTTTTGCACACAACTAGCCATCGCCCACGACTTCGTCCGGGTCGAAGTCGTAAAAAACTTAGAATCCTTTTTTATCCGTAAGTTTGATTTCCAAAAATCCTTAACTTAGCTTTAATACAAGAATATTACATGTAAATTAAAATTTTCAAGGTTGTATTTTTAACAGTTTAGGCTGCGTGTTGTATGTCTGTCTCCTGGTAGCGCAACAGTTTTACATATTTAGAATATACCTATACATACATAATATAGAAACTCACCTGCCATAACCATGCTTCACCGATACCGGCATTCCATTTTTAACTGCAAACTGTTCAAATAGCCCTTTCGTATTCGGAGACACCAAAACGTCAGTACTGTCATTGAGTCCATAGCTTCGCTTTAGGATTTCTACTTCCCCGTGGCGAGAGATTTCTTCAAATGGGAGCTCGGTCAACTTCTGTAGATGTTGGTCGTGGTTTGGTATAATTCGTAGAAGAGTGTAGCTGAAACATATTGTGGTATTGTGTAGGACATTGGGCTTTAAAAAAGGGGCATACAGTCACATTGTGTCGCCACTATGACCTAGTATTAAGTTAGGTTAAGCAGGTCCCTACTGAAAACCAGTGCCACGGCTGAGTAGGGATCCTATTTTAACGTCTCATTGTGCCTGTTTTGACGTGACAAGACGTGAATGGGTTGTAGCTTGTAAATCCTAACACAGAATATGTAAGTAATAGTACAAGTACGGCATGGTTCTCCTTCCTGAATTTGACATTTAGCTACAGAGATGAAAACTTTAGCTAAGCTGTAGCTGTCGTATGACAGCTAAAACAAACACCTATTTTATTTTTTTAGAGCGCAGCATGCTCTTAAAAAATAAAATATGGTTATCAACATGCAGGTTTAAGACATGCCATAAACACTGGCTGAAATGATAATGTATGACGTTTTCAATTAAACGTACACATCATTGTGGGTTTTCTTTTTTTATTAGTATTATCATATGGCTTTTACTCCTCGCCGATTTTGGCGAGGTGAATTCTGCCAATGTCGAGGTGTATACTTTTGATTTTATTAATCTTTAGTAATATAAATAAAAGCAACGTTGTTCGGTTGAAGCCTTGCTGATTGTAAGGTGATAGCCTCCCTAAAAACACGTGGGTGGCCGAGACCCCGGATAACCGTTTGCCGTAAAGGGAGGTTACGCGCGTTTTGAGACTAATTTTTCGTTAGCTGCACACTTGTTCGTTAGGTCACCGCACAATAAGCTATCAATATTACACACTGAACTACGTAAATGAGCAAAAAACATAAAACTATTCTAAACACGCTGTCACTATCTTGAGCTCAAACGGGTATCCTCATTGTCGGTTGTCATTAAGACTCTAACTGCCATAAAAAATAATTTAGAAATATACTGTATTAACAACCGACGATGATGTACAGTCACCGGCAATAGTATTCTATTGCCGGTGACTGTAACACGACTGTATAACGTCACATATTCTCAAACGCACCCATAAGGTGATAAGCTTCTCGCATGTTATACTAACCCTTCCCTCATTAGCCATCGCGATGCACATTGTGAAACCCCCCTCATCCAGATTCAAAATTGCATGGACACATTATGAATAAATTCATTCATAAATTGTCCATGCAATTTTGAATCTCACTGTACATTTACACTCTTATCAGTATTTTAATTTGTTCAAGTAACAAGTCGGTTGCGACTAATAGTGTGTCAAATGCGACGCCAATGTTCATAATGTAACAAATTAAAACATTCATACATTTATATACGCAATAATGTACGCACCTAAATAATATAATCGGTAAAATCAGCACAACCGACAGTTAATGGTTTGTTAAAAAATATGTAATATATATTTCTTAACAAAACTCTTGATTTTTTTCAAATCTTTGCATCCCGGTTATAAAGTTACACTTATTTGACTTATTAGAGAGATTATTTCTGAAAATATTGACTTATTTTTAAAAATAATATTAGAAACCCTGAAATTACTTTCAAAATATATCGATTGAATTCACACGTGGATTCTTGCATTTTTTACATAAGTTAAAATGTTTTTCTAGCAAATTATGTATAAAACTAAGTAGTGGAATAAAATACATTTTTAGTAGTAACCTTATAGATTATATATTATGTGTCATTCAGACGGACAGACGGACATGAGGAAATTTTAAGTACTTGCTTAAACAGTTCCGTTTTACGTACAAAACCCTATAAAGTGTAGTTTTCGTTTCGCACTGAAATTAGTTACGTCCATTTGAGCCGCAATGTTTATTATTTTCAAATGGACTAAAAGCTGGCTACGTCAGATATGACACAACAATGAGAACAATTAAACCTGTCTAGTTAGATGGCTTTGCCATCCTTATTGATAGATCCGGGCATCTGGCAGCTTTTAATGGGTGGATGTCAGAAATCGAAATTAAAAAATTGACTCTGCGTCTCTATCGCTCAAGCCAGGCCAGTAGATTAACGAAATAACGAAGTAATTTACGGTACCGGATCAATACTAATAGTTAAGTACCTATATAAATACTTACTTGTCGTATTTGTCATTACCGCAGCCAACTTGCCAGCACAGTCCGAAGATACCTGGAAAAAAAGTCTCAACTCAAACTCATCCTATTTTCCTCATTACATACCTACTTACTACGGTTATTCCTACTATATTCAAGATTCAAGATATTTATTCATGACGTACACAATATTACATAAAAATTGATGTTGGCCCATCGCCACCACACTCAGCATAGAGTTAGAGTAATTGAACTCTATTTATTTTTATTATATTATGTAAGCCTTACAAAGATTGCATATACACGGGAAAATTTGACGGGTACCGCTGTGACCTAAGGGTTATGGCATCTGCCGCGAAAGCAGAAGACGCTAGGCACTAAAAGCCTTGGTCACGTTTCCTTTGTATATGGCATTTATCTAAGTTTATTAGACATATGTCATAGACGTCATAGTAGTGTGTCTACTTAACATAAACAAATCTGAATATTTATTAAAATAATTTTATTTGTTCGCTAGTAACATTATAATTTGAAACAAAAAAGAACCGACTTCACTTAGACTCCACCTTTCCAAAAATGCCCAAGATACTGTAAAAAATATTGATATCACTATAGCTGTCCTTAAAAGTTATAATATTTGAAGAGTTCCCTTGATTTCTCCAGGATCTCATCATCAGATCCTGACCTGATTACCATTGTAATCCACCTGTGAAGTATACCAAATCAGTCTAGCCGTCTTCGAATAATCGGTGAACATATATAAAAAAAATTAAATAGCAAAAACAAAGATCCCGACGAATTGAGAACCTCGTCCTACGAAATCTTGAACTCGGTTGAAAACCGCTCGCCGCTGCATTGAAACCTACCCACCAACATTTAATATTCGACCTGTGGCCTTTTGATCGAAGTTAGAAGTAGGGTAGTTACATTTAAGGGGCTTCCATTACCCACCAAGATATTTGTGCCGGAGCTGGGACAGATTGTTTGCGTCGAACGAGTTTTTAATTTGTGGCGACATTTAGTTTGCATGGCTTCACGTAATTGAACAACCCTGCCGTAAGGTAAATAAAACAGAGGTATAGGTTAGATGTAATTGGTTAGATAGAGCGTTCTCACTAAAATTACAACAGGGTGGCTATACCACATGTAAGCGCTGGAGGTCTGAATGCTACTCTCGAAGGATATAATTATTGGTGGGACGCTACTTGCGTGGACACACTGACCCCTTCCCACATTATCGGAACAAGTAAGCAGATAGGTGCGGCGGCTAAAGCGGCCGAAATACTAAATACCTCTAAATACTGGGGACTCAGCTCCGGTTACTTTTTCATGCCGTTTGGAGTCCCAGTGGGATCCCAGCGCTCGTCAACTTTTCAAAGAGATGTCGAAAAGACTGATCGACACTACTGGTGATCAACGAGCTGGCAGCTTCCTCGCGCAACGCATCAGCATTGCAATACAGCGGGGAAATGCTGCCTGCATCCTTGGCACCATGCCGCGGGCACCTACTTTTTTGATATTTTTTAGGTTTATTTAGTTTTAGTTTTTAGTTAAGTTTTACTTTAATTAGCATTTATTTTTAATTTTAGTTTTAATTTATAGGTAAAGCTTAGTTTTATTTTCTTATGTAGGTATCTTGTTTTCTGCCAATATATTCTTTAACAAATCTATTGGTTGGTTTGATTTTAATTTGATATTTAACAGGATTAGCCCCGCCATAAGTAACGTTTGACTTATTCAGACTATCCTTTTCTTGTTATAAACTGGTTATGACAACAATATGTAAGAAAGACATAGCCGAATTTAATAATTTTAAATAGAAGAGTTAATTTAATTGATTTGCAATATCTAAACTCGTTCTGGTGAGTGCTCGGAGCAAAGGTCCCTATTATACTGGCGGAGTTACCACGTTGTATGGCTAGGAATATTCTTTGCGCTAGGTACTCACCAGAACGGGGATCGGCTCCGCGGTCTCTTAGGCGTCGGGCTACAAGCACTTTGGCCTGAGCACACCAGGGCCCATCAGTCTCTATGGCCTCTTACCGTCAGTGCGGCTTAGGCCATCGGGTTCTAATATATTTACATAGTATATTGGGCGAGACCAAGTCGCGCCGTATGAGGTCATTGATGGTGTGGTGTCACAGGAATTTCAAGTCAAATATATATCAAAATAGCTTAACACACTCAGGATGCCGCTTAAGAGGCCTTATTCCCAAAACGCGCGAATTTCACGAAATGCTTCATTTTTTTCGAAGGCTATGGCGAAAATACTAAGTTTTTTTAAATCAACTATTGATTCACATAATAGTTCATTTCTTTATATAGACGGCCATCGGAGCAAATATTACATTATACCGAGTGAAATATGAAAAAAATTGGTTGTCTTGGAAGGCCTTTCCGGATTTTCCAGTTAGGTCTACCGTTCATTTTCAGATTACGCAAAAAAGGGTAAAAATTCTTATTCAATTTGAATTAAATTCAATTGAGTATATCATGTATGAGACGGCCATGGAAATAAAAATCGAAGATTCATCTTGGATAATCGACAAAATACCTTCTGATTATATGCCAGTTTTTTGATGAAAACACGGTTACATTTCATTTTTTACACGAAAACCCTATGAATATTTTGCCCTAAAAATATTACCATTGCAAAGTTAAACTATATTTCTATCACGATAAAAAAATACATTACTATAGCAGTAAATTTCAAATTACTATGATTTTTTTTAAATGACACTTAAATCACACTTCACAGGACACTTTTTGTAAGAATCGTATTTTTGGGTACTTAATAATAATAAACATGGTTCAAAATTATTTTTTTGTATTACTAATACTTCAAACTATCTTATAAATAGCATTTTATGCGGCTTTTTTCATTAATAGAGATTTTCGGCCTTTTAGGGAATAAGGAGCCTTAAGTGAGCAAATAAATTAGCATAACAAGCAATAAGTAGCATAGCATGTAGAATAATTAGTAAACTATCTCACCTGCAGACATACCTGCAGGACACTGTATAACTTAATACCTTCGAATAATAAATCTACGTATCTATCTATCAATACGACACCCCTAACGTGACTGACATAGGTTGTGAGAATCACAACTAGTTGAAATTTGAAATGGCATTTTGATGACTAAATAAAATCATTTTGATATTTTAAATCCGTAACAAATCATTATATTATAGTTACAATAACATCGGTCCCGGATAAGCTATGGTTAATTAAATTATACAGTAAGTGGGCTCTTAAGGTGGTTTGTATTCAACTCATGTCAAAATCACGTATAACTGTGGTTACGTGTCAAAGAGAACGAACCTCCAATATCCATATACAACGATATACGCTATAAAACGTGTCCATTTGCGTTCACTGCATCGAGTGAAAGTACAGGAAAGCCATACTTATAGGTATCATATCTATACCATCGTGCGTACGACAGATTTCACCTTTCTCGTCCTTTTGCAAACAGACGTCCATTTTTACAGACGAGTTGATAACTTTTGAAATTTTCACAGATGATGTATTTCTGTTGCCGCTATAACAACAAATACTAAAAAAGAGAATAAAATAAAGATTTAAGGGGGCTCTCATACAACAGACATGAGTTTTTTTGCCGTTTTTGTAAATAATGGTACGGAACCGTCCGTACGCGTTTCTGACTCGCACTGGCCGTTTTTTTTTATACTGGCATAAAATAGTCATTACAGTGTCCCTACTGCATCTTGCATTATTGTGGTGCCCAAGCTCTTTACAGTTGCCTTCAAGCTCGAATGCGGCTTCTCGGTCAATTCCATGATTGATGTAACTGCCTTTGATCACGCATCGCAGATGAATCCCAGATTATTTAATTACGGGCTTCAATACTAGAGCAGACATCTAACTTCACTTTGAATATATTTAATTTTGACTTACTTGTAGCATCAGTCGCTATCTAACTATATTACGAGTAATTTAAATACCTAAATACCTATGCCTAGGCATCTTATTTAAAGTACACACTAGATTTTTTTTTACATTTGGAAAATTATAGTTGATTCTTCCTTAAAAACACGAGCTCTTTTGATCTTTATTATAAGAGAAAAAAAAGTGTCCCAATTTATTGTATATATACCTAATTTGTTGCTGTACATTTGCGTAATAAAAGATATACTTAAAGGGTCATATCACCAGTATTTTATGAAAGGTATAAACAGAGCTACGATTCGACATGCCAAACTGTGAAACGTGGATGTCACACTTGTATCGCTAGTGGATAGAGTGGTATCCATCTGTCCACACGTGTCCACACCTAACTGTCAAGCTGTCAGTAGGTCTTGCTAGAGCGTTTGGTCTATGGCTATGGCCACCATTTTAGATATTACTTTTTAGTGATTCCACTCCAAATTTCAACTGTTACAAAAGTGTGATATCTTAGTTGTCTCGCAAGCGACTGTCAGTTATGCCATGTCGAATCGGGGCCCAGTATTGACTTATTGAAAAAAGTAGTTGTGTTTGTTATGTTTCCTGCAAAATTGTGAGCCCATACTTTCCATGCTAATAATGAGAGCGGAAATAGGTGACATTAACGCCATTAATCGTACGTTATTGCCCTACACATGCCTATCCTATAATTATATACGAGAAAGTCATACCATTGAAGGTCTTTTGATGCCCGCCCGATACACTGATACATTTTTACAATTTAGGACTTTACTACAAAGTAGCAAGGTGAAAAAGTGTAACTATATAATTGACGCCGACTACACTTATTTTAGGCAACATAGCTGCTTGTAGTAAATAGACACCTAATACTATCTAAATTTTTCTCGCTATCCGTCTAGCTGACCAGACACTGTCAGTAATAATGATTATTTCTGTAGCCGTCCTTTTCTACTTATATGGAGAATGAGAAGGATGAGTAGAGAAATAATTAAATTATTACTGACCGTGTCTGGTCAGCTGCTTGACGTACCCTCATGATTGAAAATCATGATCATCGCTGGATAGTCAGCATTTTTAAATTTGGATTGTATGTAAAACAATTGTAGTTTATAATTGGATTGTATTGGATTGTACAACTTAAAAATAATATTGTAATGAAATTTCACAAACTGATTATATGCGTTTGATAAATGGTACACTTTTTACGACCCAAACATAAGCCTTTACGTATTTCCCAATTATGTACATACATCATCTAATTAATAAATGCATTCATTAACGGCTTTACGATTTAATTAGCAAGAAAATGCTATCGCTCTTTACGCTGCATTTCAACTGCATCAGCTTTGAAAGATCGTATGTTGAACAACTAAGCACTTGCCAAGAGAACCTTACTGCTTTCAATATATAGTTCACTACCTGAAACATACGTAATACTCGTGTAATGACGCTACTGTTAAACGTGTAGTTTCGCTAATTTAAACCAAATCAACAAATTACAGATTTTAATGGACCGGTTATTTTATTTTACTCATTTATTTTTCTGTGATTACTTGATTAGTAGAGCAAATTTAAACTGATATTATTACTTCTATAACAAAGACGACAAGGGTGATTTTACTGAAATACACTCGACAATAAAAAAAAATAAGGCGACTCTTATCGTTTTACATATTTTCTTTGAACCTGCACCACCGCCAAGCCAATAGACACTGCCAGTGTGCCAAATTCTAATTTTAAAATTCTTCAAAAATACAATAAAAACACAATCTATCTCAAACATAACTTCAACACACTACAAATGGGGATCAATGTTACTCTGCGTCCGTAGGAAACACCTTAAACAACCCTACACGTGATCCCTGGGTGATGCTAAAAGAGTAACAAACTTGGCAGCTGCACTGTCCCATCTGAACCTCGCAGCACTCACTGGATTTTCTTTCATCTGCTTTCCCACTACTACTACACCAGGGAAAAAATGCCTATCTACTCGTATATCCAGTGACATGTAGCCAATAGCCATACGATAAAATAAACTACAAATAATCAACCAATATTGAAGTTGTATTGGAGTTGCATTGACATAATTGTCAAGCAAATTCTGATATTTTTGATTCAGACTTATTACGTAGATACGCGCTAACTGTATTACGTAGTTAATGCAATGGAGTTGTATTGAAGTTGGATCGCGTCTACACGTGTTTTAAAGTTAGAATAGGGCCCAGTTTTAGTGTGATTATTTCTGTAACGTCTTTATTATGATGATTGAATATGAGTTATGAGTAGAGAAATAATGTCACTAGTACTGACAGTGTCTGGTGGCCTCAACAAAGATTTATTTTAAGGTCCATTGACTTATTATTGATTGGTAGAGTGAGAAGTCTACCATTTAATATATTTATGGTGAATTCATTTGTTGAGATTATTTTTAATATCTATCGGCACTATACTTTGATAATGGCTGGATTGGAAATTACCTCACCGGAACTGTGTCACGAGCTCACGAGTGAAAAAAATTGACAAAACAATCATCCTGGTGCTACAGCTACAGATGTAGTGAATAACCTTACTTTATTTTTCTATCGACGCCCAATATGTGAATATGGAAGGTTGTCTGGTAGAGATCGCTTAATAGCGATAAGACCGCCTGTTGTTACCATTATTTACTTTGTTAAATCTTTTTCTGTACTTCTGTTTCTTTGTGTAGTGCAGTAAAGAATATTGTATTGTATTGTATTGTATCCCTATCCACGCATAGTGCTGCTCTTGAATTGGTTCTTAACAAACATTCTTCGCAACGCATCCTCGGTCATCTCTGGTGGAATGGAAACGTACTAGTATAACTTCTCTTAGGTAGTCTTGCTCGCTTGGTTTAATCTTAGGTAGTCTTGCTTAAGTTGGTCTAATTTTAACGAAGCGTTTTGACGGTTCATGTGAGCGTGTGGCTAGCAATTTCCTTCTTAAGACGATTAATTGGGCAGCTTACGGCAAAAGTCGTCCTGCACGAGGTCTTTTACTGTAAGTACCACTTGTTGTATGCTGGTTGTTTATCTTGATATTGTTGTACTCTATTGCCTGGCAACGTTATTTTGACATTTCTTTGACTGACAAATACGATAATTTAAGAATGGTTTTTTAACATGTGCGTGTGTTTACTACGGTAATGAGGCGACAAATCGAATGATTCAAATGTGACACGATAGTTAGATTTTTACTACTACTATATATTTTAATTGTTTACAAAACGCTTTTATATCTATTTTCATAAATAAATAAATACTAATCGGCTAAGATGTGACTTAATTGAGTATAAATATCAAACAAATGTAGTTTAAAAGCCCTTCAACGTATCCACTAGCGCCACTCGTAATTCGTAAATAATTGTGATTATTTATATTGAACGACAGATGTTTAAAAAAGGGGGCCACTCCACTATATACTATATTTTGTATTTAAGTTCTCTTTTAATCCATAATGCTTGATAGTTTTTAAGTAGCTGGATTCGTCAATATAGCCGTCCAAAGAAAATGCCATTTTATTTTTGAGCTCATAGATTGACAAATCCGGCAACGTAGAAATTATATTGGTGTATTATATGAGTAAGTACATATATATTCAAAATTGAAATAACTATCGTTGAATTTAAATTATCACAATTATTTACCAATGGCGCTAGTGGATGTATTAAAGGGATCTTAAGTAATTGGATTTATTTAAAGGAAACACTTTTAACACTGGACAAATTCCCGTTAAATATTTAACATACCTAATATATGTATTTTAAATTAGTAAATGACGAATGATAAAAGAAAAAATATACTTAAGTAAGTATACCTATATTATACATAGTAAGAAAATTAAAACGAAAGATTGTCTGCTGCTTTTTACTTTACTTTTAGAATATCCGTTTATTTGAAGTTTGTAGTCAAAATATTGATTAATTATCTATCAGTTTTTGTGTAATCATTTCGTCAATATTCGATAGATTTTTTAATAGTTAATTGTTGTTGTTTTTCTTATTTAACGTTACTTTCCCGCGCTCTTAGATATTTATTTTATTTTACCTGTTGTATAGGAGTTTTTGTAGACAGAAAACACTTTTGCAAGAATATATCTAGCCGATATAAACAATTTAAAAAAGTCAAATTAAAGTTGTTGGATAATATTATGCCATTCTAAAAGCAAATTTAATTTTACCACAATTTATTGTCTCTACAATTCTAAACACATCATTAAATATACCGGAATATTTAGATTTATGTAAACATAACAGTAACTGATTAAAATACGATGCATAATCCTAACAAACATGAAAATCCAAACAAATAATTTTAGGTCAATATGCGCTGTTAAATTTAAAACTGTACGCAATAAAACTCACCGATCACAAACACGAGGCACTTAGCCATCTCAAATCACTGATAAGGCTGCTTAAAGCAGCTATATCGATATCAAAATTTAATTAAAACTTCGATCATTGGGTTTCGATGCGCGTGAGTGCCGTGAGGTGCGCGCGCGGTACCGGTGCGGAGCGGACTGCGCACGCGCAGTGCCTTGCGTGCGACCAACTACCGTAAGCAATCACCAACGGTGATCTGTTAATCTTTGTTTTTAATCTGAGTCTACATTCAGCGACTACTAAATCAATTCAATCCGATTATCAATGTAACGCTGTTTTTTTTTGGATTATACTTATTTAAGGTTGGCTGGAAGAGATCGTTTTTTAGCGATAAGACTGCGAATTGTTTAACCTCTACCTTTCTGTTTGTAACTTATGTATACTTTGTTCTCTTTAATTTGAGGTGTGTAATAAAGAGTATGACATGATCTACCTAACATGTTATGTTATATTAATCGACTTTACAAAAACTCAATATTTGTGGCAGCAATTTTTCATGGGGTGGCAAAAGGTACCATTTGCCGGCCTGCGCTTAACTTTGATTGCTAGAAACAATATTGAATCTGTACAACGCACGACTTAAGCGCCTTTCGCCAAACGGTACCTTTTGATGTAAACTATCACCTCTTGTATATTAGTTTAATTCAATCGGTAGCTATATTTAGGGTTCCAAATCCAAAATGACAAAAACGGGTTTTGTTGTTATAATTATTCTGTCATATCTGACGTGGCCAGCTCTTAGTCCATGATATTTCGAGTCGCAAGTCGTGGGCTGTTCACTTCAGATTAACCCTTTATAGGGCAGCGGTCTCAAAAAAAACCCACCTGTAACATCATCTTTTTTTATTTTTTTCTTGTACAGAATTTTTAGGACTATAGATTGGCGATGAGGCTTGAATTGACTTTGACTGATTTTTTTCAGTCTTGACCGTTAAAGGGTTGGTACAAACGTCAGGACGGATAAACTATTAGAGGGAGAGGTAACCAGTAGCCTAGCCACGTCAGATATGACACAATAATGAGAGCAACGAAACCCGTATTACTTAAGTAGTCCCAAATCATCTGATTAAATAGATTAATTGAAGCCCACCCACGCGCCTTTACTTATACTCACGGCACGGCACGTGATTAGGACCACACAGGCAGAGATCGGATCCGTGTTAAAAAAAATCGGTTGTCTGTAAAGTCGGTTTACTGACGATAGTTGAACGTGACAACGTCATAAAAAAATACTGATGGAATGGTTGCATTTTTCAAAAGAAAATTTTAATTTCACTGCACTTCATACTTGACGAAAACATGTAAATGTATTATTGTAGAGCAGCTGTCCACGCGGACGCATCGCTCACTCAAGTAGGAGAGAGACAGATGTCGAACGCTGCCGAACGCGAAAGCCGATTGTGCCTCTTTGTCGCTCGTTCCGCGCTCTCGCTTGCACTTCAAGCCTTAAATGGAACGCCTCAGAGCGAGGTAACGCCGCATGAGTCATGTTTTTTCGTGCGTGCAGCCGGCTCCATCGAATTATAAGACGTTGTCACGTCAAAAAAACTTTAAAAAAATTTACTATTTATTTTTGAACACACACGTCAGTTATAAGTCAATTTAATCATTTTATGTAAAACCAGCTAAGGTTCCGTATTTAAAAATATTTATAACGGGTGGTTACTCACGTAATTTAAGTTGATTTTTGCTCGACATAAAAAATTTAATATGGTAGAGTCTCACGAAAGTTTTATGGTTCCGTATTTGCCGCTCTGTCACAATACACCCACTCAAAGGTCGTTTCTTATAGGATTATTTATTTAGTCAATTGAGATGCAGGAAGTTTTTTTTGTCAAGTAACTTATTTTTATTTTTACCAAGTATAATACCTACATTAAATTAATTATATAAAACTTAAACTAGCCCGGGCATCGTCCTCAGCACACCAACCGCATTTCCCTACTGCATAGCTAAACTCAGACTTATTAGTTTCCAAAATATTAGTAAGTACAAATAAAAACCGGCCAAGAGCATGTCGGGACATGCTTAGCGTGGGGTTCCGTAGTTTCCGGCCTGTCGCAATACATCAATTCAAAAGGTCATTTATTAAGGGATATTTTACAGCACTAAGGTAGGTAAGGTACGTTATTTTACTTACATTCAACTTACGTCTTTTTACTACGTGTTTTTGAGTTATAACTCAAAAACGGTTGAGCTGAACGGTATTTAATATAATTTTCATTGAAAGTACTTATTAGGCCTCGCTTTCATTAATGTTTCCAATTTTTGGGCCCCACGGTTCGGAGCTATTATTTACGAAAGACTTAGTTTTATCCAAAATTGTAAAAACCCTTATTCTCTTTTAAAGACCTATCCAACGATACCCCACACGATAGGGTTGAAGGAAAAAAAATTCACCCCCCACTTCATGTGTACTTACGGGAGGTACCCTAAAAAATAGTTTTTTTTTTTCAGATTTTGTTTTACCACTTTGTCGGTGTAATTAAAACACATACTCATACCAAATTTCAGTTTTCTAGTACTAACCATCACTGAGCCTTGCTCAGTCCGTTTGTCTGGACAAACGGACGGACAAACGTATACGGAGATAGCGAAACTGGAAGGGTTCCTAGTTGACTACGGAACCCTAAAGACGTAAACATATACTCCCTTCGTCGTCTGTCGAGTAAACAGATCACGCGTGGAAACAGCCCACTCGTTAATGTTAACAATCAAAACCGATCCGTTACCGAAACCAGTCTTTGGGTCAATGAGATTTGGCATTAACCCGAGGATCGGGTCTTTGTATGAATATCGTGACTCACCGTTGCCAGCCTACTTTCTTAAACGCTTCACTTACGGGCTACGACAATGTCACCGACAACGGTATTCAACAAGAATACAATAGGGGAGAGCGGGGCTAAAAGTGCAGATTTTTCTATAATACGAACTTAAACTAAGAAAAAAGGCTTATGAACCAATGTAAACAAAGTGCATCGTTCAACAGTATTCTTCCAAAAAAAAATATGAGACCATTTGGAACGGAACAACTAAGCCCGCATTGAATTGGAGCTGGTTGTTCCGTTGTTTAAAAACACAGACTTATGCTTTAAAAATTTTAAGACATTTTATATAGTTATACACGCTAAAAAAGTATATTTTCCAGTTCGTTAAAATATGTTATTTATTATATTTAATATAGGTACGATCAACAGTGAACAAAAAATCAAAGGCAAAAGTATCATTTTCGTAGGGTTAGTTGTACCATCAATGTTGGTTGACCGTAACTTCTAATTTACCATAATAGAAGCCACGAAATCTACTCCTGTAACGGCGTAGTGCCAACTTTTCGCAACAACCATCATACGAATCACTTACCGATCCACCGGCACTTTTAACTCCGCTCTCCCCTAAAGTATGTCTGCTTTACCAACATAGAGATATTCAATAAGAAAATGAGACAATGTTTACCAACAACATCGTATGTAGTTGGACTGTTGGGGGAAGGATATTTTCCCTTTTTTTAGACCTAGAATCATGAAATTTGGCAAGGAAGAACATGTAAAGGAAAAATTCCGAAAATCGTTAATTTGCTGTTACATCACAAAAATATATGTTTATGCGATTACAATTTTTTTTGCAGTTGGTAAACTAATCGCGACATATATCAATGTATGGAGACAACAATTTTCCAACGGCAAAGTCAAAGTTTGTCTTTCTATCCAATTTTTTTTCGTTATAGCGATGTTCGGTTATTGTTAAAAATGTGTGATGTATAGAATATTCAGGGCGTGAGTCCGATTCGCACTTTTCCGGTTTCCTATCACATTCTCGCACCATAAATTCCAAATTTAGATTGGGTTTATTTTATTCTTACGATTCTTATGCTCGAACCACACACTGGGCCATCGTCAGCCAATGTTATAGACGCAGCTATACGACGAAACGAGATCGCGATATCGCTTGCTCCCTCTAACGCATAGCTGCGTCTCTTAGATTGGCCCACGTTGGCCCAGTGTGTGGATCGAGCATAATACGTGGTGAGGCATAAAAGTGACTCTATTGAACTCTGCACAAAACATCTAAATGTGTTCTATTTCTTTAATAGTGTCGTTATATAAAAACACAATAGTTACTAAATGCATTCACATTTCTTTTTTAGAAGGCTATGTTAGCTTTTGTAGGATGAATCTAAGCCAACGTACAACCTATTCACGACATTGTAGGCATTAAAGTCCGCCATTTGTCCTTTTTTTGTGCAATAAAGTGTAACCTTTTCGAAGCCATGACAAATGTCAATACACTCATTCGTATGTCAAACCAATGAGTTTAGAGTAAAACGTGTCTTATGACGAAAGTATCCGTCGTTGGCATCGGAAAGGTTAAATAAATAAATAAATATATACTTATATTTTTCTTAATTATACCAAAATTTTAATCTAAAATAATTAGTCATAGCCGCAGCAAAGCTTCCGGTGCAAAAGTGCCCATAATGCTCGCGGCATTACCACGCTGGATGGCTATGGACAGCCTTTGCCAGAAACGCCTCGGAGCGGGGATCCTCTTCCTTTTGTCTCAGTCTAATAAGGTCTAATAATAAGTAATAAAACCTAATTACATACAGTTGCATAGGTACACTGCTTTATCTACACACATATTATAAATCCTAAATGACGTGTTTGGAAACCATTAAAATGACCGCCATTGCAGCGCCGTGGCCAACTGGATTGTGCCGGCGGTCGGGGAGGAGGGCTGGATTGTCATTACGTTACCAAAATCGATGTTCCAAATTTGAAACTCATAACTTAACAATATTTGAGCATGTAATGTTAAAATTACGTTACTGCTACAGATAAAAAACTTATCATAATAAAATCGGTTGGTGTAATGCTGGCCATTGCCTACCGTTTTTGAACACGTTTTAGAGGACTTCAGTGTAGATAAATAATAGGTATTACTACGTAAATAAACTAGTTGCTCTAAGGGCTCTTGCGCCAAAAGATATTAAAAATCCGCGAAACGGTACCCTCGCTTTCTTGCATATTTTTGTATGCAAAGGCTGTCCAAGTCCAAATGATAACAATGACACACTTGTGCGAATTCTCTAAACGAAATGAAAGTTAATCTGCTGTGACATGCCATACCTGGGTCAAAAACGTTTTTACTTTGATTTAAGTTTATGCGTCATTTCTGTAGACATTGTAAAATAAATGGACTCTAAAGCATCGACATATTATTCTTCCAAGCTCTAAAGCCATATTTTCCTATTAAACTCTCAAGTGTATGTAAATAGGTGCAAATCTTTAACAGCATAAGTAGTATTTATTAGGTATAACAGTACCCAAATCATTCACGTCTATATTGTCTTTTTTTTGTACCACGACGGTGGCAAACAAGCATGCGGCCCGCCTGATGGTAAGCTAAGGTAAGTTACCGTAGCCTAGGGACGCCTGTAAACCCAGAGGATTCACATGCGCGTTGCCTACCTTTTAAGAACCTATACACTCCTTTTTTGAAGAATCTCATACTGTAGCCCGCTGGGAAAACCTCGGCAGGGAGTTCATTCCACAGCCGCAGCGTTCGTCTCTACAGAAGAGTCGTCCATTTTTCTGAAAGTTTTGACCCACCTACTAATTATTTAAAATTGTTTTAGTTATAGCTACTCCTAGTTTACTTTTTAGGTTTATTACAATTGTTATTTTAAAATAGTTAGGGTAATATGGATAGTTTATGTAAAATTTCTTATTTTATCAAATACTAGCGACCCGCTCTGGCATCGCACAGGACGTTTTTGTAGACCTTCTTAAGGTGTACAATACTGTAATACATAACATATGTTTTAATTTTAAAATTGTACTAACATAGTAATAAGTAAATTTTGTTTTTTAATATACCAACTATGGATCATTGTTGTCTGCAATAAAGTTAAAATAATTATTTAATAATTTTGATCTATCTCGTAGGGTTCAGCCAGCGTTAGCAATGTAAGCGCAAAAAAATGTGTTTATTTACGAAATCACATTAGAAACCTCTAAAATTATCAGTGTTTCTCTTCTATATTATGCGTGTATTATATATATAGAAACCTTTCTCTTGAATCAATCTATCTATTAAAAAAACGAATCAAAATCCGTTGCGTAGTTTTAAACATCTAAGCATACATGGACAGACAGCGGAAAGCGACTTTGTTTTATACTAAGTACTTAATATATGCAGTGATGATACAAATATTATACCTACATACTAATGACAATTAGTGAATCCACCTTTATATTAAAGGGTCAGCAACGCGCATGTGTTGAATTGCTGTCATCCGTAGGCTACGGTAGCAGCTTACCATCAGATGGGCCGTATGCTTCTTGTTGTCGTGGTATATTTCTAAGTATGGTAAAATTTAACCTACGTTTTGATATCCACTATCTGGCGTTCACATAATCGATGAAAAGTATTGAAATTATTGTAGGTACGCTTACCTAACATAGGAACTATTAGGTATGTATTACGTATGTAGAAATATGTTCCATAACTACGGCAATCGGTTTAGCCAACTGGTTAGTTACCCTCCCAGTACCACAGACAGAAGCTACAGATACTGGATAAGAGTATTGATTAAAAAAAAACCTAGTAACTGGTAAGCACTTACTGAAATAAAATCCTCAACAATATTTATTTATTTATTTATTTAATCTTTATTGCACAAAAAGAAAACTTATCGTACAAAAGGCGAACTTAATGCCATGAGGCATTCTCTACCAGTCAACCTTAGGGCCAAGCAGAAAGATTGTAGGCGGTGCTTCTAACTATACAGAAAACAAATTATATGACAGAAGCATAAAACTTTAAAAAGATGCGAAACTACATCCTTAATTCTTACACATAAACTACATAATTCTAATATACATAAAATACATAAATCAATACATACATACATAGATACATATATATAGTATATACATACATACATACGACCATACATATATAAATACATATCCGAAGAATCTTGTTAGAGAAGATACTTAGAATTTCTTTGATCCACCAGCAAAGAAATCACGCACAGATTTTTTAAAAGCGTACTTGGTCGGTGCTTTTCTAATTTTAGGGGGAAGACTGTTCCAGAGACGAGCTGCTCGAATGGTAAATGAATTGGACATGAAACCAATATTAAATATACCTTAATCTATACTTTTTCAATTTTTTTGTAAATAAAACTGCACATTTTTAAACATTCCGCACAGAAGTGCCGGTGTGCGACTTGTGCGCTGTGCAGCTCCCAGACTTGACAAGAATGTCACTTTGAAATACCTACATAAGTAAAAGTGAAGCTTTGACTTCCACCGATGTAAACTGACCAGCTGTTGGGGAGTAACGACCCCACGGACCCGAGTGTTCCAAATAGTCGGCCAGGGTCTCCGTCTCCAGCGTGTCCCAGTCGGTCGGAGTGGAACCCCAAGGAGACCCGCAAGACTCTTGGCTTGCCTTAATTAGCCATCCAGAGGGGAGTCGTAAGACCTATATGCTACAGGGGTCGAAGCGTTAAAGGGAATAACGTCGCGAGTAACTATAGAGAAAGCGCAGCACACCTGATACACCTCTCGACAGCCCTGAGCCGCTCACATCGGTGTTGCTCCTGGTCGTCTTTTGGCAGTTCCAAGGGCCCATTAATCGGCGGCGAGACACCGCATGTCCCGATAACTTGTGTTAACAATGTTATTTATTATCTTATTATCCACCCAAACTCCAACAAAATACCGGTATCTTTTCCATTTTATCAATAGTCCCTAATGCCTGCTGCTGCGACACCGATTCACCTATTTATTATTTTACCCGAGAGCTTTGATATGATATAGAACGCCTGCTGGAAAAGCTCCGCATCTGCGTGTTAGATCAGTATCCCCTCGCATCATTGAGGTAGAATAGATGCCCAGACTCAACAATATTATCCGAAATTATGGCTCATACAAATTTGTTACCGGCCAGTGCTAATTATTTATCATTGTAGGTACACAGTTCTAGTTATTAGATATACCTATGTCAACATTTAATTACGATAGGTATTACGAGCGGCTGCGCCCGCCCGCGGTGATTTTATTCAGTCAATAAATATCCGTTCAGTGAAACACACGTTTATTAATTATAATACCAATCACCCACAGCAACCTTAGATTTCATTTTTTTTTCAAAAAATATGTCATAAATTTTTACCTTTCATTCATCTGACGTTGAAAAATCACATGGCACATAAGAGCAATGGAGTCGCTCTTGGATCAATTACTTTATTATTCATAATTAAAATTGTATGATTTTTTTGTAATAAATATTGATAACTTCATAATTATCTAGAAACGCGGTGTGTCAAGCCAAGTTCAGAAGAAGAAAACTGGCGACGCAGCGGCCGTGTGTTATATTACACTACATGAACCATTTGGAGCCACTTTTGACCCCTAAGTAACTCAAATTCTATTAAACATAAACATATGACATTTAGTACATTTATTAAGACCCTTATGGCTAACTAGACTAACAAATTTCATTAATATAGTTCAATTGGTTATTGAGATATAGACATTTAAAAATTGGGATTTTTCTCACTGACTGATTGACCTAACATCAAAACCCTAACCCACTTCCAGATGACCTAGCATTTGGCATCCAGGTTGGTGATTGTGTCGTTACGAACATAAGATCAAGAAACAGTGTTTTTTACGACTTGTAATATTTTCCAAAAACGGTTTTTTTACACACTAAGCACCTATCGAATTTATAACAGCAAAAATTAATTTTAGTGTCTACAAATGTTATACAAAAAGTAATGATATTTCATCAAAAATATAAATATGAAATGAGAGCCAAATTCTTCGCCTACAAAAGAACTGATATCTCTATGGGTGCCAAGTTCTGTGTAGAAAATCCTAAACTTCAAGTCACAAGAACATGCAACATCATCATCATCTCATTCTCATTTCACACTTATGCTTTTGATGGGATATCTATTGCGTGTATTAGGTCGTTTTATGAAAATGAAAAATGAAAATGAAAAATCGTCTTTATTGCAAGATTATGGTACATTCACAGTGGTGAAGATGTTACAAAAATGTTAAGAACACATAATCTACCCAACAGAGCATGCAATAGGTTCATTTACATTATAAGTAAACTACAACAAGTACCTAATATGTACTTGATATTAGAGTCTATGTACATGATAAACATTTTTACATGTACTAAAATCAATTTAGTATTATAACATATTATTTGTTAAACTTTATTCAAAATATTCTTTTAAATTATAAAAACTATTATCTATGAGTATTCCTCAACGACATTTTAAATTTAGTTCCTGTAATTTCTTTGATGTAGTTAGGCAGGTGATTGTATATTATAATACATCCCTTTACGCACCATTGTTAACGTCCAGTCCGGAATTTGTAAATTTAGCAAACTATTTGATCTCTAACAGGTCTATTTGATTGTTTGATATGGAATTCCGAGGGGTTGTTTTTAATAAAAATACAGCATTGCAAAATATAAATACCAGTAACAGTCATCAAGCCTTGATTTATAAAAACATCCCGACATGGCGCATCAATACTCAAACCAAAGATAATTTTAACACATCTTTTTTGTAGGATGAAAGTTGACGGCACATCTACAGAATTCCCCCAGTAAATTATACCATAGTTTAGGATGGAATACACATAGCCATAGTATGTTGACATAGCTGTTTTTCTGCTCGCTACGTTTACGAGGACTTGCAGTCCGTAACAAAATCTCCTAATTTTACTGTTAACAACGTCAATATGTTCTTTCCAATTCAGGTGAGTATCGATTATGACACCTAGAAATTTGTAAAACGTTACTTCTTCAATTTGGGTGCCTTCATAATGAATATTTAGCTGAATAGGTTTAGCTTGGTAAGGTCTGGATTGTATATATTGGGTTTTTTTCAAATTTATTTTAAGATTAAGAGTGGATAGCCAATGTACAATTCTTTCTAGTTTTATTTATTGTTAATTCGTATTCTGTTCTGTTCAGTATTTCCCCTGAAATTAATATAGATCATCTGCATAAAGTGCGCTAAGTTGCGGATTTACTTTAGAAAATTGATTGATGTAAATTAGGAAAAACAGTGGTCCTAGGATACTGCCCTGAGGTACCCCGATTTTATTTTCTGTAAACATGGATAGTTTAGCTTGAAAGCACTTTTCTCTATTGTCATAATATGTTATCTGGGTAGCTTGAACACGGTTTAGCAAATACGACTTGATAAACTGCTGTGCGATACCCCTAATACCTATATTCTCAAGTAAGTTAAGTAATATCGAGTAGTCTACACAATCAAATGCTTTAGACATATCGAGAAGGAGCACACCTACAGGAGATTTGTTATCTATCTCATTTTCTACACCTTTCATTATTTTCATTAGTGCGTGAGCCGTTGATAAACACTTCCTAAAACCACATTGAGCATCATCAATAACCTTATTTTTATCAAAAAAAGACATCAGCTTCTTGTAAATAACTTTTTCGATTTTTTTTGAAAATTTTGGCAACAAAGCAATAGGACGGTAATTTATTGGGTCTGTCACTTCTCCTTGTTTAAATACTGGAATTATTATTGCTTTTTTTAGACTGGCGGGAAATATGCCATACTCAAGAGATAAGTTTATAACGTACACTAAAGGTTTTAAAATGTAAGAAGCACTTTTTTTAATAATTTGTATTGTTATTTGATCATGTCCTGTACAGCGTTAGTTTTTTAAATTACCTATGATTTTTTAACTTCTTCCTCAACTACAGCTGACATAAATATAGATGAAGCTACATTTCCTGCTAATTTTTTGTAATTTTTGCCATTGAAACTAACATTGGAGTTCATTTGAATGTACATGTCGTTAAATTTATTTGCGATTTCAGATGGATCAGTAATTGTGAGGTTATTACATTTTATTTCTGTGATATTTTTGGGATCTGTTTGGTTATTAGTTATACTGTTGATGAGCGCCCAGGTCGCCTTACATTTATTATCACTGTTGTGTTTGTGTATGTACTTCATGTTGCTATTCCGTTTCGATTTATTAATAATTTTTTTTAATATGTTTTGGTATGTTTTATAGTATTCTCTTAAGTTCAAATTATTTTTATCTTTGTAAAGGCCAAGGTATGTTTTCCTTTTATTTTTGCATGAAATAGATATCCATTTTGTTTTCCATGTATTAGATACTCTTGATTTGATTCTTATTTTCACAGTAGGAAAACAAAGATTATAGTAAAGACTAAATTCATCTATGAATCTGTTATAGGCTATGTTGGCATCGGTGGAATTAAAAACTTCTTCATATTGTAAAACTGATAAGCACGATAGAATTTTTTAAATATTTTCTTCAGAGTAGTCTCTAACAAGTTTATATTTATTCTTATTAAGGTAAGTTTTCCGTTTGCATTTTATGTATATCTTTTGCGCTGTGTGATCTGGGAGACCGTTGTTAATGATTTCAGTTTGACAGTTATTTATATTCGTAATGAAGTTTAATTATCAATACCTGTTTGAGTATATGGTGTTATTCGCGTGGGATCTTTTATTTCAAAATGTAATTTGTATATTTATAGCAGGTCTTGGAAATGTTTTCTTTTACTAGATACTTTTAAGAGGTCTACATTAAAGTCACCAGCAACAATAATATTCTTGACTGATTTTTAATCTAAGGAAAATATTTTACTAAATATTGAGTCTAGTTTATCTAAAAATATTGAACAGTTACTACAAGGTGTTCTATAGATACAGATGAGAATGTAATTCAAATCAGGTACATATATTCCGCATGCTTCAAATTCGTTCTCAATTGACATTTCATTAATCCAATTCATTTTATTATATTTAAGATTGTTTTTTTCGTATATTATAGAACCTCCTCTCTCCTTACGTTTTCTCGAGAAGTGTGATGCCATTGTATACCCACCGATCTTTGTTAACTCGGCATCATTACATTTAAGAAACGTTTCAGTAAAACATAGTATGTCTGGCTTTACATTGCTTTCCTCAATCATTATCTCCAATTCACCCCTTTTTATTACTAATCTTAACAATGTTTTGATGCAAGATGCAAAGTACATTGTGATTATCATCGTTACATTCATAGGTAGTTGCAGGCTGTTCTGTGGCATTAGGAACGAAAAAACATATTATCAGTGTTGTATACAACATTTGGATTACTTTTATTTAGGATTCCGAAATTTTACTGAGGCTTAGTTCATTACAGTTCTTTTTCGCCACCCAGTGAATAAGTATTGTAAATTAAATTGTTTGTAACGTTCCGCATACCAGTGTTATTTAGCCTTCCAGTATTCAATGAAAACATGTCAAATGCTACATTAACGTTTGAATCGTACACATAAAAAGACTCCTTGTGGTTGGGCAAATCATTAAACAATAGATGATTGAAACATTCGACTCTGCTATTAAATATAGGTTTGTCGAGTATGTATTTTGGACACGCTATTACAATATTGGTATAAGTAATACTTTTTGAAGCTTCTCTTATGTATTGTATCAGTTCACAAATGTCATTTGAGCCATGAAAATCCTCCTCTCCGATGAGGACAATACAGTAGTCTTTCATGGACATGCCACTTAATTGACGCTTGATATCCTTAAAAAGTTCTCTTACTCCTCCGCCTGTAATTATATGATGGCAATAGGAAAAATCTTCAAGGTTGTTACTATTCTTTATAATGTTAACTATTTTGTTCTTATTATTATTGCTTAAGATGAGTAGTTTCTTTCTGCGGGCTGAGTAATTTATATAAGTGTTCGGACTCAATTTTGCCGAGGTCTGATCAGCTGGCGGCATTGTAGGTATTGTTTCAGTTGTATGGAGCTCAGGTTTATCAGAAATGCACTCTGGTTGTGAAGCTTTGCATTTGTGTGTGTGTACTTTGGTTGTTAATTTATTTCTCTGAGGAGGCGCTGATATAATTGGCGAAATGGGGGTTTCTCCATGTGAAATGTTCTCGTAAGTCTCGTATTTCTTGCGTATATCAAATATGTCATTTTTAAGACTTGAATTTTCAGTAAGCAGGTTTTGTATTGTATTGTTTTTCCGCTGAAGTTGGTCTTTCAGATTATTAATTTTCTTTTAAGTTCTTCAACAGTTTCTTCTCCGGTCTGTGTATATTTGCAATTTTTTGTGAATGTTACATCACTCACACCAAGACTAGTACATTTTAGAGTGTGATCCAAACTATCGTTGTTCTCTTCAGACTCATTCTTATGAATGATAGTTATATTGACTGTATCCAACACTTTATCACTTGTATCCAAACAGTTACTCTGTGGCTCTATTAAATTATTTGAAATGTCTTCATTGTCTAAGTATTCAAAAGAGTTATGTACAGGAATATTGTACTGTCTTAAAGCATAATTTCCACAGGTAATATAAGGATCTGATAATGACATGACATGGAATTAGAAAATTCCGTTTGGCATGACCCAACTACTGCTGCTTGAGTAGATGTTTTAGTCGATGTTGATTTTGATTCTGACGACGAGCATTGGCACTCATTATTTTTGCGAATTTTAGGAGAACTACCTTTTTTTATTGGTATTTTACACTGTCTACACGTAGTACACATCCACGAAGCCTTACGATCTTGGTCCATTAAGTTGTATAACTTTTCTTTGTTTGAGCACGTGAGGTCATATGTGTCCATACAGCGACAACACGTCAAGTAATGTTTACTTTGAATATATTTTTTGCACGTTGCACAAGCAGGTTTTGTTTTTGACGCCATTATTACACTTGAGTCAATTAAAGTAATAAACTAATAAAGCAAAATTTATTGAAAAAATAAAAAAGCAAAAAGTTTTAGTTCGCTCGGGATTTGAACCCACGACCTAGCTAGTACGACACTGATTTAGTCCAGACATCGCACCATTACGCTAAAGTGCCTTGTCCATAGAAGTCGAAAATTCACATAACAATGAACAATTTCGTATAGCACAGAGTTTCCTTTAGATATTATAATTTACTTAGTTTTCAAGTTTATTCTTAACACATACTTCATACAAAATGACAACTACACTGCAGCACATTTGGAAGTTGTCCACGAAAAGTTATTCGAAATCAGAACCGATGATGTACGCAACCATTTGGGCGGCAAGGCTTTTGAAATTCAATGTTTTTAGGTATTTATATTAGTAATTTCATTACACACACAAATGTTATATACACATTAACACTTATAGACAACATAACACTGTCTTGAAGTCAATTATTTATAGTTTTCGCAAAATTCTCGATAAAGGTCATCGAACTCTATGCGTCTTTTCGAGCGGCATCGAAATATTTGTATATTTTAGGTTAATATTGAATGGTTCTAAGGGTTCTTCACTGTTTCTAATTTTGTGTGTATTTTTATGTACTATTTTAATTGTTTCGTGAGAATATGGCACTGTTTGTTACATTCAATATTTACGCAAAGTTCATTGACACAGACGGTAACAAGTAAAGGTTTACTATTTTTATTTCAAAAAGTTCGTAAATCACCACTGTTCACTCAGATAACATTTCTTGTCATCAATTGCACTTATCTTTACTATATTTACAAGTTTTTAGATCATTTAAGATACTTTAACTATTTTTAAGAGTTAAGTTCCGCGGAGTTGTGTCGCGTCAACACTACTTTTGTAACCGCTTCTCAAGTGACAATGTTTAATCGACTTTTATAGTGTGTATCTTACTATATTGCCTTCATATGGTTGTTCAAAAATAAAATCAAATTATTATCACTTCATGTGGCTGTACTCACTTGTGTTTAGTCATTACGCGCGACATGTTTCGGAGAGCTTAGGTCTTCATCCTCGAGCACTAACTAATAGCTGTTAATAACATTTTCACAATAACATTGGGGATCAATGTTACTCTGCGTCCGTAGGAAACACCTTAGACAACCCTGCACGTGATTTCTGGGTGGTGCTAAAAGAGTAACAAACTTGGCAGCTGCACTATCCCATCTGGACCTCGCAGCACTCACTGGGTTTTCTTTATCATCTGCTTTCCCACTACTACTACCAAAGGGAAGAAATGCTCATGTATATCCAGTGACATGTAGCAATACGATAAATAAATAAATACAATTAGATGCACTTCTAAACCGTCGGATACAATGAGTGTTGTGTGTAGACAAATTGACAGCCCTCTAGAACAATGGTTTTTTATTCGTTCATTTCTAAGATTCGAACAGCACATCTCAATAGTATTCTACACCATTTTGTAGTATAACAATCCAGGTTAGTCCCTATAACTAGATTTTTGTGGATATTTTTAATTCACATGAGTAATGATCAAAAACGTTAACTCAAATGAAATAAGCGGTCGCGCTCTCATACTAAATTAGTACGGGAGCGCTGACGAGCGGTGACCTCGACTTGTGCTTATGACCTATCTAGTGGTTGAGGTTATCTGTGTACGGCCCTGAAGGGGCTCCTACTCTAAAAACATTCAAACCTCTAGTCCCAGTTCGAGTTGTGGGTTTCTCCAACATGTGCGCCGTGAGCCGTAACAGTTCCAAAAAGAGCTCCCCTCTGCCCAGCAGATAGAAGTCCTTCATCAGTCGCAGCTCGTGGACCATCTGCGCTTCTTCCACGGCTACCGCCCAAAGATGCTGAAATTAAAGTTTAAATACATAGCTAGATCTTTTTTTAAACAACGACAATCGCGAACGGGCATCCCGCCCGCCTGATGGTAAGCAGCTACACTATGGACGTCAGCATCTCCATAGGAATCACATGCGCATTGCCGACCCTTTAATATGAAGGATTCAATGTGTTGACGGCTGAAGGGAGGAGAGGGTCCCCCGTCGTCAACACACTGTCCTTTTTGAGCTCTTTGGCGACCTTACTCGCTGGCAGGAACACTACACTACGAGTTCAGTAGGGTCTAGTGCTCTTTGGCCGTAGTTTTATGTAAGATGGAGGTACTTCTGCAGTCGGATTCAGAGTTATTTTCGGATCAAAGTGCTAATCTATCCTATTACTGGCATTTTAATACATAGCATATAATTGAAAAAAATACGTATGTAGTTATAGGTTTATGTCGACGGTAAGCTTCGACAGAAAGAAAGCTATGTTATCCTTACCTTTGTACCATGTTTTAAGCAAATAAAGAATATTTTATTTTTATTATATTATTATTATGAATAAGGGTTCTTTGTCTTATTTTTGCACTATTAATATTCTGTATAAGTCTGAGATCCGTTCAACTACAGCCTTGGCCAGAAGTGTTGAGCATAGCAGTTTTTTATTACAATTTTGATGTTAAGTATTATTTCCCTATCATAACAATGTACGATGACGTAAAAATGTTATATTTTACTTATATATCTAGAAAATTTCACTTAATAACAATTTTAAGGTACCTATAAAATATGAAAACTTAAGATAACAAAAATGCGACTTTAGGTCGGCGCGACCAATTACAAATATTCTATGCAGTTACTACTAACTTCAACAAAACATGCCTGTTCAGTTTGAATTAATTGATAAAATAACTTCAAAAAAGATAGAAATGCTGGACTAGAGTTTCGAGTTTTGTATGAAAATCGCAAGGGTGCTGAACACTTCTGGCCAAGGCTGTACGTAATCTTAAGGTTTAACGTAAGCTCTATTTCTGACAATGGTGGCTGTCAAATGATTCAAAGCAGGGGAAAATCAGCCCTTATTGGTATTCGGTGATTTTTTACTAGTAATATGAAATGTGTTTAAAAATATATATTAAAAAGAACATACATTAAAAGATCATAATCTCACCTTAGTAACACACTCCTTGATCTCTCTCACTGCGCGGCTCGCGAGCCGCATGCGGCTCTTTGAAAGGTCAGTTCTGGCTCTTTGAGTTCCCCTCATTTTTTTTAAAATCGCATATGACAGTAAAAAAATATAAAACAGACAACTGCGGCTCTATGAGCTTCCGAAAATTCCATATTTTCCGGCATCGGGCTCTTTGTCAAAAAAGTTTGCCGACCCCTGCTCTAGAAGAACCCGTTAAAAGTATAACTCCTGGCCAGGGCGCTTGCGGCCATGAACCAACCATGAAAAAGTAAATGTACGCAATAAACTCCCGGTTATTTTTAAGTAGGTAGATACTTTATTCCTACAACTACAAGCCATTTACATACTAGCTAAAATCTAAGAATAAAATTATCATGAATAAAAAACTGGTGCTATTTAGGGCAGGCTACCTAGGTCTGACCCATGATCCAGAAGTAATTACTCTCTTTAATTTAATATCCGTATTTTTAAAACTAGGAACATGTATGTTAATAAAATTTACATAAGAAGTTTAAATTATTTTCTAACTTTCGTAATTAAAAAAAGATCAACCTCTACTCCACTAACGTTATGCCTCAATGCTGTCAATTCGGTTTATATTCATGAAACCTTTACTTTCTATCGCCAATTATGCCTGCTATACCATGACCTTCATGTTGTAGTATTTAAACTTATTCGCTAGTCTTGCTTACACTGGTAATATTTTACCGAATCGCTCTATTAGTCCTTTGTGAATAGCCTCCTCGGAACGATCGGGCTTCGTTCGGCTCGGGCTCGGCTCTCTTCGGCAAGACTCCGCGGAGCAACGCATTTTACTGTGCCACATTTGGCGTCCTGCTAGCCTAATATGGTCGGATTTTTATCGTCTGTCACCATAGCTGTCGATGGCTTTTTGATTTTGAATAGTTGTTCCGCGATAACTTTAATAACGTTTTTCTGATCTTTATGAAATTTGTTAGGGTTGTAGGTCAATACAATTTGAGAGTTTGTTTATGAGCAGGATCGATCAAGGGGCTATGGAGCTAGAAGGCTCGAAACAATCATAATTAGGGTCTGGTTGTATTGATCAACTCGTTTTCAAGGAAATCACGAGTTGTCAGTTCGAGGCGGACTACTAGTTATAAGAAATCTGTACTGTGCCTCGCATGCTACAAATGACCGGGCTCGGAAGATCTTAGAGTTTTTAAGCGGATTTACAAATAATAATAAGGGCAGAATAGCAAATGAACTAGATACTTTTTTTGTTTATGGTTTTGTATACGTCATGTATAGCGACGGACAGGTGGGGCGTTACATTTTATGATATGACTAATGGTCAAATGATTCTTTTGTTTTAAACATACATTTACATTTTTACATTTGCTCAAAGGTTAACTGGAAGAGATCCCTTGAAGGGATTAGTTATCCTTTGTACTTTGTTTATTTTTCTTTTATCATGTTTCTTCTGTTGCGTTTTAATGTACAATAAACATACATACATACATACATTTCTTATTTTAATAAGAAATGTATGTATTCCTTTAGGAATGTTTTTCTCCGCTAGACCTTTGGCTGATGTTTCCAAGTCTTTTTTGGCCTGCCTAATTAAATTGAGTAATAATATGAAAAACAATTCAATAATTCGATCCAAAAATATTAGCACTACTTGAATAAGTAATGTATGTTTTAGACAAAAATTATAATTTAATCATTAGTCATTCATGGATTATTTTGGATTGGATTATTCATGGATTATGCATTAGTCATTAGTCAGTCATTCAATCATAAAATGTTACCAAGGCGACTCCATTGCCCTCTCTGATCTATAATGCCACCACCTCCTGTCCGTACGCTAGTTATGTATAATGACTGAATAAAACAAAACTTATCCATTGATTATATTTCTATATGAACTCTCTAGCTTGTACACTCTCTGATGACGATGATTCTGTGCTCTTGAAAATATTTTCGAATACTACATCAATTACTCTGCTCCATACTTCGGTAAGGACGTTGTCGTGCATTTCTTCTGAAGTGGTCTTGGTTTCCATGAATTCCTCGTAAGACTGCATCACAAACTCCATGGCATATGGAATGCCATAAACCTATGTGGGTAATAATAAATACAAATGTATCATTTAGTTTTCAATTACTTTGTGTTTTTTTTGCACCTACTTTTTGCGGGGGGCGGGCACACAAATTTTTGAGGCAGAAACAACATTTGAACAAATATTGTTCAAAGTATGTCATGGAGTAAGGGGTTAAAAGTGTCCACTTATATACCAACATTACTGACTGTACTATGAAAAAAAACGGCCAAGTCGGACTCACGCCCTGAGGGTTCCCTACATCACACTATTTTAACAATCATCGAACATTGCTCTGTAGGTAATGAAAATAAAAATTGGATTTAGAATCAAATTAAAAATATTTTTGCGATGGAATAATATACGATTTTCGAACGTTTTCCTTTACTTATGCCGTGAGACCTAACTTTTTACCAATTTTCATTATTTTCGGCCTATAGGTTTTGTAAGTTTGTAAACGCAATATATTTTTCTTGTGAATGAACAACGAATTAACCATTTTCGGACTTTTTCCTTTACTTGTGCTATAAGTCATTCCTTCTTTTGCCAATTTCATGATTCTGGGTCTTCGGGAAGTAACCTATAGGTTTTGTGAATTTGTAGTCAAGAAAAAATTTTGCTCTCTTGAGAAAAAGGGTCTTGATAGACTGACAGACAGACAGACATACGGACTAAAAAGTATTCCTATAAGAGTTCCGTTTTTGCATGGAACCCTAAAAATGGTTTTGTATGGAGGGTTGGCCTGCTGGGGCCAATAAATCTTACGAGTATTACATTCTTTCAGTCAAATTATGTTCTTAATCTGATCACCAGTATATTTGTAACTAACGACCAATTACCTATTCAATAAGTAATTTAAGGTGTAAAGTACTTACCGAGGTCGCGTAGTCTACACTGGTTCCGCTCACTTCCCCGTACCATTTGTGTAAGCTAGTTACCGTGATACCATATACTCTGAAACCAGCGTTTTTCATAGCTTCGTCGATATCCGTGTTTATGTCGGCGTACTTGTCCTCGATAGGTTCGTTTGAATACCCTTTGGGAAAGAGTACTGCGTCCCCCTATGTACAGAAGTTTAATAAATTAGATAAATACATGTGGTATTGCATCGTCTATATTACCTACATTACTGCATACTACCACTAATTCAAATAAATAAATAAATGCCATGCTTGCTGCTGGATTTAATTAATACGGAATAACTTTTACACTTTAATTTACGAAACAGATTAAGATCCTCTTAGAAGGGTAGAATGAGCCCTTTTCCGAATATATTGTGTTAAAAGCGATATTTAAATAGTGAAACACGTGTAATAAAACCACCATTGTAAGTGTATGTGATTTATTAAGTAGCGCAAGGTGTAGTTATAAAGTCTACAACCTACACGACCCATACCGAATGATATTTGTTATTCCAAATTGTACATATGTACAATAGTAAAAATATGCAAAGTATAAAATGCAAGTAGCAAAGTATAAATATGTACTCGTATTTATACTAGGTTTTGCCCGCGACTTCGTCTGCGTGGAATTAGTAATCGTTAAGGGGTGACTTCTGGGATGACATCGCAAACTATTTCAATACCAAATCTCATCTAAATACGTACTCGTAAAGCGCTTATTGGTTGTTGATTCCCCATGTAAACTTCCACCCCTTTTGCATCCCCTTAAGGGATGATTTCTGAGATAAAACTATTTTATATACTTTTCCAGAGCTCAAATTATGAATTAAACTATCCTATGTAGTTTCCCGGGACTCAGATTATATCTATACAAAATTTCATCTAAATCCGTTCAGCCATTTTCACGTGATGCGCGGTCAAAAAATAAACAGACGAACAAATAAACAGACAAACAGACAAAAATTCTAAAAACTGTTGGAACGTGTTCTGTTATCGATTCTAAGTATCCCCAGCCAACTTTTTTTTCGAATATCTTCCATGTACAGACCTTCGACCCTCTACAGCTCTATTATATGTATAGATCGATTACGGAGAAAAGGTTTCATGCCTTGGGTACTAGATTGTCGCTTGGGCGACAGAGAATGAGGTACCCTAGTCAATTAAACAAAGAACGTGATTCTGTTCAAGATTTCGTTAGAGTTTGTAACTGTGATATACGATTCACAGCTTTATTGTAAGTGCCTAGAGGCTATATACTTTGTAACAGAAATAATTTCATGAATTTCGTTTTGTTTCATAAAACTTGCAATAACTCGGAAACCATAGCTTACAATGATTTACCCTCGACTTAAAAACGATACAACTCAAGACAACAGTTTAAGTACCTTGTGTATATGAGGACCATAGGACGCTCCATGAACGTGGATATATGCTACAATTTTATGGTTATGTAAGTGTATGAGGTCCGCAATCGTGCGACTCTCTGGCTCCGTGAAGGGAGACTGTCCCGGGTACTGCTGCGAACAGCTGTGAATGCCGTGACTCTTGTTCCATTTCACGTCGAAATTTCGGTCCACAGCCACGCCTAAACATGATGCTTGAGGCGACTTGTTCTTGTTCCACATAGAGAGCTATTTAAAAAAAAACATAGTTAAAGACGGACCACATTAACTCTTCCGGGTTAAGTATATGGCAATACTTCTTCTGTCTCTGTCAATTTGTTTGAAACAGATAGGTAGTGTTGCCATATTACCCGGAAAAGTTAATGTGGTCCGTCTATAGATAAGTTATTTAAGACTAGCATTGCGTGTTTTTTGCGCTCAGCAGATTTCAAATTTCTCAAAAAATATTTGAAATACATGTTTGATACCTAGGCTATATATGACGCTAGAAGGAAGATGAATATCGCGCTGTTTTCGTTGCAGTTTCGCGCTTGGCCGCTCTTACCACAACTCTCTATATCATGTGTCTGTAAAACGAGTGTAAATACACTAAGTAATAACAAAATTAAAGCAATATTTGCGGACTTCTGTAATTATTCGTTTTATTTATCTAGAATACGATGGAATAAGTGTAATTTCCGCGATAGAATTATTTTACAAAGTCATGTCTTCCTTTACACTGATTGTATTGTTTATATCTAAAATTAAAGAAGTATAACGATAAGAATATGTTAAAGGTGTTTAGTTTAGTTGAAAATAAGTTTTCCATGAACATTCAAAACTGCAGCTATAGAAAGCGTTGCATACCTACCTTTTTTCGTGCACGGGTAAAGGGGGCCATAAACATGTCTCTTAGTAGTGAGCATAGTTTCGGAGAATTTTGATACGGCCTTAATGTTAGAATGTTTTCTCTGCACTTCCCGTATGTTAGTACATCATTATTAAGTTACAGTTAGTTATAACCTGCACGTTTTTTTCGGAAACCTACGAGGTATATTCGTATGTATGTATTTTCAACCGACTTCGAAGGAGGGAGTTTATCTATTCGTCAGGATCTTTGTTTTTGCTAAATTTTTATTATGTATGTTCACCGATTATTCGAAGACGGCTGGACCGATTTGGATTTCTTTTTTGTTTGATAGAGTTCACAGTTTGTCCTATTGTGACCAGTTCAGGATCTGATGATGGGATCCTGGAGAAATCGAGGGAACTCTTAAAATATTATAGGCACACCTATAGTGATTTAAATATCTTTACAGTAGCTCGGGCATTTCCGTTTGGAAAGGTGGAGGCTAAGTGAAGTCGGTTCTTTTTTTGTTTAAAATTATATGTGAAGCTAGTAGCCCCTTTATCAAAAGTGCTAAAAAGAATTATGCTACTTTTGGAAATGGTTTCATCGAAATTGGTAACATGGGTACTGGCACTGGTAGCTCTTGAGATCCTTGTATCCTGGTATTGGCCTGCATTTAATCCGTAGGTACTAGGCGCAACACAGTGTATAAATTTACAAGGTAGTTGTTACACCAAAGCCAGTGCAAGTACTACTTAAATCATTAAAATGTTTTACCCCTACATAAGAATGAAAACAATGTAGTATAAGGGAAGCCTCTTCAAAAGTAAACTCACCGTCTCGTCGGCGATTCCATCTGGATTTCCCATTGGTATTAAATATATATCAAACTTGTCCAGGTGTTTCTCGTACATTCTTAGCAACTTCATGAAACTCTCTTTTCTAGATAAGCATGGAACGTGTTCGAAGCCCATGGAGGACAGGCCATGAACGATAAGGATTACTTTCTTCTGGGGTTTTTCGTCCACATATTTGTCTTCTCCCGCTCTGAAGAGCGTTCCATGTCTTCGCTTCGGCTTGCTCATTGTACATATCACTATGTCGTGCACTTCGACTGTTTTACTTACCACGCTAGTGGTAACGTTCCCCTTAAACGTGCCCATAAACTTACTCATTAACGATGTCATGTCTTGTAGCAGCTGCAATATTTTTTGATATTAATATACACATTTATTTATATTTAATGGCCTCCTCGTCGGTAGTGACCCTGCCTACGAAGCAGAAGGTCCCGGGTTCGAAACCTGGTCAGGGCAATTGTTTGTTCGTTTATCACGGAGATTTGTTCCTTAGTTATGGATGTTTTCTATGTATTTAAGTATTTATCCATATTTATCTATTACATTGGA
The DNA here is from genome assembly GCA_947086415.1 of Pammene aurita. Classification (NCBI taxonomy): domain Eukaryota; kingdom Metazoa; phylum Arthropoda; class Insecta; order Lepidoptera; family Tortricidae; genus Pammene; species Pammene aurita. The sequence goes on from OX352302.1 coordinate 13,830,813, forward strand.
GTGGTAATTGGTCAGAATCTACCTCCTCGCGGTCCTCCCCGGGCAACGGCTTCACTCCGAAGACGCCTAAAAGATTCCGACTGTTCCTGGCTAGCTGAATTTGCTCCTTCTGAGCCTCCCAGCTATTCCTGTGTTCTAAGCTCTCGAAAATATTCACAATGCGCTCAACAGTTTGCCCTTTAGTGGGCTCATTGACAAAGTTTAGGCCCTTCTGTCCTTATACTGCAGATCAACATTGAAGGTATGTCACAATCCAAATGTGACTACCTAGCTCGACTTGCTCATGATAACCATGCCGACGTGATAACCGTCCAGGAACATCACATAGATAATATTAGTAAATTTGACAACCGTGGAAATATCCCGGGTTTTAACTTAGTAGCCCCTTACCCCTATACCCTTTCACCTAGTTATGGTTCAGCTGTCTATATAAAATCCACCATCACGAATGCACAAACTGTGGAAGTGTCCGATCATAATAACTTGGAAGTTATTACTCTAAGCATATGCAATATCACAGTAACATCTGTGTACAAGCCTCCTAACAACGTTTTTTCAAACCCCCCATTTAAAACATTCCCCCATCCAGCAATATATATGGGAGACTTCAATAGTCGACACTCATCCTGGGGATACCCATCCAACAATCCTAACGGCGAAATCCTGAACGATTGGTGTTTGCAAGAAAACCTCCACCTTGTCTTCGACGCAAAACAGCGACGCTCTTTCCGGTCGGCAAGGTGGCAGCATGACACAAATCCAGATCTATGTTTTGTGTCCGAAGATGGACAGGGAAACATACTACCTGCCACCCGATTAATCCTCAATGACTTCCCCCGTAGCCAGCACCGTCCTGCTCTTATAAAGATAGGATTGGAAGTCCCGATTGTTAACTCTTTACAAAAACCAAGATGAAATATGATGAAGGCGGACTGGGAAGCATATAAACATCAAATGGATGCTAATATAAGATGGCTCAAATCGGAAGCATTCAACTACGACAGATTCTGCGGCGTAGCCATAGGCGTGGCCAAAAGATGCATACCTAGAGGCTTCCGGAAAGACCAGGTTATTTTCCTGGTTGGTCTCCAGAAATTGAGGAGATTTACCGAGACTACCTCGAAACAAATGAGGCCTCCACTGCTAATGATCTACTGGCCGCCCTAGGGGAGGCACGTCAACAGAAGTGGATGGATAGCGTCGAGTGCATGACTTTTACGCACTCGAGCAGAAAAAGCTGGGACCTACTAAGAAAATTGGGTGGTGGAACAACAACTGACAGGACACCGGCTGCTATTCACCCTGACGAAATTGCGGATCGCCTTAAAAACATCACGAAGAGCGCCAACACCGACAAAGTTTTTGCCAAATTTATCACATGCGAAAATAAAGCTCAACTCTATTCTCACAACCGATGCCCAGCTTTTGATTCACCTTTCAGCATGGATGAAGTTTGCTGGGTTCTGAGGCACATTAAGTGTGGGAAAGCTGCCGGGCTGGATGACATGTACCCGGCATTCCTCGTCCATCTGGGAAAAAGGGCGGTGCAATGGTTAACAGACTTCTTCAACAACATCCTTTAAACTGGCATTCTACCCGCCGTATTTCTGAAGTCCAAGGTGATAGCCATACTCAAACCTGGGAAAACTCCGGATGGGATCATTTAATTAATGGGATCATCTAATTTTAGGCCCATATCCCTGCTATGTGTCACGTTCAAACTACTGGAGCGCTTAAGGATGGAACAGACTTAAGGATGTCGTGGACAACAATATCCCCTCTGAGCAGGCAGGCTTTGGGCCGGTAGAAGTTGCTGTGATCAGGTTTTAGCACTTAGCAGCCATATTGAAGCCGGCTTCCAGCGAGGCCAAAAAACTCTGGCTGCCTTCGTAGACCTGAGAGCAGCGTATGACACTGTCTGGATTAGCGGCCTAATTTATAAGGTAGGCAAGATAATTGACAACATTTAATTTTTTTGAGTGCTACTTTTTATTGTATGGCCCGAAAGAACTCACAATTTTAAGAGACCCGTATTTTTTTATTTTTGCGAAAATCCATGTTTTTTAGTGGAAAATCCATTTATATTATTACTTGGGCAGAAAGGGCGTGTGTAATAGTCGTCGAAGTATCGGCTAAATGACGTCACATGTTGTGTTTCATACACTGAAAAAAAAACGTTGAAATAGTTACATTGATTGACATTTACGTAAAAACCATAGCGTGACCATAATGCGCTTAAACAGTTTGACATTTGAAGCACAAGATAAACGTCAAAACTCAAAATATCAAACCGCTAACTTCGAAAGATATCTTAAGGATTGTTGAAAATGCCTTGCATTAAATATTACCTAATGAAAACTTACAATAGCAACACATCTTTATAGTCCAGTTATTTACTGTTCTACCATCAGCTGAGGGAAGTACTATCTGAGACTATATATATACAGATGGACCTGAGGAGAGGGCCCATCTTGTTGTTTTTCTTGCGCCGATGTGTGTCATTATGTTGGTTTGTTTATTATATTGTGTGAGAATGTATATTTTATATTATGCCACGTTTCCACCACAGATGTGCTAGGTATATGAAGGTATCCGCCTAATGAATAAATGAACGAAATTAAAATAATTTTATTATAATATACCTTTTATTTCTCCCCTGATTAACACATGGTGAATTTTACTTCTCCAGTAGTAACATTCTAAGTACAGGAAAGATATTTAACTTATTATTGACAAGGCATCAGAAAGTACTTAAGGACCTACTTAGGATACAGGTTTAAAAATGACAAGTGTTCATACTAATAAAATGAGTATTTTATTTCCTATAAAATATAATTGGCTCAACTGTACAATATGTGACATCGAGTTCAGGCTTCATATTTTTTTTGTAGCTTCTACTCGCCAAAAGACAACTCCTCACCAAATTTTAAGTTGCGGAAACGCTTGGTTTGCGAGATAAAAAATAATCAAAGTTCCATATAAAATCCCAATTTTACACCGCCATGACACAATAATTTGCGTTTCGTTAAACGTGTTGAGAAAAACTAAAACGTGATGATTTGTTTTATGTTCAGTTTTTACATAAATACAGTTTTTTCGACTTATTTGTGTACAATAATAGATACATGATATTTATTCAACGATTCTTTTAATTTATAAGCATTATTTTGTGGAAATTTGTTGATTTATAAATATCAAAAATGGTACGATTTTACTAAAACGCGTAAAACAAAACGCAAATAGAATTGGCGGGGTCTGTGGGCGGGGGATAAGACATGACACTTTGTAGGAACTTTTTAGGTTAGTTCAAAGTAGTTTCAGACAGACTCTAAGGCAGGTCGGTGTAGGTACGACGACGAGCGAAGCGAGGAGGAGTGTTAGGTAGAACTGCGACCCTACAGCGCGCGAGCCGAGCGAGCGAAGCGAGCGTGCCACGGCAGCGGCCGGCGAAGCGCCAGAACCTAACACTATCACACTCCCCCCCTCTCCTCTGCAAAATATTGTGTCATGGCGGTGTAAAATCGGGATTTTATATAGAACTTTGATTATTTTTTATTTCGCAAACCAAGCGTTTCCGCAACTTAAAATTTGGTGAGGAGTTGTCTTTTGGCGAGCAGAAGCTACAAAAAAAATATGAAGCCTGAACTCGAAGTCACATATTGTACAGTCCTTCCATATAATTTATTTACCACAATCCAAAACAACTTTGGCTCGTGACATTTTAATTGATATAATTTCTCAGTTTTATCTGTAAAGGGACATTTCAACTTGAAAGCCAAATCGTCACAGATTCCGTTTGGAGAAGCACAAACAGTCATCCATTTTATGATTGTTGGCTTCTTGGAGAAACTCTTGAAGATTTGGGACGTCAGCATCACTTCTATACTGTTTTCGTTTACAAATAGTAAAGGAACATGAGGCTGCACTTAATACTCGTAAAGGCCTTTGCCAGTTTGTACATAAGAACTCCGCGAAGATAACGAAGCTTCGGTACCTCTTGTGCCAGGCAAATTATATTTATCCGAGCTTTGCAAAACCTCACACGCGGCAAGTTCCTGTTGTCAGCTTTGACAAATCTTTCCGAGTTTCTCGTGTCCGCTTCGTTGTAGAGGTATTGGTCAATACCCAACCGGGGTATTTTCCGAGGATTCCCTGAATTCCATTGGCAGGTCGTCGTAGAAGAAAGCAGTCCGGGATCCGTGAAAAAGCGAAAATCGTAGTCGTCGTTGGAGAATGCAATCCGGGGTCTGTTAGAAAGCGAGTTTTGGTCGTCGTAGAAGAAAGCAGTCCAGAGTCCGTGACAAATCGCAACACGTAGATAATTAAATTTATCTAAGGAAACGTAAATTACAAGCAAATATTCGAATTGAAAGAATTAACTGTCAGCTGTCCTGTCACTGTCGGTAGTGTTGTAATCATAGATGAATATGTATATAACTGAGGTTGTAATTGTCAAAGTTGTCAAACGGGAACCCGGAAGATAACGTTTTTTCATAGTGGTAGTATTGAATCAGCCGTGTGACGTCATTTTCCGGTTTACATATTTTGGTGATTTTTCCAAAAATTACTGAAAAACAAATGGTTTTTGTGTTCTACAAGTGTATTTCTCGAAATGGTTTTCGATTTATACCTATAAAATTTGGGAATTTTGAAATATTGTCAATTCCATCTGCAAAAATCCTTCGTCTCCTCGTGAACATGATAGGGCCACGAAAGATCACAGTAATGTTGGATGATAAATCCAGCAAATGTAACTGACTTCCGCAGGGCTCAGTCCTGGTCCCACTTCTATTCAACATATATACCAGCGACATGCCTTCTACTGCATGCCATAAATTTCTGTACGCTGATGATATTGCGCTCACAATTCAGACTAAGAGTTTTGAGGCTGGCGAAGCCGTGCTTATGCGAGATCTTGACGCCTTAAATCAGTACTACGTCAAATGGAGACTTTGCCCGAATACATCAAAAACGGAGGTAACCGCCTTCCACCTAACAAACAGCCTAGCAAACAGAGAGGTGGGCGTTTCTTTTTGCGATCAGAAAACCCGCCATAATCCTACCCCTAAATATCTGGGTGTCACGTTAGATCGGTCACTTACATATAAGACCCACATAGAAAACTTAGCCCAAAAAGTAAAGACCCGGGTGAACCTCATAAATAAGCTGGCTGGAATTTCGTGGGGTGGTCAAGCTGACGTGCTGCGAACTTCTTCCATGGCTCTCGTATATTCTCCCGCAGAATATTGTGCACCAGTGTGGTATAAGAGCGCCCGTACCAGCAGAGTAGACGTACAACTGAACCGCGCCATGCGAACCATATCTGGCAGCTTGTTGCCTACCCCTACGAGATGGCTTCCCGCTTTATCACATACAGCCCCACCGGATATCAGACGAACTCAGGCTGCTGCGCGGGAGTGGATTAAGGCGACAACGCGACCGTTACCAATCAGAGAGACTCTGGAACATCTACCCCAACCGCGCCTACAGTCTCGTAAACCTATCTGGTCTGACTGTCAACTACAGGGGCAAGTACCATTCAACGTCTTTGCGAAGTGGAAAAAGCAGTGGCAAGAGCAGGATGGTGCCTCTGACATAGATTCCACTAAACTGCCAACTGGTTTTAAGGAGCAACGCAAGATTTGGGTCACCATAAACCGCATCCGGACGGGAGTAGGACGTTGTAACTACCACCTACACAGAAGGGGCCTGTCACCAACAGCAGCATGTGACTGTGGGGAGCCAATACAAACTGTGCAACACATTGTAGAAATGTGCCCCAGAAGACGTTTTGCGGGAGGCATGCAAGACTTATTAGCACTAACACCGGAAGCAAGGGATTGGCTACTTAATCTAGATATTAAACTTTAATACTTTCGTATCTATTCACCAAGGATGATTAAGACATGGATTGACAATGCCTATACAAAATCGCGTTCCCTTATTTCAGGCTAAAGCACTAGCGTCATCTATCGGTCACCACGAACACTAAATTCCTACTTAACCTTTCTGTTAAGCCCATTGGTTGACTGGTAGAGAATGCCTTATGGCATTAAGTTCGCCATTTGTACCATTTTATTTTGTGCAATTAAGATTAAATAAATAAATTCTAGTTTCTAATATTTTGTTCGACGATTAACGCTGACAGAATAACTCGACTCCAGACTCAACAGATGGCGCTGTGGCACTCAGTACCGAAAACAGACGTATAGCCTGAAGGTTCGAGGAACGCGATTTTGTATAGGCATTGTCCATCCATGTCTTAATCATCCTTGCTATTCATAGAATTGTAATTTAATAACAGGAATAAAGTCATACGAATAAAATAAAAATCTATTCTATCTATAAGGCTTGTGACAAGACGACGATATATGTATATCGTCGTCTTGTCACAAGCCTTATTGAATACTGTCGGACTAGGTCGATTTGTGTGTGTAAGATTGTCCCATAATAATTATTTTATTTATTTATCCTACTGTATATAGGATTGTGAAGAATCAACAGTTGGTACTCACAATACAATACAATATTTTTTAGTAGTAGTAGTAGTAAAACACTTTATTGCACAAAACAAGTACATGACCAACAAAAATATAGTGAGTGTGTCCAAAGGCAAACTTATCCCTTTAAGGGATCTCTTCCAGCTAACCTTTAAGCAACTGAGAGAAATCGCAGAACTACAGTACAGTACTTACAGCATATCCATTGATTTTTGAATTCCTTACAGTTTCTTCAAGGCTGCTCCCTTGTGGTTGGCGTGGCCTAAAGATTAAAGTCTTTAAAAAATGTACCAAATACGGCGTTCGTTACGAAGTTAGTAGATCACCGGGTTCATATAAAATTGCTTTACGAATATAATTTTAAGAACATTCTTACTATGTACGCCTGTTGTTAGATACTTAACGCTGGAAAGGGACACCTGCCGATTCTTTTTATTTGACGTATTCTTTCAAAATATGTCTTAGGCTGCGAACTTTTCAGGGTACCCTCGTAAAAGTACAGAAAGCAATACAGAGTGAGATTTTAATCACCAATCATAACATAACATAACATAAATACTCTTTATTGCACACCTCAAATAATAGACACAAAGTATACACAAGATACAAACAAAAAAGCAGAGGCAAAACAATTGGCGGTCTTATCGCTAAAGAGCGATCTCTTCCAGACAACCTTTGGGAAGCGGAAACCTTTGTAAATTAACAAAAAAGTAGGTGTTGCAAAGCAAATAAACCAAACATTAATAAACTTACACATATAAAAGAAAGAAAATATATATAAATAAAAAATAAATAAACTTACATAGCTCATACATACATACATATATATTTAATAAATATAATAAAATAAAAAAATATATACTAGGACCACACACACTACATGCCACAGGTTGTTAAAACGGTTAATGGAGTTGCAGGGTATCTATACGGATCATGGGAGAGACAGATAATGTTCTTTAAGTTGTTTCTTAAACACAGCAAGAGATTTAGCACGCCTTAACTCTAACGGTAAATTATTCCAGAGCCTTACAGCCTGAAAAGTGTAAGAACTGTTATAAAATTTAGAAGAAGAAGAAGGTACATTAAGTAGCAATTTTTGAGCAGATCTGGCCGAAAGCAAGTAACTAAAACGTTCTTTGAGGTAACAGGGAGTTGCGGGGTGAAAAAGAATGAATCAATCATATTGAGAAAGGTTATTAAGGTAGGCCATACTGAACAACTTTTACTATGGGACCAACTCCGAAATCACGGAAAATTTTTTGGCTGTTTCATACATTTCGGCCGATCATTATGCGCGCCATGTCAAGGACTTGGTAGTCTGGTGGTTCTGAATCAGAACCTTGATCAAACCACAAGCTCGAAGCAAAAGTCCCTCAAGGTCGAGACTCTTCGCTATTATACCGTGCGCAGAGACTATTCCCAACTAACATTAAGCGCTAGGCTGTCACCTAAGCCTGTAGCTCAGGGATATGCAACTACTGTATGTTATTAAATTACAAAAATAGATACTAAGCATCGCCTAAATGTTTGTCATATCGGTACAATTATCGCCGAATCAACCTCCAACATGGTGTTTACCTCGTGGTTCTTGCTGGACTTGTCTTTCTCGGCCTTTACAAATTTATTTTATTCAAAATTAAATATTATTTAGCTTTAAGATAAATATTGTTTTCTCAGTAAGTGATTTATGTAAATCTTTTTGAGAAATAAATGTCTTAAACCGTAAACCGTAAAAAAATATCATATTGTACTTACGGTAAATTAGTGATTAAACGATAAGGATATAAATCATGATAGGATCAAAACAAATCTATCTATACATATAATAAAGCTGAAGAGGGTCGAAAGTCTGTACATGGAAGATAATCGAGAAAAAGTTGGCTGGGGATACTTAGAATCGATAACAGAATACGTTCCAACAATTTTTAGAATTTTTGTCTGTTTATCTGTTTGTCTGTTTATCTGTTTATCTGTTTATCTGTTTGTCTGTTTATTTGACCGCGCATCACGTGAAAACGGCTGAACGGATTTTGATGAAATTTTGTATAGAGATAATTTGAGTCCCGGGAAAGGATAATATATAGTATTAATCCCGAAAATCAACCCTGGTGGGGGTGAAAATGGGGTTGAAAGTTTGTATGGAGAATTTTTAACCGCTGAAACGATTTAGATAGAAATGAGTACCTTTACCCGCTCTTAAGAAATATTTGAAAATGTCATGAATGTCAAAGGGTTACCGTTTAGGTAGGAAAACATATCAAACGTTTTGTGAAGCAGTCAGATTAGGGTTTATATTTCTTTATAATTAAACACTAAGATTGGCCCTTCAATCCATCTTAAATGTCCATTTAGGAGAAGCGCAATGGTGTCAGGCTGCCCTTCCGGTTCGTCACGGAGGGTTGGGAATACGCCGGTGTAAAGAAGTTGGAGTGGTAGCATTTCTTGCTTCTGCTCACGGTACTTTGGGTCTTGTCACTCGAATTTTGTCGACTGATGGTGATATTACCCGGGTACCGTTTCTTGCGGAAGCACTTACCAAGTGGACTTCTTATTGCGGCGATGGTGAGCGGCCAGAAAATCTTTTCGTTCAGAGGGGGTGGGATGACATTTTGTGCCAGAAGATCGTTACTCGTTTGGTGGGAGATGCAGTAGGTTCCGATTTGGCGCGCCTCAAAGCCGCATCTAAGGTTGAGTCTGGAGCGTGGCTACACGCGCTGCCTTCCCCATCATTAGGCACGCTCTTGGACAATGACTCGTTGAGAATCGCGGTTGCTTTACGATTAGGGTGCAAGGTGTGCGAAGCGCACCGATGTATTTGTGGGGTCATGGTTGAGGAAGACGGACACCATGGTCTTAGTTGCATGAAATGCGTAGGGCGATTTTCGAGGCATCATGCGATTAATGATGTTATTCGCAGGGCTTTGGTGTTGGCCAACGTGCCTTGCGTTTTGGAACCTCCAGGGTTGTGCCGAACGGACGGCAAAAGGCCTGATGGTCTGACACTGGTTCCACGGCAGAAGGGTCGGTGCCTCTTGTGGGATGCGACTTGCGTTAGTACGTTTGCACCATCCCACATGAGTAACACCATTAGATCCGCTGGATCAGCCGCGGAGTATGCAGCCAAGCTGAAGCATACCAAGTACTCTGCCTTGGAACCAGTGTACGACTTCGTGCCGGTTGCAGTCGAGACTGCTGGGCCTTGGGCTGTGGAGGCTAAGAAATTTGTGGGGGAGTTGGGTCGGCGGCTCAGGGATAGGGGGTATGATCCTCGTTCCGGGTCGTACCTGGTGCAACAGATCTCATTGGCCATTCAACGCGGTAACGCTGCCAGTGTAATGGGGACATTTGCGCCAGGTACGATCAACTAATTAATCACATCAATTTGTAATAATGACGAAGCCTTCTGCGGATTCCATCATTGGTTTGTGTGAGACGAAGCGTGTTGTGGATTTCCATTTGTCACCTGACGAAGCCTGCGCTGCGGATATGTGCATGTTAGATAAAGGTTTTTTTTTTTCTCTTGTAATGTGTGTTGACTGAAATAAATATTTTTTTATTTATTAAACAATAGGTACATTATCTGTCTCTCAAGCTGTTCTGATATGTCTTCTTGAAGAACTACACATTATTTTGTATCTTTAAGATCTAATAATGTATTACTGTCTTGAAAAAAATAAGTCGCGTCGAGTTTCTAGTCGGCCATAATACTTCTTGGGCCAGAGGTGTAGGGTTAGAACCGGTGGTAGTTTAGGAACGAAGTTCCTTCTCGGACGGTCCGTGGATAGGGGGCTAGGCGAAAAAAAGTCACGTGAACGTCACGAAAATACGTCACGTCATGAAAACGCGACACCCATACGATTGAGAAGCATGTAAAATGAAATGAAATAAAAAATATATAAAAAGTGAAAGTGACAAGTGACAAAGTGAAGAAAGTCGAGAACCTAAAAGTACAAAAAAGTCAAAAATGTCGAAAATGTCAAAAATGGCTAAATTTGTAAATTCCAAAAATTTCAAAAACTTAAAAAATTGCCAAAATTACCAAATTTTCCAAAATTTCCAGTTTCCAAAATTTCCAAAATTTCCAAAATTTCCACAATTTCCACAATTTCCACAATTTCCAAAATTTCCAAAGCGTCCAAAATTTCCAAAATTTCCTGAATATCCAAAATTTCCAAAATTTCCAAAATTTCTAAAATTTCAAAAAAATACAAAAAAAAATTAAAACAACAAAATTTACGAAAAAGTCGAAAATGAAATAACATAACTTCGTTCCAATCGAGTGTTCCACGACACTCGTATTTTATTTTTCTCTAACGTTCATTAGTGCATTGTAATGTGCTTACATTGAAGAATAAATATCTTGATCTACACCAATATCATAAATCCTCTATTCCGCGTTCGGAACCGTATGTAATTAATTACCACCATTATTTTATTACAACCAGTAACGTAACATCAGTGTATTATCTGTGACAGTGTGGTAAAATATAAAAATTCATTACGTTACCGCGTAATGAAAATCCCCCCCCCCCCCCCCCCCCCCGACCGCCGGCGCAAGAAGGTTGGTCATGGCGTGTAATGGCGGTCATTCTAATGGTTTCAAAGGATTTGTAATATGTGTGTAGGTAAAGCAGTGTATGCTTCTGTACATAATTAGGCCTTATTACGTAGGTAACAGTTACATAAACTACTATTTATCTCTTTTTAGGGTTCCTTAGTCCCTTAAAGTTTCGCCATGTCCGTCCGTCTATCCGCGGTCTAGCTCAGTTACCGTTCGCACTAGGAAGCTGAAATTTGGTGAGGCCTGATAAGAACTTTCAATAAAAACTATATTGAATAAAATCGGTTCAGCCGTTTTTGAATTATCAGTAGGGCCCGGAATTTTGCGTGCGGTTTGTGAAACGTCATAGGGAGAGAACACCAATGTTTATCGATATATCGGGAGTTTTTTCATAAGTGTCTTTAAAAAATAATACCTCAAACTTTCAAACCCCCCCCCCCCCAATTTAAACCGCGCCTGTTCTTACCTTTCATGCTTAGACTGATTTGACGGGAGGATCGATTTGAATGATATTTGCCTTGGGCATGAACGTATAAATACAAAAGCGATCCTGTATCGTCCGATATACACCTAATGTCGTTTAAATCATTCAAAAAAATATGATACAAAAAGTATTCATTTTTGAGTGTAGTTTCATTTTGTGGTAATTGTAAAATATTTTATTAGGACTACTGTCCTCTAACGTATCCATCTGTCAACTTTACTTTAAGTTCCGCCTCCAGGGTAGCGGGAGAGAAATTAGGGGTGAATTAGCCGCTTACTGACACAGACCGAATTCCACGCGGGCGGAGCCGCGGGCACAGCTAGTAATGTATAAGGTAATTAAATAATAAATTAAAAGGCACATTTGAACCATAGGTAAGTAGGTGATTATCTTCCATGTTATAATACTTACATTGTATCGGAAAGTCTTGTCGATCTAAAACAAAATAAAATTATTAGACGGAGAGCTAGCCACGTCAGATATGACACAATATCATCTGTAAAGTGGTGGAGGTCAAAGAACGCAAACCATTCAAGAAAACCAATCCTAGAGTTCTGGGTTTGATGGCATATTATGAGAAATTATATAAATAATTAGATTATATCATTACCAAAAGTTTCTGTTGGGGGAAAGTATTGCCAAACGATGTATAATATAATTCATAGTTTGTCGCCTATTGTTTTTGTTTCCATAATAATACGCAATTTCATACGTGTTCTCACGAGTACATAGTTAGTACGATGTTTGACTGTGCTGGAACTTTATTGGCTGACTTCGTTAATGAATCACAAGATTGACTATTTACAATCAATACTCATACCAGCAAATGCATACCTAACATTTGCTGGTAAAACTTTCGCACTTCGACATGTACCATTAATATTCAACTAATCACTTTGTGTGGAAATTCTGCCCTAAGTTACCGTTTTTTTTGCTTCCGAGTGTATGTATGCTTACTCCATATTATCTCCAGCCGTCGTTGATTCGGAAACCCTCATACGTCTTCTACCGCTGAGTGTCTTTTTGAGACGCTTGTGTTCCCGACTAAAACAGAATACAACTTGTATAAAGTACACAACCAAAAAACTCCGAGCCCAAATAATTAAATCATTCTCACAAAAATTTAATATGAACAGAACTTTCAAAGTCGACCAAATATAGGCTGTACACCTTGCTAAAGCAATGCTCTACAGGGTATAACTTTCAAAGTCGACCAAATTTAGGCTGTATACCTTGCTAAAGCAATACTCTACAGGGTGTCACTTTCAAAGTCGACCAAATTTAGGCTCTATACCTTGCTAAAGCAATACTCTGCAGGGTGTAACTTTCAAAGTCGACCAAATTAAGGCTCTATAACTTGCTAAAGCAATACTCTACAGGGTGTAACTTTCAAAGTCGACCAAATTTAGGCTCTATACCTTACTAAAGCAATACTCTACATGATGTCCCTATAGACCCGTACCGATAAATTATGAAGTTTCGATAATATTAAAGATGCTTATTTTTCACATACAGAGTTCAGGCCATCCAACTTAGCTAATAATAATAATTTGTGCCATCCTAGGTTGTTGCTTAGGTAGAAACTTAGACATTTCTTTTTTTAAAGATTATTCGGTAAATATAAAATTAGAGATCAAAATTGTTTTTTCACTGTAACAGCAAAGTTGTTACTGACTCACGCACGCGTTTTGTGTCACTTTCGTCAACGGGAAGACTGACATTCAATCAGCACATATATGTAGACTTTTATAAGCCTATATAAAATTAGAGTTGATCGATTAGGTACTGTGCTTTGGAAAATATCGGTATCTATTATTTGAATAAATTTGTGCATATTAATCAATGATATTTATTTATTTTAATTTTTTTTCTTGTATGACCCTGTTAGCAGTACAATAAAATATTAAAGTTATTAAAGTTTGCGTCAATATTTTTATAAAAGCGTATCGAAACAATGTTTGAAATTTGTGTCGTTATAATCAATGGATTATTTTTATTTTTCAAAACAAAAACTTGTTTTGCGTAAAGGGTATGCGCGGGGAAGGGTAAGGCGCGGGCGGGGTGCATGTGCCTGCTAGGGTGCCTAGCAGGTCGTTTGTTTTCTATAGATTATTACTCTATACATACATATAGTAGTAAGTGCGACTAAGACAAACAGCGACTTTTTAGTCGCTCTTCTTTATTGTTCATAGTAAAGAAAGCAGTCATATAAAACTTAAGTAAGTAAAGGACAATTAATGGTGATATAACGTATGACTACACTGTAGTCAGTAAGGCACTGCAAGTGCTACGGCGGATCTGTGTGCTACGCTAAACCTAGTCTACCATATAAACAGTATTTTGACAAATTATCACAGATAATTTGTTACTAAGAATATGTAATTTATGCATGAAGGCGGTTTTTTTACAGAGTGCCAATCGTGAAAATCGAAATTTCGTTATCTGCCTCTCGGTTGGACTAGCAAAGGGCCGGGCTGGACTTAATAAATTTTTCATCAGTGTGATGTCATAATAAGGCTATGTTTTTATTAACTTATCGTATAAAACACATAAAAATAAGCAACTTTTCTTTAACACATTTTTAACTCAATAGTTTTGAAGTTATAGGGCCCTGAAGGTTGAGTACAGTTTGGACTATTTTGGTTGAAATGGTGTCATTATGACACATTTTTTAGAAACATTTTTTTTACTCAAAAACTTCGAAGTTACCGGACTACATGGAGGAAATTTTGGACTGGAATAAAATGGCGACGGGGTATCAAAAGAAACCATCGACGGGACTTCATTATAACTATACATCGGGGTTTTCGGTGCGGGAACGATTTGAGAAAGAGTAGAGATAAACAGATAGGTTAGTATGAGAAAATATCATATTATGCCTAATGAATAACTACCTCTCTGTTAATAGTATACATACTATGATACGAGATTTTTTTCTTGGAGGCATGTTTGTATTGACTATAATATAGTATTTTTAAAATGCAATTGCCTATGAGAAACTTATCTACTAGATAATTACCTAAGACAAAGACACGGTATGAATATAAGTGTCAAATATTAATCTTGACGTCCGATATTTATGAACAATTTGCTTATAAATGATTGGGGACTTAACTGAAGAAGTTGATAATGATCAGTTATTAAATGAATAATTCATTGCAAAAAAATACTTGAAAAAATCATAGGTATATAGACAATATATATATAATAGTCAGCTATTGTATATAAATTGTATATATACCCATGATTTTTTCAAGTATTTTTTTTCAATTAATTATTCATTAGGTAGAAACCTGCTAGAGTGCAGTCTGTTTTTAAGTCGATACCTACTCTTTGGCTAATGTCAAACATTCCCGCACCGAAAACCCCGATGTATGATTATAACATGTACTTTTTATGATTTTTCCGTATAGAATATGCTAAAATAAGCGTGTTTTATTTGAAAAACTTTTCTCTAAAATCAAAAATGGCCGAGATAATGGACTTTGAACTTGTATATAAAACTTGGACTTAGAAAAAATGGGGTATACTTTTAATGATTTTACCGTATAGAATACGCTAAAATAAGCGTGTTTTATTTGAAAAACTTTTCTCTAAAATCAAAAACCGGCCAAGTGCGAGTCGGACTCACGCACCGAGGGTTCCGTACAAACCTTTACAACTTAAAGGTATTATAGACCTGAGTATTTGATATGAATTTCAATTTAATACATCTACGCGATTACGAGGAAAAAGGGAGTAAGTTTAAAATTTTAAAAAATATTTTTTGTTTGATTTTACTAAAAATGTCTACTTTTCGTAATTTTTCCTTTGTCTGTGCTATATGAAGTTTCTTCGTGCCAAGTTTGAAGTTTCTGAGTTTACGGGAGGTACCCTTTAGGTTTTGAGTTTCTTGCGAGTACTCAGTTTCAAAATATGCGACTTAAATTGCTATTTCTTTTGATTGCGTTGACATAAAAGTTTGGTTTTACTACATCTGAAAGGTCCTATAGCCCTGAGTATTTGGTATGAATTTCAATTTAATACCTCTACGCGTTTACGAGGAAAACCTAGTAAGTTTAAAATTTAAAAAAATATGTTTTTGTATGATTTTACTAAAAATGTCTACTTTTTGTAATTTTTCCGTTGTCTATGCTATATGACTTTACTCCGTGCCAAATTTCAAGTTTCTGAGTTCACGGGAAGTACCCCGTAGGTTTTGCGAGTGCCGAAAAACTCTAAAATTTGCAGCATAAACGACTGTATCTTTTGATTGCGTTGGCTTTAAGTTTGATTTTTTCACAGCTCCAAGGGACAATAGACTTGAGTATTTGATATAAATTTCAGCTTGATACCTCCACGCGTTCTTGAGAAAAATGGTCTTGACAGACAGACAGACAGACAGACAGACGGACAACAAAGTGATCCTATAAGGGTTCATTTTTCCCTTTCCAGGTACGGAACCCTAAAAATGGCCGACTGGACATGGAACTTGTATATCATTTCGACTTCGGAAAAAACCATCGACGGGACTACATTATAACGTGTACTTTTTATGGTTATTCCGTATAGAATACGTTAACATAAGCGTGTTTTATTCGAAAAACTTTTCTCTAAAATCAAAAGTGGCCGAGAAAATGGACTCTGCACTTGTATATAATTTGGATTTCGAAAAAAAAAACCAGCGATGGGGTATACTTTTAATGTTTTTACCGTATAGAATACGCTAAAATAAGCGTGTTTTATTTGAAAAACTTATCTCTATAATCAAAAATGGCCGATTGGACATGGAACTTGTGTATCATTTGGACTTCGAAAAGAAACCATCAACGGGACGTCAATATAACCTGTAATGTTTATGATTTTTCGTATAGAATACGCTAAAATAAGTGTGTTTTATTTGCAAAACTTTTCTCTAAAATCAAAATGGCCGATTGGACATGGAACTTGTATATCATTTGGACTTCGAAAAAAAAACCATCGACGGTACGTCAATATAACGTGTTATTTTTATGATTTTTCGTTTAGAACACGCTAATATAAGTGTTTTATTCGAGAAATCTTTCCCTAAAATCAAAGTGGCCCAGATAATGGACTCTGAACTTGTATATAATTTAGATTTCGAAAAAAAACAGCGATGGGATATACTTTTAATGATTGTACCGAATAGAATACGCTAAAATAAGCGTGTTTTATTTGAAAAACTTTTCTCTATAATCAAAAATGGCCGATTAGACATGGAACTTGTGTATCATTTGGACTTCGAAAAGAAACCATTGACGGGACGTCAATATAACCTGTAATTTTTATGATTTTTCGTATAGATACGCTAAAATAAGTGTGTTTTATTCGAGATTTTTTTCTCTAAAATCAAAAGTGGCCGAAAAAATGGACTCTGAACTTATATATAATATGGACTTCGAAAAAAAAACCAACGATGGGGTATACTTTCAATGATTTTACCGTATAGAATACGCTAAAATAAGCGTGTTTTATTTGAAAAACTTTTCTCTAAAATCTAAAACGGCTGATTGGACATGGAACCTGTATATCATTTGGACTTCGAAAACAAAACCATCGACGGGACGTCAATATAACGTGTACTTTTTATGATTTTTCGTATAGAATACGCTAAAATAAGTGTGTTTTATTCGAGAATTTTTTCTCTAAAATCAAAAGTGGCCGAGAAAATGGACTCTGAACTTGTATATAATTGGTAAAACAATTTATTGGCAGAAAGAAGATACATAAGAAAATAAACCTAAGCTTTACCTATAAATTAAAACTAAGATTGAAAATAAATGCAAATTAAAGTAAAACTTAACTAAAAACTAAAACTAAATAAACCTAAAACATCAAATAAATTAGGTGCCCGCGGCATGGTGCCAAGGATGCTGGCAGCATTTCCCCGCTGTATTGCAATGCTGATGCGTTGCACTAGGAAGCTGCCAGCTCGTCGGTCACCAGTAGAGTCGATCAATCTTTTCGACATCTCTTTGAAAAGTTGACGAGCGCTGGGACCCCACGGACCAAGGGTATATAATTTGGACTTCGAAAAAAAAACAGCGATGGGATATACTTTTAATGATTTTACCGTATAGAATACGCTAAAATAAGCGTGTTTTATTTGCAAAACTTTTCGCTAAAATCAAAAATAGCCGATTGGACATGGAACTTGTGTATCATTTGGACTTCGAAAAGAAACTATCGACGGGACGTCAATATAACCTGTAATTTTTATGATTTTTCGTATAGAATACGCTAAAATAAGTGTGTTTTATTCGATATTCTTTCTCTAAAATCAAAAGTGGCCGAAAAAATGGACTCTGAACTTATATATAATTTGGACTTCGAAAAAAAAACACCAGCGATGGGGTATACTTTTAATGATTTTACCGTATAGAATACGCTAAAATAAGCGTGTTTTATTTGAAAAACTTTTCTCTAAAATCTAAAATGGCTGATTGGACATGGAACCTGTATATCATTTGGACTTCGTAAACAAAACCATCGACGGGACGTCAATATAACGTGTACTTTTTATGATTTTTCGTATAGAATACGCTAAAATAAGTGTGTTTTATTCGAGAATTTTTTCTCTAAAATCAAAAGTGGCCGAGAAAATGGACTCTGAACTTGTATATAATTGGTAAAACAATTTATTAGCAGAAAGAAGATACATAAGAAAATAAACCTAAGCTTTACCTATAAATTAAAACTAAAATTTAAAATAAATGCAAATTAAAGTAAAACTTAACTAAAAACTAAAACTAAATAAACCTAAAAAATATCAAAAAAATTAGGTGCCCGCGGCATGGTGCCAAGGATGCTGGCAGCATTTCCCCGCTGTATTGCAATGCTGATGCGTTGCACTAGGAAGCTGCCAGCTCGTCGGTCACCAGTAGAGTCGATCAATCTTTTCGACATCTCTTTGAAAAGTTGACGAGCGCTGGGACCCCACGGACCAAGGGTATATAATTTGGACTTCGAAAAAAAAACAGCGATGGGATATACTTTTAATGATTTTACCGTATAGAATACGCTAAAATAAGCGTGTTTTATTTGCAAAACTTTTCGCTAAAATCAAAAATGGCCGATTGGACATGGAACTTGTATATCATTTGGACTTCGAAAAAAAACCATCGACGGGACGTCAATATAACGTGTACTTTTTATGATTTTTCGTTTAGAATACGCTAAAATAAGTGTGTTTTATTTGAGAAATCTTTCTCTAAAATCAAAAGTGGCCGAGATAATAGACTCTGAACTTGTATATTATCTAGATTCCGAAAAAAAAACAGTGATGGGGTATACTTTTAATGATTTTACCGTATATAATACGCTAAAATAATAGTGTGCTCTAAAATAAAAAATGGCCGATTGGACATGAAACTTGTATATCATTAGGACTTCGAAAAAAACCAGCATGTCCATATCAGTAAACACTTACAATTTAAAATAACAAAACAAAAATGTACAGATTAAAACTTAATTATTAAATCTTTAAAATGAAATTAATTTAAAACAACAGTAACATATTATATAAAAGATATGCACAAAGGCGAGCTTATCCCTGGTAGGGCTCTCTTCCAGCCAACCCATGAGAAAATGAGAAAGGATTAAATACAAATAGTGAAAGACAAACTATGCACAAAATATACCAATAAAAAGTTTAAAATGCTTATAATTATTTCTAAACAAAATGCCAATATCTTGACAACTAAGCAATTTTCAGAGCCATATCTGCTTAAAATGATAGCCCACCAGCTGTTCTATCAGCCCTTGAAGTCTTGGCGTTGGTTTTAGGGATATATTACCATTACGTAATTAAAACATTACGTTTTCAAGCTCACATGGTCATTTACATTACTCCGTGATGATGGCGCAGCGCAAGCAACTGTGCCGAAATATTGGGTGCTCGAAACCTCTAAAACCAGAAGTGTTGAGCACCCTTGCGATTTTCATACAAAACTGGAAAGTTTAGACCGGCGTTTCTATCTTTTTTGAAGTTATTTTATCAATTAATTCAAACTGAACAGGCATGTTTTGTTGAAGTGAGTAGTAACTGCATAGAATATTTGCAATTTTTCACACCGACCTAAATTCGCATTTTTGGGACCTCCACTTTTCATATTTTACCTTGATACCTTGAAAATATAACATTTTACGTCATCGTACATTGTTATGATAGGGAATTAATACTTAACATCAAAATTGTAAACAAAAAAGAGCTACGCTCAACACTTCTGGCCAAGGCTGTACATGGTAAATACCCCGTTACAAATAATAGTTATAACACTGCGTTTCATCATCAGTCAGATTATCTTAATTGTTGGACCAATCAGGATGTCCTAATCGATCATGTGACGTAAGCAAAGACAGAACTGATAGAAATGGGCGAACTAACTTTTTAATGTTGTTACATTGTCCCCATTGTCCGAGGGACATCTTCATACTGTTTCATAGAAAATGTTTGGTTGGCCAAGGGACGTAACCATACTAACGAGGGGTCTAGGGGCAGTAAAAAGTTGATTGAACGAATTTATAATAACCGAGTAAGCGTTGAAAACTCAGTTGATTCCAGCGATCGGACCGGTGTTTTTTTTTTTTTGATTTGATTCATTTTGCCATAATTCTTACATTTAGAAAAAAAATTGAGTATAATTTCCTTACTCGTCTTTTTCATTTTTTTTGCAGTTGGGATTTGCGGCATTCCAAGACATTGTGAATGACTCTCCGCTCCTGTAACAACGTAAGTATGCGTCTTTTATATATATATATATATATGTATATATATATATATATATATATATATATATATATACATATATATGGACATTTTTTTTTTTTTTATACCACGACGGTGGCAAACAAGCATACGGCCCGCCTGATGGTAAGCAGCTACCGTAACCTATGGACGCCTGCAACTCCAAAGGCGTCACATGCGCGTTGCCGACCCTTTACAAAAAGGAGGATTCACTGTGTTGACGACTAAAGGAACAAGAAGGTCCCTCATCGTCAACACACTGGGTCCTCTTTGAGCTCTTTGGCAACCTTACTCACCAGCAGGAACACAACACTATGAGTAGGGTCTAGTGCTATTTGGCTGTGGTTTTCTGTAAGGTGGAGGTACTTCCCCAGTCGGGCTCTGCTCCAGATTTGAGCGATGACATTCGCTGAACGTGCCCTACCACACTTAGCGAGATGCCATTCGCAGTGCCCATACCTCTCTTTTTGGCGTAGTTTAAGGACATACCCAGGTCCGCATACATGTACACATATGTACACTGCCTAATTGTTATGGGATACTCTATAAAAACATTTGTACCTAATGTTTTTATAGAGTATCATTATAAACCTTAAATAGTGAGCTTACTTCATTCTCGATCGACGACTCAACGACTTAGATACAAAATAACGAAATTGCATACAAATAGAATCTTACCAAAATTTCAAATCTTCGAAGGGTGTACCTAAAAGAGTTAAGTTATAAATTTAAAAAAAACGCTTATTATGATCCAGCCTTACAAAATAAGCATTTTATTTTATTTTATAAACCGCTAACAAAGTATTTTATTTAAGTACGGATGTACACGTTTAGATCTCAGTTAAGCATGCTTCACGCTGTAACTTAATTTTGTATAAAAAATCTCTCGTGATCACATGATGTTCTCTATACAAAATAAAGTGTCGGAAGTGTCGTGTAGGACGCGAACGCTACAGCGTGAACCATATTTTACTCGTATTTTGTCGGTGCAATATATAGAACCTAGGTCCCCTATTTATTTATGAGCATGAAGGGATGCCATTATTTTTTATTTTATTTATCCTATGAAGGCATGAACGCCGACCACGATAATACGTAGATACATCTGATACATATTTGTAAGAAGAAATCTACTTACGACGGTATTTATTGGTTTGTGCAGTTGGTAAATCTGTAAAATTATACCATCAGTTTATTTTTATTTTTAACAAATTTATTATAAATAACTAATAAGTATTTTCTGAATTCTTAACCATTCGGTTACTTAAAGAAACAACTAGTTAGGTACTCGTACATATATATGTAGTATAGGAGCATAGATATCTATGCTTTTTTTGGAATAACTCAAAAATGGCTTAAACAATAATGTTCAAAACAATTTTCGTAGAAAGTTCGCATCTTCTCATTTTTTTCATATTACCGTTCAAAAGTTACAGGGGGACAGAATTTTTCTGACTTTCGAAGCGATTATTTCTGAAAATGTTAACTTAATCAGAAAATATTAAAACAAAACTCGACATTATTTTTAAAGACCTATTGATTGATGTATAACATGTTGATAAAAAGTAAAAAAAAAAAATTTTTTAATTCAATTACATGTTTTTTTTTGCAATTTAACTACATACCTAACTAAATAGTGGCATACAAAATACACCTTATGTATAAATGTAATTAAGATAAGTCTTATAGTTTCGGAGTAAAATGGCTGTGACATACGGACGGACGGACGGCTAGACGGACATGACAAAAATATAAGGGTTCCGTTTTTGCCATATTGGCTACGGAACCCTAAAAAGAAAAATACTTTCCAAGTCGCACTATTAAGTAGCAAATAATACATAACAAAACATTTAAATCAATTAAATAACTTCATGTATGAATGAGTATGACACAGTGATCGAAGGAGCTTTGAAGTAACTTGGTTTCCAGCTAGACCTCATTTATTTTATTAGCGAAACCGTTTAGGAACTTGGCATTCATTTAAATTTAGTTTTTGATGGGATATCAATATTTTTTGTCAAGAAATTAAAAATATTAAGCTTATTTACACATTTTACCCTTTTCACCACGTAATATATTTTACCCGTTTAACCTTTCCACACTTTCACCAATTTACCCTTTCACTTAACATTACAATTAGAAACAAATGCTAAGTTGAAAAGGCGACGCCAGCTGTTAATTAATAGTACAGCAGTGAATTTTTTTTGTACAAATATGTACTTGGTCGTGACATTTCTACAATTCTACAAACATGCGTATAACATACTACTAGTGTTTTTCTGGAAAATCAAATTCAAAAAGCGATTGGTAAATCGCTATTTGGCGAAGGAAAACATCGTGAGTAAACCTGCATACATCTGAGGAGAAAAGGTGTATGTGAAGTTCCCAACCCGCTTTGCGGTGGGGACTATAGCCTGATCCCTCTCGCGCATGGGAGGAGGCCTGCTCCCAGAAGTTGGACGTATACAGGCTAACATATTATTATTATATTATTTATACAAATGTGAACACAAAACAAATGACATTATAAATATTATTTGAAAGGGGGTATTTACCATGTATATTAGAGTTTTTGAGCACCCGTTTCAAATAATATTTATATAATTTGAATGACCATGTGAGCTTCAAATCGTATAAAACAAATGACGATGACGTCAAGCATTTTGATTTTCCAGAAAATAACTAGTAAGAAGTATGTAAAATTTCGTTATACGCTTGTTTGTAGAATTGTAAAAATGTCATGACAATGTACACATTTGTAAAAAAAATTTAATACAATTTTGTGATAGACCCACTTGTATTAAAGACATAGTTGTACTGAGTGTCACTTGTACTCAGTTTCTCGACACTTAGGTATGTACGAAATGTCATTAATACGTGCCATACCTATGTCATTTAATGTTTAATTCAGTCTTTTTTCGGTGAAGGAGAACATCATAAGAAAACCTGCTTAGATCTGCGATGAAATTCAGAGGCGTATGTGAAGTCTTCAACCCGCTTTGGGCCACTGTGTGAGCCCGACCCCTTCTTAATGCATGAGATGAGCATGCGCCCAACTGTGGCCAGATGGCAGTAGGCAGTGCACAGTGGCAGTGGCTTTATGCTTAAATAGGGTATGTATGGCAGTTTCTCGTCCAGGTTCAGTTTGCCGTCCGCCTTACTAAACTGACGTTTACAAATATATGGGAAAAACTTTCTAAGGTCAACATTTCTATTTAGAGTTTATTCTTTGATTTGTTTAAAAAATTGTTTAGGTCTTGACTCTAAATATATTAATATGTATGGTAAGGTTAACTGAAAGAGATCCCTTGAAGGGATAAGTTCGCCTTTGTACTTACGTTTTCCTATTATTATATTGAGTTTTGACTTGTTTTTATTTACTTATTTAAACTTTATTGCACAAAAGAAAAACTTGATGTACAAAAGGCGGACTTAATGCCAGTAGTCATTCTCTACCGGACCTTCTCTAAGGCAAAGCAGAGAAGTTGTGGGCGGTGTTTCCGAGAACAAAAGGTAAAGAGAACTACAAGTAAACAATGAATAAAATAATATACGTTTTTGTACAAAAAAGAGTTTTTACACTTACTTATAAATAAGTATGGACGGAAAACTTACACTTTTGTAAAAAAAATCCCTCAAGTATGATTTGTCATCGCATAATATTAACCTAAACTAGACTATAATATAAGCTGTGAAATTAAATATAATACATTTATGTAAAGGGTACAAGATATTATTTTTGCGTTACAAAGCTGTCAAAATCCATAAGTGGATAAGAACTAACACAATAACCCTATAACATGGTCACGTACTTGGTGACTCCCAGGGTGTGGGTGTGCTTCTTTCACTGGTACTTGTAACTGATGTAAGTTGCGCTGAAACATAGCAATAATCTCGATTTTGCTACGAGTATGCGAGACCAAACTTAATACCTAGTAATAAATAGTTTAATTTGTCAGAAGATTTTTGTAACAAATATTAAGGCTGCGTTTCCACCAGAGATGAGCGAAGATACGTTGCGAGGAATGTGTTTTTTAAGAACCAATTCTAGAGCTGCGCTGTGCGTGGATAAACAAATGAAGTGATTGTATTGGTGCTTAACAAACTCATTCCTCGCAACGCATCCTCGCTCATCTCTGGTGGGAACGCAGCCTAAGCGTCAACTTGTTTTTTTGCAGTGTGTATCAATACACAGTGGGTGGGGTTGATTATTACCAACTTGATGTTACTAAATTCGATATTGGGTATTATGATGACGATGAATAAAGAAATATTTGTTTTTTGTAGCGACGTGTCGCTACCTAACTGCAGGTTGAATGTAAGACTTTCCTTACATTTGCTCGCACGGTCTATAAGTCTATGATTAACTTAAAGTAAAAGTATGTTACGGGAGTGGTAATTTACAATGGTAAGTCCAAGTCGTCTTTTATGCTCCATCTTAATTGGTAGAAAGTTGTGAATGTGATAATTACCTGATGTAAATATAAACATATCAAGTACGCCTATCACGCATTCCATAAAAAAAAACCTGGACCTACAGCAAAACCACATAATGTTAAAATGAAGCGGAAATTAAATAAAAATAAATAAAGTCTTCGTGCAATCAATAAACCTGTTGTCAAATAAAACTTTATTTTCATGTTGCAATTTTCTACGCAAGATTCGATTTAAAATAAATTGAATTTTTTAAAGGTGTTAGTCACGTTTTATCCATAAATAAATACCATAGCGCAGAGGCTATTTAAGTATAGATTTATTTTCGTTGTATGATAGTTGTCTTTAGTTTTCTTTTTAGATTCACTGATTACGTTGGTTAATTATGTCATACGCTGTTATATTGCTTCTAACAAATATATGGTATAGGTAGTTAGTTAATTTTATTTAACCGAAAAGCGGAAATAAAACTGACGTTGGTGGGTTGAGTAACGGCAGCCATTTATTCACTTTTAAAAAAAATCGCGTCCAGATTGAACATTTTCAGATGATAGTTTATATGCTCTTACAAACATGAAAAATCGTCAGCCGTATCGAGGTGAAAAGACCGTATGTTCAAGTGACCAGCTGACGGTCTTTTCATCGCGATATAGCTGGACCTGTCCAGCAACAATACTAATTGCGTACTTGTCAACACTGGAACGTCGAAAGGTAAAATTCTATAAAGACGTCATGTGACACCGTTCATCTGTCAAAGTTCTGTCAAACACTGATTTTGTAGGGAAGATAACCTGTATGAAATCCTATTATCACCATTAAATATGAGATTAAATATACTTCTACTGTTAAGGCAGGTTTTTTGGACCCGGGGTATGTCCTGTAAAAGAAAGGTATGGGCACTGCGAATGGCATCTCGCTAAGTGTGGTAGGGCACGTTCAGCGAATGTTATCTCGCTCAAATCTGGAGCAGAGCCCGACTGGGGAAGTACCTCCACCTTACAGAAAACCACAGCCACATAGCACTAGACCCTACTCATAGTGTTGTGTTCCTGCTGGTGAGTAAGGTTCCCAAAGAGCTCAAAGTGGACCCAGTGTGTTGACGATGAGAGACCTTCTTGTTCCTTTAGCCATCAACACAGTGAATCCTCATTTTTGTAAAGGGTCGGCAACGCGCATGTGACTCCTTTGGATTTGCAGGCGTCAATAGGTTACGGTAGCTGCTTACCATCAGTCGGGCCGTATGCTTGTTTGTCACCGTCGTGGTATTAAAAAAAGGCTCTGTCAAACTGGCGCGTTTTGTTAGCGGGGCGGAAGCAGCCCCATCACGCTCGCGGCCCGCCGATATTTCGCTCACAAGTTAGTGAGTGTGTGTGAGTCACAACACGCACGCATCGCTCTCTCTCGAGGGGCAATTATATATTTTGTTGTCTCTGTCTGTGCGGGCGCGGCTTTAAAAACGCGCAAGTCTGACGGAGCCTTTACTTTGGACTTTGGGTTGCCATAATAAAACAAACATTATGGTTAAAAAACATGTTTTTATGTAATTTTTCTTTTTAATTCCTATTAGACGGAGTGCTAGCCCCTCCAAATATGACCCAATAAAGAGAGCATCGAAACTGGGAAGGTAATAACGATAGGTAACCGAAGATAATGCATAAAGGCGCATAGTCTAAGAAATTTTAGTGCTCCAAGTTTGATAGCTTTACTAGATGGTGCTGTACGGTAGGGATTGCAATCCGGTTTATCCGGAGTTCGAAAATCCGGATTTTTCGCCGATTTAGCAATCCGTTTCTAAATCCGGATTTTTCAGCAGAAATCCGACTTTCCGGATTTTTTGTTAAACTATGCAACAACTGCTTTTAATACGTTTTAATTGTTTAAAATAGTATATTTCATTACCGTTCAACGCACATGTTACGTCTATTACCTGAAAAGCGCCCGCGCCGCCCGGCTGCCGTTGCCGTCATTCGTTGTGAGTGTTGTTTCGGACGGAAGGTTAGAACACCGAACAAAACTTTAGATTTTTTTTTAAATCTGTCCATTCTCACCCAAAGGGATGCGACTAATACAGCCGTAGCCACACCAGAAGCACCTGATTTAGCTACTTTAGTACATATTGAGATGGCTGTGCATGAAAACGGGGGGAAAATGGGTCCTATTTTGTGTTCCGTTTACAAGAACTTATTAGCAATCCCCCCAATAAGTGTAGAGCCAGAGAGGGCATTTTCCGCAGCTGGTATGCTGTGTAACCGATTAAGAACGCGGTTGAATTACTCTACACTTGACGCGCTTATTTTTTTAAGATTCCACTTTTTGGAGAAAGAGAAAGAGAGTATTTAGCCTAAGACTATTTCTTCTTCTTCTTCCTTCTCGTTCTTTTCCGTAACGCGAGGTCGGCTTTCCTTATTTTGATTTAGCCTAAAACTTAATTTAAAAAAAAATGGAAAAAAATAATTTAATTTTTGTTTAAAATTTGCGTAGAAGTTGACGTATAAAATGATAATAAAAACTTTACATTGATTAAAACACTGATTCTTTCTTATAAGGTTGTTTTTTTCTGTTATTTCTACTATTCCTAGTATTAAGTAAAAAATGCTCCTGAATCCGGATTTTATCCGAACTCCGGATTTTGGCTTATAAATTATCCGAAAATCCGGATTTGATTAAGTAAGGTAAATGTACGTTTCCACGAACGCTTAAGACCTGGATGTACGTTTCATTTTTTAATAAGGTCTGGCATTTTCATAGGGTTATTGACAATAATATACAGGTAACTTAAATACATTAGTAATCAGTTTATTTCACTTAGAAATTATTTGTAAGGTTAGACATATTTAAAAAATATTTTTAAAGTTTTTTAGACCGCCTAACTTGATTTGTACCATTAAGCGAACTAAGAAACATGATTTGCATATATTACCGAATCCGGTGATCACTTTACCGAACTAGAAGAAAAATGTATGGGAATAAGGTGTTGAGCGATTCTCAAACTTAAACTGTCTCACTGTTTAGATAATGTCATCTAACTGCGCTAAATTTGCGTCTCCATACATTACTGAATTACGAGTACCTCTAAAATATAATACAATACAAAACAAAAGTAACCTTTATTTTTTTATAATTGGACAAAATACCTAAACATTACTTTTACATATTACATAAACATCATTATCGTTTTTGTGGTATTTACGTAATAGAAGTTTTCGAGAAGAAGAAGTTAATATAATAAAAAAACAGAATTTAATATTTTATTTTATTACTATAAAATGTATCTTTATACAAAATGACCTATCAACAGCAGGCTCTTGAACATGTTTAAATGTTTAGAAGCGCTGGACTTTATAAAGAGGCAGAAAAAATAATACATTTTAATATCGACCTAGCTGTGAGAGAAATAAGGATAACATTTTAATGACTATCGAATACAAACGAGGCCGAGGCAGATATTAATTCGGTAGCAGAGACTATGGGCACGATTTACCGAACGCGCGTTTGGTAATTAAACCATGCAAAATATGTGGAACCTAATACGCGAACAAATTTTGAAAATAATACCTAAATTGCAACAATTGTGACATAACCACAAATTTAACATTGAAACTAATAGTTAGAAGGATTACGAATCCGTTCATGAATTTATCTTTACTAATATTGCCGTAAAATAACAATAAAAAAGTATTAAAGATAGCTTTGTCGAAAGGCTTATTTTGAACTCAAAAAGTCGTAAAACTATAAGATATCAAACTCGAATTTACTATCGTCTTTGCTGTATACAGATGTTCGGTAAATGCTCATAAAATTACAAATACTTTTCGTTATTTGAAAAGAAAAGAAGTGTATATAATAGTTTATAATAAATCAGTAAAAAAATAATTTCAAAGACATACGCTTTCCCTTATTCCGTACGCTGTTCGGTGATACCATTCAGTCAAAAAGTTGGGTCACACATCACCGGATTCACATTTATCTCAAATTCTGAGAATATAACTGCACTAAATTCACTTAAAATACCAAAATACATAAACTTATTAAATAACAACACTCTAAATCCACAATTTGGAACCCACATATAGTTTTAAAAGATTCTATGATCTTAAGAAGTGCACGCGATTTCTTAACGATTTTGTTAAGGGCACCCATACAAAGTGGCACTCGACCGACTAGATCAGTTGTCATGTCGCAACTGAGCACCAAAATGGCCGTCTCTGACGCCTATTCGTAGGGTATGTAACTAGGTATGTAACTCACAGAAAAAAATATCACAACGTAGTATCTGCTGTAAGTAATCGAATTATAGCTTAAAATGGAATATATTCGGCGATACGGCACGTTCGCTGAAGCGCACCTTATATGCGGATTTGCAATCCCTAGTACGGCCCCATACATTATAAAGAAGAATTCACAATAACACAACAGATGTCCTCTCGTGCTGTGAGATCACAATATAAACATAAATTACGTAGGCCAGGCGAAAAGCTAGAGCTGACCGCGAAAAATTCTTATATGTATAATGTGTATTGAAATATATAATAAGCTACCCGATGAATTTAAAAAATAAGAATTAAAAGATTTAAAAAAATGTATGTTAGCGTGGCTATGTAACAAATGTTTTTATAGTGTTCGTGAATATTTAAATAGATAATTTAAGTATGCTGTACAGTTAGAAAATAAGATTAGGTTAAGTAAATTATATGAAATTTGTACGCCAGTATATTGGCACAATGTGGAGTACCTGTAAAAGCTTTAAGATCCCTCTCTAAACCCACTTTTGACAAATAAACATACATAAATACATACATGCTGTAACTCTAAATGGCCATCTGAACCAGAGCAAACCAGAGTTACCGCATCTAGTAAAGCTATCAAACTTGGAACACAAAATTTCTTAGTCTGTGCGCGATACATTCTCGTTGATGTCGCAAACTAGAGAGGTTTAGTTGCTGTCCTTACTGTTTCACATTTTCAGTGGTCTGTATCTGATTGCGTGGATTTGTAAATACCGTCAAAGACTACATGGATTATTCTGCTCCAGACTTCGCTTAGGATGTTGTCTTGCGTTTCTTCTGACGTCGACGTGGTTGCGCGGACATCACGATAGGACTGCATGACAAACTCAAGGCCATACGGAACGCCATATACCTAAGTTCGTGATAATATACAAATGTATTTGTTTGTTTTTTTGTTAAATACCTAATCTGTATTCTGTATACATATTATATTAATACGCAACAAATATATTACCTAATAAATGCTACAGCCAAAAAATATACATGTACATATGTCGAGATCAATAGGGTTGTTTCCAATTTTTTGAAGCGCAAGTATAACTATATGTATACAAACTAATAAATCAAAATATGTATACAAACAAATAGAAGTCTTATTATTTACTGCAAAATGGTATCGAAAAGTGGCAGAAAAATAGTCTGTATAACTCGGTACGTAACTAAGTTGATATAGGTTACATGATAAATGTAACCCTTTACCAAGCTAAGGGTCTCGTACTACAAAAAATCATTTTAATTACATTAAATAATATTAACTTTCGATGGGCATTTTCAATCTGTCAACCTGATAAAGGGATAAAAGTACGGGACTAAGAAAATGAGTGAGTATGACTTAAATATGAGTTAAAGGCTATTATAGCTGGGTAAGGTAACAACAAATGCCCCAGGCGTTATTAGCCAATGTATTTATCCTATGTATTGGTCATTATACTAGTTATTAATCTGCCAAGTTTTATGTCATAATTGTTGACAGTTTCCTTGAAATGTCACTTGAAAGTTTTTTTTTACTTTTCAAAGTATTTTAAAAACTACTGGTCCGTTTTTTTTGTAATTCACGTATGTTGTTAATGACTTGAAGAGGAATGATTTTGCACAAAACCAGATGTCTCTAGGTCAACATTAACTTGTGAAATATATATATATATATATATATTGGAAAACGACTTGAATTTGAGTTGGATACGGATTTTACACACTCTGTGTTTGAAAATACATTTATTATATATATATATATATATATATATATATATAATAAATGTATTTTCAAACACAGAGTATATCTTGTATTTTTTTATACATAGAATAATAGTGGCTTTTTGTTTCATGTCGGCAATGAAATGTTTTATTTATGAGAGCCATACGAGTACAAGAAGAAGCATTGTTCATCTTGAATGAAATAGGTGCAGGGCGAAAAATATCTAAATTAAAAAACAAAAGAATCGAATATCATTGGCAAAAAGTATATGCTCGGGATTTGAAAGTATTATAATAACCAGCCAGCATTAATGAACTTGTCACGTAGCGCCGTCTAGTAAGAGCCGATGGAACTATGTGATTAATTATTTTATTTCGATAGTATGTAAAATAAAATAATTATATTATTATTATATAATACAAAATCTCGTTCCGTTTTATTGTGTAATAAAACCTACATGTTTAGTTTGAAGCTAGCTGGCAACAATGGATTGGAGCGAAAATATTCGAAATTCAAATGACTAAAAAAAAAGAAAATGGGATAAAAGAAAAGAAGATGGATACAAGAGAAAAACGTAAACTGTTGTATCAAATATATTAGAAAATAAATACATTTTGGATCTTTAATAATTTACTTGAGCTATTAAGCTTGTGCTGCACATCGCTGGTGTTTGTTTTGGCTGATTTGTAAGTATCTTTGTCTGTGTAGCGAGTTTTCACTCAACGCCGCCATGACCGTGTTTGTTTGAGATTTTTATTTGAGTTCATTGATCTTTCCAGGTCAAGCCAGTTAAGAAAATGGTTTTCCTTTGCGGGAAGTCTTTGTAAAAGGAAGAATCGGTCCCCGAGCGGGGGCAAGGTTTTTTTTGGATCACTTCTCTAACGGAGATTCGAGGCCTGGAAGGTCTTCGCTACGAGTTCCAAATGCTTAGTGTATGTTGCTACTGATTTTCCCGTAAGTATTACTGCGGGTCAGCTTATGGTTTAAGATTATCATAAACTGTTGTGCAAAAGCTAGATGATCATTATATTCTATTGTTTTCAGGTCATTCGCCTCAAAAGACTGGGGGAAATGCAGTTGAAATTTATGTTTTGTCTTCAGTGACAGGTACGTGTTGGCCCTTAAGTTTGCAGTAGTCTTGGACCTGTAGGTATCCTTTTAACGTTACCATTGCTTTTTAAAATGATTTGAATATCATAACAAAGGATGAGGTCTGATGGACAGTTTTGTTTGACATATTTAATGCACAGGTTCTAATACATATTATTTAATATCTTCAAATAAACTTAATTTAATTTAACAATGATGGTGGTTTATCCTATGATGTAAAACTAGACATTAACGAACCAATAGCTCTCCGGATAACAGCTGAGCTAGTTGATAGTATATTTTAGGGTGTATTAGCAGACTGAAAGGAGTAATAAATAATTACCAAGTGGAGACTGTGTTTCTTTTATTTATTTATACCCCTTAGTATTATGTAACCAGACAGGATCATTCTTATAGGTTTTTTTGAAATATAGGTTACAAACTATACACTTTTTGTTGTAACCTCTTCAATACTGCTCTTAGATGTACCTAAAGATTATTTAAAAAATCACCACGTTGCTCCAACCCAATTCATTTGAAATAAATATACATTAGTACGGAAAGAGATGTCACATCAGTGTTAAAATAACTGTAGGTGTCGCTAAGTCACAAGTGTCAAAAAAAAATGTTTGAAATATTTGATATTAAAAAACACCAAGTTAATGTTTACCTAGAGACATCTGGTTTTTTACAAAATTATTTATCTTTAAGTTATTAACAACATACGTGAATTACAAAAAAAACAGACCAGTAGTTTTTTAAATATTTTGAAAAGTAAAAAAAATTTGAACTGACGTTTCTCGAAAACTGTCAACAATTATGACGTAAAACTTGGCAGATTAATATCTAGTATTATGACCAATACATAGGATAAATACATTGGCTAATAACGCCTGGGGCATTTGTTGTTACCTTACCCGGCTATAGCCTTTTAGTTTAATATCGACTCCGTAGTTTTGTTTCATATTACCGTGCGATAAAAATCCGAGGCTTGATTATAATAGTCGTTTGTTTCGGGGCAAGTATTTCAGGAAATATTAATGATAATAAAATAAATGTAATAGATTTTGTCTTTAGCTGCGCGTTACGGGTAAACGCGTACCTAGATACAAAATTAGACTCAGTATTTTTTTTAATAAACTACTCACAATCGAGGTGTTCTTACCGTCGTCGTGTAGTCCACACTTGTGCCACTAACTGGCCCGTACCATTTATACATGTTAGTCAAATGGACATCATATTTTTTGAAACCGGCGTTCCTAATATCTTCCTCGATTGTTGTAGCTAATTCACTGTACTTCTCATCGGGATTTTCGTCGTTGTATCCTTTGGGAAACAGTACTGCGTCTCCCTGCCAATATAAATTGTTCCATGAGACATGATATATAAGCACCTTACATGACAAGGAAGTGATGTCGTGGTGGTGGGTTTTAACATCCATGGGCCGTATTCTACCTTTACAACACGTTTATACACGATCCAACTTCAATACTCAACTCCAATGAAATAACTACGCAATACAGCTAGCGCCTAAACGTCTGGATCAGAAATATTACAATTTGCTTGAAAATTATTCTGATGCAACTTCAATACGACTACAACTTCAACATTGGTTGATTATTTGTTGTGTGTTGGAGTTATGTTGGAGTATTGTGTTTTTAATGTATTGTTTATGTATTTAAAATTAAAATACAGCACCAGGGATCGGATGGGTAGCGTCATTGCTCGCACATGACTCTAAAATTAATCAAGTATTAACCCTTTTCAGAGTCCTTACAAGTCACGCCCAGTGTTTGAGACTGGTTTATGGCGCCCGTATACCAAAGAAAGATATGCATGCAACGCTCTCAAGGATCAGACTTTTTCAACAAACTGGGTACGAAAAATACGCGAATCTATGAAGTTAGGTCTAATTAGCTTGTGTGAGTTTCTTATAAACCAGAATGTCATATTTTAATTTCATTATATTGCACACCAATTCTTATGCTTTACTTAACCTAAGGAACATAAGAAGAAAAACCGGCCAAGAGCGTGTCGGGCAACACTCAGTGTAGGGTTCCATAGTTATGTAATTTTTTCAAAACTTTATTTGAAAGCACGTCATTTCATTGTGATTTTGTAGAAATTACAGGTACAATAAACACCTGCCTATACGGTTAAATTACAAACTTAGTTCAGAAATTATTTTGTAATTTTTTTTCAAAAAGTATTCAACCTATCAAGTTCAAAATAATTTTCCTAGAAAGGTTTTATAAAGTTCTACTTTTGAGATTTTTTTCATATTTTTAAAACTTATGTTTAAAAAGTTAGAGGGGGGCGACACATTTTTTGGAGCGATTATTTCCGAAAATATTTACATTATCAAAAAATGATTTTTGTACACCCATATTCATTTTTAAATACCTATCCAACAATATATCACACGTTAGGGTTGAAATGAAAAAAATCACTCCCCACTTTACGTATAGGGGAGGCACCCTAATAAAACATTTTTTTCCACTTTTTATTTTACCACTTTGTCGGTGTGATTGATATACATATTAGTACCAAATTTCAGCTTTCTAGTGCTAACGGTCACTGAGATTATCCGCGGACGGACGGACGGACGGACAGACATGGCGAAACTATAAGGGTTCCTAGTTGACTACGGAACCCTAAAAAGGACCCAACCTCGGATTTTTTCCTATCGAACCAACTTTCAGCAATCGTGTTACAGCCTAGAGTGTAAAAATATATATTCTATAATGAATTTAGTCCATTTTCCCGTTTAGTCATTAGAGGGTGCCACTTATGACAAATCAAGCTGCTGTTTTTGTAATTAAATATATTGAATTGTTTTGACATTGAATATTTTTACATGATTGATTTTGTATTTTATAATTGTATCATATACTAGACATAGAGTAAAACGTGATTATGGATATTTTTCTGTTGTATATATTTCTTCTGATTTTTCTTGATTGTTAGGTTAAGTTCTATATCAGGTTAAGATTATTGTAATATTCGACACAATGTATATTGTACGGAATAAACAAATAAAATCACAAAATGGGTTCGAAACACCATTTTGTGCTATAAATTGGTGCAAATATTAAAGAAAATACGGAATAGAAAAATATTAAAGAATATACGAGTGTATAACATTTATAACAAAAATAACTAACTAGAATAATATTAAAAATTATTCTAAAATGCAGACAGTACAAAGGGGGCAATAGTGATGTACGATTCAGAAACGAATTTTATGAAACTCGTGTCATGTTTCTAGGTCCTATTTTCGGTTTAAGCTTAGGGTGGTTTACCAGTTTCTAAGTAAGAAACTAATTTTATATAAATGGATTTGGACAAAAGTTCCAAAAATACTCATTATTATACAAACCTTTGTTACATAAGTTCCTGCGTAATATTACTAGTTATTGATTAATGATTATAATGATTATTCAGATTCTCTTATTAAAATATCTATAAAATTATCGACCTGCAGCCCAACCCTATTGGCTTAAACCTCTTTGGTCTATGGGTTATTGTTTTGATACTTGGTTAGAGCGGCGGGCATGTATACCGGAGTCTCGAGTTCAAGTCTGGCCGGAGGCAGTGGATTTTTCTGCTTTTCCTTTATTTATAAAACATCGTGGTATCGTTAACAGACGTTTCTACTTATTACAAAATTAATTTAAGCGTAATATGTACATGCTTTACATTAATTTCAATATAAGAATAAGAATAAAAACATTTATTTGTGACGCTTAATAACATGAACATTGAGAGACAATAACCATGACAACAAACAATGAATATGACTCACGATAGTTTAAAAATTAAGGTAAATAAAACATTTCACCTTGAATGTTCTTGGATCGTAAGTCCCTGCATGAACGTGGATGTACGCTATAATCTTCTGGTTGTACACGTGTATTAGATCCGCAATCGCGCGACTCTCAGGCTCCGAGAAAGGAGCGGGCCCTGAGTACTGCTGCGAACAGCTGTGTATGTTGTGACTCTTGTTCCATCGCACATCGAAATTTCGGTCCACAGCCACGCCTGAACATGCTGCTTGAGTCCGCTTGTTCTTGTTCCACATTTTGAGCTATTTTTAACAAAATATTTTATGGGTAAATTATTCAAGACAAAGCACTGCGTGGTTTTGCGCTCAGTAGATTTCAAATTTCTGTAAAAATATTTGAGTTCAAGAATTATAAAAGACTATATATGAGAAAAAAATATAAGAGGAAAACAGTTAAGTTTTTTTAGTACCTACAATCTTGCGCCAGTTCTCGAAAATGGTCGTACCATGCTCTATTGAGATTGATCTATAATCACGGACTGGACTATTGTAGCCAATAAACCTGACAGCGTGCTGATAGACGATCGCAGCGCCGGGCCATGCTCGTCGACATCACCGTCCCATGTGACGAGAATCTTGTGAAGGTTAAGAAAGACAAGTGCAGCAAATACCTAGACGTGTCTCACGAGCTAACGGCCATGTGGGAGGTTGGTTCGGCAATCATTGTACCGATAGTTGTTTCCGCGAATATTCTCATAGCGAAGAGGCTCGCCAAAACCTTGAGACACTTTCGCTATGGAATTGTGGTTGGATCAAGGGTCAGATTCAGAAGGTGGTAATTCTGGACACGGCGCGTATAGTCCGAAGGTTACTCTCTCTGCGGCCCTGGCTACTAGTAGCTTGGGCCCTGCCCTAAGTTAGGGTAGGTCTTTTTTTATAATTTTTATTGTTTTTGTAATATTTAAGACGTGTTTTTGTATTTTACTTTTCTAAAAATATTCAAAAATGTCCTAGCCTAAGAAAAATATTCTACTACAAAACCTTAACAGGAGCGACCGATGGTATTCCGTACTACTCCGTAGTACATAGACTTAAATATAGCTAGAGTGTAGTCCGTAAGCTCTAGCTATAATTAAGTCCGGGTAGCTAAGCGTATGAAACCTTGAGTTTATCACGGTAAAGCCAACCTTTTTTTTTAATACCACGACGGTGGCAGACATGCGTACGGCCCACCTGATGGTAAGCAGCTACCGTAGCCTATGGACGACCCTTTCATATAAAGAAGTATTCACTGTGTTGACTAAAGGAACAAGTGGTCCTCCGTAGTCAACACACTGCATCCTGTTTGAGCTCACTGGCAACCTTACTTTACTCACCGGCAGGAACACAACACTATCAATAGCGTCTATGGGTGACCTGGTTCAAAATAGTTAATGACTCATGCCGGAGATTTAAGAAATGTCTGACAACTGAAAAAAAGGACAAATGAACTACTTGGGCTATTTTATTAATAACCAAAATTCGGTAAGGAGTTAATAAAGTTTATTTGCCTCTAACTGAAAGTTTACGTATAAAGAACAAAACATTTTGGTAAGTAATAAGCCTTAGTTTTGAAGTCCCAAAACTTAAGTTACTAGTAGACGAAGTTTGGTTGCTGGTGACAATTTTTTTTTCAGTGAAGCATAACATAATGTGATAGAAAAGAATACTCACCGTCTCATCCGAGATTCCATCTGGATTTCCCATTGGCACTAGCAATATATCAAACTGGTGCAAATGCTTCATGTAAATATTCAGTAACTTCATAAAACTCTCTTTTTTGTATAAGCATGGAACATCTCTGAAGCCCATGGTCGACAGGCCATGAACTATAAGTATTATCCTCTTATCATCCTCCTCCTCCTCGCTCACATACTTTTTGTCATATCTTCTTAAATGCAGTAGATTATATTTTCTTTGTTCACTAATTTGGCATACCACTATGTCATGGCGTTCAATTGTCTTGCCTATCACGCTAACAGACGCGTTTTTATCTGTTAGTGTTTTCATTAACGATGTCATATCTTCTAGCAACTATAAAATTGTCTTATATTAATATAAACATTTATACTAGTAAACTGGTTGATAGGTAAATATTTAAGTAACTATAGGCCACCAGACACTGTCAGTAGCAATGACATTATTTCTCTACCCGTCCTTTTCTATGCATATGAAGGATGAGTAGAGAATTAATGTCATTAATACTGACAGTATCTGGTGGCCTTGTAGATACTTACAGTATATCCATTGATTTTTGTGTTCCTTATAGTTTTTTCAAGACTGCTCAGTTCTGGTATGGGGCTGGTATGCCTAAAATATTGAGTTTCTAATTTAGAGCCGAATTCATATAAAACTATTAACTATGTTGTATGCTTATTATTTTAGATAGAAAACAAAATAATCTACTACGGTTGGAGCTTTTTTATTAAGCTCCACAAAACAGTTTAAAAATAGCTTCCGTCTTCAGCTATGTCCTTCATCTATTTCAAATATATTTCACATGAATTGAAAAATTACTTCGACTATTCCATTTCGTTTTATTTTTTAATACATTAATATTATAAAGAATACCAAAAAGCACTAGCCGAGTCAAGCTGGAGACAAGACGAAAACAAATAAGGATAGAGAGGGGGTCCGACAAGGAGATCCTTTATCAGTATCACCCAAGATCTTTATTGCTGTCCCGGAAATCATATTTCAGAATCTCAAATAGGAATCAAAAGGAGGGCCAGTTCATACACCATTTGAGATTTGCAGACCACATAGTCATAGAAGCCGAAACTGCAACAGAACTAAGAGAGCTTATAAATCAACTAGATGAAGAAAGCGCCAAAGCAGGTTTACAAATGACTTAATTTACTCCTCTGGCACAGTGACCCAAAGTGAGTCTTGGCCTGGAGGCCAAGACTCACTTTGGGTCACTGTGTCTCACTCGACTGCTCGCCACTGATCCCGGTCCTGTGCAGTTTCTCGCCAGTCACCAATGAACAAAAATAAAACCAAAATAATGACATACAAATACCAACGGCCACAACATAGACTATCTAGACCAATATATATATCTAGGAAAGCAACTGTCCTTTACAAAAACAAACAACGAAGAAGAGGTAGAAAGGAGAGCTAACATAACCTGGAGGAAATTCTGGTCACTGCTAGAAATCCTAAAAGGCAAATAAAAGGAAAGTGGGAAAGCCATATAAACGATGGCTAGATGATGTAAAAGAAATTGCTGGGAAACACTGACTAAACAAAGCGGAAGACAGGCAAAAATAGAGAGAGTGAAGGCCTACACTCGAAGAGGGGTCCAAATTAAATAAATAAATAGTATATAACATATATGAACATAACACTAACTCTAGCTATACTCAAGAAACTTACTAATCAATACGCAAAAACTTCTAATGTAAAAAAATGGGAAATTTGGAAATAAAGGCTTTTTTATTTTTTTTATTTATTTATTATTCCATTTCGTTTTCATATTGTTTATAATCACTAACTATCCATTCAGTTTAGGAATCGAGTAAATATTCATATCCTACATAAGAAGAAATAAAGCAAAGTCCGCGCAGTATTTACGATATGGTGGGTATGGAGTTCCTGTGCTCGCCATGCTCGGTGATTTCATACAAAGCTATACGTGGAGTAGACCGTCTATTTTCGGCTCTAAATAAGGTTTAAATTTAAATGTTAAACATTACATATACACACAGTAAAATACTCACTCTAAATCTGCCAATGCAAACCGTGTAGATCTAAAACAAAGTAAAATTAGGAAGCTACTCGAAATAAAACGGAAAAACGATTGACTGATTTTTTTATTAAAATAATTTATTGAATTAATTGATATGTGGAAAATGTATATAAATACCTATTATGGCCATAGAGTGGCTTGTGGATGTAAAAGTAAAAAAAAACTAAAAACAATTGAAAACTTGAGGTTTCGTTTTATTTGTAAAAATGTGGTAAAAATATATGTGTGCTTACTATACTACTTCCATACCTTTTGTGTTCTTCAACCGAAAGTGACCCGTAGCCGATCAAGTGGCGTCGGTGGTTTCTGTTTTTCTTTTTTAGACGCTTAATATTTGTGTGGCTGAAATAGAATGTAACTTGAGGTATAAAACTGATATTAGAAGTAAAGGTTAAATTACGTCACTTTATCCTTGTCAGTTAGGGGACTACTGCGCTACGCGGGAATACAACCGTAAATATACCATGTTCTAACCAAACTTTTTCTAGTATGAAAAAGGAAAGGTTGGTTGCGGCACTTGCGGCGGAAAATACTCTGATAACCGTTTTTTTACTGATTTAACTACGGTAAGCACCCTTGCCCTTATAGGTGCACTTGTGGTCTGGTCAGTATTGCAAATTTTAACCAAAACAAAACAAAAAACAAGCCAAATTATAAAATTTAAACTTTCGTGAGACATACTATACAAAGCAAAGCACGGTAGCAGCGCCGGCGCAAGATCACCCTCAACAAGCTTTGTCAGAGCGGGCGACACGAGCTGCGCGGCGAGCGGGACGCAGGCCAGTCGGCAACGCGTCGTGCAACAGCGCGCAACGGGCCGGTTCGAAATAGCACTCTTAGTGCTTGAAGATGGAGACCTAAGCTCTCCGAAACATGTCGCGCGAAGTGACTAAAGTGACGTGAGTGTAACCGTTATATTTTATAGTAAAAAACAAGCCCTTAAAATGCCAACAAATTGAGCTTGCTAAATAAATAATCATTGTTATGGGGTAATCTACTTACACGTGTTTTCCATTTTTTCTGCAGGCTGCATGTTTTTTACAGGATTTAAAATACTCTCCGTCCCTGTATGAACACATACGTAGTTCAAAAAATATTTTACACAAAATAAAACACAGCTAAATTGCGAAATGTCACATAAACTCTCAAAGTTGTTTCCATATAAGACAAAGAGAGAAAAAGAGAGAGATTGTGAGAAAGTTAGAATTTTAAATATCATAGAATTCCAAATTAACAATATTTTTTGGACATATACGTCGCTCGATTAAGAAGTAAAGAGTATATTAACAGGGATTTCTAATAGCTAGTACGATCTTACCAAAACTCCAATTTCTCGAAGACGGTCCCTGAAAAGGTTAAGATCAATGATTAAAACACTTAGACCAATCAATCAATCACTCAATCAATCAATCAATTGATCACTTATTAAACCTAATATCGTCTATCTGAACCTACATAATGTACACTGGTATTGTATTTCTTTTAACAATACGCCAGCAATAGAGTATTCCCTCCCTAGGGTACCTAAAATAAATAATAGTTTTTCTGCGTAAATAGGTACTGTAATTTGATCCAATACAACGTATGACTACGACCATACCGTACTCACACTTAGGTATAGTCATACCTATCACTTAACTAGGACATCTTAGACTTTGTCTTGGTCTTTAAAACAACCTTTTAAAGAATAATAGGCGTTTTTATAAGATATCCACTTTTTGAAAAAAATTTTTGAAAAATCATTAATAAGACCTACAATTATTAATTCTCTTTGTTTACTTTGTTAAATAACTATTTCTATTACTTTGTATTATCTGTTACATACTCGTTTGAGTGTAACTTACTTATTTTAAATGTCATAATACTCATAATCAATATGATACACATAACAAATCTTATAGTGTTATGATACCAGTGTAATCAACTTAAAGTAAACGGTTTATTAATTTTTTTGGATTAAAACTAATATTTATTAAAGGATTAGTTTGCCTTTGTACAAATTGCTAATTGTCTCGTATTGTACACTAAGTAGTAAAACATTTTAGTGCAACAAAGTGTTTTACTACTTAGTACTAGTAGTACTAGTAAGTACTATTATTTGAAGTCAACTGAATACTTATTGACTGATAATTTGATATTGCCATATAAATAAAGAAAAATAGGCGAAATTGACCGTTATTTTTCTAATCCAAAAAACAACTTATTATACGTGTAAATCAACTTACTGTGTGACTCCAAGGCGTGTGATGTATTTCTGACACTTGTAGTTTGTGCTGAAAAATATCAATAACGGGTTACTCTCCAGAGTTTTTCTGAGCTCCGTCAAACCTATATGTATAAAAAGTTTCACGTAGTTGATTCTGACCACAAAATTTTAAAAGTACCCTGATAATCTGTACCCTTATGGCCTGGAAAACGAATTTTATTAGTATCAGGAAATAATAATAAAAATTGAATCATCCTTTTTTACAGGCATAATACTAGCGTAAGAAAACGACAGTATGGTTGTCTCCGTCTATGGTACACTGAGAAATGCTTACCTGTCCTTTATACGTTACATGCAAAAATTACACTTTTTTGGTTAAGGTACCATTTTAGGAACCAGAAGTACCGCTTACGTCGTACATTGTACAGATTCAAATGGTACCTTTTGATCTAGTAATATTATGTAAATGCTGTCAGAAACAAAGATATTGATATACATGAAATATACAAAACAATATACACCAAAATGGTTGCAACTCAGCATAAGTCATGGCACCCACAACGCTGATTTTCAGGGCAACCAGAACATAAAAAACTATACTTAACCTAACTAGATCCTAACTAGTTTTTAACTTAATGATAAATTATTGTTACTTATATTTAGGCATTTCACATTATTTGAATGGCCTTTATTCAATACTTTCGTATTTGTTTTTGGCATTTGCTCGCACTTCTGACATGTCGCAACAATCCATACTAATATTATAAATGGGAAAGTGTATGTGTGTGTTTGTTTGTTTGTCCGTCTTTCACGGCAAAACGGGGCGACGAATTGACGTGATTTTTTAAGTGGAGATAGTTGAAGGGATGGAGAGTGACATAGGCAACTTTTTGTCTCTTTCTAACCCCTCACTTCCCTAAAATGGAGGGTGGAAGTTTGTATGGTTTGTTACCCCGAATTTAATGCGAGCGAAGCCGCGGGCAAAAGCTAGTAATTTATAAATTGAATATCTATGTAATATAAGTATTTGTAAATACAATGTAAGCAGAGAGGTATGGTACTAGCGTATGACAATCACCTGTCATGTTACAACCCCTCATCTATTTGGTAAGTAATCTGTGATAAGTTGATAATTACCTGAGGCAAATGAAAACAATTCAAGAACGCCTATCGAGCATTGCGTTAAAAAAACAGTGGACCAAATGCAAAACAGCATAATGGTAAAATAAATTACAAATATTAAGGAAAAATAATATAAATTTTCATGTACACAATCAAATTGTTGATAAAAAAACATAGTTTAATGCCCCAATTTCCACGCATGTTTCAATTTAAAACAAATGTTTCAATGTTTTTATTTCATATTACGACACCTAGTTCTTTCAAAATCAGAATTCTGTTATTATATTTTGCAATACTGAACACTGAGAATGATAATTCTTTAGCCTAGAATGCACGCACAGATGTGCTCGTCGGATGTATGGCGGGAATTGAGCATGTGTTTCTGCTCGCTGGGCACCTCCGCTAGACAGATCCGTACCTCTACCACGGGTCATACAAATAAGCCCAATTCGAGATTCGTT
Source organism: Pammene aurita (assembly GCA_947086415.1). Lineage (NCBI taxonomy): Eukaryota > Metazoa > Arthropoda > Insecta > Lepidoptera > Tortricidae > Pammene > Pammene aurita. The sequence continues at coordinate 13,873,972 of OX352302.1, forward strand.
CACGAATTCGTACATTATTTGTATGGAGAATTTGTACAGAGCCTCTAGCGGTCACTTATAGAACTAAAAATTACTGCCATACCATAAGTTAAATTATCCTTTACGCAATTCGCTGACGAAAGTTCGATTGTTTGTTTCGTTTGTGTAGATTTCAATATTTAACAAAGTGACGTGACGTGACAAACATCACATCCTTTTTTTTTATCGTCCAATTGGACATGCTAAAGCACTAAGCCATACTGCCTCGTCACATCCTTCACACCAACCGAAACAGATTGTATAGGTAAGCCAAAAAGGTTTTACTTCCTAAGTACGTTTTATCTGAAGGTAAACCTTCTTTCTGTAGACAATATGAGCAGTGAACAATAATAAGCATAGAAACCGTACTAGCTCTGAAAAATTACCCTACTTTTTGTGGGTGTTTAATATGCTTGCTAGGCCGTAAACCAGGAATAATTTCCGTTGGACATCGTGTCCCAAGCGGTAAATTTTAAGTGGTTAAGGGCGGTAAATAATCAAGCTTCGTGATGGTCAGCTGCCGTTCCTTGAGTGGGTTGAGGAACGGCAGCCATTTTCTCACATAAAATATATATAAAATAAAATTACCATCGCCTCCCAGTTGACACAAGTGATAGTTTATTTATATGCTATTACAAATAAAATAAAAATCATCAGCCGGCTGTATAGCACTGAAAAGACCGTAAACTAGTCACATGACTATATGGTATTTAGGGTATCAGCAGACGGTCTTTCTACCTCAATACAGCCGGCTGACGATTTTCCTGATAATAAGAGCATCAAATACTGACGTTTCACAACCTACCAACGGAGCGACAGCTGACCTACGCGAGTCATCATTATACTTCGTCCTTAACCACTTCAAATATTATCATCGCCTATGACGCCTTGTTCATGTTGCCTTGTTCGGTTCATGCCATCGGAGCCGGGAAATACAAGCTATGACAGTAAGCCTTTTTTTTACCTTATTTAAACGTGCGTGACTTTCAACGCATAAAATGTTATCAACCGACTTCAAGATTTCGAAGGAGGAGGTTCTCAATTCGTCAGGATCTTTATTTTTACAATTTTTTCATAATGTTCACCGATTGCAGCTTTTTTTAAACAGGGAAATTACGTATTTCGTCATACATATTCAAAGCTAGGAAAAGGGATGAAAACTGTCAGTACTTCATCCATCCATCCACATACCTACTTATTTCGTCGTAGGATATAGGATTACCTAAGCAAAACCAAATTGATAAAATTTCAAATGTACAAATAACACTACTAGTTTAAAACGTCCTAGAACTACGTCCATATGTAAAGTGTTAGGTGATTCTTAATTTATTTGGTTATTTTGTCAACATGACAGTCATAATCATAATCATAATTTATTGAATGCCAACCATGGTATACTCTGAACAATTTGAACTGAACTCATCCACTTAATGTCTTATCTTTTGTGTGTAAACCGCAGGGGCGCGTGCCACTATGAAAAAAATGGTTTAGCCACGTGTTAGCGTTTATTGAATTTCTACTATATGTACCACGCAATAAGATTCAATATGAACTAATACGAAAAAAGCTCTAAGTTCTATACGGTTGCACCCAATACAAGCGATTCAAATGCTCTAGCACCAGCGTAACTCGACACCGAGATCCGAAACAAACGTGCGTAATGGGTGATCGCGCTTGCACTGGTATTCCGAGCGCACGGCTAGTTAGCGATAAGGAGGCAATTGTAATTTTCCCGAACGGGCAGGTAAAACAGGGTTGGATTCTGATTAAAACATTTGGGTGGATGTACGATTTACAAATATTTAATATATGAAATATATACCTATACATATATAATAGATTTTAATAAATATTGGGTATGTTAAAATTATAATCAGACATATAAATAATCAACTATTTTAAAATTGCTTTCTTAATTTTACAGCTTAGACTTACTTTAACCTATAGCAATTTATGTACTGAGAATAACTCAATTCAAATATAAATAATATGAATCTACATTATAGTTGTGTTTTTTATCATAATTTGAGAGATATAAAGAGAATATAAAAATATATATATTTATAGTACATATTAGTCAACACAAATAATCATATTAATCTTTTCATCATATTAGCATATATAGCGGCAGAAACGTTTACTCGACCATGGTTTTGCTAGTTGGGTTATTATAAACCTAACTGTGGGCACTGCCAGTTTATACTTATTTCTAGTATTAAAATTATGTATATCACAGTTCTTTCTAAAATTAACAATGTTTCTATGTACATACACAATATTTTCATAGATATATTGACTATGCACTGTCATTATATTAATGTCCTTAAACATATCTCTAACTGAGGCTCTATATTCTCTTAATAATAAATTATTTAAACATTGCTGTCTTAATTTTATACAATGTGATAGTAATAAAAATACTTTAAAGGAAAAAATAACACTTCACACGTCTTTCATTTAGACATAACAGATGTGTCGCCAGGGTCGTTCTCTCATTGTTGTAATTGATAAACACGTGGTATAAGTACCTGTTTATTTCTGAATGTTATCTACCGTAATTTTCCCTTACCTATACCTAACCTCAATCATGAAAGAGGGAGCGAGATACCAATAAAAAAATCTACCTGGTATGTTATCAATTTCTGAGACACATTTGGTTATGACAGTTTTGAGTCTAGTGTTTGACTGGCTTTCGCTTGCTCAATACATGTTTTATTTCCCGATTCATGGTGCTCTTTTACGCAACTTGGCTACGTTTTACCGGATATTCCCTGCTTTCGATTGGATTTAGTACCTTGCGATTTAACGACCCCAGGCTGTGTCTATTGAATTGTCATAACAAGCACAACTATAATGTAGATTCATATTATTTATATTTGAATTGAGTTAATCTCAGTACATAATTTGCTATAGGTAAAAGTAAGTCTAAGCTGTAAAGTTAAGAAAGCAATTTTAAAATAGTTGATTATTTATATGTCTGATTATAATTTTAACATACCCAATATTTATTAAAATCTATTATATATGTATATATTTCATATATTAAATATTTGTAAATCGTACATCCATCCAAATGTTTTAATCAGAATCCAACCCTGTTCTACCTACCCGTTTGGGAAAATTACAATTGCCTCCTAATCGCTAACTAGCCATGCGCTCGGAATACCAGTGCAAGCGCGATCTCCAATTACGCACATTTGTTTCGGATCTCTGTGTTTAGTTACGCTGGTTCTAGAGCATTTGGATCGCTTGTACTGGGTGCAACCGTATAGAACTTAGAGCTTTTTTCGTATTAGTTCATATTGAATCTTATTGCGTGGTTCATATAGTAGAAATTCAATAAACGCTAATATGTGGCCAAACCATTTTTTTCATAGTGGCACGCGCGCCTGCGGTTTACACACAAAAGATAAGACACTAAGTGGATGAGTTCAGTTCATATTGTTTAGAGTATATTATAAGGTGTTTACACATAATAATAATATTATAGAGTACAGCATGGACCCTGCTAGGGCGAGACAAATCTTAAATATAACTTAACCTAGAGAATAAATTATACAGTTTACACTTAAAACCAATATATATATTCCGATCCGTCGTTCATATACTCTTCAAGAGTGTAGAAAGCTTTAGATATTAAATATTGTTTTAGTTTTGTAACAAAAGTCGTGTATTTCTCTTCAGCTACTATATGAAAGTTATTGTAGACTCTCATCGACATGTAATGTGGTCCGTTCGAGATCATTTTGAGTTTGGCTATTTCATTTTGCACCAATTTGTTCCTTGGCCTCAAGTTATGGTTTCCTTTACAACGGTCATTAGCTTGGGTATAGAGAGAAATGTGTTTCCGCACGAATTTACATGACTCGAGAATGTACAATGACGTCAGTGTTAGTATTTTGAGTTTAATAAAATGAGGTCTGCATGATTCGTCCACATATATATTGCTTAAAATTCTAATGCACCTTTTTTGGATTAAGAATAAGTCAGTGGTATTAGTACTGTCACCCCATAAAATGATGCCGTACTGTAGCCACGCTTGGGCAAATGCATGATATGCGGAAGTTGCTGTAGCTACTGTAGTTCGACTTTTAGTGATCATAGTGGATCATAGGTTTATTTCTTATTTTTAGGTCTATTGTATTGTAATCACAAATGGATAAATACCCTTTGGGGATGTTGTTGATTCTCTAAAGTATAGGCCAAGGCAGTGCACTACTGTTACACATCCCACCTGCGTCGACGCCGACACGTTGGCGAAGTCCTTTATTTACCAGCAAACAAGCCGGAGCGGCGCCCGACATCCGAAATCACTACAAGACTATTAAATATAGTTGTCGTTCGTCTAACTATTGTTGGTGTCGAGGCAATCGATCCGTGGAGCAAGGGGCACGGAGCCTCACGACCTAACAAACGCACAAGGGAAGCTAAAGATGCTCCAGCAAGCCGCCGGCTTTCATACATAACACAACGCAGGATTGCGGCTTTGCCGCTTCTTGCATAATGATGGTTTTATTTCTATTTATAAGTTACACGTACGAGTAATTGTTAGTAGTACTTATAAGTTTCTAGTTTGTGACAATGTTACTTTAAAAGGCTATTTCGCAATAAATAAATCTTTAATATAATTATGTACATTATAATTTGCCCTGTATAAATCTGGATGTCTTTTAAGTAAGCACTATTTTATAGTACTTGGATGCAATAATTCGAAGATCCCGGCCTGTAACGCAGTTGTTACTTCTTGAATATAAAATAATACACCTTCCTGGGATAAATAGTTTGCCTTGCTGGTGATAAGTTAGCTGCTACAGCAATCAATCAGAAATTAATGATGCACAAGAACCTGTAAAAGATATTTCAATATTATTTGTTATTTTTCACAGTTTCATTGTAATTATTATGATTGAAAATGAAAGTGTTTATAACTATCATATCAAATTTCAACTACTTACCATTCATTTTAGGTTAGAGTTGGTATTTTTGTGTCGATTGAAAATCAGATTAATTTACTATTAATACATAAATCTTACAAATATTCAGCAGTTCTTGGGTCTAGATTTCTTTTTTAAAATTATTCTTATTGAAGTGTTGATGTGGATAGTTCTATTTCTCATATCGGCTTGAAATTTACCGTTTCGTTTTCCAGTTCCAGTTATCATACTATGCAGTCTTATTAACAAATTATGCTCAATACTTATAAGGCTTTGTCGATATTATTTCGTCAACTAATAATATATAAATATAACACAATAAATACGAATGATTTTCACTTTCACCATGTTTTTGACATCTCACCTTATAATTTGATAGTGAAAGAGTTTTCTACAGTCGATACGGTATTTTTCGGTGACGTAAGTCAAATTAGTGTCTTATGGTAACGTTTTAATAAAACCTATCGATAACAAACTGTACTGACCTTCAGTGCGTTAACATGACAGATCACATTCGACGTGCCGCATACATCCGTCTCGTTCTACCTATGAGACGGATGTATGCAGTGCACTAAACGTAATTCGACATGAAATGTCAGCATAGATCGTTTGTATGTGTTGCTGTCGAAGCTGAAGGAAAACGATTCGAAGCCCGATTATTCGTTAACGCCTATAGAAAAATATTCAGAATTTTCTACATGACTCGTGGTAGAGGTACCGGTGGATGCAAACGATCGACAGCCATCGTTGTCGGCAGTCGGCTGAGGCTTTCGATAACGAGCGTATTAGACAAACGCCTGCCCTTCCTTGTGCCGCTCACAAAGCTGCGTTGCTATCTGTATCGCTATCCGCTACAAGCGTTTCTAAAAGAGCGTCGAGGCGATATTTCGCGAGGGGAGAATGGGTATGTTCGACGGGTACACGAGACTTACCTTAGGTACCCCTTTATAATAATAACCTATAGGGCCAAAGCATATAATACGCTGCGAGCGTGATTTGATGGTCGTTTCCGACGCTGGCAGCGTAAAGAACGTTTCTTCATACCAAGGCGTAACTAAGTCAAATGAATGATATTAAAAGAATAAGTACATTTATAATTAATGCTTTAAGTTCGGCCTACAAAATAATGTATACAAACAAACAACAACATAAAATTTCTTTCCGCAAATGGAATTTGCGTTTACGTTTCACAGTCTAATGGCGAGTAATATTGTGTAATAAATTTAACATAGAACCCTGTAATATTGAGGCAGCGTAGTGGCTACTATATTTTCTGTCACTGATATTTGGATTTGCTTGTCGCTAATTGAGATATGCGGTCACCAAATAGCTTTTGTTTCTCAAATCCATGAAAAAATACTCAACAAGAGTGTTTATGTGACTGCTGAATTATGATTTGGTGATTGAATTTTGGGGACAGATACATTTTAGTAACTGGCGTTTTTATTGATAAGGTTATAGGAGCATTTATTTGGTAACAGTTAAATCATACTCGATTTTTTATAGTATATATTTACATATAACTATTTTGGTGCTTGTACCTAGCTTTGAGGCTGTGTGTGACTTTTTTGTGAGTGGCCTTCGTTTTTTCTTGATTATATTTAGTGGGCAACTTGATATATTTTATTGATATTGCCTAGAACAATTTTTGCTGATATTTGTGCTTTGGATAAGGTGCAGGTCGTAAATGTGTCGTAAACTGTGTAGCAACTTAGCGGTCGCGCACTCAAACCGAAGTTAATATAACATGGGAGCGCCAGCGTGTGGTAAACGCAAAACGTCTCACGTGCGCATTCTAACAGCTATGTAATGTGGAACAGTTGATAATTACCGGAAGACAAATGTAAACAAATCAAGGACGCCTATCGCGCATTGCGTTAAAAAAACATGGATCTAATGCAAAACCGCATAATGTTAAAATCAGTTGTAGATTGTAAGGAAAAAAAAAATTCTTAATGCACTCAATAAACTTGTGTTGATATCTGTATGTGTTTTAATGTTGTAATGTACCGTTTCAATTTTTTTTTAATGTTAGTACCTAAGTATTTAAAGGCCGCCTAGCCTAGTCGGTAGCGACCCTACCTATGAAGCAGGAGGTCCCGGGTTCGAATCCTGGTCAGGGCATTTATTTGTGTGTTTATCACGGATATGTGTTCCTGAGTTATGGATGTATTCTATGTATTTAAGTGTCTATATCTATCTATTATATATATCGTCACCTAGTACCCACAACACAAGCCTTATTGAGCTTACTGTGGGACTAGGTCGGTTTGTGTAAGATTGTCCCATAATATTTACACCTACTTTTCTGTTAATTTACAAAGGTTCCCGCTTCTCAAAGGTTGTGTGGAAGAGATCGCTCTTTAGCGATAAGACCGCCAATTGTTTTGCCTCTGCTTTTTTGTTTGTGACTTGTGTATACTTTGTGTCTATTATTTGAGGTGTGCAATAAAGAGTATTTATGTTGTGTTATGTTTATGTTAATATTTATTTATATTTATTTATTTACCCGCCTGTGTTGATCACGTGTATTTTTCACGATAGGCCATATTTAAAACAAATCTAATGAATTTTTTGAATATTTTAGGGCGGGAAACGGACCAATATTTCCTGTACTTACTAAATAGTAAGGCATTGGTGGTCATCACGTGGCCATATATCTATTAGGATTATGTCAGTCGGAACCCTTTTATTTGTGAAGAAATAGGCAAGCCGGTAGAAATCGAGTAAATTAAACCGATGCTTTGAATTCATCTTTGACGCAATGAATACGTCCGTTGTAAGCCTTTTTTACTAGAGTGTAATAAAAACAAATAAATAGGGAGTAAAAAACTAAATAATCTTATGACATCATTGAAATAGATTTTTTAAAACACCATAATAATTCACAATTTGAATATTTAAAAAAAAATACCCAATTAAAAACCAATGGTACCATTACATTTTTCACATTTTACTGAAAATAAACAACTATGGCAACTAGGACGATTTTCTTATTCTTCCATACTTACTTTAAAGAGTGGCAGGGAGTGACGTAATATCTCTAAGTATATCATTTTGTAATAACACAAAAGGTGCGTTAACGTAGTATTATGACTAGAAAGGGTACCTAAACCCTAATTCTTGATTTAGTACTAATCTGACAGCTTCTGCCATTCAAAATGGTTTACAATATATGGCAGGAGCTGTCAGAATACTTAACTCAATTTAGTATAGGTAGATAGATAGATAGATAAACACTTTTTTTCATTCCCACAACATACATGGTAATTACAAAGACAGATTTAGGGTATTTAAGTTAGTAATTTAATTACTTAAAACATACATAATTATTTTAACTTTATTTTTATAATGCGCAACGCAGGCTTCATGAGGTGTATACTAAAAAAAAACAGGATTAGTTGTGTCAGAATCGATTTATCACAAAAGAAATCTAAAGAACTTCACGTCCCTCCACTAAACAATACCTACCACCAAAATCCAAAGGCTCCATAGCCGTTATTTTAAATCTTGACCGTGTGGACGTTAAAAATTTCACGAGCGTCTTAAAGGTTGTTTTACTGTTCAAGGGATGTTATGGCAAAGGTCTGCAAAGAAACCGTAGGGCTTAAGTCACAGGATATGGTCAGTGAAACATATCATCATCCTCCTAGCGCTTGTCTGACATGGAAAGAAAGAAGGGAAAGGTGGGGAAGGTTGCCTGGAAGAGATCGCTTTTTAGCGATAAGACCGCCAATTGTTATACCTCTGCTTTTACTGTTTCTAACTTGTACTTTATGTGTTTCTTTATTTTGATGTGTCAATAAAGAGTATTTATGTTTATGCTGTTATGGTCAGTAAAACTGAAAATTATAAAATTGGGGGTGCACTAGATCTCGGCTTGGTCTGATTTATTAAAATGTCACGTCTTCAGCGAAAAGGATTCGTCCTCAAAAATTTCTCATTGAAACAAATGAACAATATTGACATAAAGTTTAAATTTTATTGACAGCTTTTTGTGGACTGGATCCTTTTCCCTAAACTACGTCCTATTTGCTTGTGTATTAATTTATTATACCTAGGTTTATATTGGTAACATTTTGAGGTATTTTACTGAAATAATTGGGGACAAGTTATTAGTCATCAGCGTTTACTAACCACTTATCTGCAATCTGCATTTATTTTGGGAACCGAATCATATTTAATGGCCCTTGAACTAAGTATTCTAATCTCTTAATTCTAATAGAAAAAATGCAAGATTTCTCAAAGATATTGTTGTATTTTTTTATCATGACACCGATTTTCTTCTTTCCTTACATTGGGGCATACGTTAAACATCGTAAACGCGTCTTAAGATTTACACCGACACAAAAAAACCGTTAGGGCACCCGTCTCAATCTATCTGAGGGCCGAGGCCGAGGAGTAAATAGGCCTCCAGGTTTTAAAACGCCGCTTTAAGCACGCCTCTAGATAACCAGCTCTGGATTACGACTAAACGAAAAAAGACACTAACAGAGAATTAGATTTCATCACACGTGAGTGCAATTACGCATTTAAGTAGATCAACGGATGAGCTGTAAGAATAACGTTTGGTTTTTCGGGACTTTCGTGTAATCCAAGGATGATTAAGACATGGATGGACAATGCCTATACAAAATCGCGTTCCTCGAACCTTCAGGCTATACGTCTGTTTTCGGTACTGAGTGCCACGGCGCCATCTGTTGAGTCTGGAGTCGAGTTATTCTGTCAGCGTTAATCGCCGAACAAAATATTAGAAACTAGAATTTATTTATTTAATCTTAATTGCACAAAATAAGATGGTACAAATGGCGAACTTAATGCCATAAGGCATTCTCTACCAGTCAACCAATGGGCTTAACAGAAAGGTTAAGTAGGAATTTAGTGTTTGTGGTGACCGATAGATGACGCTAGTGCTTTAGCCTGAAATAAGGGAACGCGATTTTGTATAGGCATTGTCAATCCATGTCTTAATCATCCTTGGTGTAATCGGACGTAGTAGGTAATCGTGTAATATGTAGTAAATGACAATACCTTTTTTAATCCTTGAAGAGTTCACATTCTTCTTCTATTTTTATTATCGAGTGCAGTTTAACTAAATTCTCAAGTTCGAATGTCTCGAACAATGTCTGACGGACATTCTTATGTTCGTCTTGATATAAAAACTGTGCGCCAGTACTCACAATCAACAGTAAAAATTACTAAAACACGTCAATTCGACTGCCCCATTTATGACAAATGGAAGCAAATAATGCTTGGGCTGGTGTGACTATTTTAATGTATTGATTGAATGTGACTATTATAATTTTTGAATTTGATTTGATTTAAAGTAGCAATGTAATTTTAATTTTTAACGTGTTTCTGTAATTTTAATGTAACATTATATTTTATTTGTTTATTCGGAGTGATTGAATTTTGTTGTAAAAATAATCTATTGTATTGTCATTACTGTTGTATGTTAATGTAGACATTAAGACATGTAACTAACAATTCTTATGGGCTCCCGGGCCTGAAATAAACGTATATTTAATTTAATTTAATTTAATTTAAAAAAACTGGTGTGATTATTATAATGTATAGTGGTACTGAAGTAATACTTTGTAACTTTACCCGCAACTGCACTGGTTGTAACAATAAAACGACTTTCCCCAAAACAGCTCAATAAAACATGTGTTTGTTAATTACATCAAGATTGGATTTTGGACTACAAAGAATGTAAATGGCCAAAAGCAACAACGTTGTATATTTTATGGGAAGATTTATAAGGTGTTAAACCCAGTGAACACGCCGTGGTCACGAAACACCGAGTTTCTATTTTGTTGAGTAGTATTGGTGGACGCGTGTACTGTGTAGTACTATTTAAAACAATGTAGGTAATTACATCTGCCATTTTTTTACTGCTATACAAAAACTACCTACATACGTCTGTTGTGGAGTTACTTACATTACTTATATCAGTAAATATATATTTAATAGAGGCGCAGAGCCTAAGAACTTTTTGAACCTCTAAGTCTGAAGCGCCATCTGAACGAGAGCAACCAAAAGTTACCAAATAATAGGACAGCATATGCCAAAAACTGTTTCATTAGAAGAGCATTTTTAATGAAAAAGTATTAATTTTTCACTATATTAAAGAACCATAGACTGATGTTTTATAATTATAACTGTTTTTCTTTTATCTTTCTGTTCTTATTTGGCACTATTTCTGTAACGATTTATTTCGGTTAAAGATATATGTATTTTAATATTTAGTCCAGCTACTTATATAGTACGTTATGGTTAACTTATTCTTATAGGAAACTGTAAGTCTATAACCTAAAAACCCTCTATTGTACCTAATGTAAATGTATACGACAGTACCTCTACCACGAGTCATGCAAATAAGCCCAATTCGAGATTCGTTCACGAATTCGTAAATTATTTGTATGGAGAATTTGTGCAGAGCCTCTAGCGGTCACTTATAGAACTAATAATTACTGCCATACCATAAGTTAAATTATCGTTTATGCAATTCGCTCACGAAAGTTCGATTGCTTGTTTCGTTTGTGTAGATTTCAATACTTACAAAGTGACGTGACGTGACAAACGTCACATCCTTCACACCAACCGAAACAGATTGTAGGTAAGCCAAAAAGGTTTTACTTCCTAAGTACATTTTATCTGAAGGTTTAGAACTGTAGACAATTATATGAGCAGTGAAAAATAATAAGCATAGAAACCGTACTAGCTCTGAAAAATTACCCTACTTTTTGTGGGTGTTTAATATGCTTGCTAGGCACGGCCTGGATTACGAACCAGGAATAGTTTCCGTTGGTCATCGTGTCCCAAGCGGTAAATTTTAAGTGGTTAAGGGCGGTAAATAATCAAGCTTCGTGATGGTCAGCTGCCGTTCCTTGAGTGGGTTGAGGAACAGCAGCCATTTTCTCACATAAAATATATATAAAATAAAATGACCATCGCGTCCCAGTTGAAACAGGTGATAATTTATATGCCATTACAAATAAAATAAAAATCATCAGCCGACTGTATAGCACTGAAAAAACCGTAAACTAGTCACATGAATATATGGTATTTAGGGTATAAGCAGACGGTTTTTCTACCTCAAATCAGCCGGCTGACGATTTTCCTGATAATAAGAGCATCAAATACAGACGTTCCGCAACCCACCAACGGAGCGACAGCTGACCTACGCGAGTCATCATTATACTTCGTCCTTAACCACTTCAAAAATTATAATCGCCTGGGACGCCTTGCGATTGGTCATGAAATTTGTTTCTGGCTTACTGAAATACAAGCTATGGCAGTAAGCCTTTTTTTTACCTGATTTAAACGCGCGTGACTTTTAACGCATAAAATGTTATCAACCGACTTCAAGATTTCGAAGGAGGAGGTTCTCAATTCGTCAGGATCTTTATTTTTACTATTTTTTCATAACGTTCACCGATTGCAACTTTTTTTTAAACAGGGAAATTACGTATTTCGTCATACATATTCAAAGCTAGGAAAAGGGGTGAAAACTGTCAGTACTTCATCCATCCATCCATATATTTATTTCGTCGTAGGATATAGGATTACCTAAGAAAACCAAATTGATGAAATGTCAAATGTACAAATAACACTACTAGTTTAAAACGTCCTAGAACTACGACCATATGTGGTGTTAGGTGATTCTTAATTTATTTGGTTATTTTGTCAACATGACAGTTCGACTTTTAGTGATCAAGATCATAGTGGATCATAGGTTTATTTCTTATTATTTAGGTCTATTGTATAATCACAAAAGGATAAGTACCCTTTCAGGATGTTGTTGATTCTCTAAAGTATAGGCAGTTCGCTATTGTTACACATCCCACCTGCGTCGACGCCGACACGTTGGCCAAGTCCTTTAATTTATTTACCAGCGAACAAGCCGGAGCGGCGCCCGACATCCGAAATCACTACAAGACTATTACATATAGTTGTCGTTCGTCTAACTATTGTTGGTGTCGAGGCAATCGATCCGTGGAGCAAGGGGCACGGAGCCTCACGACCTAACAAACGCACAAGGGAAGCTAAAGATGCTCCAGCAAGCCGCCGGTTTTCATACATAACAACGCAGGATTGCGGCTTTGCCGCTTCTTGCATAATGATAGTTTTATTTCTATTTATAAGTTACACGTACGAGTAATTGTTAGTAGTACTTATAAGTTTCTAGTTTGTGACAATGTTACTTTAAAAGGCTATTTCGCAATAAATAAATCTTTAATATAATTATGTACATGATCATTTCAAAGTGCCCTGTTTAAATCTGGATGCCTTTTAAGTAAGCACTATTTTATAGTACTTGGATGCAATAATTCGAAGATGCCGGCCTGAAACGCAGTTGTTACTTCTTGAATATAAAATAATACACCTTCCTGGGATAAATAGTTTGCCTTGCCGGTGATAAGTTAGCTGCTACAGCAATCAATCAGAAATGAATGATGCACAAGAACCTGTAAAAGATGTTTCAATATTATTTGTTATTTTTCACAGTTTCATTGTAATTATTATGATTGAAAATGAAAGTGTTTATAACTATCATATCAAATTTCAACTACTTACCATTCATTTTAGGTTAGAGTTGGTATTTTTGTGTCGATTTAAAATCAGATTAATTAACTATTAATACATAAATCTCACAAATATTCAGCAGTTCTTGGGTCTAGATTTCTTTTTTAAAATTATTCTTATTGAAGTGTTGATGTGGATATTTCTATTTCTCATATCGGCTTGAAATTTACCGTTTCGTTTTCCAGTTCCAGTTATCATACTATGCAGTCTTCTTAACAAATTATGATTAATATAAGGCTTTGTCGATATTATTTCATCAATTAATAATATATAAATATAACACAATAAATACGAATGGTTTTCACTTTCACCATGTTTTGACATCTCACCCTACAATTTGATAGTGAAAGAGTTTTCTACAGTCGATACGGTATTTTTCGGTGACGTATGTCAAATTAGTGTCTTATGGTAGCGTTTTAATAAAACCTATCGATAACAAACTGCACTGACTACATCCGTCTCGTTCTACCTATGAGACGGATGTATGTCAGCATAGAGATTTCGAATTTCTTGCTGTCGATACCGAAGGAAAACTATTCGAAGCCCGTTGATTCGTTAACGACTGCAGAAAGGTTTCAGAATGTTCTGTAATGACTCGTGGTAGAGGTACAGTACCTCTACCACGAGTCATGCAAATAAGCCCAATTCGAGATTCGTTCACGAATTCGTAAATTATTTGTATGGAGAATTTGTGCAGAGCCTCTAGCGGTCACTTATAGAACTAAAAATTACTGCCATACCATAAGTTAAATTATCGTTTATGCAATTCGCTCACGACAGTTCGATTGCTTGTTTCGTGTCGTAGATTTCAATACTGTAGAAAGTGACGTGACGTGACAAACGTCACATCCTTCACACCAACCGAAACAGATTGTAGGTAAGCCAAAAAGGTTTTACTTCCTAAGTACATTTTATCTGAAGGTTTAGAAATAGTTTAGAACTGTAGACAATTATATCAGCAGTGAACAATAATAAGCATAGACACCGTACTAGCTCTGAAAAATTACCATACTTTTTGTGGGTGTTTAATATGCTTGCTAGGCCGTAAACCAGGAATAATTTCCGTTGGTCATCGTGTCCCAAGCGGTAAATTTTAAGTGGTTAAGGGCGGTAAATAATCAAGCTTCGTGATGGTCAGCTGCCGTTCCTTGAGTGGGTTGAGGAACAGCAGCCATTTTCTCATATAAAATATATATAAAATAAAATGACCATCACGTCCCAGTTGAAACAGGAAATTTACTCGTATATGCTATTACAAATAAAATAAAAATCATCAGACGGCTGTATAGCACTGAAAAAACCGTAAACTAGTTACATGAATATATGGTATTTAGGGTATCAGCAGACGGTTTTTCTACCTCAAATCAGCCGGCTGACGATTTTCCTGATAATAAGAGCATCAAAACAGCTGACCTACGCGAGTCATCATTATACTTCGTCCTTAACCACTTTGTTTCTGGCTTACGGTTCATGCCAGCGGAGCCGGGAAATACAAGCTATGACAGTAAGCCTTTTTTTACCTGATTTAAGAGGCCTTATTCCCAAAACGCGTGAATTTCTTAAAATGCTTCATTTTCTTCGAAGGCTATGGCTAAAGTACTTAGTTTTTTTAAATCAACTATTGATGCATATAATAGTTCATTTCTTTATCTAGACGGCAATCGGAGCAAATATTACATTTTAACGAGTAAAACATGAAAAAAATTGGCCGTCTTTGAAGGCCTTTCCGGATTTTCCAGTTAGATGTACCGTTCATTTCCAAATAACGCAAAAAAGGGTAACAATTTTTATTCAACTTGAATAAAATTCAATTGAGTTCATGTCTGAGACGGCCATGGAAATAAATATCGAAGATTCATCTTGGATAATAGACAAGACACCTCCTAATTATATGCCAGTTTTTTGTGGAAACACGTTTACATTTAATTTTTTCCACGAAAAGTCTATAAATATTTTGCCCTAAAAAGATTACCAGAGGAAAGTAAAACTATATTTCTATCACGATAAAAAATACCATTACTATAGTGGTACGTTTAAATTAAGTATGAATTTTTAAAAATGACCTATAAATCACACTTCACAGGACACTTTCTGTAAAAATCGTATTTTTGGGTTCTTAATAATAATAAGTATGGTTCAAAAGTATTTTTCAACCGACTTCAAGATTTCGAAGGAGGAGGTTATCAATTCGTCGGGATCTTTGTTTTTGCATTTTTTTTTATGTATGTTCACCGATTATTCGAAGATGGCTGGACCGATTTGGAAAATTCTTTTTTTGTTTGAAAGCGTGTACTTCACAGTTGGTCCCATTGTAACCATGTCAGGATCTCATGATGGGATCCTGGAGAAATCGAGGGAACTCTTCAACTATTATAGGCACACCTATGGTGATTTGAGTATTTTTTACAGCAGATCGAGCATTTGGTGTTGGAAAGGTGGATGCTTAGTGAAGTCGGTTCTTTTTTGTTTAAAATTATTTGTATTACTAATACTTCAAACTATCTTATAGATAGCATTTTATGCGGCTTTTTTCATTAATATAGTTTTTCGACCTTTTAGGGAATAAGGAGCCTTAAACGCGCGTGACCTTTAACGCATAAAATGTTATCAACCGACTTCAAGATTTCGAAGGAGGAGGTTCTCAATTCGTCAGGATCTTTATTTTTACTATTTTTTCATAATCATCACCGATTGCAACTTTTTTTTAAACAGGGAAATTACGTTTTTCGTCATACATATTCAAAGCTAGGAAAAGGGGTGAAAACTGTCAGTACTTCATCCATCCATCCATATATTTATTTCGTCGTAGGATATAGGATTACATAAAAAAACCAAATTGATGAAATGTCAAATGTACAAATAACACTACTAGTTTAAAACGTCCTAGAACTACGACCATATGTAGTGTTAGGCGATTCTTAATTTATTTGGTTATTTTGTCAACATGACAGTTCGACTTTTAGAGATCATAGTGGATCATAGGTTTATTTCTTATTATTTAGGTCTATTGTATAATCACAAAAGGATAAGTACCCTTTCAGGATATTGTTGATTCTCTAAAACACATCCCACCTCCGTCGACGCCGACACGTTGGCGAAGTCCTTTATTTACCAGCAAACAAGCCGGAGCGGCGCCCGACATCCGAAATCACTACAAGACTATTAAATATAGTTGTCGTTCGTCTAACTATTGTTGGTGTCGAGGCAATCGATCCCTGAAGCAAGGGGCACATGGGCAGCCTCACGACCTAACAAACGCACAAGGGAAGCTAACGATGCTGCAGCAAGCCGCCGGTTTTCATACATAACACAACGCAGGATTGCGGCTTTGCCGCTTCTTGCATAATTATGGTTTTATTTATAAGTTACATGTACGAGTAATTGTTAGTAGTACTTATGAGTTTCTAGTATGTGACAATGTTACTTTAAAAGGATATTTCGCAATAAATAAATCTTTAATATAATTATGTACATTATTATTTCAAAGTGCCCTGTATAAATCTGGATGTTTTTTAAGTTAGCACTATTTTATAGAACTTGGATGCAAAGATTCGTAGACTCCGGCTTGTAACGCAGTTGTTACTTCTGAATATAAAATAATACACCTTCCTGGGATAAATAGTTTGCCTTGCCAGTGATAAGTTATCGGCTACAGCCATGTGTAGCAAACAATCATAAATGAATGATGCACAAAAACCTGTAAAAGATGTTTCAATATTAATTGTTATTTTTCACAGTTTCATTGTAATTATTATGATTGAAAATTAAAGTGGTTATAACACTTACAACTATCATATCAAATTTCAACTACTTACCATTCATTTTAGGTTAGAGTTGGTATTTTTGTGTCGAATTAAAAACAGATTAATTGAATATACATAAATCTCACAAACATTCAGCAGTTCTTGGGCCTAGATTTCTTTTTTAAAATTATTCTTATTGAAGTGTTGATGTGGATCTTTCTATTTCTCATATCGGCTTGAAATTTACCATTTCCAGTCATCATACTATGCAGTCTTATTAACAAATTATGCTTAATATAAGGCTTTGTCGATATTATTTCGTCAACTAATAATATATAAATATAACACAATAAATACGAATGGTTTTCACTTTCACCATGTTTTGACATCTCACCTTATAATTTGATAGTGAAAGAGTTTTCTACAGTCGATACGGTATTTTTCGGTGACGTATGTCAAGTTAGTGTCTTATGGTAGCGTTTTAATAAAACCTATCGATAACAATCTGTACTGACTACATCCGTCTCGTTCTACCTATGAGACGGATGTATGTCAGCATAGAGATTTCGAATTTCTTGCTGTCGATACCGAAGGAAAACGATTCGAAGCCCGATTATTCGTTAACGCCTATAGAAAAATATTCAGAATTTTCTACATGACTCGTGGTAGAGGTACTGTTTGTTTCTAAATAAAAATAAATAATGTAAAGGAACCGTGCAGTGCCAGCTACGTTAGCGTTACTACGGTTCCTCTACTTTTTCGGTAACTTAGGGTTGCTCTCATTCATATTGCGCTTCAGATTTGGAGCCTGAAAAAGTTCTTAGACTTACGACGAATTTACAGTTCTTAGACCTATCTGCGTATATAATAGGTTACGTAAATTGTATGTGTATATAAGTATATTGTTTTATTAAATCAATATAAAAAGACAGATTACTCTAAAGGCTGCTCCACATTTATTTATTTATTTAAACTTTATTGCACAGTAAAAATAAGTACAAATGGCAGACTTAACGCCTCAAGGCATTCTCTGCCAGTCAACCATAGGACCAAACAGAAAATCGCTAAAGTGGGAGCTGTAAGAGAAACCTAGCTGATGTATTTGCACTTAAATATACTTCGATACATAATACATAAACTACACAAATACCAATATATACACAAACTAATAAACATACATATACCGGGTGTTTCCTGTAATAGGGGCAATAAATTAAACCGTAGATTCTACTCCTCAAACTGGACAATATTAGTTCAGCGACTTTTAAAAATAACTTATAATTTGATTTTTATTTCACTTTAAAGTTTATTCGAACACGCAATGTATTGCGAAATTGATTATTTCTGTTGGGTGACAAGAGTGACAAGCAATGTCAATTAGACGGATTTTAACGTACATTGAAAATACTATTTAGTATGTATGAAAAAGAGACAATATAAAAACTGTTTTTTTTTTATTGTAGAACAAACGTTTCATTGTTTGAGGAGTAGAATCTACGTTTTAATTTATTGCTCTTATTACAGGAAACACCCTGTATATTATAATGCATATGCGCAGAGGGGAAAAAAACTCATTTAGCGCGAGAACCACGGCGTGAAGCCACGAACGCGAAGTGTGAATACGATGAGTGATGAACTGATGACACAGTTGTCGCACCTTAATTTCGCGCTTTGTTTCTCGGTTTGTTAGAATTTTTGCGTTGTGGTTCACGCACTAAGTATGGAGGCGAATAGTTACTCAGTATGTCCAATGCCAACACATCGATTTGATTACACTATTGCTCCGAGCTCTTTTTATGCTCCCAGACCGCACGGATGCAGTTTCGAAATTTGAACTCGAATCAAATAATTATTACGAGTACATAGTTATAATTCAAAACCCTCCAAAGGCCTTTACGCTGCAGAGGGGTTCTCATCACCAAAAAACACCACATAATTTTAATTTATTTTATAGTATCTGTCAATTAGCGTGTGATCGAGAAATAAAAAGCTATTTTATTTTATTAATTCCAAACCCAAATTCTTATTGCACGAATTATTATTCTGGGATATTTATATTTATCTGCGTACCTTTAGCTCAAATAGACGAATAAGTGATGAATTTATTTATTTATTTATTTTGACTTTATTGCACAAAAGAAAAACTTGATGTACAAAAGGCGGACTTAATTCCAGGAGGCATTCTCTACCAATCAACCTTAAGGAGTATTTATTGAATAGTTTTAGCCTTTTTCCTTATTTTCGTTTAGGTAATCTATGGGTACAAGGTGCAAGTGTAATTGTAAATCCATTCTGTTCCTTTATAAATAGCCAAATATAGAATAATATAATGTCACGCATTATTTCGGCATGATTTTTAAAGGCCCTAAAACCCTTTGATGGTTAGTAACAGCGATATGAACACAGAACGTACATCAACATCAAATTCAGCGCACCGTTAAAAAGCAGTAACTGCCGGACGAAGGGCGAACACTTACAGTCAACGCCAAAAATATGTAAACCCTTTTGTACCTTACACCATTGTAATAAGGTTCAAAATTGTGTACATATTTCTGGCGTTGACTGTACAAAAAAAGTCCTACCGACCTATAAACTTCATTACTCTATACATTGGTACAGCGTTTAGGGGAAACCGCTTCATGAAACACTCAAAACGGGCGTTGACACGAATTATCATAAAACTGCAACAAACCCGAAGTATATTACACAATGAATTCGTAAATAATATTGTTGGGACTTCCTGGGACCCTCAACCTCGATAAAAGTTAAAGTTTTATGCAAGATATAGATATTAATGCACTTATATATAACCAACATATACAGGGAGGGCGCCTCACGACTTAGCCACTTAGCCACAATTTTACTGAAAGAAGACTTCATTTTTTTTAATTTTTGAAAGAATACGAACTGCATTTAAATAATTTTAAATTATCGCCTGTCTGAACCGGGTATCGAACCAGCTACAAGTGGTAACAAAAAACCTGCAATTTTACTGTACTGATCGAAGGCCTCAACGAAAGAATTTATTTCTTCTAAATAACGTCGCATCTTAAAAAAAAGACCAGGAATTTTCCCATTTAATAAATCATTTCAGTACTTAACTATTAAATATTATTTTAAACATTCACCATGAAAAGATTAATAAATCGACGGGAAACGAAATTATTAAAAGAGTTGCATTGTATAGGGAACAGGGAGGCAAACATTTTGAGCATTTAAGTAACTCAATGTATTGTAAGTAGCAGTTGATTGTACTGATAACTAATCTTATCAGTACAATCAACTGCTAGTTAGCGCCGGCCGCCAAATGCTACTACCTTTTCCAAAAAACTGCCACAATTAGTGCATAGATAGGTAGGTAAGTAGGTGAGAAGAGTACTAAAAGCATCTAACTGAACCGCAGTTTAGAACTCCTATTCCTGTAATATGTATATGTTATATACCTATACATTTCTTGACCAACTTGTACCCAATTAGGTATTGGTATTGGTTTGTTATTTAGGATTCCGTAGCCAAAATGGCAAAAACGGAACCCTTACAGTTTCGCCATGTCCGTCTGTCCGTCCGTCCGTCCGTATGCCACAGCCATTTTACTCGGGAACTAGAAGACGTATCTAAATAAAAATTTAACATAAGGTGTATTTTGTTTACTTTTGTTGTAAAGTTGCTGATAAAGTAATTTTTAGGGGTGCCCCCATACATGTAACTAATTGTCAATAATTTTTTTACATAATATCAACATGTTGCACATCAATCGATAGGTATTTCAAAAAGACACTGATGTTTACTTGAACATTTTTTTATTTAGTAAATATTTTTATAAATAAAAAAATAAGAAAGCCTTTGATTTCTCGCAATTAGTTAAAATATAAGGCATTTCAGAGTTAATTAGGTATCATGTAGTCATTTCATTTTTCAATTACTTAGCGTCCATATTATTATTTCATCTAAAATTACTATTACATTTAAATTAATTCAATTTAGATGGTCAAAGTATAATTAATTAGATGTCAAAAAGAAATTTTAAAATAATATGATAATGATCTTAAGAATTCTAGCGACATAACAAAATGAGTACAATAAGGAAATAGATAAGAAATTAAAAATAAATAAATATAAATGTCGTGCTAGAACCTCCCAGTTAAGGGTGAAGGCCTTCTCCAGACATGTCCAGTGGTCTCTATTTTGCTCTTTTATTTCCATTGTTTACCAGCCGTATGCGTGATGTCATCTTCCTATCTAGTTCTCGGTTTTCCTCTCAAATACGTTTGCCAGAAGGACCTGGCCATGACGTCAGTAAGGTTGTCCAACGCGGGCTACGTGGCCCGCCCAGCCGCCATTTCATTTTTTTTGAGTGACATAGACATCAATTTTCAGAAATAGTCACCCCGAAAGTCAAAAAAATTGTGTCGTCCCCCTGTAACTTTTGAACCGGATTGGAGATCAAATATAAAAAAATTGAGAAGATACATCATTGTGTGTTTTTGACTTATCTCCAAAAAACTTATTTTATATCAGATACGACCTTTTCATATTCGTTTTTTCGTTAGTAGGAACGGAACCCTCCATTATGCGTGGTCCGACACGCAATTGGCCAGGTTATTTAGTTACTGCGTTATATTAAGAGTAAAAGTTGTGTCATCGTTCGCTATACTTATTAATATAAAACAATGACACTAAACTGGCAATAAAGTTCTCATAAACTGTTCCTAGTAAAATAAGTTCATCGTTTTTCCTTTATTCCACAAATTTATTTTCATCGCAGATAATAACTGTCAAGTCATCGTAGTAATGAAACAAGTGAGGATCGCGGCACACCCTTCAGTCGGCGACGCGGTGTCGCCTACGCGAGATCAAATGTCTATTATATTTGTTAACACCAATTATAAGCTCCGTCTTATGTAGCTCCAAGAAGTTACTTTAATTTCCTGTAGATTTAAGTTAATTGCTTCTCAATTAAAAGCCTCTATTATACATATATATTTAAATTAGACTCAAGAAAGAATAACAATTCTAAATATAACTATTTCTGCTTATCTAGGTGAAAATACAGGAATTAAAATCGCCTTTCATAATCCTTTCGCTGTAAATTTTCTCGAAACTCTTGTTCAAGATCCTTCCCGGAAGAGAACTGAACGATGTAGGTACTTATTTGATTTGAAATTTGATATTATTCATGTTCATGGCTCATGTTTTAAACTTTACTAACTAGTGTAGAGGATAATATATTCAATTAATACAATAATACAGTATCCTAAGTTAAATTAACGGCCTCCTTATTAGTGTAAGAGCCCACGACATTAAACCTAGTTCGATAACACTCCCAGATGATATATATATAATTAGTCTTAATGGGGGAACACGAAATGCCGATGCTGCAATGCAAAAAACCTGGCGGCGTATTTTAATTTTATTATTGAATAAAAGTTAAAAAATCCGGCTTCTAGTATGATAAGACTTCCAGGTTTCCTTTGTTCCTCGAGGGTGGGGTAGGGCTGTACAATAATACACTGCTGCAAGCCCAAGTGCTTGGCCTTATCAGTGGCAGCAGCATGATAAGATTATAAATACCTTACCCTCATAAATATTACAAAACAATCAAACTAAAATTATCATTACAAAACAGTACAACTATGTCCAATATTACCGCTGCCCCATACCGAGATCATAATGATAACTCGACGAATGTTGACGTGTCATTTGTTTTTATTATCACATGTCACCGAAACTCCCTTGAACACACATCAACATTTCAATGTATTTAATTTGGACTTTCTCTTCTTTGTATAAGATTGATTTTCCAGTAATATAATTGGTAATTCATATGCGTTCAATTTTCGAGCATCCCCCAGTTTTAATTGTGACACGCATTGACAATGAGAAATGGTTTAAAGGTTATATTACTGTTTGTTGACATTAACTGTTATTTAAAGTTGAGTAATTAATTAAACAGATTGAGCTGATAAAATTGTTTAGTTTTTACTCTACTGACGAAAATGTGGAAGGATATTTTAGTGCGTGCATGTTTTTTTGTTTGTTTATTGTACAGCGTAAATGTACCTTAACACAATGTCGTGATACCTTCGTTAATATATATGTATAAGTACCAGTAAGTAGTTTTATTTTGCTTATCTACACTCATATTGTAAGTCCTCTAAAATGCGTTCAAAAACCGTAGGCAGAGACCAGCATTACAACAAACGATTTTACTATGATAAATTTCTTATCAGTGGCAGTAACATAATTTTAACTTTACATGCTCAAATATTGTTAAGTTATGAGTTTCTAATTTGGAACAGCTGTCAAAACCAACATAATTTCAATGGGTTTCATATATATGGGTGGTATGGGTATTCTAGTATCCAGAGATAATAAATAATAATAATAAATACTCTTTATTGCACACCTCATACAGTTACAAGCACAAATTTTACAATTAGATAAATTTAGGTAGAGGTAACAACAGGCGGTCTTATCGCTAATGAGCGATTTCTTCCAGACAACCTTTACCAAGAGATATTAAAATGTTGTCGATACGATACGTCAGTTCGATATATTTTTTGACATAAATCGCAGGACATTTCAATCTCGGATGAGAAGGATACCCGTTTGAGCTCAAGATGGTGACAGCGTGTTTAGAATAGTTTTTAGGGTTCCGTAGCCAAATGGCAAAAAACGGAACCCTTATGGATTCGTCATGCCTGTCTGTCTGTCCGTCCGTATGTCACAGGCATTTTACTCGGAAACTATACGACGTATCTGAATAAAATTTACACATAAGGTGTATTTTGTATGCAGCTACTTAGTTATGTAGTTAAATTTGAAAAAATAAAATATTTTAGGGGGGCGCTCCATACAGGAAACTAAATTTAAAAAAAAAATTTAACCAAATATCAACATGTGATACATCTATCGATAGGTCTTTCGAAAAAACATTGAGGTTTTTTTGACTATTTTGTGATTAAGTGAATATTTTCTGAAATAATCGCTTCGAAAGTCAGAAAAGTTGTGTAGCCCCCCCGTAACTTTTGAACCGTAAGTTCAAAAAATATGAAAAAATTTGAAGAGATGCGCCTTATCATATACTTTCTACGAAGATTGTTTTGAACATTATCGGTTCAGCCATTTTTGAGTTATCTCCAAAAAACTTCTTCCATAGGCATCAGATACGACCTTTTGGCATTAGTTTGGTTCTTATTCCATTTAAGGTACGGAACCCTCCTATGCGTGGTCCGACACGCACTTGTTTTTTTTTTTGTTTTTTGCTCATTTACGTAGTTCAGTGTGTAATATTGATAGCTTATTGTGTCTGCAGAAAACGGGTCGGATATAGTCGATGAATTACACAACAGCTTAAAACTTGTAATTGATTGGTTGTCAACTTTGAATCTAAGTGTGAACCTGGACAAGACAAAAGTTGTACAATTTGTTAACTATAAGCAGAAACCAAATAGTTTAAATGTAGAAATAAACGGTAAAAGCATTGAGCAAGTAAATAGTACAAACTTCTTAGGTGTTACAATAGATAGCAACTTGAACTGGAAGTATCACATTGAAAATGTAAACAAAAAACTAGCCAGAACATGTTATGCATTATCCATATTTGAGAAATATGGAATCCCTAAGAGACGTTTTTCAAGACAATGAAATATTAACTCTGACGTGTATTTATATATTAGAAATTTGCATATTAGTCAAGGAACGAAATGACATTTTTACCAAAAAAAGTGACCTAAAAAATAATATAAGAACACAATATAAACATGATGTATGTACAGTTAGATCTTCTAGTTTTATACTTAGCAAGAGCTCTTATGTCTCCGGAATTAAGATTTTTAACCATTTACCTGAATACATTAAGTCTCTAAATGGTATCACATTTAAAAATAAGCTCAAGAAATGGCTATTAATAAAAAGTTTCTATAATCTAAATGAATATTTTATATGTACATATGGTTAAAATTATTTTGAAATACTATTGTTGTTATTGTTTCAGCATATTTGACTAATACTTTTAAGTTTATTATTGTACGTCCGAAATGGGCAAGCTGTTGGTCTCTATTTTACCCACAACATCTAAATGTACACAGTTCTGACAATAAAGCTATCTTATCTTATCTTATCTTATCTTATTGTGCGGTGACCTAACGAACAAGCGTGCAGCTAATTAAAAATTAGTCTCAAAACGCGCGTAACCTCCCTTTAGTTGAACAAACGGTTATCCGGGGTCTCGGCCACCCACGTGTTTGTTGTGAAAAATGAATATAATAATAAATAAGAGTAAAAGCCATATATTAAAAAAAAATTCGGACGACATGAGAAGAAGGACTTCGTTTGTTTGGCTATGATTAAAAAAAACTCGCGACAGAAGTTTGTACGCCGCCATTTCTGGTGTCTACTGTTTGTTGAAACATTTTTAATTGCGAAAATGTAAATGTTTACTATAAACTATATTATAATAAATAAATATAGTTTCCTTATCAGTTCTAATTTATTTCTTTTTTTAATCTTACATATGTGGGTATGTTTCAGCACTTGTATCTACCTAGTAATGTAGGTCATTTGCCTTCGGCTTCTGAGCCCATCTTTGAGTATACTTGCAATATGTGTGTAGATAAAGTAATGTATGCAACTGTACATAATTAGGCCTTAAAACACTCGTGTGATCCTATAATGAAACTCGCTGCGCTCGTTTCATTAAACCCCACTCGTGTTATAAAGCACCTCATTATGTATCAATTGCATAAACTACTATTACATAAACATTTTTAGATGTACCTTACACCTATTTTTTTTTAATTAAATATAATACATTTAATCATGGATTGCTGAAAATGTATGTATACTTAGGAACTACAAAATCTTCCTTGCCAGCACTGCAACAAAGTCAAACAAAAATATTTTTTTTATAATTACATAGGCATTTCATAATAATTTTGTTTTAGATAGTCGATTGGTGATGACACATTTTCACACCTACAGAAATATGCATGTGTGAAAAGGTACAATACGCTTTAGCTACTCGTATAATTACTGCACTATATTCTACTGGTCACACGATGAACTGTATATGTTTTAATAGCGTAATTCAGTATATCTACGTGGGCGTCCAATCTGCTAATACGTCAGTCAGGCCCCCAGAGTACCGCAGGGGCCATGCTGAAAGCTGACCTACTTGCAGTACGTGGAATTTATATTTTCAAGGAACTAATGGACTTGTATTTGTCATTAGGGTCTGCATTTGCCTCGAATTATGGTATGGTATTAAGTCAGTGCATTCACATGTTAGGTGTGTATGTATATATTTTAGGGAAACTTCGTACAGTTTGCATTAACGAACTATTATATCTGTCATAAAAAGTACGGACAGTAAGTTTAGAATTACTTGATTCTCGAATATAATAGCAAGCCGAGATAAAAGTCGCTTTATACTATACAACAAGTACTTTTACGTAGGTCCTAATAGATATATTTGATTCATTTAAATCACCGCAAAAAGAGCAAAAATATCCATAGACGACAAAATACGCCATTCAAACCTACTATTACTGTAAGTGACAGCGAATACCGAAAACCTTTGTTAGATTAAGCTCCAACGTAATGAAATAAACGTACTCAAGTCTGGGTGTAGCGGTGATCGATAATCACATCAAAATTATACATGCACGCGTAGAAATTGAAGGGTCGAACCCCTTACCGAACGGCGGTCGAAACAATTTCAATCTAGCTGTCCATTACATCAGAAATCCTGCTGCTCCGAACCAGCGCATTTACATAGTGCTTTGGAAAAATATACAAGATGGCTGCGGTAGATCAAGACCTCGTATGTGTCTTGGACATACAGACAGCTGTCTGCTACTAACATGGAACGGCGTGGCCGTGTGTTACTATACAATAGAATGGGGTTATTTATTGTACGTAGTAGTTCATGTGGTTCTAATGCGTGCTGTGTAGGTACGTGTGTGCGCCATTAGAATTCTTGTTACAACTTATAAAAGACCATTTAATTAAAATCATTTAAAAAGCAACCTCATTAATTTTTTTTATATAAAACTAAAAATCTTAATTTAAAGTTGGCCCCCGTGGCATAGCGCCGAGGATAATGGTATTAGCTATCTAGCGATAAGACCGCCTGTTGGCTGCCTCTACTTTTAATCTGTGTACTGTCTACTGTACTGTTCTATTTTTATTGAGGTGTGCAATAAAGAGTATTTGTATTGTATTGTTGTATTGTATTAGGCCCCATGTACACATTGATTAGTGTTAAGTGCGAGTTCATACATTAGCTACTAAAAAAAAAACAGAAGTAGAAAATGTATGGACTCGCACTTAACACTAATCAATGTGTAAATGAGCCTTTAGTGATAATGATAAGTAACAATGTGGGGCTAATATTTAGTTATTATTTTTTATTACCAAGCATATCCCCAAGATTTAGTCCAACGAGCCGGTGTGTGGCCAATCCGACAAAAATCATATACAACGTTTTACTTTGACATGTTTTGAGAGATACCTCAAGATAATACGGTACGATATGGATGGCAAGGTACGTTGGTGCTTGGATGCATGCACTTGAGTTGATTGGTGTAAAATGGCGGTTGGACCCTCGCTGCTCATGTCCTTATCTCTCGTAAGGGTTGGCAGGGACATCACATTCAATGTAGATGTAGATTGCTCCACGATACTCGTATATCTAGATATAAGTTTTGATGACACAAGCTTCAAGAAATAAGAAAGCAATTATAAAGGTGTTTTAATCTGTGTACGTACCGTTCTATTCTGTTCTATTTTATTGAGGTGTACAATAATAGTACATTATGATACAAGTGTGCTAAGTTGATCATTACATACGAAGCGATATTGTGCGCACGAACGCACGTGAGTGTGCTAAGGAAGCTGAGCTATGTAATGAGCAAGCACACGCGTTTCATGCGACGTTTTTCAACACACTTGCGAGGAAATAACAGAATAATGTAATTAATAACTTTTGATAAATACATTAATTGTCAGAATGTTTACAGGATAGAGGTACTTACGAACCTACGATAATTAAATTTAACTAACCTTTTTGTGATGTTATTGACTATCTGGAACTCTTTTACAAATCATTTCATTTTTATGATAACATTTTACTAGTATGTATCACAGTTTTGAAATCTATCCAGTAAATATAATTTGTTTAAATGAATAAAAAATAAAACGAGAAAAATCTAACAAATAAACAATGATTTGAGGTTAACGTATAAATGGCGAGCAATTTTCTTTTTTGGTAATGCGTGCAGCTTGAGGCAAAGGCGCGGACGTATTATGCCAAACAGCCAATATTAAAACAGACAATTCGTGTTTAAAACATAATTTATGGCGTATTACGAGTAATATAATAAGTTGAAATGATTCTTTTTCACAATCAGGATTGTATAATTTGTATTCTGTAGTAAATGTGTATATTTTTAATATATTTACTCCTAACTCCTAAAGAGTTAAAAAAAGTAAAGGTAATACCCGACTAAATTACAACGCGTCGTCTGCGTACATACAACTTGGTACTAGAGTACAAACGTCACTTGATCGGATTATTAAATTATTGCACTAGTTCGATAATTATTGTGAAATGCACGCGTGTTTAATATCTAGGTGTCACATATGAACATAGACAATATATCTATTGCGCAATACTAGACTAATGGCGTACCTATCAATAAACACCGCTTACTTATTATTCAAAGCTCTTTTATTAATAATAACCACGATGTTACATGGTGTCAGAAGTGGAAATACATATAATAAAGTGTAAAAGAAAAGGAAATAAGTGAGAAAGTTGTGAAAATGGCCACAAACGACGGAGTATCTGGAATAAAGCCGCCAGCTAACCTACAAATTGACTCGGACAAATCAACGTGCTGGAAAAAGTGGTTACAGCAGTTTGAGTGGTATGCCACTGCTATTCAACTTGATACAAAGTCAGCAAAAGTCCAAGTAGCAACATTTATGGCTGTGATAGGCCCAGATGCGATCGAAATTTACGACAGTTTCAATCTTAGCGACGCAGAAAAAGATAACCTGCAAATCATTAAAGATAAATTCAAAGATTATTTTGCGCCCAAGACAAATATATCTTTTGAAAGATACATATTTTTCAAGATTGAACAAAACGAAGATGAACAATTCAACGAGTTTTTGACCAGAATAAAAACTCAAGCAAGTTAATGTGCATTCGAATGTTTACTTGACGAAATGATAAAAGATAAGATAGTGTTCGGGATAAAATCAAGTCAAGTAAGAGAAAAAATACTCACAAAAGACGGACTGGATCTCACAAAAGCAATTACAATCTGTAAAGCCAGCGAGCAAGCATCCAAACAGTTGGACGAGTTCGAAGGTAAAAGTAAAACAGAGAAAGTATTAGCACTGAAAAGTAAAAAAGCCAAGCAAAACAAGAAAAAAAAAAGAGAATTTTGACTGCCGGAGATGTGGTACAAACCATAAACGCAGGGAATGCCCAGCTTTCAATCAAACTTGTCCAAAATGTGACTTAAATGGACATTTTCCTAATATGTGCCGAACTAAGAAGAAATATAACACCAAAAATAAGAAAAGAGTGAATGCCATAGAAGAAAGCTCAAGCTCAGATTCCGAAGGTGATGTATATGATGTATATGATGCCGGAGGAAAGAAAAGCTGGACATAAATTATTCAAGTTGGCAATGTGAAGTTTTGAGCTAAACTCGATACCGGAGCAGAAGTAAATGTGATACCAAGACGCGTGCTTGACAAAATAAAGATACATCTGAAACCAAGCCGGACAAGAAATTTAATATCATATTCAGAAAATGAAATATCAGTGTTAGGAGAAGTGGAACTACACTGCAAACTATTGAATGAAGAAGCAAAAATAACATTTAAAGTTATTGAAGAAGACCGACAACCAGTCCTAGGACTTGATACCCTTGATGAATTGGGAATCGTCAAAAGAGTCGAAACACTGAAGAAAACTGAAAATACAGACGACATATATGAAGGTTTAGGCTGTTATAAGGACTTTGAGTATGATATCGACTTGATCGAGAACCCAAAACTAGAGATAAAACCTTCAAGAAGAGTTCCTCATGCCATAAGAGATGAGGTGAAGCAAGAACTTGACAGAATGGTAAAGTTAGATGTCATAAAGCCAGAAACAGAGCCTACTCCTGCAGTGAGTCCTATGGTAGTTGTCAAACAGAAAGACAAAATAAGAATTTGCATATCTATGCATCTCCATCAGACGTAAACAAAAACATTTTGAAACGTCACTTTCCGCTTACCACTATAGAAGAGATTTTAGCTGATATTAAAGGTTATAAGTTCTTTGCCTTATTGGATTGCACAAAAGGATTCTGGCAAATCAAGCTATCAGAAAGAACTCAGAAAATACTTACATTTACTACACCATGGGGCAGATATTCCTTCAAGCGTTCGTTTACATACAAATCGCATTCGATATTTTTGTAATTTACAAAGATTTAGGAAATATTTATGTGAGTCATGCTTCCGTAAGTAAATAATACAAACAATATTTTTTTATCTCATCCGCCACTTCATGTTTTCATTCTTTGTACCTATGAATATTTTACTAACATCGCTTGGGAAATAGAAACAAGCGATAGTGGTACAATATTGTGAAAATGTTTAGTTATCTAGATGATAGCTACTAGATATTTTTGGTGGTTAATAGGAGATATATTTATCGTTATATTTTGTCAGGCTATGTTATCGTTATCTCAAAAAAGTCTGAATCCCAGACTAAAAAATAAAATGCCACAATATTGTTTTTGGTAAACTTACGGTTTGATTAACGAAATTGGCCCGTTTTATAGTTTGCGGTGGACGTCGCCGATAACGTAATAGTATTTTATGCAACAGTTGTATAAGAGAGGTCAAAAAAGATGAGTGGCGTGGGTAACAATTTGAGCCGTAGGCGAAAATTGTTAAGAAAAACGCCATGAACATTTTTTGACCTACTTGTACGACGTAGCATACAATACTTTTTCTACGACTACACATAGTAAAAAAAAAATGCGAAATTGAACACTTAATGGATATTGCAGTTATTTTGTCAACATAATCAACAATAATTTAAGTTTCACCTTTTAAAACACTGTATTTCAAGTACTTCAATACTAACACAAACACACACCGTCGTTATTTAATCAATTATCAAAGAGCGACAGAGATTTGTAAAAATATATTATTTTCAAAGTTTGCAGTTTGCCACCACAAACGAATGGTAAACGTAAAAACTACAAAGTATGTCTGTGGTTCTTTTCATTTTTTCTTTTTTAAAGTTTTTTTTCTAAAAACGCTACGTTTATTTAGGTTCGTCACCTTTTGGAGTAGCGTCAGCACCTGAAATATTCCAAGAAATCCTAACCAATTTGCTCAGTAAATTTAAAAATGTGAGAGTGTCTATAGATGACATCTTTATCCATGCAAAAACTAGAAAGGAGCTAAACAAAAATGTAAGTGAAGTTATAGAAGTACTTAAAAAATCAGGCTTCAAACTGAATAAAGACAAATGTATACTAGAAGCAGAAAGAATAAAATTCCTGGGGCACATTGTATCAGCCAATGGATTAGAAGCTGATCCGGAAAAGGTAGAAGCCATTCAAGCCATGAAAACTCCAACAAATAAAACAGAGCTTCAGAGATTACTAGGCATGATCACATACCTAAACAAGTTCATTCCTAACATGTCAGACTTAACAAATCCACTAAGGGATTTATTACATAAAAATACCAGTTTTATATGGTATATTCATCATGACCAAGCTCTTGACAAGATAAAACAAGTACTTCAGAGTCCTCCAGTACTGAGACTATATGATGTTAACAAACCTGTGACTTTGACTGTAGACGCAAGTTCCAAAAATCTCGGAGCGGCACTTCTTCAAGAAGGACAACCTATAGCCTATGGAGCAAGAGCGTTGACTAAATCAGAACAGAACTATCCACAAATTGAGAAAGAAGCATTGGCTATACTGTTTGCTTGTAAGAAATTTCATGAATATGTTTATGGTAAAGAACTGACAGTGGAATCAGACCACAAACCACTTGAGACTATATTCAAGAAAAACATACAATCCGCTCCAGCAAGGTTACAACGCATAATGTTTAATCTTGCACCATACTCACTAAAGGTGATATTTAAGAAGGGCACCGAAATATCCTTAGCAGACTTTCTTAGTCGAGACTGTGATGCATCTATCTTGAAATATAAACAGGATGAAAATTTTAAAGTAGCAGTAATATTACCTATGTCAATAAATGCTAAAGAAGATTTAATAAACGCTACAAAAGAAGATCCACATTTACAGTTACTCCATGAGACAATAAAGCACGGATTTCCAGAAAAGGTCACAGAACTTCCTTTAGAGCTTCGACATTATTTTAACTTCAAAGAAGAACTAAACTATCTCAAAGGAATCATATTCAAAGGTGACAAAATTGTAGTACCAGAATCACAAATTCCTAAAATGTTAAAGAATATTCATCAAGGACATCTAGGTATACAAAGCTGTTTAAGAAGAGCCCGACAGTTCCTTTACTGGAAAGGACAATATGACGACATCTTAAAACTAGTCAGGGGCTGTTCTGTTTGTGAACAAACACAAAAATACAATGTCAAAGATACAGTATTAATCAAAAAGATTCCTACACTTCCATGGCAAACAGCTGCATCAGATTTATTCGAATTGAAAGGAAAAACTTACCTAGTAATCTGCGACAGTTACTCTAGATATTTAGATTTTCAACAACTGAAAGGCCAGTCATCATATGAAGTAATTGAACAACTCAAAAAATGGTTTTCTGTACACGGTATACCAGAAGAACTACAAACTGACAACGGAACACAATACATGTCTAGAAAATTCAGGATTTTTCAAAAAGAGTGGAGATTTAACCTAATGATGTGATGTGATGTGATGATGAATGAATGATGATTTAATTTAATGTCACCTCCAGTCCACATCACCATCAAGGCACCAAATGGGCTTGCTGAAAAAGCAGTTCAAACAGCGAAGAAAATTCTAAGAAAATGCAGCATTGACAAGTCAGATGTTCAGCTTGCTTTGTTAAACTGGAGAAATACACCAAGAAATGAACATCTATGATCACCTAACCAACGTCTTTACAGCAGAATAACTAGATCTCCAATACCTATAACTGATAAACATTTAAAACCGAAAATAATGAAAGGTGACAGCTGAACTACAAGGACTGAGAGAGACACAAACTAATTACAGCAACAAAACTACTTCAAGACCAGTCAAATTTGAAATTAATGATAAAGTCAAACACAAAGTTGCGCATCGACATTGGGAAGGGGCAAAAGTAGTAGAAAAGCCTGAAGGTCTACCAAGGTCCGTGATAATTGAAACAGACAAAGGACAAATTTTACGAAGAAACTTCAGTCATCTGCATAAGACACAAGCAGACGAACCAGCAGTAGAACAGGTCCCAGTACAAGCTCAACCACCAGCTCTCTCTAAGTCACTGCCATCATCAGCACATTCATCACCAAGCATTCCCAGCCAGATGACAAAGTCAAACTTGACTCAGCCTGTTCAACCAGGGAGCACCACGACTATCAAAGTTTGGCAGAAAAATAAAACCAATAAATAAACTTGATCTTTAATAATATTTAAAATGATAATTACTTTAACTAGTTCTTGTTAAATGTATAAGGTTGTAATAAAAAATCAACATAATGACATTATAACTTGTTTAATAAGACAAAATGTTGACAAATCACAAGCTCCATTTTAATTACAAAATATTGGTACTCTTAATGTTCTGTATTAATATTTCAAAAGTTGATTTTTTACAAAGAAAGGGAGATGTCACATATGAACATAGACAATATAGATGTCTATTGCGCAATACTAGACTAATGGCGTACCTATCAATAAACACCGCTTACTTATTATTCAAAGCTCTTTTATTAATAATAACCACGATGTTACACTAGGATTATGAGCATAAAAGCGGTGGAATGAGAACCTCTTTACGAGCACGTGTGTTGAAAAGAATATCGCATCAAAAACATAAATGTGAAAGACTGCCAAGTTCGATACTATGGGAATGCTTCGCCTATAAAAGAAGTGAGATCTGAATAAGTACCAAGTTCCATAAAAATACCTCAAATCATAAATAGTTATAGGAATGCACACTTGATTACTTACTTACGTACTTTTTAATGATGTTACTTGGCAAGTTTTCACACACCACACACCTCTTCAATGCAATGAATCGACACCTTTGGACTGCAATGTGTCAAGTATATAATTTTCTATTAAAACTTGCCAAGTTACATCATTAAAAAGTACTGAAAATAATAAATGTTATCAGGAAACTGCTAAAAAAAACCGGTGTGCGTTTCTCTGACTATTATAATTTTAGGTATTTCTATGTAACGTGATACTTATTCAAAATGTACCTTAAAAACTGCTGGAAATCAAGTGTGCATTCCTATAACTATTTATGATTTGAGGTATTTTTATGGAACTTGGTACTTATTCAGATCTCACTTCTTTTATAGGCGAAGCATTCCCATAGTATCGAACTTGGCAGCCTTTCACATTTATGTTTTTGATGGGATTTCATTTATTTTTGTTAGGTGTAGGTTCTTTATTATTTTTTTATCACTTTAGCTTTAGGAAATGTCTCATTCCACTTAGGTATGTACTTTATACTATAACCCTTTATACTAAGCGTCTAATTCTATTTTACTATTTA
The DNA here is from genome assembly GCA_947086415.1 of Pammene aurita. NCBI lineage: Eukaryota > Metazoa > Arthropoda > Insecta > Lepidoptera > Tortricidae > Pammene > Pammene aurita. The sequence continues at coordinate 13,909,028 of OX352302.1, forward strand.
TTTAACGGCCTCCTAGCCCAGTCCAGGTACTAGAGTACAAACGTCACTTGATCGGATTATTAAATTATTGCACTAGTTCGATAATTATTGTGAAATGCACGCGTGTTTAATATCTAGGTGTCACATATGAACATAGACAATATATCTATTGCGCAATACTAGACTAATGGCGTACCTATCAATAAACACCGCTTACTTATTATTCAAAGCTCTTTTATTAATAATAACCACGATGTTACATGGTGTCAGAAGTGGAAATACATATAATAAAGTGTAAAAGAAAAGGAAATAAGTGAGAAAGTTGTGAAAATGGCCACAAACGACGGAGTATCTGGAATAAAGCCGCCAGCTAACCTACAAATTGACTCGGACAAATCAACGTGCTGGAAAAAGTGGTTACAGCAGTTTGAGTGGTATGCCACTGCTATTCAACTTGATACAAAGTCAGCAAAAGTCCAAGTAGCAACATTTATGGCTGTGATAGGCCCAGATGCGATCGAAATTTACGACAGTTTCAATCTTAGCGACGCAGAAAAAGATAACCTGCAAATCATTAAAGATAAATTCAAAGATTATTTTGCGCCCAAGACAAATATATCTTTTGAAAGATACATATTTTTCAAGATTGAACAAAACGAAGATGAACAATTCAACGAGTTTTTGACCAGAATAAAAACTCAAGCAAGTTAATGTGCATTCGAATGTTTACTTGACGAAATGATAAAAGATAAGATAGTGTTCGGGATAAAATCAAGTCAAGTAAGAGAAAAAATACTCACAAAAGACGGACTGGATCTCACAAAAGCAATTACAATCTGTAAAGCCAGCGAGCAAGCATCCAAACAGTTGGACGAGTTCGAAGGTAAAAGTAAAACAGAGAAAGTATTAGCACTGAAAAGTAAAAAAGCCAAGCAAAACAAGAAAAAAAAAAGAGAATTTTGACTGCCGGAGATGTGGTACAAACCATAAACGCAGGGAATGCCCAGCTTTCAATCAAACTTGTCCAAAATGTGACTTAAATGGACATTTTCCTAATATGTGCCGAACTAAGAAGAAATATAACACCAAAAATAAGAAAAGAGTGAATGCCATAGAAGAAAGCTCAAGCTCAGATTCCGAAGGTGATGTATATGATGTATATGATGCCGGAGGAAAGAAAAGCTGGACATAAATTATTCAAGTTGGCAATGTGAAGTTTTGAGCTAAACTCGATACCGGAGCAGAAGTAAATGTGATACCAAGACGCGTGCTTGACAAAATAAAGATACATCTGAAACCAAGCCGGACAAGAAATTTAATATCATATTCAGAAAATGAAATATCAGTGTTAGGAGAAGTGGAACTACACTGCAAACTATTGAATGAAGAAGCAAAAATAACATTTAAAGTTATTGAAGAAGACCGGCAACCAGTCCTAGGACTTGATACCCTTGATGAATTGGGAATCGTCAAAAGAGTCGAAACACTGAAGAAAACTGAAAATACAGACGACATATATGAAGGTTTAGGCTGTTATAAGGACTTTGAGTATGATATCGACTTGATCGAGAACCCAAAACTAGAGATAAAACCTTCAAGAAGAGTTCCTCATGCCATAAGAGATGAGGTGAAGCAAGAACTTGACAGAATGGTAAAGTTAGATGTCATAAAGCCAGAAACAGAGCCTACTCCTGCAGTGAGTCCTATGGTAGTTGTCAAACAGAAAGACAAAATAAGAATTTGCATATCTATGCATCTCCATCAGACGTAAACAAAAACATTTTGAAACGTCACTTTCCGCTTACCACTATAGAAGAGATTTTAGCTGATATTAAAGGTTATAAGTTCTTTGCCTTATTGGATTGCACAAAAGGATTCTGGCAAATCAAGCTATCAGAAAGAACTCAGAAAATACTTACATTTACTACACCATGGGGCAGATATTCCTTCAAGCGTTCGTTTACATACAAATCGCATTCGATATTTTTGTAATTTACAAAGATTTAGGAAATATTTATGTGAGTCATGCTTCCGTAAGTAAATAATACAAACAATATTTTTTTATCTCATCCGCCACTTCATGTTTTCATTCTTTGTACCTATGAATATTTTACTAACATCGCTTGGGAAATAGAAACAAGCGATAGTGGTACAATATTGTGAAAATGTTTAGTTATCTAGATGATAGCTACTAGATATTTTTGGTGGTTAATAGGAGATATATTTATCGTTATATTTTGTCAGACTATGTTATCGTTATCACAAAAAAGTCTGAATCCCAGACTAAAAAATAAAATGCCACAATATTGTTTTTGGTAAACTTACGGTTTGATAAACGAAATTGGCCCGTTTTATAGTTTGCGGTGGACGTCGCCGATAACGTAATAGTATTTTATGCAACAGTTGTATAAGAGGGGTCAAAAAAGATGAGTGGCGTGGGTAACAATTTGAGCCGTAGGCGAAAATTGTTAAGAAAAACGCCATGAACATTTTTTGACCTACTTATACGACGTAGCATACAATACTTTTTCTACGACTACACATAGTAAAAAAAAATGCGAAATTGAACACTTAATGGATATTGCAGTTATTTTGTCAACATAATCAACAATAATTTAAGTTTCACCTTTTAAAACACTGTATTTCAAGTACTTCAATACTAACACAAACACACACCGTCGTTATTTAATCAATTATCAAAGAGCGACAGAGATTTGTAAAAATATATTATTTTCAAAGTTTGCAGTTTGCCACCACAAACGAATGGCAAACGTAAAAACTACAAAGTATGTCTGTGGTTCTTTTCATTTTTTCTTTTTTAAAGTTTTTTTTTCTAAAAACGCTACGTTTATTTAGGTTCGTCACCTTTTGGAGTAGCGTCAGCACCTGAAATATTCCAAGAAACCCTAACCAATTTGCTCAGTAAATTTAAAAATGTGAGAGTGTCTATAGATGACATCTTTATCCATGCAAAAACTAGAGAGGAGCTAAACAAAAATGTAAGTGAAGTTATAGAAGTACTTAAAAAATCAGGCTTCATACTGAATAAAGACAAATGTATACTAGAAGCAGAAAGAATAAAATTCCTGGGGCACATTGTATCAGCCAATGGATTAGAAGCTGATCCGGAAAAGGTAGAAGCCATTCAAGCCATGAAAACTCCAACAAATAAAACAGAGCTTCAGAGATTACTAGGCATGATCACATACCTAAACAAGTTCATTCCTAACATGTCAGACTTAACAAATCCACTAAGGGATTTATTACATAAAAATACCAGTTTTATATGGGATATTCATCATGACCAAGCTCTTGACAAGATAAAACAAGTACTTCAGAGTCCTCCAGTACTGAGACTATATGATGTTAACAAACCTGTGACTTTGACTGTAGACGCAAGTTCCAAAAATCTCGGAGCGGCACGTCTTCAAGAAGGACAACCTATAGCCTATGGAGCAAGAGCGTTGACTAAATCAGAACAGAACTATCCACAAATTGAGAAAGAAGCATTGGCTATACTGTTTGCTTGTAAGAAATTTCATGAATATGTTTATGGTAAAGAACTGACAGTGGAATCAGACCACAAACCACTTGAGACTATATTCAAGAAAAACATACAATCCGCTCCAGCAAGGTTGCAACGCATAATGTTTAATCTTGCACCATACTCACTAAAGGTGATATTTAAGAAGGGCACCGAAATATCCTTAGCAGACTTTCTTAGTCGAGACTGTGATGCATCTAACTTGAAATATGAACAGGAAGAAAATTTTAAAGTAGCAGTAATATTACCTATGTCAATAAATGCTAAAGAAGATTTAATAAACGCTACAAAAGAAGATCCACATTTACAGTTACTCCATGAGACAATAAAGCACGGATTTCCAGAAAAGGTCACAGAACTTCCTTTAGAGCTTCGACATTATTTTAACTTCAAAAAAGAACAAAACTATCTCAAAGGAATCATATTCAAAGGTGACAAAATTGTAGTACCAGAATCACAAATTCCTAAAATGTTAAAGAATATTCATCAAGGTCATCTAGGTATACAAAGCTGTTTAAGAAGAGCCCGACAGTTCCTTTACTGGAAAGGACAATATGACGACATCTTAAAACTAGTCAGGGGCTGTTCTGTTTGTGAACAAACACAAAAAGACAATGTCAAAGATACAGTATTAATCAAAAAGATTCCTACACTTCCATGGCAAATAGTTGCATCAGATTTATTCGAATTGAAAGGAAAAACTTACCTAGTAATCTGCGACAGTTACTCTAGATAGGTATTTAGATTTTCAACAACTGAAAGGCCAGTCATCATATGAAGTAATTGAACAACTCAAAAAATGGTTTTCTGTACACGGTATACCAGAAGAACTACAAACTGACAACGGAACACAATACATGTCTAGAAAATTCAGGATTTTTCAGAAAAGATGTTACTTGGCAAGTTTTCACACACCACACACCTCTTCAATGCAATGAATCGACACCTTTGGACTGCAATGTGACAAGTATATCATTTTCTATTAAAACTTGCCAAGTTACATCATTAAAAAGTACTGAAAATAATAAATGTTATCAGGAAACTGCTAAAAAAACCGGTGTGCGTTTCTTTGACTATTAATTTTAGGTATTTCTATGTAACGTGATACTTATTCAAAATGTACCTTAAAAACTGCTGGAAATCAAGTGTGCATTCCTATAACTATTTATGATTTGAGGTATTTTTATGGAACTTGGTACTTATTCAGATCTCACTTCTTTTGTAGGCGAAGCATTCCCATAGTATCGAACTTGGCAGCCTTTCACATTTATGTTTTTGATGGGATTTCATTTATTTTTGTTAGGTGTAGGTTCTTTATTATTTTTTTATCACTTTTGCTTTAGGAAATGTCTCATTCCACTTAGGTATGTACTTTATACTATAACCCTTTATACTAAGCGTCTAATTCTATTTTACTATTTATTTATAGGTGATTTTCACAAATAAACTGGCTCCCTACACCTATAAAATGTACCTACTTACATATAATTACATACATCAATAACGTACTTTATTCTGTTTGTAAGTACGCTACCTACATAGATAATTAATAACTTGGTAATACCTACCTACCAGTAGGTATTATAATTGGTGGCCTATTATGTAGCCCTAGACTAGAAGTGCACCATCCCATCTCATCCCGTGGCGTATCGGAGGGTGAGATGGGCAGTAGTATATATAATTCCATCTTAGAGTATATATGATTTCCATGTTCTTGAATCTGCGATTTTATTAGTAGTAAAATTAGAAATTATTTAGACTATGCGAGAAAAAATAGTCTTTTCATTTTTGTTTGACTGATTTAGCGCACCTAGTGTACCTAGTGACCTGCTTTGCACTTCGTAAATCGTGGGTTCAGTTCCCGCGACAGACACACACAGAGTGGTGAACAATTTTATTGTTCTTGTCTTTAAGACAAACATGTATTGTCTTAAATTGGTATGTACCTAAATTTAAATAAGTCATCTCATTTCCACTCCATACCTACTTATAGTACTTAGAACAAAATTACACATTCGTTGTTTTCGAAACTGACTCACACTTGGCCGTTTTCAGATTTTTACTTTATTTCGACCTTCGAAAGACAAACCTTCGAGCCAAATTTCAGGTCGGTACGACCATTGGAAGATAGACCTATTTAGTTCATTATGACTTCATAGTAGAACAAAGTTACACCTTCGCTATTTTTAAAACTGACTCACACTTGGCCGTTTTCAGATTTTTCCCTTTACTTTGACCTTAAGACCTATCTTCATGCCAAATTTCAAGTCAGTACGACCATTGGAAGTGGTCTAGGTTTTTGATGAGTCAGTGAGTCAGTGAGTGAGTGTATAGTAAAAATAGCGATTTTCTGACGTCAATATCTCAAGAACTGCTATAGGTAGAATAATGAAATTTTGTATTCTAGACAATTAAGGGGATGTCAACAGACACTCGAAATTTCATATGCGTAGATAAAATATGTTTTGAGTTATAGGGTGGTCGAAATTGGCCCGAAATGGTTCGTGTAATATAACCCACGGCCGGTGTGTCGCTTTTTTTTGCTCGAACTTGGCGGACACACTGCCGTGTGTCTAGATTTGTATTTGTGTTTCCGTGATTCTCTGGCTCTCTACGTTCAGGCCTTATTATCTCTAGCTGTGTACCTAATTTTTTCCCTTCATGTTATTTCAGACGTTACAATCTGATTAAGTATTTAAGTATTCAATCAGATTTTTTTTAATGCAGCTTTGACTTAAGAGTGGATCATTTCGTCGATCTATTAAAAATTTATGGTGGTGCCACACTGATGTTATATATCACGTTATACGCAGTGTAACAAGGTTGTCTTTATATAATCAGTGTGGGGCAACCGTAACCATTTAACCTATTTTACGGCAAATATTAACTTATGTCATTACAATTTCATTTGCAAGTATTCCACTCCAGCGTTCTTACCGGTGTACTTATTCAAAACACAAAACAAGGTTCATAGCAAATTTTGTAGAACAATATCTGAACCTGTATCATTTGCATCGCTGCTGTATTCATCGTCCGAGACTCTATGAATATTTCCAAAAACGTACAGACTTAGGAAATGCATGATGCAAGCAAAGACAGTCCTTATTATCAAGTAAGGTAAGGGCAAAATGCTAGCAACAGTTTGGTGTGCGTTACTACATTTTCTCCGTACGGAAAAATAATAGCCATGTCAAAAGCACTGCTCGACTGACGCGAATACTTTCCGACTGCTTGGCTTTATCACGCTTTATTTTATTGCGCATGTTTTAATATTAATTGTAAGTTTAAGTTTTCCGCTTCGCTCGCATCCATCAACTTAATGCAAAATACGCACGCTTGTCAAATCGTTCAGGGCGAGCGAATCAGCAATGGCAATTTCTTTTCGAGCAAAAAATCCTGTTTTTGTTTTTAAAGGAATCCTTAGGACTAGGTGATTGTTTTACGACGGAGTTTTAAACTTGGTTGTAAAGGGGAGAAAAATGTTGAAGGAAGCCTGCAAAACTTAAGTTTGTGATCGTTTGAGTTATGTTATGATTAACTCCGGTTAAAGTTGTGGGGCAAAGTACCGAAAGGCTTGAGTCCCGTGTGTGCCACAGCGGGTCACGTGCGGTCGGCACGCGCGCAGTTCACGTGCCGATGACGTCGCCCGTGCCATACATATATTGCTATGCCAAACCACCCCTAACTAAACAATTATTTTAGTTAGCTAAGTACTTATTTAGAAAGGAACCTTGAACTTGAAACAGTATTATTTGAATCATGTAGTAGGCAGGTACTTATATTGACCTTTTGTTATGTACATATAGTAGGTACACACTTATTGTCCCACTGTTTGGCTATACCTAATGGCTATTTCCATATCCGTCTGTCCGTCAGTCCGTCCGTCCGTATATCAAAGCCATTTTACTCGGAAACTATAAGATCTATCTTAATAATTTTTTAACATAAGGTGTACTTTGTATGCCGCTACTTAGTTTTGTAGGAAATTTTCTTAAAAAAAATGTTTTATTGCTATTCTTGTAACTATAAGTAATCGTCAAAAAAATATTTTACAAAATGTCAACATGTTCCACATTAATCTATAAGTTCTTTAAAAATAGCATGGAGGTTTGCTCAATTATTTTTTGGTTTGGTGAACATTTTCAGAAATAATAACCCCGAAAGTGTCCCCCCGTAACTTTTGAAGCAGAGATAAAAAAAATTGAAAAGATAAAATATCTATGCATATTCTTTCAACGAAAATTGTTTGTTTTCGAGTTATCCCCAAAAAAAAACCTCTTCCATAGGCAGATACGACCTTTTGATCATTATTATTTCTTATTCCGTTGAAAGTATGGAACCCTCCATTATGCGTGGTCCGACGTGGTGGTTGTCGGGTATGATTTAACTTGGTTTGCAAAAAAAAATGTTTTAGTCAGCAGAAAAATCTGTTGGCGAAAATCTAACCTAGTTTTTTGGCTGATCATTTAATTACTTCCCTTAACTATTTACTAATACCTACTTAAGAGGTACCTACTTACCTACCTACAAAATATTCATAGATGTATTTTGTATGCCGCTACTTAATTTTGTAGTAAAATTTCTTTAAAAAAACTTTTTTTCCTATTATATTACTCATGTAATGTAATTAAGTAATTGTAAAAAACTCTTTTACAAAATATCAACATGTTGCACATCAATCGATAGGTCTTTATAAGAATAACTTTAAGGTTAGCTCAATTTTTTTTTTATTTAGTGAATATTTTTAGAAATAATCAACCCGAAAGTCTGAAAAATGGCGTCCCCCCTGTAACTTTTGAACCAGAGATAAAAAAATATGAAAAAATTGAGAAGATACAACATCTTTGTATATTCTTTCAACAAAAATTGTTTTGAACATTAACCGGTTGAAGCGTTACATAATAAAGTAGGTTGAGTAGGTATAGGTAGCTACTTAAACACATTAACAAGGCACATGTTACTTGTGTATAGTTCTAAAAGTTTTTCTACGTATAACTTATTGGTAAATAAAACAAACTAAACCGAGGTTGTATTATCGTTGACATGCGTCCGAGATTACCATCTGTAGCTGTAAAATAATGAAGGGCCCGTAGATGAAAGATACGTCTCGTCAAACCGACGTCTCGTTAAGTGTACTGGGAATAACTGTAGGTAAGCAGAACTATAGGTGACTAGGTACTAGGTAGGTATACTAGGTAGGGGTGTTATGACAGGAAACCTCCTCGAGTGCCAGGGCCCTTCTCATTCTTTCTTGATCCGGTTGATCCGGCGGAAAGGAAGGGTTCCTGGACGGTGCATGCTGGGGGCAACGGTAAGCGATCTCTTGGTGAACCCCACGGGTTTCTTACCGGTGCTGCTAATATCGTGATGAGGGATGGGGGATTCCGCACAGGGAGAACTCTTATGAGGGAGAGAACTCCTGAGTGTTGGCTGGAGGGGGCCTTCGGGCCGGGCGGCTTCGGCCGCGGTGAGGGATAGGACTGCCGCTGTCCTGTATAAAACTGCGACTCCGTAACCTGTCTAGGCAGAGGCCTATGTTGATGACGGACCGGGGTTAACACCAAGCCGGTGTTAGGTGCTAGCTGCGAGGATAGGTAACCATCTCTGTAAAAAATCGCGAAGGCACCCTGAGGGGGTGGGCTACACAGTACGAGGTTTTTCAAAAAACCGGCCAAGTGCGTGTCGGACCACGCATAATGGAGGGTTCCGTACCTTCAATGGAATAAGAACCAATCTAATACCAAAAGGTCGTATCTGATGCCTCCTTCCTATGGAAGAAGTTTTTTGGAGATAACTCAAAAATTACTGAACCGACAATGTTGAAAATAATTTTCGTAGAAAGTATGTGATAAGGCGTATCTTCTCCAATTGTTTTCATATTTTTTTGGACTTACGGTTCAAAAGTTACAGGGACACAATTTTTCTGACTTTGGATTGATTATTTCTGAAAATATTCACTTAATCACAAAATGTTCAAAGAAACCTCGTTGTTATTTTAAAGACCTATCGATTGATGTACAACATGTTGATATTTGGTGAAAAAAATTTTTTTTGAAATTTAGTTACATGTATTTTTTTCTGCGATTTGACTACATAACTAAATAGCGGCATACAAAATACACCTTATGTCCAAATTTTATTAAGATACGCCTTATAGTTTCCGAGTAAAATGGCAGTGACATACGGACGGACGGACGGACAGACGGACATGACGAAACTATAAGGGTTCCCTTTTTGCCATTTTGGACACGGAAACGGAACCCTAAAAACTAAATAGGATCATAAAGGATCTTAAAGGATCGGCAGCGCAACGCGCTTGTGAATTTCCTGGAGTTACAAGCGTCCATAAGCTACGGTAATTACTTACCATCAGGCGGGCTGTAAATTTGTTTGCCACCGCCGCGGTATACCTAAACTAGGGAATGCTCCCGGTTCTGATTTTGTATGGCGAGAACCGGGAATTCCCGGTTCTGGTACTGGATTTGTATGGAAAACGACTACCGGGAGCAAACCCTAGCCTAAACGATATTCGCCCAGATGATAAGTAAGGCCATCCAACAGGAAACGCTGCCACCCATCTGGAGAATATTTTTTGTTTTATAATACTTTCGTTTCAATTAGTAATTAGTTTGCTATATAATACAAGCTGTATTAAACTTAATAGATATGCTACGCGAAAATGGTCTTAGGTGACCTTCCCCAACTTTTTTATGAATGACAATTAACATTTTGGAAGAAATACGAGTATACCTACTTACTTTCACTTAGGAAATCGTAAAATTTTCAAAAAAAATGATGCCACGATTAGCTTATAACACAACATCTTTTTTTAAATAACATTTTTCGGAAAAAATCAATCAAAACATTCTTTGAAATAGAAAGCACGCAATTTTTATGTACCTTAGGTATATAATTTATTTCTTAGAAATCAAAATGAGTGCTTATTAATATACAGGCTGTCTCATTCAAATCGGTCAGTATGGGAAAGCCTGAACCTATAAGACATACGAAGATCTGTTCTGAGGAACCATGTCATCGATTTTAATAACAAGAAAAACTGCATTCATACATTTAAAAAAACATCTGTACTCCGTTCGGGAATCGAACCCGGTTGTTTTAAAAAAAAAAACCTACACTATTTTTATTTAGATATCGATTGTGTATGTCTTAAGCAGTAAATGTCTGTATGAAACATGATGTCTAAAATGAATAAAATGCATTGTTTCCACATACTTTAATTTATTTTAGTAGGTGCTCGAAGTGACCACCGCCTTTTTCAATACAATATTCAACACGTTTAGGTAACGATCTTACAATTGCATTTTGTATCTTCATGTGGTGAATTTGCGTTAAAATTGTCTCTATGGATACTTTTAGGTCTTCAACGGTGTCATAGCTTGTTTTGTACACTTCATCCTTAACGTAACCCCACAAGAAATAGTCCAGAGGCGTTAAATCGGGCGAACTTGCGGGCCATTTGGTAGGGCCGTTCGTACCGATCCATTTTTGTGGAAAGTTCTCATTTAAAAAGTCTCTAGCTATGCGACTATTGTGAGCCGGTGCTCCGTCTTGTTGAAAATACAGTTTTTCTCTTACTTCTGCAGACATTTCTCCTAGGGCCTCTAAAAGATCTTCTAAGATTGCAAGGTACTTGAATCTATCCAAATGTCCATCATAAATTTTAAACATGAGTACCTTTTCATCAACATTTCCCCCTTAGCTCTTTCGTGGTTTCGTGAATACCTATTTGGAAGACGTCAGCGTGTCATGGTCGATGATAGTGTTTCTTCGTGGAGTGAACTGACCGCTGGGGTCCCTCAGGGCGGAGTACTGTCTCCATTACTTTTTACTCTATTCATTAATGGGATCACGAAATCACTAGTCTCATCGTACCACCTGTATGCTGATGACTTGCAAATTTACGCAGCGGCTAGCATTGATAACTTTGTCCCTTTAATCAGGCAAATTAATAGTGACCTTGATTACATCCGCAACTGGGCATCATCTTTTGGCCTAGTGGTTAACGCGAAAAAGTCGCAGGCTATAGTGATTGGTAGTCCTCACTTCATTGGCAGGCTGTCTGAAATGACAATGCCTATGATTTACTTTGACGGAACACACATTCCTTTCTCACCTACCATCAGGAATTTGGGCATTGTTATGGATCAGACTCTCTCTTGGGCAGCTCATGTGACTGAAATTAGTAGAAGACTTTTTGCCTCTTTGCACTCACTTCGGCGTCTCCAAAATTTCCTTCCTTTCCACACGAAAGTCATGCTTGCCCGTTCTCTTCTTATTCCCCTTCTGAATTACGCGGACATTGCGTCTCTCGACCTGACGGAGGCACTGCTTGACAAGCTTGAACGTTTGCAAAATGTATGCATCAGATACATTTACGGCCCTCGTAAATTTTGACCGTATTTCATATTTCCGCTCTCAACTCCAATGGCTGCCTATCCGCCGACGTAGAGACATCCATGTTCTTTCCCTTCTATTTAAAGTTCTGTTCCTTCCTTCTTCTCCACTCTATCTCTCGGAGAGATTTAAGTTTTTGGCAGACGGGAGCGGTCACCGGCTTCGTTCCAGTGCGGATCTCTCTCTCTCCATCCCACCTCACAATCAGCGATCTTTTAACAAATCCTTTACGGTATACTCTGTTAAGTTATGGAATTCTTTGCCGTCTCCTCTTCGACAGTGTCAATCGGTCGCATCGTTAAAGGCGAATTTGACGAAGTTATGGCTTTCAGACAAATTTTAATATTATTATTTGCGGTTTAGACTATGTATGTATGTATATATGTATTTATTTATGTATAGTGTACATGTATGTATTTGGTTAGGTATTTATTTATATTTATGTTTTTTTTTATCTATCTAGTAGGTTAGATTAGAATGTTTAATTATTTTATTATTATTACATTTATTGCCGTTTTGTTGTTGTACGGCCATATACATACCTGGCTGTACGGCGTTGTACAGCCAGGTATGTCTACCAGTTCTAATTCTCCCTCAACTGCTCAAAGGTTGACTGGAAGAGATCCCTTAAGGGATAAGTCCGCCTTTGTACAAATATCATATATTCTTTCTGTTGTGTGTTTCTTTGTTGTACAATAAAGTATTATACTATTTACTACTACTACCTTATTATGAAGTAGGCCGACCCAGCAGTTGAATGAGAATCTAACTTGACGGCGTCCTTCGTGCATTCTTAAAGGATTTTCTCGACTCCAATAGTGATGATTTTTACGATTGTACATTCCGTTGTTGGAAAATTGCGTTTCATCAGAAAATATTACGTACTTTAAAAAATGTCTGTCTAAATCCATTACTTCTTTTATCCAATTGCAAAATTCAAGTCGTCTAATATCATCACCTGCATGTAAGGCCTGCACCCAATGTCCATTTTTGTAACACTTATATTTGTATTTCTTAAGGGTTCTATGAATAGTCGGACGTGAAATTTCAGGAATATCACGACTTGCATCACGGATTGAGGCATCTGGTGTTGCTTCAAAATAGGTTAAAACGTTCATTTCCATGTTTTCATCACATGTCCTTTGTTTTATTTGTTTTGGCTTTTTAAAACTTCCGTGGGTCTTTAAATAGTGAACAATTTTAATGAATATCTTACGAGTAGGTATAATACGTGTCGGATATTTAATATGGTACCAATGCAGTGCACGGGAACAATTTCTGTCATTTCTAAAGTAAGATTCCAATTATTCCAACTGCTCAGTGTTTGTAAAACGCATTTTGTCAACCAAACAGCGATACACACAAAAATACCTAAGCAAAATTTTAAGTTCCCGCCAAAGCATTGACACTCCAATGTTTTTTTTTCTTTTTTTATTGCTATTCGGCCAGTCGCACCAAGACGTTCCATTTTCATATGAGGTTTATCACGTCTCAGATCTACATACTTATTTTAAGTGGGCTTTTCAATTGATTGTTAGTGTTTGATTAATAGAAGTAAGCAATTGCAATAGATAATAACTATTATCGCAGATAACAAAACTTCCGGAATGGTTTAATGCAATGCCAATGTCATATGTATGTAAAGGGGTGTATGTATCAAGTTGCAACACCAGCAAAGAGGTACAAACAACCATAGAGACAATTTTAAATACCTGAACTTGGTGAATATTGTAAACGTGGTGACTTCGAGCACCTACTAAAATAAATTAAAGTATGTGGAAACAATGCATTTTATTCATTTTAGACATCATGTTTCATACAGACATTTACTGCTTAAGACCTACACAATCGATATCTAAATAGAAATAGTGTAGGTTTTTTTTTTTCAAAACAACCGGGTTCGATTCCCGAACGGAGTACAGATGTTTTATAAAATGTATGAATGCAGTTTTTCTTGTTATTAAAATCGATGACATGGTTCCTCAGAACAGATCTTCGTATGTCTTATAGTTTCAGACTTTCCCATACTGACCGATTTGAATGAGACACCCTGTATTATTATTGGTGCCCACTTTATCGACTGCAAAATAACCTTACCTACTCATTTCAATTTGTCCTGCTGCCCTACATATTGAAAAACGCCATCTAATGACAACATCAGTAAATGGTGTGTTGTTGTAGAAATTGCTACTTGACACTAGATGGCATTATCAATCTAAACAATTTTTACAATTACCGCCATCTGTGATATAAAGTACAAACCAAAATAAGGCTTTTTTGACAGTTTGTCATGAGTTGGTCCTTATAACTAACATATTCGACACTAGATGACACTAACAAGCAAAAAACATTAAAATATGTTGCCATGTAAAAAAAATTGTAAAGTGAGGTATTTTTTTTTTCAATTTCGAATATCAGTAAAACAATAACAAAATATTAAATAAATTATTGGCAGGTGGCTTGCGTTTTATCAAGTTAAAAACAAATTTGTTATAAGGGGAGGTAAACAGAGAAATTGTAAATTATAACTTTATTAAATGCGACTCGATCTGTTATTTGGTGACCAAAAATATTAAAATCCAAATATTATGACTGACTATACCTCCTGTATTTTGGTGTGTGAACTGATTATGTCACGTTCAAACCATGAGGTTATCATTTTAAATTGGAATATACTCTTCGGTCACAAAGTGAGGTCGAAAGAGAGGGTTATCTAGGGGACTGTCTTGTTTTGACTAAGGACGTAATGACGTCATCAGACGATCAAAATGTCAATATGTCACATTTTTGTGACGAGTGCGAGTGAGACACCGCCCCCTACATTATGCTCTCTATCGGATCGTTTTTACTGTGTGTAATAACTAATAAGGTTCAACTGTGGTTACGGAAATAGAGTAAGAGTAATGTCCGGTTTCTCTCTTGGTCCGTGGCTCAAACCAGTATAGTCTGGCCAGCCAACGAACGCAGTAGCAATGTACAGCGAACAAAAGTATGACAACACTAAGAATCAGTGAAAAAAGCAGCAATGATCAACAAATTTTGTTTTTAATTTTAGTTGGTATTTCCGCCCCTTTCATTAGGTGACATTTACGGTGTGTAAAAAGGAGACGGATATATTTCGTCTGATCTTTCATTAACTGCAACAGATAATCTGGTCGAGGCAATTGACATATGCCTTAAAAATGAATTTAAATTTAATTGGGTACGTTGCAGGAGTTCTATCTCACTCGCGCTTAAGATGAGAGAGTGAAATGCACTAGAAACAAATTCAATGTGAATTGAAATGTTCGTCATAAAATACGGTGTCTTTATCACAAAGGGTTGCCACATGTACGTATTTTGAATTTGCCGCGCGTTTCTACTGACAGATATGGTTTGCCAGACTATATATGACATATTCCGTAAACAAACAAATTGACAGTTGCCTTCCTCATTTCTCGGACCCAATCTGTGGCATTGAGAGGAGAGGTGTAATTAAAGTTAGGGCACTTAGGGGACTGAAGAAGGGTAGGGACTGGTAGAACTCACGTCAGATTAGGTCCGATAAATTGCAATGTCTAATACCGGTTTAGTTAAGGTAAGTTTCCAATAACCAAACAACAAAACCATTTGCTATCAGTAGTAGTAGTACGAGTAGTAGTATAATACTTTATTGTACAACAAAGAAAAATACAACAGAAGGAATACATAATATTTGTACAAAGGCGGACTTATCCCTTCACTTATCAGTAAGGTTTGTTATAATTTTTATCCTCATTTGCGATTTTTATTACAGAGCTGGTATCACTAAGTTTGGGCGCAAGCAGGGTTGAGTTGAGAGCGGAGCGGAGGGCGGCTAGTCAGGAACGTCAGGATCGGTTGGGAAATTGTTTGCCGTGATTTTTTACAGGTGTGATTTGTGTTGTGTTTATTTTATCAATTAAAACACTCCTTATTTTACTTTTTAAAGACAATATTGAAACAAGGAACGTGTAAAATATACGGACGCCACAGGGTCAACCGTTTCGACAAGCCCGGGGATTGGTCATGTGAAATATGTGAATTTGTGTAAGTAATATCAATTTTATTATTTTATTCAAAAACATTTAGTAAATAAATACGTCGTAGGTATATGTTTTTAAAATTTTCATTGCGCGTATGGTTGAGCCGGTTTGCATTTCGTAAGTTCCGTATTTGGGTGAGGTCATTCTTACCTCTTATCTTAAAATTGATAACAATGTTAATGTTCGGGTCATCGTAGTGATTTAGTAAAAACTTAGGTACATGGTTTCTCACTTGAAAAGTTTACTCAAATGTTTTGACTCAAATGTCCCAAGTTGCAGGTTTAATCAGTGTAATCCCTGTTTCCATATTCTTAACTATAAAATAATTCAATTATGACACAGTTTTATGTGAAAAGTAGTTGTAATCAAGTCTAAATATGTATATAACGGTGACAATATTTGGTTTGTCTGCAATGTGTGTTCGCTTCTTGCAAAAAAAAGTCTTTTATTACTGTTTAATGCGGGAAGTTGTTAATCTCTCCCACTTAGATAAGGTTATTGCATATAAGCTTGTAGACCACTTCTTTGGTTGGGCAAATCAAATAGGTATATTTTAAAGTCAGTGACAGGTCTTGCCATACAAATTGGTTGACTATGTACGGCAGAAGCTGGCAGATAATTGAACTGAATTTAAAATATTACTTTAGTTTTCTGGAAATACCAGTGGATTTATTATAATTAGGTTGGAATAGTTTACAATATTTTATTCAGCTTAAGGATAAAATAAGCCATGCTTAAAGTATGGCTTATTTATCTTTAAGCCGGCGGACAAACTATAACACAAAGTCAGCATTTGCTCAGCTCTCATTTCCAAAAAAGGTTTGTATTAGAATAGAACACCTTAATTTAATGTGCGACTTATGCTTGCTGACTGTAGGGTCAGGGAGGGAACAGTCGCTAGGATTTTTTCAACAGGCTGTTGCATGAAAAATATAAATCCCTGAACCAATTGTTGCAAGCACAGAGCACCGTGCATTATTACACTTTCATATGTAGCAAATATATTTGCTGTTACTTTCACCAAAAAAGATATATCCATTCTTTTTTAGAAATTGGGAATCGAGCCGCTGTGTACCGGTTGCTGTACACAGTGACTAGGACCCGCTAGTACACAGTGGTTCTAACAGTACACAGTGGCTCGAGTCACTGTATACTACGCCCTGTAAACAGTAGTTCTAACAGTACACAATTGCTAGGTACGTAGGAATCGAACCTAAATTATATAACAAATAACATTTTTGTTGAATAAAACGGTAATTAGAATAGGTAAGCACAACCCCCGGAATAATCGTTCCTGATTTCATTCTTGATTTAAAATAGGTACCTACCTAAATGTCGCATGATTTATTCACTTTCATTTTATTTAAAAAAAAGAGTGCATGAATTACTTTTAATAGTCACAGAATTTTTATTCTTATTCATATTCAAGTAAATTTTAGTCCAACTCTGTAAGGTGCACAGTGGTTCGCGAGCCACCGTGTACTATTCCAAAACGAACGTCTGTTGACCTTGGCGTCAATTTGTATTTTAGTTCAAATTAAAAACACAAACAAACACCTACGGCCTTGAATTATCAGCCAATACTAAGTAGATTAGACACACTCTTCGATAATAACATAAGTAATTGAAAATCTCGTACGAGTTAAGAAAAAAGAGGAGTGAAACTGATCTGGAAATGTAATTTTGATAGCATTAAACACAAAAACGCACCATAACACATTCGCATGGTGCCGGAGCGCCTCACTAACTAGTTCGTACGTGGTCGGGTACGAAACGGTTCCGATTGATGTAGAGGACAGACATAAAGCTCTTTCTGTTTCTCGCACAGCACATTCGAGTCACTGTTCCCACCGAGCGACTGTTCCCTCCCTGACCCTAATTCACTGCATTATGTGATGAATGATAGAGTCTGGCTAACTTTAAAGTGCAGTGACAATAGAATAGAAAGACTTTAGTGGTGAGAATACAAACAGAAAAAACCTGCCAAGTGCGTGTCGGACCACGCATAGGCGGGTTCCGTACCTTCAATGGAATAAGTACCATACTAATACCAAAAGGTCGTATCTGATGCCTATGGAAGAAGTTTTTTGGAGATTACTCAAAAATGGCTGAACCAATGATGTTCAAAACAATTTTCGTAGAAAGTATATGATAAGGCGCATCTCCTCAATTTTTTTCATATTTTTTGGACCTTACGGTTCAAAAGTTACAGAGGGGGGGGACACACACACACACAATTTTTCTGACTTTCGATGCGATTATTTCAGAAAATATTCACGTAATCACATAATGGTCAAACAAACCTCAATAATATTTTTAAAGACCTATCGATTAGTAGCGGCATATAAAATACACCTTATGTGTAAATTTTATTCAGATATGTCGTATAGTTTCCGAGTAAAATGGCTGTGACATACGGACGGACGGACAGACAGACATGACGAATCCATACGGGTTCCGTTTTTTGCCATTTGGCTACAGAACCCGAAAAAGAGACAGTATGATTATCTCTGTCCATATTTGAAGTGACACAGACCCTGGGTAAAACTATAAACCATAATACCTGTAAGATCAAAATAAAACATTGTTTTTTTTAGATAAACAAAGATAATCTGAACATTAATAAGGCATCAGTATTAAATTTATGTATTAATGTTAATATTGTTAATGATTTTTATTAATTGCCATATGTAATTTAATACAATTAATTGTATGATAACATTTAAGGAAAGAGCAATAAGTATCCTGTTAGGTTCATTATATGTAGAATAAAAATGAGCACACCAAACTTGCTGGGACCAGGTAAGGTCACCAATACTGTTATGTTTACTGAAACTTTTTATTCCCAGAAACTTCAAAATAATTAATATTTATTTAAAAAAAAGTTAGCTACGCTAGTAAACTAGCCTGACTTGTAAAAATGTCTGACATTTGTAGACAATTTACTTTTCTTGACGGTTTCAACATAGACAAATTCAAGGAAACCTGGAGGGATTGCAGTCCCAGCTAAATATATAACAAGTTTAAGCAGTCCATTGGAATACTGCTGAAGAAACAGCTGGAAGTAGCCGCTCAAGATTGTGACAAATGGAAAACTGACAGGGATAACAGGAGGAATCATTATCATAATTTCGATACATAGTACTTCCTCTGTGTATTATAGGGCATGTACCGGAATTCTGGTTTTGGCCATACAAAAAATACCAGTTATGCATGCCCTAGTGTGAAACTTGTGGATACGACTGCTAAGACTTATCTAATATTTTATGTCAAAAGCAAGAGACAAACATTAAATTTGTCTCCTTAACGCATAAAATGTTCATACATAGGCAGGGTACTAGTGGACTTAACAATGCTTAACTATAAAGTTGAATTTTTAATAGAGTTAACAAACAGACAGCTCATGGCATGGCATACAAAGTGGTTTGCTAATGTGTAAAGTGCAGTCAAATTACTTCACTAAATTAAATTGTTCACTTTAGCATTGTCAACAAAAGTGTTAACCGTCACCGTCAGAGAGATAGTATGTGTTGGTTAATTAACAGTAGATTTCTGAGATATGGCTACCAATCAACATTTTCCTGATAACACCTTTGTTATACCTAACGTACCTACAAAATGTAGACGAATTTAGTAAGTGATTAGTAAGAGAGTGTTAGTAAGAGAGAGTGGTATTTTTTGTTAATTTACAAGGACACTTCATTATTTCACTAATATGAAGTACTAATTATTCCATATTGATGCGAATGCGACCTTTTTCGCCGGACTGACACATAAATATATTTTCTTTAATGGACCTAACTGTTCCTTTTTACCATTTATAATGAACATATTAATTTTACAGTAAACTACAAGTAGTATAGATTCACCGTTTCTACCCCATCGTTTTCCCACCACCAAAACAATGGTTTTTCAGGATTATGGTGGCTTTTCGGGGCTATAAAGTTTGGTATGTTTTAGTACGTTTAGCCCCCCATTTAGATCGATTGCACTAGGTCTCAACAGTGCCCGGAGCCTCCTTCAGCACTTAGGCACTCCGCTAATTAAACAATACACGCTCTTCGACACCACAATATAACCCTTGCTCACCTTTTTCTATTGTCTCTATTGTTAGCTCGACTCGGCGACATCGCATTGTTACCGAGCTCGGTAGAGGCATACTCCTACGTTGTAGTTTGTTCTTTATGTATTTGCAATAGGTTTTATAATTGCTTAATTGGTTACTCCTTATGAAAGACTAGGTATACTACCTAAAGTTTCCAAAGTTTAGGTATTTCAATAGGTATTTTTTATATGGGCTGTTACGTTCTATTAGCACTCACACGTCGCTGTCTCTTTCAAACCTGTAAACTCGTTTTGAAGAAGCCAATATCAATATTGTTTTTACGTTACATGATGAGTAGGTGTTATACCTAAACTATTTCAATCTCACATCCATACTAATATTATAAATGGGAAAGTGTGTGTTTGTTTGTTTGTCCGTCTTTCACGGCAAAACGGGGCGACGAATTGACGTGATTTTTTAAGTGGAGATAGTTGAAGGGATGGAGAGTGACATAGGCTACTTTTTGTCTCTTTCTAACCCCCCACTTCCCTAAAATGGGGGGTCAAAGTTTGTATGGAGCATTACGGGGGGCAAAGGGGAACCGTGTTACCCCGAATTTAACGCGAGCGAAGCCGCGGGCAAAAGCTAGTGGTGATATAATTATTATTATTAATATTTTACTACATATAACTTAACGATATTTTTAATGATCTAACAAGCCCCGCGAACAGACACAATTACATTACCCTTTATTAGTCTGGACTGGAGTAGGTATCAAATTTATACCTAAAGTGATTAATTCACATTTCGCGAATATATATGCAAATTTAAACGTATCTATATGTGTACAGCACAATATGAAACTTCTGGTATATGTTTCAACCCCATCAATTTTAGTTATTTAGTATCTATTCGTTTTCAGTTTTTGCCTAAAATTTATAATTTTATGCAAATCCAATTTTTAAAATATTATTTTATTGATTCTAGATTATTTCCAGTCTAGATATTTGTGTTGTCTTAATTTTTTTTGGGTAAATTATTTTATGCAAATCCAATTTTTGAAATATTATTTTATTGATTTTAGATTATTTCTAGTCTAGATATTTGTGTTGTCTTAATTTTTTTTTTGAACTTGTAAATAACTTTGGTATATGTGACAACCGACTGCTATTTATTGGTGGACAATAAACATGACTGTGTTTTGAACAAGTTTCAACCTGTAAGTATGCTGTACGTTTCCGTAAACGAAGTTCCCATTATTTATTATAATATATAGATCTTTTGTTAATATAGGATTCGGTGTGTGATTTATTGCATTCCTGTTTATACCAATTAGATAGGTGGGGCGGTGCGATGTTTAAAGACTCCTTTGGTGCTCTAATTTAAAGTCGCAATTTCTAATATTAGTTTTTTCTTTATGCTGTCGGCTTGAGAACTTTACCTTCTTTGCTAGATGTCCTTTGAAGAAGGTAATAATTTACTTTTTATTCGTTTCTGAGAAAGATATAAATCAATGGGGTTTGAAGTCACACGTGATTTTCATAGAAAGTAAATGCACAAAAGATCTGTCGTTTAAATTCTTTAGAATTCTTTTGATAATTTAATCTTTTGTTAGAAAACATTCCGCTGCAAACAAAAATTTACCTGTCCCCGAAATCCTGTTTAAACTCGTCGCTACCTACCTAGGTGGTCCTCTGTCCCCACCAGCCGTGACCTTTTTTTCAACACAAATTCATAAAAAGGCTGAGGTTGGGGTGTAAATTTTAGAAACGAAGTGAGCTGCAAATCACGTGTTCAATTACGATTAAGTGAATACATTTCTTAATTTTGACTAATCAGAGATAGAATTTGAAGGAACACTTTAAATTTCAAAGTATAAAAAACTATCCTGATTTTTAATCTATATGTATAGCATGTCAATTGGAAATGATAAATAAATGTGATGTTGAACTTCTTTAATTATGTGAAGATGCGGAGAAGGAATATTTTGAAGACCAAGAAATATATAATTTGTGTGAATCTCTAAGTCAACAAAAATATGAAATGTAAGTTAATCAATCTGTTTAAATATTTAATTCATTATACATTTTTTTTCTACCTTGCATCTTGTTGGGGTGGGTGATCTAAGTTAAAACCTGTTGTTACATGTTTCCTTACCTGACTTATGGATACGGAGGGGATAGTGGTATAAAAGTTTTAAAATTATCTATAGCAAATTGAAGTTTCAGTGTTTTGTACCTGTGGTGTTGTGTGATTCAGTTTAGCAACATGGTATTTTATCTTGAGCCTAAATTAGAACGTAGCGAGATAGCAAGTTTTAGCAAAAAGTTAATTATGCAGAAATTTCATAGATACATCCGATTGTGGTTTATTGATGGCATATTACCTGATTCAATTTTCGAAGATCAAGAATTAAACCATATTATACCCCATGTGAGGGTCATAGGAATCAAACACAGGATATTCATATATCAACTACTGATGTAGTAGACGGAGTCCTACCAATGCAAGCGTATTGTTTGCATTGTAAGAAATATACAAGTTAGTATTTTGTAGTTATTATTAATCTTTGTAATCAAATTATAAGTAATGATGTAATTATATTATTTGTGATATTGTATTTTATTTCTTTAGATCCCAACAAGTTGGAGGCGGAATAGAAATGGCAACTACGGATTCTGTGTCTAAGGCGTCAACAAAGAAGAGTCAACCTTCAACTAGCAGTGATTCAGCATCAACTTCTACAACACAAGCTTGCTGTATTGACGTAAGCACAAAAAATAATGACAAAATTGAATGTACTGTGTGCCATGTGTATGTGGTAAAAAGATTTTTAGCAAACCATTTGAAGAGCAATATCCACAAAAACAATGTTCTTAGTTCAGACAGCGGATTAATAAACGTTCAGCTAATTGAAAATGCATTCCGAAACAGGGTTGCTACGTACAGAATATCAAGTAATAAAAATGATAACCAACCCTTTGAAACCCCCGACTCGTTTTTAGAAAAAAATAAAGATACAATTTTTACTTTATTAAATCGATCAGTTGCAGATCATTGTGCTTTAAAAGTTAAGAAATACATTTGATTTTCAATTAATTAATCAACTTTTTAATGTGAGCAGTGATAATTTTTTTTTTTTTCATATCCCTCGTAAATGAAATAACAGGGAGATTAACAAACTTTGAAAGAAAAGATAGTGGATGGAGTTTGGTAAACATAAACCACTTAGACGTTAATGTTAATAAATATAAACCATTGCGTGGTTCTTCATATATTGAATTACCACGTGATATAACAAACAAAAGAGCAGTAATAAACATCAAAAACAATGATCATGAATGTTTCCGTTGAGCATTGCTTTCGGGTTTATATCCACCTAAGAAAAACAATCACGCTAATATGGTGAACTGTTATGTCAAATACAAGGAGAAATTGAAGTTTGGTGACATTCCTTTTCCTATCAAGTTTACTGATATTCAGAAATTTGAAAAGTTAAATGATTTAAGTATTAACGTGTTTGGTTTGGAGTATAATTCACAAAATAAAAGTCATGATATTGTTGGTCCTTTACACATTACAAAATGTAAAAAAACAAAACATTTTAATTTGTTATATATAACAAAGGGGAATAGAGGACACTATTGTCTAATCAACAATTTATCTCGATTAGTATCCGCTTAAATAAATAAATCACAACATGCTGTTAATATATGTGATGATTGTTTGTCAAAATTTTCATCTAATCAGAATTGAGTAGAGCATCAAAAGAACGATTGTTTTCATATATGTACCAATTTACCCTCTAAAGAGGATAAAAGGAAAGATTGGTTTGACAAAATGACTTCTTCAAGTCAACTTAATTTCAATAATTACGAGCGTAAATTACGAGTTCCTTTTGTTGTGTATGCAGATTTTGAGGCATTTTTAAGTCCTATTCAGTTAGAACAATCTAATGAACAAACCACTAAAGATAATAGTCCCTCTCCAACACCTGACAGTGATGAAGATTATGCAGATGATGATGATTATGTGGATGATAAAATCAAACGTAAACGCAGACGTATAGACAAGTGTTCCTCAACCATTAACATTCAGAAACATCAAGTTTATAGTTCTGGATACTATATTAAATGTGCATATGATGACAAGTTATCAATTTATAGAACATACAAAGGGGAGAACTGTGGTCAAACATTTATGAAATGTATTAAACATGATTTGGAGAGTATTTGTAAAAAGAATACATTTTCCAAGCCCCCTTTACCCTTAACAACTTTAAATAAAGAACACATTGCAAACAGCAAAGTCTGTTTCATTTGTAGTACATGTTTAAACGAGGATTCCTGCGTTTCCTATAATTGGCATACCGGTGTTTACGAAGGCGTTGCACATTCACTTTGCAATGAAAAGTACAGACCCCAAAACTTTGTACCTGTGTTTTTTCATAACTTAAGCAACTATGACAGTCACTTTATAGTACATGGGCTTAATTTTGAAGATGGTGATATAGAACTAATCCCACAGAACAAAGAAAAATATATTTCCTTTTCCAAAATGTTAAAAGTGAATAACCGTACAGTGAAATTAAGATTCGTTGATTCCCTTAAATTCATGTCTAGTAGTCTTGAAAAATTAGCTAAAAACTTAACAACAAACCAATTCAATGAACTAAAATTAAATTTTCCAAGTGAAGAAGACTATAAGCACTTGATACGTAAGGGTGTTTACCCATATGAATACATGACGTCATTTGATAGTTTAAACCTTACCGCCCTTCCTCGTAAGGATTTATTTTATAGTTCTCTGACTAATAGCCACATTTCAGATGAAGATTATGAACATGCTGTGGATGTGTGGAATCACTTTAATTGTCAAAATATGGGGGACTATTCAGATTTATATCTGAAAACAGATGTTTTGCTACTAACTTATGCATTTGAAAATTTTAGAAATGTATGTGTTAAGACCTACGGTTTGGATCCAGCTCATTATTACACTGTCCCAGGATTGAGTTGGGATGCCATGTTAAAAGTTACAAAAATAAAACTTGAACTTTTGACAGATATTGATAAAATTGCTTTCATAGCAAAAAATATTCGAGGAGGTATATCCCAATGTAGTCACAGACATGCAAAAGCTAACAATAAATATATGTCAAACTATGAATCAAACCAACCGTCTTCTTTTCTTGTATATTTAGATGCAAATAACTTGTATGGTTGGGCTATGTCTCAACCTCTTCCTACAGGTAAATTTGAATGGGTGAATGTAGAGACGAATTTTAATATTGTAGATGATGCTGATCATGGCTTTATCTTAGAAGTAGACATTGAGTACCCTAAAGAATTACATGATTATCATTCGGATCTACCATTCTGTCCCGAAAATGTATAATCTAAACAAGAAAACGAACTATGTCATTCATTACAGAAATCTTAAACAAAGTTTACAAAACGGATTAAAATTGCTTAAAATCCATAGAATGTTAAAATTTGAGCAATCCCCATGGTTTAAAAGTTACATAGATTTAAATACCTACATGCGATCCCAAGCATCTTCTGAATTCGAAAAAGATTTTTTCAAACTCATGAACAATTCAGTGTTTGGTAAAACTATGGAGAATGTAATGAAACGAGTAAACATCAAATTATTAAATCAGTGGGAAAATCGTGGGAAATCTCAAGGAGTTCAATCTTTAATTGCGAAACCTGAATTTCATAGTTTATCTGTTTTTTCACATGATTTAGTAGCTGTTCAATTGAAAAAAACTAGAGTTTTATACAACAAACCAATTTATCTAGGTTTTTGCATTTTAGATCTTTCTAAAACTTTAATGTATCAATTTCATTACAACTATATGAAAACCAAATATCAAAATAATTTGAAATTGCTTTACACAGATACTGATAGTTTACTATATCAAATATTCACAGAGGACTTTTATGATGACATAAAATCAGATCTTAATTTATATTTTGATACTTCTGAATACCCAGAGGACAACGTGTATGGTTTCCCTCTGGTAAATAAAAAGCAACTTGGAGTTTTCAAAGATGAAAACAATGGGGAAATATTTAAGGAATTTGTTGGTTTGCGTTCAAAAATGTACGCCATAAATGTACAAAATAAAGAAATTAAAGCTAAAGCTAAAAGTGTCAATAAATGCGTAACGGAAACATATGATCTTGATAGTTTAAAAAAATGTTTATTTAAGAAAAAAAAATGATACAATGTTACGTTTCAAATCAATAAAACACATTTTATTTACACAAAGAATTACCAAAATAACGCTTTCCCGTAATGACACGAAACGATATTTGTTAGGAAATTCTATTGATACTCTTGCGTGGGGTCATTATAAAATTCCTCATGGTGTACTTTAAAATTTATTTTATTTACACAGAATATTCAATGAAATGTATTTATTTTTTGTGCAATGTGTATAATTTTTGTAAATTGTATGATTTAGTTTAGAAGTTAAAATTATCTTGTGTCAATATTTTTTTGTTATGTGTTATTTTTAATAAATGTTCTTGATAAAAGGAGAAACTTAAAAAATAACGTCATTTGAAATTAATTCCTTTTCATAACAACACACTCCTCACGTTAATTCAAAATGATTCATTTTTACCATCCCTTCAACACTAATGTAGCTGGTCCGAGTGGTTGTGGAAAAACTAAATTTGTTACAAGTTTTCTTGAACATTCGAAAGAATTATGTAATGTTGAGTTTGATGAAGTAATTTGGTGTTATGATGAAATGCAACCCCTATATAATCTAGAAAATGTGATTTATAGTCAAGGAATACCTGATATGTCCATGTTTGACGGACTGATGCCCAAATTACTTATAATAGATGATTTAATGCGGGAATCAAATGGGCGACTGGTTGATATTTTTACAAAAGGTAGTCAGTCACCACAGAAATTTAAGCCTGTTTTATATTACTCAAAACATATTTCATCAGGGTAAAGGTCAACGTGATATGTCTTTGAATACAAGTTATTTAGTATTTTTTAAGAATCCTAGAGATAAAACAGAAATACGTTATTTGTCTCGTCAAGTATACAAGGATGCTACTAAAAACGCTCACGGCTATCTTATGATTGATCTAAAACAAAACACAGATGACATGTGTCGTTTTAAAACTAAAATATTTCCATTTGATGACCATTGCACAGTGTATATCCCAAAGAAAGGATTTAAATATAACAAGGATCATCAAGTTTCAGTAAGTTCTAAATGATGCATTCTCGAGTAAGCACCTATAAACATTTACTGGAAGCCCTGCATTTACTTAAACCAAAATATCGCACTGCATTGCTTAAATCGTGCGACGTCATTTGTGAATGTATCTATAACGTTCTAAAGGGTAAAATTCCTTTAGATAACAAAGAAAAATCCAAATTAAAAAAATATAAAGAAACATTACGAAAACTAGTTTCAAAAGGCAAAAATAAGCTCAGAAAAACCGTTATTATTCAGAAAGGGGGTGCATTTTTACCGATAATTTAAGGTGCAGTTTTAAGTGCATTGGTAAACTCCTTATCTTAGATACAATGGAGAATACAAAGAAAATGTTGTTAGTAGAACCTGAATTTATTGAAAGACTTAAAAAAAGTGAAAATCAGGTGGAAAATTTATCATCCCGTCTGGATGGAGAAATGCAAACAATTCTTAGAAGAAAAATAAATAATCGTGAAAAGTGGGCATTATATTGTCAAGCACTACAACGATTTTTACATTTTGCTGAGGCAGATCGAAGACCATTTAAATTACCAATAGTGATGGATGAAGTGAACTACCTTCCTAACGATAACTACAACGTTGCTTCGAAAGTTAACAAAAAGGAGGAAAATGTAAAAAAAGAGGAAAGTATCCGAAAGGAGGAATCATTTACTCAGAACTTAAGCGGAGACGCAAATTCACCTGTGCCGGAAGAAGATGTTTATGCCACACCTCCTGGTGTATCAAAGGTTGAACTACCTAAATGATATTCTCCATCCTATATTATAGATGTTATACCTAAATCGTACAGGACAAAAAGTCGGACGCTACTGCAAAACGTTTGTCTGAATAGACCTAAACTTTGGTGGAAGGAGAACGGTGAAGTAGTTATAAACAGTCAGACAGAATAGCAATATTCTCGATTTGGTAGGCGATGTGCTTAGACCGCTTAAGGATTTTTCAAAATTCATCCCCTAAGGGGGTGAAATGGGGGTCCAAAGTTTGTATGGGGAAACAAGATTAGTTAGTCTATTTTATTCGAAACTTCACAGAAGTATTCCTTACAATAAATGAGTAAATACGTGTTGCAGGTTTTTTGAGAATTCAACTCCTAAAAGGGGGAAATGTGGTCAAAAAGTCTGAAAATCAACATGGGTATTGTTTCTATGGTTTATCGGGTCGTTGATTACGAAAACAACAACGATTTTAAAATCCGACGTGGCGGACGTGAAATACCATCTTCTCTGTTAGGGTACAATGGGGTTGAAATGTCTAAATATCCATATGGGTGTCGTTTTTGTGATTTTTTGGGACGTTAATTAAGAAAATGGCATCGATTTTGAAATTTAATATTGTGGACATAAAAATTCTTGAAAGTATTTGTCCCAAATTGCAATCTTCTTCTAAATATATAAAAGAAGAAACTGACTGACATATCAACGCGCAGCCCAAACCGCTGGTTCTAGAGATTCCAAATGTGGTACGTAGGCTCCTTATAAGGCATAAGGATGCACTTAGAAATAATTTTTAAAAATTTACCTCCTAAGGGGGGAAATGGGGTTCAAAGTTTGTATGGGAAACGAGATTAGTTCAACTATTTTATTCGAAACTTTACAGGAGTATTCCTAACGATAAATGAGAAAACAAGTGTTTCAGCTCTTTTGAGAATTCAACCCATAAGGGGGAAATGTGGTGAGAAAATTTAAATATCAACATGGGTATTGTTTCTATGGTTTATCGGGTCGCTGATTACGAAATCAACACTTAAGGGGTGAAATGGGGGTTGATAGTTTTTATGGGGAATTTTTAAACGTTGAACCAATTTAGATGAAACTTGGTATAGAGATAGTTTGTGTACCGGGAAACGACATGGGACAGTTTTTATCTCGAAAATCGATCTTTAAGGGGGTGAAATGGAGGTTGGAGGTTAGTATGGAGATTTTTTTACCGCGAACCGATTTAGATAATTTTGTTGTGGATATAGTTTGAGTCCCAGGAAACAATATAGAATATTTTTTAAGCCGAAAATCAATCTTAGAGGGGTAGAAAATATGTTAGTAGTTTGTATGGCGAATTATTAACCGCTGAACAGACGATTGAAATGAAACTTGGTACATATTATATAGATTCAGTCGCGGTAAACAATATAGGATAGTTTTTATCTCGAAAATCAACCCTCTAGGGGGTGAAACGGGGGTTGAAAGTTTGTATGGGAAATTAATAACCGTTGAACCTATTTAGATGATTTGGTATGGAGATATTTTGCGTTCTGGGGAAGGATATATAATAGTTGTTATCCCAGAATTCATTCCTTAAGCGGGTAAAAAGGAGGGTGGATTACTAATTCCACGCAAATGAAGTCGCTAGGAAAAGCTTCTATTCAAGAGTAGAAATCTGTATTAATCATAATCTCTCAGTAGTAAGTCGTTGATGGCGTAACAATTAAACAATTATTGCAATAATTTCTTTAAAATAAAAAATGAGGGAACCGCCGTCTTCAAAACGTGGTATACCGAAACCTCTAGAATGTAACGAATACTTTTCCGAAAACCGCTTCTAAATCAGTTCAGCGAAACGCAAGATGATCGCGGACATACATACATTCCTACATCTATATATATATAACTCAAAGGTGACTGACTGACTGACTGACTGACTGACATAGTGATCTATCAACGCACAGTCCAAACCGCTGGTTCTAGAGATTCCAAATTTGGCACGTAGGTTCCTTATAAGGTCTAGAGATGCGCTAAGAAAGGATTTTTCAAAATTCATCCCCTAAGGGGGTGAAATGGGGGTCCAAAGTTTGTATGGGGAAACAAGATTAGTTAGTCTATTTTATTCGAAACTTCACAGAAGTATTCCTAACAATAAATGAGTAAATACGTGTTGCAGGTTTTTTGAGAATTCAACCCCTAAAAGGGGGAAATGTGGTCAAAAAGTCTGAAAATCAACATGGGTATTGTTTCTATGGTTTATCGGGTCGTTGATTACGAAAACAACAACGATTTTAAAATCCGACGTGGCGGACGTGAAATAACATCTCCCCTGTTAGGGTACAATGAGGTTGAAATGTCTAAATATCCATATGGGTGTCGTTTTTGTGATTTTTTGGGACGTTAATTAAGAAAATGGCATCGATTTTGAAATTTAATATTGTGGACATGAAAATTCATGAAAGTATTTGTGCCAAATTGCAATCTTCTTCTAAATATATAAAAGAAGAAACTGACTGACATATCAACGCACAGCCCAAACCGCTGGTTCTAGAGATTCCAAATGTGGTACGTAGGCTCCTTATAAGGCATAGGGATGCACTTAGAAATAATTTTTAAAAATTTACCTCCTAAGGGGGGAAATGGGGTTCAAAGTTTGTATGGGAAACGAGATTAGTTCAACTATTTTATTCGAAACTTTACAGGAGTATTCCTAACGATAAATGAGAAAACAAGTGTTTCAGCTTTTTTGAGAATTCAACCCATAAGGGGGAAATGTGGTGACAAAATTTAAATATCAACATGGGTATTGTTTCTATGGTTTATCGGGTCGCTGATTACGAAATCAACACTTAAGGGGTGAAATGGGGGTTGATAGTTTGTATGGGGAATTTTTAAACGTTGAACCAATTTAGATGAAACTTGGTATAGAGATAGTTTGTGTACCGGGAAACGACATGGGACAGTTTTTATCTCGAAAATCAATCTTTAAGGGGGTGAAATGGGGGTTGGAGGTTTGTATGGAGATTTTTTACCGCGAACCGATTTAGATAATTTTGTTGTGGATATAGTTTGAGTCCCAGGAAACGTTATACCCAGACATTAAAGCTAGCATAGTTGAAAGGTTTCAAAGAACTCTCAAAACTAAAATGTGGCGTTATTTCACTCATAAGAATACTTACAATTACACTAATATATTACAAGATCTCCTTTATTCATATAACCATAGCTATCATTCCAGCATAAAAATGCGTCCAGTTGATGATTAACTCTAGTAATATAAGGACTGTTTGGTGTAACTTATATGAAAGAAAAAATGATAAACAACCTTCTTTAGAAAATGCAAGGCTAAATGTAGGTAACCATGTTAGGATAACTAAATATAAACATATATTCCAAAAGGGTTATGAAACCAATTGGAGTGATGAAATATTTGTGATTGAATCAGTTATCAATAGGTCTCCTTGGGTTGTTTATATTTTAAAAGGTTTGGAAGGTGAACCAATAATTGGTACATTTTTATTCTAAAGAATTACAAAAAGTAACTCACCACCACCATCAAATATAAAATTGATAAAATAATACGCTCGCGCCGTATTGGTGGCAGAAAGGAAGTGTTCGTGAAGTGGCGAGGTTATCCTAATAAATTTAATTCCTGGATACCGTCATCAAGTTTAGAAACAATATGAGTGAAAACAGTTTTTACTTAACTTTGTTGAGCAATAGCTCATCGGAATATTACAATGATAATACAACTGCGCACTTTTTAACAAAATTACCTAAAACCATTAAATTGGAAGGAGAATGGGTCGTGGGTTTAGTAGAATTTCAATACCCGTGCTCCATGTACAATGTTCAAGAACATGAAAATATCATTTATATAAAAAAGAAAGTTCGAGGACCTGCAGACAAGACGGATTAAATCGTTGATTCAAAAACTCACATACCAGCTACTTGGTATGATAGTCTTGATCATTTTCTTGATGCATTAAATGAAAACCCACAGCTTAAAAGCAAAGTTAAGTTTAGATATGATAAAATTACAAAAATGGTGGGGATATCAACAGATAAAGAAATAGTCACAACAACACCCATATTAAGTCTACAATTAGGATTTCGACCAGGACCAAATTTAAAAGAAATGTCAATTGGAAAACATCCTGCAAATTTATACTTAGGTTTACCCTCACAAATATTTGTTTATAGGGGGCGTCCATTAATCGCGTCATATTGTATAGAGGGGGAGGGGGTCAAGAAAAAATCACCAATGATCACCACAGGGAAGGGGGGGGGGGGGGGGTATGGACACATATCACGTGTAATTTTTTTGTTTCTCCGTGCTACTGTATTATATTCAATAAAATAAAAATTATCAACTTTTAAATTAACTAAACTGCCGAAACCAGAGTAAAATTTGGGCGCGGAAATTTGCCTCGCAGTTGGCACTTCAGAGTTTATTTGAGCCGGCGGGGCGTCGCTATGCTTTATGCACGGCGTCTCTTAGATTGATCTCATTTTTGTTAAAATCCATTTCTAATGAATGACGGATTGGCGGAATGCCCGGAAATATCCACGAGGAATCAAGGGAACTCCTGAAACCTTAAGCAGACTAATAGCGATTTTATTTAAATCTAAAAACCAAACAATTGCATTTAAATAGTGCTTTTTAGTGAAATAGAAACTGCTCGTGAAGACCAGAATGGAACCCCTCCACGACAAGGTTTTTTACGTCTTGGGACTAATTGTTATGACTTATGAGATATACTATGGTTGTCAATAATTTTAATGGCATTTGAAATATTATTTTGTGAAGTAGGTTTTTAGGTTTCCGCAGCCAAAATGGCAAAAACGTAACCGGTTTCGTTATGTCCGTCTGTCCGTATGTCACAGCTATTTTACTCGGAAACTATAAAACATATCTTAATTTTTTTTAACATAAGGTGTATTTTGTATGCATACTAAGTTTTGCTGAAAAAGATATTTTCATGGGGGACACTCCAGACATGTAACTATTTGTCAAAAAAATTTTTTTACCAAATATCAACGTGTTGCACGTCTCTCGATAGTTAATATAGGTATTTAAAAATAATTTTAATCCAAAAAGAACCGACTTCACTTAGCCTCCACCTTTCCAAAAGCAAATGCTCGAGCTGCTGTAAAAAATACTCATATCACTATGGCTGTGCCTATAATAGTTGAAGAGTTCCCTCGATTTCTCCAGGATCCCATCATCAGATCCTGATCTGGTTACAGTGGAACTAACTGTGAAGTATACTCTTTAAACCAAAAAAATAATTTTCTAAATCGGTCCATACGTCTTCGAATAATCGGTGAACATACAAAAAAAATAGCAAAAACAAAGATTCCGACGAGTTGATAACCCCCTCCTTCGAAATCTTGAAGTCGGTTGATAACATTGAGGTTTGTTTAAACATTTTTTCATTTACTGAATATTTTAAGAATAATCATTCCGTAAGTCTAAAAATTGTGCCCCCCTGTAACTATTGAACCGGAGATCAAAAAAATATGAAAAAAATTGAGATACATCATTGCATATTCTTTGAGCGAAAATTGTTTTGAACATTATCGGTTTAGAAACTATGGAGTTATCTCCAAGAAAACTTCTTTCATAGGCAGATACGACCTTTTGATATTCGTTTTTCGATTGTAGGTACGATCG
Organism: Pammene aurita; assembly: GCA_947086415.1. Lineage (NCBI taxonomy): Eukaryota > Metazoa > Arthropoda > Insecta > Lepidoptera > Tortricidae > Pammene > Pammene aurita. The sequence goes on from OX352302.1 coordinate 13,942,681, forward strand.
ATTATGCGTGATCCGACACGCACTTGGCCGGTTTCTTTTCTATTAAAGATAATTTTAACTAAAAGGGGGGGGGGGTCATCTACGTCTTGCCCATATGAACATTACTATTCACACCAAGCTGGTACGGGTATAGGAATAGTTTATAAAGGGGTACCATATCAACGAGGACGATCGGGAGTTTCTTGGGTGGTCTTTTTAGGTCTGTGCTACCATTATTATCTAGTGGTCTTAAAACAGTGGGAAAAGAAACTTTAGATGCAGGAATCGGTCTTTTATCCGATATGGTAAATTCAGGACCAATGGATAGTTCTATTAGCTCTCGGTTCAATGAAGCAAGCGCCAACTTAAAAAGAAAAGCAGATGAAAAAATTGATTCTTTGATGTCGGGGTCTGGGTATAAAACGTCCACAAAAAGACGTGGACCATTCATTAACTTAAAAGCATCGCACCGAAGAGGAGGTAAAAAATATAGGAAAAACAATATTGAAGATATATTTTCAAACTAAAAAATGTCATTCTTACTTAGTCATTCTTGTGAGTGTGCCAAATCTGAGTTAGACTTATTTGCTTTACCATCAACTCAAACAAGCATTGAAAGTGGTCAGTGGATTCATTACAAACCAATTTCATCTCTAAGTGACGATGGTCCCATTGAGTTTCAAGTTCCTAGGTCAGGTGATGACTACATTGATCTATCACACACTTTGTTGCATATAAATGCCAAAATATTGAATCAAGATGGTACAAAAATAAAAGCTGATGCAAATGTTGCCCCGGTAAACAATTGGTTACATTGCCTGTTCAGCCAACTAGACATTTATTTAAATCAGAAGCTTATATCACCTCCAAACAACACTTATGCTTACCGAGCCTACATGGAAAATCTGCTTAATTATGGTTCAGCAGCCAAAAAATCTCATCTGACTTGTGGATTGTGGTATGAAGATACCCCCAACTATATGGACGCCGTTGACTCGACTAATAAAGGGTTTCACGAAAGAATGGATTTTGTTAAGGAAAGCAAGGAAGTTGAAATGATTGGTCATTTACATGGTGATATGTTTAACCAGGAGAAATTTCTAATTAATGGTGTAGAAATGAGAGTTAAATTAGTCCGTTCGAAAGAAATATTTAATTTAATTTGTCATAAGGATGGTAAATTTAAAGTACAAATAACAGATGCCAGTCTCATTATCAGAAGAGCAAGAATAAATCCTAGTGTATTGTTAGTTCATCAAAAAGTATTAGCATCAACAACTGCGAAATATCCGATAACAAGGGCAGAAGTTAAGGTTCTGACATTACCCGCAGGTATACAAGGTAAAACGTTGGATAATATATTTCTCGGGCAAGTCCCTAAAAGATGTATTATTGGATTCGTTTCAAACTCTGGGTTTAATGGTAATTTAGCTATAAATCCCTTCAATTTTCAACATTTTCATATGAATTCATTTAGTTTGTACGTAGATGGTCATGAAATTCCTTCTAAAACTGTGCAACCCTCATTTAACTCTCCGGGTTTAATAGCAACTGCATATCATACTTTGTTTTCTGGAACTGGTATTAATTTCCATAATGAAGGTAATGCTATTAGCAGATCAAACTATGTGGGTGGTTCTTCTTTATTATGTTTCGATTTGACTCCTGATTTATCTGCAAGTTCAACTTCACACTGGAATCTTGTAAGACACGGAAGTGTTCGAATCGAAGTTCGTTTTGATTCAGCGTTAAGTACTACTATCAACTGTATTGTGTATTGTGTGCTGAATTTGATAACATAATTGAAATAAATAAAAATCGTGATATCACTGTAGATTATAATAGTTAGTAATTAAATAAATACAATGCATTTACTCAATTTTATCATTACCACTTGAACATTGTCTGTAAAACCACCAGTGTTTACTTTTTTAGATTAATTATTATTATGGATTCGAATGAAATACAATTTTGTATGAATAAAATAAACCCGAGGTTTAAGTCAAATGTTTTTGCTGCAAACCGGATTCCTGTTTGGGTTAATCTACCTACTTTTATTATAAGCAATCTGGATCCTGATTCAAAGCCCGGTTCTCATTGGATTGCAATGCACATTGATGTGAATGGATATGGCGAATACTTTGACTCTTTTGGTCGAAAACCTACCGGTTATCACAGGTTATTTTTAAATAGAAACTCTAAGAGGTGGTTTTATAACCATCATTCACTTCAACATTATTTTACTTCAGTTTGTGGAGAATACTGTTTAGTTTATCTTAAAATTTAAGCTTCGAGGGAAAAAAAAATGTCTGAGTTTTTACGTCTGTTTTCTGATAATTCTTTGTGTAATGATTATAAGGAATATGTTTAAATCAGTTAATTTAAAACAGTAATTTTTGTTTGCAGCGGAATGTTTTCTAACAAAAGATTAAATTATCAAAAGAATTCTAAAGAATTTAAACGACAGATCTTTTGTGCATTTACTTTCTATGAAAATCACGTGTGACTTCAAACCCCATTGATTTATATATTTCTCAGAAACGAATAAAAAGTAAATTATTACCTTCTTCAAACGACATCTAGCAAAAAAGGTAAAGTTCTCAAGCCGACAGCATAAAGCAAAAACTAATATTAGAAATTGCGACTTTAAATTAGAGCACCAAAGGAGTCTTTAAACATCGCACCGCCCCACCTATCTAACTGGTATAAACAGGAATGCAATAAATCACACACCGAATCCTACATTAACAAAAGATCTATATATTTTAATAAATAATGGGAACTTCGTTTACGGAAACGTACAGCATACTTACAGTTGAAACTTGTTCAAAACACAGTCATGTTTATTGTCCACCAATACATAGCAGTCGGTTGTCACATATACCAAAGTTATTTACAAGTTAAAAAAAAAATTAAGACAACACAAATATCTAGACTAGAAATAATCTAAAATCAATGAAATAATATTTCAAAAATTGGATTTGCATAAAATAATTTACCCAAAAAAAAATAAGACGACACAAATATCTAGAATCAATAAAATAATATTTCAAAAATTTGATTTGCATAAAATTTATAAATTTTAGGCAAAAACTGAAAACGAATAGATACTAAATAACTAAAATTGATGGGGTTGAAACATATACCAGAAGTTTCATATTGTGCTGTAACACATATAGATACGTTGAAATTTGCATATATATTCGCGAAATGTGAATTAATTACTTTAGGTATAAATTTGATACCTACTCCAGTCCAGACTAATAAAGGATAATGTAATTGTGTCTGTTCGCGGGGCTTGTTAGATCATTAAAAATATCGTTAAGTTATATGTAGTAAAATATTAATAATAATAATTATATCACCATGTGAGATTGAAATAGTTTAGGTATAATACCTACTCAAAATGTAACGTAAAAACAATATTGATATTGGCTTCTTCAAAACGAGTTTACAGGTTTGAAAGAGACAGCGACGTGTGAGTGCTAATAGAACGTAACAGCCCATATAAAAATACCTATTGAAATACCTAAACTATGGTTACTTTAGGTAGTATACCTAGTCTTTCATAAGGAGTAACCAATTAAGCAATTATAAAACCTATTGCAAATACGTAAAGAACAAACTACAACGTAGGAGTATGCCTCTACCGAGCTCGGTAACAATGCGATGTCGCCGAGTCGAGCTAACAATAGAGACAATAGAAAAAGATGAGCAAGGGTTCTATTGTGGTGTCGAAAAGCGTGTATTGTTTAATTAGCGGAGTGCCTAAGTGCTGAAGGAGGCTCCGGGCACTGTTGAGACCTAGTGCAATCGATCTAAATGGGGGGCTAAACGTACTAAAACATACCAAACTTTTTTTTTTTAGGTTTCGTAGCCCCGAAAAACCACCATAATCCTGAAAAACCATTGTTTTGGTGGTGGGAAAACGATGGGGTAGAAACGGTGAATCTATACTACTACTACAAATATGTTATCTTATCTTATCTTATTTGGCTCGGGGGCCCATATGGATACACTTCGACCCAAAGGGATCTTTTGTGTAATTGCCCCCTAGTACACTTACTCAAGAGCATTTTCAACCATATCCATGTGTTGGGTCATGGAGCTCAAGGGTAGTGCTTTGAGGTCCTCTGGATCTGGATAGCCAATTCCAAAGTCCCTCATTCTTAGTCTGGCAAGAGCGTGACATTCACACATTAAGTGTTTCATTGTTTCTTCCTCTTCGCCACACATTCTACAATCAGTATTGTCTGACAGTCCCATTTTAGCCAGTACTCCTTTCACGGCGTAATGGCCTGTAAAAACTCCTGTTATGATTTGGAGCCTTTTTCTACTAAGTTTCCAAAGCTTTTTGCTCCAGCTTGAGTCAACTCTATGCATGAAGAGCTTTGAATGCCTAAGACCTGTCAAACTACCCCACTCTTGTTGGTGTTTATGTTTGGTGTGGTCCTTTATGGCCGTTGTTATGGTTCCCTTTGAGAGCCCCACAAATGGTTCTGGGCCTAAGAAGTTATTCATAGAGCCCCTTCTAGCAAGCTCATCAGCATTTTCGTTGCCGATAAAGCCCTCGTGCCCTGGGATCCACATCAGTTGCACTTTGTTTTGCCTTCCAAGCCTGTTGAGGACTTGGATACCATTGAATATCAGTCTGGACTCCACTTTGGGCGCTATAAGTGCTCTAAGCGCTGCCTGACTGTCGCTGAGTATATAGATATTCTTTCCCCGGATCTATCTATCTATATTCTCTTGTGCACAGGCAATAATGGCATACGTCTCCGCTTGGAACACTGTTGCATAATTGCCCATGCTTATACTACTGCTGTAGTCATTTGCATAAATGCCAGCTCCCGTACTCGATCCTATTTTGGAACCGTCTGTGTACCATATGCTGTCTTCACCATCAGAGATTGGTGGTTCCAGACCCTTGGCCCAATCGGCCCTTGTGGGAATTTTTACTTTAAAATTCTTTTGGAAAACAAACTTGGGTTGCATCTTGTCACAGCCCATGCTTGTTAGCCTATCCATGAAATTGTCAGATTCCATTTTTGTGTGTTTGGTCTTCGGCTTGCTGTCGTCCCAGAGGCCTACAACAGCCAATCTGTGTAAGGATTTGCGCGCTTCAGACTAGCACTAAGTGTAACGGCGGTAGATCAAGTAATACATCTAGCGCCGCCGTTGGCGTCGTTTTGAATGCGCCGGTGATAGCCATGCATGCCATTCTTTGTATTTTCGTTAGGGCTTCTCTGCATGTGCTCTTTAGTGTCCTTGGCCACCAGACCAGGCTCCCGTACAGTATGATAGGTCTTACCATCATGGTATAGATCCACCTCAGTACCTTCGGGGTTAAGCCCCAGGTTTTGCCATATGCTGACCTGCACATGCCAAACACTCTCATAGCCTTAGTTATGGTGAGGTCGGCATGCTTTTTCCAATTTAGTTCTTTGTCCAGTGTCAGACCTAGATACTTTACGTCATTGGATATTTCTAGTACCTTTCCGTAGAGCCTTAGTTGCTTCATACCATTCAGGGTCTTTTTCCTGGTAAATGGTATTACCACTGTTTTGGCTGGATTGATCGAGAGTTGGTGGTTATTGCACCACTGCTCCACAAGCCTCAGTGCTCCGTTCATGATTTCTGATACCGTGCTGGGGAATCTCCCGTTAACAAGTATCACTAAATCATCTGCATACCCTACCGTATAAGTTGGGCCTTTATTCAGTTCCTCCAAGAGTGAGTTGACTACCAAACTCCAAAGAGTTGGTGAGAGAACCCCTCCCTGTGGGCAACCTTTTGTGGCCGTTGCAATAATTTCGTCACCCATAAGAGAGGACTTAATAAGTCGGCTATTTAGCATGTTTCCTATCCATTTATATATGGTCGGTTCTATGCCGTGTTTTAATGCTGCAACACTAATTGCTTGGTAGGTAGTGCGGTCAAACGCTCCCTCTACATCTAGAAAAGCAGCAAGGCATAGTTCTTTGTTTTCTATTGCCTGTTCTGCTCTGGTCGTCACCAGGTGCAGTGCTGTCTCCGTTGATTTGCCGGCCTGGTAAGCACTGCATCTGGTGCAGAATATGTTTAAATGTATGTATAGGAATGATAGGCTATTTTTAAGTAACTCACAATAAAAATTAAAAAATATCGTGTCCCTCAAGTCTAAACATCAGACTGGTTTGGTGGTTATTAAAAAAATTGTAGATAATGTTAAAGCACCAACTAAAAACTATTAGGAACAGAAACATTACAATGCGTAAAACTGTAAAATATATTTTATCTACACCCATATTATTATCATAACTTCCCTGTATTATCCTGAAAATAATAGTAACTACTTAAAAATTGCAAATCAAAAAATATTGAACAAAATAATTTGATTTGCTTCAAGATTCCCTGTATTATGTTCAGAAACGATAAGCTAACGGTGTGGTGGATCGTAAAATTTACATTACAATATCGATGACCGGTACTTTAATTACATTCAAATTTCGAACCTCTTCTGGTATACTCAATGAATGTACATTAAAGTATCTGTACTTGTGACAATCTAGTTGGTCATCTCATCTCACAACATATCTACATAACTTCAATCATTTAGAAAAGATTCGCTTTCTATATTCGGTCATTGATACGTTTTTTGTCCCAACCTAACGGTACAGTACAGTTTTTGTAGATATTTTATTCAATAGTTTGCCTCTGAACTCTGTAATAGCGATTACGCAGGAACTAACACTGTGTGTGTCATTAATTATAATTAGAAATGAGTCAGTGTCCAAGTTTAAACGCTATGTATTCTAAGCATACATCAAAATGCTAAGGAGTAAACAAGACACTGATGAAAGATTCATTGCACTAAGTTTGAAACGGTTAAATTGACAAGTTGGCCTGGTACCTGTAGCCGGAATGGTAATGTGTAGGTACATTAGGTACAGTCAAGTGCAAAAATACGTATCGAAAAAATCGTCTCATAAATATGGTACTACGCACTTATTACAACGGAATAAGATACTATGGGACATATTTTTGAGTAAGATGAGTACACCCATATTTTTACACTTGACTGTACCAACGGACTATTTAGGCAAAATTTACTTACCATTACCATCAGCGCCGCGTCACAAATATAGTAGTGAGCCCTTACGATAACCTTATTGTTCTTTCTTAGGTTTTCTTTTCTCCATGAGACCTATTTTGTACAGTCGCCATCAAATATATCGGAGCGGCCAAAGTACTCAAAAATATTTCAACATGCACTTTATCGCCTTAAAAATAGAGGCGTTGTTCAGATATTTGTGACCACCTTTGCCGCTTCAATATATCTGATGTACCTTTTTTACTACGGAGAAAAAGCCGCCATACACATTACATATGTACTTACTTTAGTGCTATGATTTACGGTAATATAGTTCAGAGTCGGATACCGTTACCAACTTTTAGTATGTTGTTTGGCATGACACTGGGACCCCAAAATTGCATTCAGCTCTGAACTATCACTTAGGCACTCTCCCATAAGGGAGAGCACTACTTTGTTATTTCTAGGTAATAGGTTTGTATTATTTTGATGACCTACCTGAATTTTGATTTCTCAGGGTTCCGTGACCATAATAATTATTGGTTAAAAATACCTACCTATTATAGTAATTCTGAGGTATACAGAAGGTTCAGAAGAAAAGTAGGGCTTAAAATAAAAAACTAAAGTATTTTATTTTAATGAGAGGTTGAGGTTGTTCAGCTTATCTCAAAAATGACGTTATTTCTATAATAGACGGAGAGCTAGCCACGTCAGATATGACACAATAATGAGAGTGACGAAACCCCTCTCTTTAGTTTGCTATACTATGCTTATTTCTAGATCCGGACATCTGGCACCTGTAAGGTGGTTGGTGGAGGTCAAAGAATGCAAATCACTTTAAGAATACAAATCCTAGAGTTCTGGTTTTGATGCAGAATTATGAAAAATTATATAAATAATCAGATCATATCATTGCCAAAGTTTCTGATCGGGGAAAGTAGTCCAAAACGAGGTATAATGTAATTCGTGGTTTGTCGCCTACTGTTTCTGTGTCCGAAACATTACGCAATGTTTTTTGTGCTAATGTTAAAATATAGGCCCCGTACTCTATAAGTAAGGTAACTTCGGCCGTTTTTACCTATTTTGGTATTACTTTTTTCCAATTCAAAAACTTTGCTACTCTGTCATTTTGACATCCACCAATTAAAAGCTGCCAGATGCCCGGATCTAGCAATAAGGATAGTATTGCAATCTTACTAGATGGGTTTCATTGCTCTCATTATTGTGTCATATCTGACGTGGCCAGCTCTTAAACCATAAGCTGTACATACTTAGGTACTGTTCTTTGACCTTTATTAAGTAGGTCTGCTTTTGGTAATCTCAAATGGGCAATCTTTAAAATCTTAAGCCTACGTTTTACTCTAAAACCCCGAACAGTCTTCCCATAATATAACATTAAAGTAGTAAATGTTCAATTCCTTTGATGAGCTTAAAGAACTTTTCACTTAAAAGGCCGAACATTTTCTACAAAATTAAAGTAGTCTCAAGTACCCACTGCATCTACGTATTAAAAGTAAAGTTACTTACATTATTATTATAACCTGTTAGAGATGCGTAGGCGGCGTGGGTACCGGTCAAGGGATTTCGTTGAGGGGACATACAGTCGAGTTCATAATTATATGAGCAAATCCGAGGCTTCAAAAATAAATGAGCATAGAAAGGTACATATGCATCTCAACAGATTTACCAATCAAAAATATGTGTACATAGCACCTGTCATATTAATCTGAGCAAGTCTCACAATAATATATAAGCAACTGAAGCATGTATTGGCACATAAATATATGTACTAACGTTTTACAATTCTATGTGAACAGGTGGAAGTTCATAAATATCTAAACAAACATAAGACTTAACAGTTTGACAGTCGTCGAAAAGAGTACCGTACTGTCAAATCATACATTTGTCTGTTTCACTTTAAGTGTGACGTCATAGAAGTGTCATTAGTATTTGATTGCAGCTTCTTACCCATTTTTGCTGTTTCCGATATATGATATGATCGACTTAAAAGAGTTTGTTATGAACTTTAATGACTGGCCACTTACACATTTTAAAACCATAAGCTGTTGTGAAGTAAATCTTCAAATTTCGATCATATACAAATTGTGATTCATGTGCGTTGCATTGAATATTGAATTATAAAATACCTACGGGTATTTGTGTACTTTCACTAGGTTAAATAAGTTTGAAAATATAAGTACAGACATTTATGAGCTTTCAGTTGCTTACATATTATTGTGAGACTTGCTCAGATTAATATGACAGGTGATATGTACACATATTTTTGATTGGTAAATCTGTTCAGATGCATATGTACCTTTCTATACACATCTATTTTTGGAGCCTCGGATTTGCTCATATATTTATGAACTCGACTGTACTTTAAATGATGATTATCGTCGTACGTTCAGTCAACGGATATTAGAAATATGTTTGGAACATGGTCATTAATTTTATTGATAGGAAGCGCTTTATTAATTAATGATTAGGGCGATAGACTCAGAGTAATGGTGGACTGTGTACGAAATGAAAAGGACCGAGAAACATACGAAATAAAATGATGAGAAATGAGTAGGAACAGGGGGGGCGATTTTTGAGATTCGAGCGCTCGAATATGACATTTAAAACTCTGAATAAAACGAAGAAATTATGTTTTAAAAATAACAGCGATAGTATTTTAAAATCATTATTAGTTATACTATTAAATTTCATGCGTCAATACTGGTGACAAACTTTTGTGTGCGATTATATTCGAGGTTAAATTCTGTGATTTCGAGCGCTCGATTGTCAAAAATCACCCCCCAGGCATCGGTACGAGTATATAGCCGATATAACGCGAAAGATCACACATGACTGTAAACTGTCGTTCAAAAGAAATATTGCGCCTTCATAGTCTCGATCATCCGTCGATTCAACACTAAGATGTAAATTTTCCAGTTCCCATACTCGTTTAATCCCATGGCAAGCCACAGAACGGGTATTTTGCTACGAAAGATAAAATAAACCTAGAACGTTATAGAGTGTATACTTTTTATTTGGTTTAGTTTAAATAAAAAAGAAATTAATTGGTGTAGTCAACGTCCATATTTACAATTTTGCATATTATTTATACAGAAGCAAGGCGCGAAAGTACATAGACGCTGCTCTCCCGAAGATTAGATATGCCCATAATTTAGTGTTAGCTATGTTAGCATATTTGGCGGGAGACACCGATTCAGAAGACGATGGTCAAGTCTCGGAAGGCGACTATACTGAAACCTAATAATAAATTGCGTAACCTAAGATGTCATTTTTGGGGTCCTGTACCGAAAGGGTAAAGACGGGACCCTATTACTAAGACTCCGCTGTCCGTCTGTCACCATGCTGTATTTCATGAACCGTGATACATAGTTAGACAGTTGAAATTTTTACAGATGATGTACTTCTGTTGCCGCTATAACAACAAATACTAAAAAACAATAAAATAAATATTTAAGGGGGCTCATACAACAGACATTTTTTTTTGCCTTTTTTAGGGTTCCGTAGTCAACTAGGAACCCTTATAGTTTCGCCATGTCTGCCCGTCCGTCCGTCCGTCCGTCCGCGGATAATCTCAGTGACCGTTAGCACTAGAAAGCTGAAATTTGGTACTAATATGTATATCAATCACGCCAACAAAGTGGTAAAATAAAAAATGGAATTTTTTTTTTATTAGGGTACCTCCCCTATACGTAAAGTGGGGAGTGATTTTTTTTTTCATTTCAACCCTAACGTGTGATATATTGTTGGATAGGTATTTAAAAATGAATAGGGGTTTACTAAAATCATTTGTAAAAATATGAAAAAAATCTCAAAAGTAGAACTTTATAAAAACTTTCTAGGAAAATTATTTTGAACTTGATAGGTTGAATAGTTTTTGAAAAAAAATTATAAAATAATTTCTGAACTAAGTTTGTAATTTAACCGTATAAGCAGATGTTTATTGTACCTGTAATTTCTACAAAATCACAATGAAATGACGTGCTTTCAAATAAAGTAAAAACGGTGAGAATCGGTTCACGCAATAAAGAATTATCCCATAAAAATCATCTTCCATACTTTAAGCTCGCGCGCAATAGTTTACTTAATTTGCCGATAGTTGTCTTTGTACGTGGAACGCTCATATCAATCCTACATGGCGGTGTTATTTTAACTCTTAAGTGGGGACACTTACTGTGACGGACGGAAAACTACGGAACCCTACACTGAGCGTGGCCCGACACGCTCTTGGCCGGTTTTTTTATAGATAATGGTACGAAACCCTTCGTGCGGTGCGACTCTAAAAAATTACATTAGGTATCGTAATAAAATGATACTCAAAAAACTGAATTCTTTATTGATAGTTGCTTCCTCGTTTCTTGCATTTTGGCTTCAAATTAAATCTCTGTCTGTCGCTAGAGTATGTCTCAATTACAACTGATATAGTAAAGGCTATATATTTATTTCATTAACTTTTTCGTTAAACACACGTTTCTCGATGTGTCGCGTCGCTGTCGACACCCGGCAACGAATCATTTCAATTGAAAGGTACCTACATAGTTACCATTTTCAGTGTCTGAGCCTCTAATTGATACTCGTTGCCTCCCAGTGGTTCCAATTCAGTTAACTACTTTTAGTCATGACAGATCGCGAGCTGCGAGATCAACAGCTTTGAGGTCATTGCACTATGACACCTAACAATTGGTTAAAAATAACGTAACGCACGTATTTAGTATGAGACGAGTATACGTACGGTCAACCAATTTGATTCCTAGGCCACTGTAGAACCTTGTCGTAATGACAGTTGCCCGTGGATACGTATAAACGTTACCTATTCGCTACAAAACTAGCTATTGTGACTAGGTTCTAGAGTGGCCTAGGAATCAAATTGGTTGACTGTACATATACCTGTTCATTTGAATAAATACTAACCCCCTTGTTCATAAACGCCTTACAAGCCTCATTTATTTAATAATTGTTTACCTTATCTGTCACTGACAATGGGGAAGGCAACTGTCAAATTGACATTTCCAACATTGGTCCTAGGAAAAACTAAATTTTTACGGCGCGAAGTTTTTATTTATTTTCGCGAAAATGACTCAATGTTTTGTGTAGAATTGCTCCGAGTTGGAAATCCACCGGTTTCTGGAATACACTAAAATTAAAATGCTCTAGATTAACGCCATAGGGAAGGTTTTTGCCTAAGAAAAGCTTTTTGACTGCATACTATTTAGGGACCATTCATCTTTTGTCTCTTTCACACAGTGTATGTGTCTCTTTCTCTTTTTGTATGGAACCTGGAACAGCGACCTCTACAAAACGTTTTCACCGGCCTTCCTCATTGTGTTTGTTAGAAACAGATAAAGATTACACATAAATTAACTAAATGAGGCTTGGAAGACGTTCATGAATACGGGGGTATGAAATACAAAAATGTATAAAATAAATTAAAATAATTCCTTCATACTCATTTTTGTATATCTTTAGCTTCTGCCACCCCTGCCATAGCAAAACTTCTAACGACATATCACATCAAAGGTTAAATAAAAGTTAAGCCGTTTGGGCTGCACTGCTTTAGAAAAGAACACAAAATCATTACGATTCCTTCTTTGTCAGTAGTTATGTAATAGGAAGACGAACATAAGTGACATACATATTTTATTGCTGCGTTGCTTCCTAATGAAAGGTGATAATTTTTGTGATTTCTTGACAACATTTATTACGGGGCCACTGCATGATTGTAGCTATATGAAAAAGGCAAACACCCTCGATGACCTCGGACTACTTATAGAACTAGGGTGTTAAATTAGATAGGCATTTGAACCATCTATAAAGTATCGAATTCCGACCCTATTGTCAATGGCCACAACTGATGCAATACCATTCGTGGTGGCCTTAATTCGTAGTGGATTGCGCGGAACATTCGTTGATGGTTCGGACGCAGACTAACCGTCCGTAGGCTTCGCATTCTGCAGGTACTTATGCAAAAACTAGTGGTCATCAAAGGGTATGCAATGCATACCAGTATTTTTTGTATATGTACCTAATAATAGAGTACAGTTAGCAGCAGAAGTAGCTAAGCGGGTAAGGTATTCAAAATGACCTTCACGCGCTCTTAATTTGCTAACAACAAAGTCGGTTGAAGCTTATTTTGAACACCTCAACCGCTTAGCTACATCTGCTGCTGACTATAGGTACAGCTACGGTAGGCTGCTATGTATGATGGATGAGTGAGTCACTCACTTAAGAGCCAGTAGAAGCAAATTGTCCGCAAACAACACGGATCGTTAAAATTAGCTATCTGGAACATTTATCATTATCAGATTAAGCTTGTATGTGGAAAGTTGTCAGTACACGGGTCATAAAACTGGGTGTATAAACTGAAAGGTGTGTTCGTGCTGTCATCCATACCACTTTTACTTATGGAAAAGTACTGTCAGTACTGTCCGTTCTCCCTTTCCGGCTAAATCACGCGCTTGCGTGAGCCCAATAAGCCTCTACCAAAGTCAAATTTTATAAAAATTGCTATATTTTTATAAAACTTTACTTAGGTATAGGCTTATTTATCTAGACATACTCTTATTTGATAATGAAATTAATAAGTTCATTTTCAGGCAACTAGGCATATGTAATTTTCATCTAGTAACTAAATTCTAGCTCCTGTCAAACACGCACCAAATTCTACGCATTTGGAAGCCGAGGCATAACTAACTCTTTATCATTTATGGGAGCGCCAGAGTGCATGGGGAGCGCGTCTCATCGTATTTGCTCTATCTAGAGGGAGAGTGATCCGTGGGTCCGAATTAATTGGCCACAATGACCACAGCGTGACAATATAACGAGAGGGACCGCCACGGCTCTATCACGACGTGCGGAGTGTGTTGACCCGTAATTGTTATTGTTATTATCTATGTAAACACGCGCACCGCAGCGCTGATAAACAAAATCAGAGATTGAAAGGGTAAGCTCCAACACACCAGTCGGGAGTAGCTACTTATGGTGGTTAAAAGGCGCAAAGATTCATATATTTATCTAAAAATTAAGTTTTTTTACGAATTTGTTAGGTTAGTGTATTGTTGATGTAAAACCTATATCCCCCTGCGCGAGACGTGCTAAGGGCCTTGATGAACTCACTTTTTTTCGACGGCTCTGAGTACAACATGATAAATATTTTGCGGTACATATGTACAAATCAACGACGCGCTTGTTTCCTAATAATGCCCATACTTAAATAGACTATCGCGATTGTTTCTTATTGAGAAAAGTACTCTGTAATGGTATTGGTATCTAAAATTGATTACCTTTCTCGATATTCAGTAATAAGTATTTCAGATACTTAGTCGGTTCATAAGTTCTGTCATTAGGGTTTGGACGGGTAAAATAGGAACTGTTAGAGGTCGCTTACTATTTCAATATTAGGTTAAAAAGCCTATTTAACACTGATTAATTTACGATATTATTTAAGGCAAATAGTTGTGGCAGTTTTACACAATTCCCTGTAACATTCGAAAAAGCGCAATAAAAAACCACGACAAAAACACGAGCCCTGTTCGAGTTGATTTTGACCATAATTATTTTTATTCAATTTAAGAGGCTTTAGTTTTACATACTGCATTAGCTTGATCTTTTACCTTCATTTTAATATATATTTAACATGGGTCTGACTGACAAGAAGGCTAGTATACACAATTTTGGAAGACTACTTGATGTATGGCATACGTTGAGGTTCAGGAGAAGAATAAATAAAAGAATAAAAGGTTTTGAAATATGCCTTAATCATCTTCTTTCATAAAAATAACAATTTGTAACTCTGGGCAACTATAACAATGATCTTAACCAACTTTTCTGAAATACAATTTTCATAAATAATCATCGGCGTGTTTGGGACTGACAACAATCTTCAAGTTTACAAGGATCTATAAAATACGCGATCTTGATTATAAGTTAATCATATTATATTTTAATCTGTATGAAATAAGCTTTCTAATCAGGTCTAATTTTTTAATAAAAGCTTTGTATTATATTTTATCACTTAAAACCCTTGTGACAGAACTTAAGGACCGACTAGGTAAATTCAGCTTAAAATGCTTGTCAAAAAATAGGGGCCATATTTGTTTACTTTACTTAATCTTAATCAATGATGATGATCAAATTGTATTATCTCCTAATGAATATTAAGTAGCGTTATCAAAAACATCAAATAGGTAACCTTATCATTTAATGTTTTTCTTGATATACTATAGCCAATTCCAAAGTTTAAATACAATTAATTAAAAGTAACGACATTGTCTGAATTCTTATGCATTTAGATGAGTTCGTTGCACTCGCACTGAAATAATTATTTCGGTCTCATTTGTTTTATTGAATATATAATGTTGCCAAAAGGTAGATTTAGCTTAGTATTTACGTAACCAATATTTGTACGTTGAAGGTGCATTGACATCGGAAGAGGTTTGGTAAAGTTGGCAAGTGAGCTTTAACAAATCTGGCGAGGATACCGAATGCAACCGAACACGCGTTCAGGCTCTTGTTGGCCAGTATATGTCCGCTCTCGAATTGTTCTTAGTTGTCACCGTTGCCGATGTAACGTTATGCTGGTTCATCCCGAATGGAACTCTTTATAAAGGGAATACGGCTGGGTTTTATGGGCGAATGACAGCGTTTCGCTTCTCTGGCTAAAATTGACACAGCGAGCGAAATTTGATGCGGCTCCGATCTAAATGGAACTGTTTGAACTGAGGTCTTATTCTCATTGGCTACTGAATGCGGGACGCCGGACTAGGCGATGATTGGCACGCCTATTCTTTTTTTAAATCAATTTGTTGCCGATATTTTCTGGTCAAAGTCCAAAATCCTGTTTGATTTAGACGTTTTGATTCTATTCATAAAAAAAAATCATCCAAATGCACGAATGATCAGAAATAATAGCGTTTCTCTATAATAATTGACAAACTATTTTGATTCTATTAATAGCAGGTAAAGTAAATTGACATTCAAGTGGCAACATGCATTATCTTAAAATCCGTTACAAGTATACGAAATCTTTTGGTTCTTGTGATCCCTTGTAGCATGTCAGAGAAATAGGTTTCAATTTGAGACATTTTACTTTTTTACTTGCGTCATTACGTTCATTTCATTGTATACCTAATCCTAAATGTAAGTAAAAGTGTTTGTGTTTGGTGGTCGTTTGGCTCAGGCATAACATAATATCTGTCACATAATTCTTTATTGTCAAAGTCATTGTCATTACTCTATCATTTTTAATTAACACAATCAGGGGATAGCTTAATATCCCTATCCCTTAATTTTTTATCGCTGCGTTTTTATTTTATCTTGTTTCTTAACGCCTAATGAAATCCCTGATATTATTTTTATGTGAGATACACGACAGCCTCTAAAAACATGTGATTAATATACCGACTTTTTAATCCTTTCTACGTCGTGCGTTGTCTTTGGTTGCATATGGGCTGCATATGAGTCCTAACTCAAATATTTATGCTTATGTATCTTTAGAGAAGAATAATATTTTGTTTAGGCGAGTTACCAAGCTCATCTCACACTCTGTCACCGTCAATGTTCCGTACAAATTACAATTGTACTTGAAAGTCAATGAAGCTTAGGCGAAGAAGAGGAGTGACGTGACGTAGACAGGATTTTTGTATGTAAAAACAGTTTTGTCATTATTCATTATTTACATGTTAGCGTTTTCTTGACTCCAAATACGGCATGACGTCTGTCAAGTATGATATAGACATGGATGGACAATACCCATACAAAATCGCGTTCTCTTTTCAGGTTAAAGCACTAGCGTCATCTATCGGTCACACCAGACACTAAATCCTAGTTTCTAATACTTTGTTCGTCGCTTAACGCTGACAGAATAACTCGACTTCAGACTCGACAGATGGCGCTGTGGCACTGTGTACCGAAAACAGACGTATAGCCTGAACGCGATTTTGTATAGGCATTGTCAATCCATGTCTTAATCATCCTTGATGCCTAGTATGTTATTGTATACTAGAATCACTTACTTTTTTTTTTATTTAAATTCAAAATTATTTTGTTTCTAACTGTTGATGATGGATTATTATAATTTGGAAAGGAGAATGGGCAGATTGGGACCACCCTCCAATAGCGTTAAGATGTATGTCGTTCGATAGGTCTTGTCAATAGGAATAACTTTTGCTTTGACAGCTTTGTTGTCACAGTTGTCCGTTCAGAGATATAAGACATTTAAGATCTGATCAGGGGTTATAATTAAGGGCCGTCAGAGGGACACAACTGCCACGCATGGTCACCATCTGTGCAATGACTGTCGGTCGCATAGAGCTCCTCGGGTTGAAGGTGTCCCTCCCAAAAACGGAGGCGATCGTCTTCGACAACCCAGGGCCTGACACAACCATTGCCGTCGGAGGGGAAGCTTTCCGGGTTAAGCCCCACATTAAATATCTGGGCGTTATCCTGGACAGAGGTTGGCAATTTCGTGAGCACTTTGCGAGGCTCGCCCCTCGGCTAGTGGGAGCTGCATCGGCTCTGGGGCGCTTGCTGCCCAACGTAGGTGGACTCAACAGCTCCTGCAGGAAACTTTTTGCGGGTGTGCTTAGGAGCATGGCTCTGTATGGTGCACCAATATGGGTGGACCGGCTGACGGAGAGAACAAAACCTTTGCTCCGTCGGCCCCAAAGGATAGTGGCGCAGCGGGCAGCAAGGGTCTACTGCACCACAGCTTTTGCAGCGGTGTGTCTCCTCGCCGGTATCCCGCCGTGGGAGCTGGATGCTCAGGTGTTGGCGGAGAGGTACAGGCTGAGGGCTGAGGCTCGGAAAAGGGGGAGCTCCCGGACCCAGAAGAAGTCGAGAGGGCGGCGCGACAGGCTCTGGACAGGCTCCGGGAGCGCTGGAAATCTGTGCTGGAGGATAGCCTCTATGGAACCCGCACCATAGGTGCTATTCTCCCACACTTGGCTGCTTGGCTTGAGGGCTGGTTGGGCCGGAAGCATGGGGCCCTCACTTATAGGATGACGCAGGTGATGACCGGATATGGGTGTTTCGGGCATTACCTGCACCAAATCGGAAGGGAGTTGGGGCCCCAGCGCCTGGATTGTGGAGCGGTGGACGACACGGCCCAGCACACGCTGGAAGGGTGTCCCCACTGGAACACAGAGAGGGCAACGATGACGGCAGCAATGAGGGTGCGGGTGCCCGGCAATACCGGCTGGGCTACCGGGGAGCGCCGCGGACGAATGCGCAAGTTATCCCGTGGCGTTCCCCCTAACGGTAGTGCGGATGACGCCGGTGTGTTTTTAGTGGGTAGGCCTCTCCCCTCCCTCTGTCTAGCAGAGGGAGTTAAGGGAGAGAAGAGTCCCACATACCCCCCACTATGGGCCGCAAGCGCATCGGTGACCGATTATGGGGGTAGGAAGCATACTGCTCCTCCAAACTGGCGAGTTCGGCTGTATGCTTCCTACCCTCATAATCGGTCGAGCCAAGAAAATACTCGTACTTAATTAATTATAACCCCTGATCGGATCTTAAATGTCATATATCTCTGAACGGACAACTGTGACAACAAAGCTGTCAAAGCAAAAGTTATTCCTATAGACAAGACCTATCGAACGACATACATCTTAACGCTATTGGAGGGTGGTCCCAGCTCCCATACATTTTTGCCCATTCTCCTTCATTTAGAAGACACAGTTCAGGTAAGAAAGTATATCAATCTTGTATGTAATTCATTTTCAATAGTCAGATTCGGACTCATCTTTTTTCTTTGGTATTTTTCTTAAACTATAACCTATTGTTGGTTAATCTAACCTTGGTTTGATATGTTTTCTTATAGAACAACGCACTTATATGTATTGTTTAGTTTTGATGTACTGTTGTTTTGAAAAAATAAGTCCCGCCGAGTTTCTTGCCGGACATAATTCTTCTCGGGTCAGAGGTGTAGGGTTAGAACCGGTGTAGTTTGATTTTTTTTTCTCACTTTTACTTTGACGTGTAAAAGTGCCCTTGTGGCCTACTTACTGAATAAATGTTTGAGTTTTGAGTTTGAGTTTGAGTTTGCCTATGCAAAATCGCGTTCCTCGAACCTTCAGGCTATACGTCTGTTTTCGGTACGAAGTGCCACAGCGCTATCTGTCGAGTCGGAATCGAGTTATTCTGTCAGCGTCAAGCGACGAACAAAGTATTAGAAACTAGGATTTAGTGTCTGGTGTAACCGATAGATGACGCTAGTGCTTTAACCTGAAATAAAAGGAACGCGATTTTGTATGGATATTGTCCATCCATGTCTATATCATCCTTGACGTCTGTACTGTACTTAGATAGTAAAACATTACTGTTCTTTAAACTTTTAGTATTTAATTGAGGAAAGAAAAAGCAATAGAAATATTATTAACCAACTTCGGTCAGATTTCGTTTAACAGCTCCCGCAGATATACCTAGGTTTCTACTAAGACACGCTTTTTCCATTAATTAAGCTCCTTCTTGAAACATTCTTTGGCAAAGTTTGCACGCGAGACGGAATGTTAATTTTGCAGGTTCTTGGGAAGTTATTGCAATCGGCTTAAGCAAGCGCTAAGCGCGCAGCCCAATCTGGGGGCTACTACTATCTCCAAATTTCTTGTATCTTCATCTATTTTACTCTCATATAGACGTTCTTACAATTTTAAGGTCAGCGTATTTTTGTTATCTGATTACACATCGTCACTAATCTTGAAAGAAAACAAGTATCTTGTTCTGTCAATCAAAAGAAAAAACGTGGTCACTGTACTGCTTACAAACAGTATTACTGCATTTCAACTTAGCATAGCATTATGAGATACGAGATTGTTTCAAAGTAGTGACGACATTGTTGTTACAAGTTTTAACGTCACATTTACACTGGTTTTCAGAGCGTTTGACTCACCTGATGTAAAAGTAACAAAAATTTTATATACGGCGACTAGGTACCTACTGCCAGAAATTTTATTACTGCGTCAGTCATAAAGTACAGGTCTATTTAATATCTCCCAAGCTTACTGCCATTTTTTAATCAAACAGCTTAGTTTTTCATAAAAAGATTGGATAACGCTAAATTAACGTTTATTTTTATAATACCAAATATACCAATTGACTTGGGTTTAATTTACCAACATTTTATGACATTATAGGTGACTTCTTGGAGGTAAATCGCTTACCTACTTGGAAAAATCTTAGGGTTAGTTGTCTGATAGTTATAAAGAAGAACTCGGGCTAAATATTTAAGTCCTCCAAGGCATAGAATTAATAGCGATTCTGTACCCTCCTGTATACCTCCTGGTACAGTCACTATCAAATCGGAGCGTCCAAGGTACTCAAAAACATCTGAACATGCACTTTATCGCCTTGACAATACATGCGTTGTTCAGATAGACAGTTCAGAGTGATAGTTGCATTTAGTAAATAAGTACATAAATTAATGTTCTTACCTGTAGTGTATGTCCCTTATATGTTTTTACACTATCCCATATGTATTTTGTATTCTCCTGTACTTGTCTAGTTTTTTTCATTGAGTTTGTGTTAAGTATAACTTTGTTATCAATTTTTTTGTCTTCAGTTTGTTATCTGTCGTGGCATCACCAAGTGGGCCCTACGGAAGACCAGCGCTAGCTGACATACTAGCTAGCATTTTGCTGAGCAGGGTCCATTTTGTGGTGCTACACCTATACGTCTTTATTTTGTTTGTATGTACATTTTTATGTAATATTGTGTACGTCATGAATAAATATCTTGAATCTAGATATTTTTGACCACCTTGGGTGTTCCGATATATCTGATGGCGACTGTAAATTTTTACCTCACATGATTATAGCGACGAAATTTGAACATTTTCGCTAGATTTGGACATAAGCAATTAGGTACCTTTCTTTCTAGTCCTCTAAGAAAGGTACTGATGAGGTGACAGCTCTATTGAAACAAAAACCTTGGAGTTTCAATTTTAAACCTACCAATGGAACTAATCGGTACCGAACCGATAAGAATAAAACTTAAATACATTTATTATGAGTAGGTATCAAGCATGAATATGTGGGCGGTAAGCGCCGGCGTCTGCATGACTCATGCTCCGATAAGGAGTGTTCTCATACACGAAATAAGTCACGATTCCCTCCGGATGTATAGTCGTTACCGCGTTGTACTGTACCCACTACCCACAGACGGCACAGACTGCATGGGGCTCCAAAGGATACGCGCATAGACAATACTTTACTGTGACATGTATAATAATTATTGCTTTGGTTTGTTTTAGTTCTGAAATTTATTAAATTGATCACTTATTTTAGTCATTTACTAATTTGTCACCTTAAATTTCCGGAGAATCTGGATTCCACGCGGACTACTCCAGATTCTGGTTAAACCGCGAGGGGATTCACCAAAACCAAAACTGACCAAAGCTACATTACTGACCTGTTTTCCGTGAAGTCTGTCGTCGGATGTAAAGGGAGTTTTGTAAGTAGGTAAATAAACCAGAGATCGATGGTAACTTTTTTTATACCACGACGGTGGCAAACAAGCATACGGCCTGCTTGATGGTAAGCAGCTACCGTAGCCTGTGGACGTCTGCAACTCTAGAGGTGTCACATGCGCGTTGCCGACCCTTTACAAAAATAAAGATTTTACAGAAGACAAGATACCTTACTCACCGGCAGGAACACAACACTATGAGTCCAGTCCAGTGCCATTTGGCTGTGGTTTTCTGTAAAATGGAGATACTTCCCAGTCGGACTCTGCTCCAGATTTTCCCCATAGCTCTCCTTTGGACATAGTATAAGGACATACCCGGGTCCGGACGTAGTTTAAGGGCATACCCGGGTCCACTATGTATATAAACTAACATTTGACACCCGTTATATACTGGTGACAGGGGAAATCTAAAATTAACAATTTCCTAAACATTTAGATTGGCTATAAATATAAAATAAATGTAGACTAGACAACTTTCAATTCAAAATAAATTTAATCTTATGCACGGACCGAAACGACCCGTTTATATAATCGTTGCTTTATTTCCAACTTATCCATTAATAGAAATCCATTCCCGTTCTAGCAACCGGTAAGAATCGAAGCAAGTTTGATATCGGCTCGATCAAGAAGGACTGGTACCTAGATAACACTAGAAAACTTTTGATTGAAACATCCGGTGTTGCTGTTTGTGACCGCCAAGATATAACTTATGCTGTTTTAAAAATAGATTTAATGTTAATAATTACTTAACTAACATTCGTTGTTGTGCGTATTTCTGTATTAGCACAAAGCTTTGTAAGTATTAGTACCTATACTGTATACCTATATACTCGTGGATAAACTAAGTAAATTTATAAACGGGACAAATTGCCCTTGCTAGTGATAGTGATTGCCCGAGAATCTAAAAAAGTTAAATATAAAGAAGAAATGCTGCGCCACATATATCACCCCTGAAGAATAAGACGAGTCGGACATTTTAAGTCAATAAAGTGAAGTATGAAGGCAAGTAAAATTAGTTTATAAAAGATGTATTGCTCTCATGACAATATTGGAATGAATACATCTTCTAATTGAGTCCTTGACTTGGTTAGTGATTTTGGACGAAAGTAATCAAAGATAAAAAGTACGTGAACTATCGCGTGCTCAAACATTTGCGTGTGGCCCACTTTAAAACTAAAAGGCAGATACGGCGATCTCATCGCTACGGCATTCAAACTATGCTGTAGATAACATTGCAGCGTTCAAAATCTAACACGAATATTCTTTTTAGTTTTCTATAGATAGCTTGTGCCTTATTTACTTCATTCAGATTCACATAAATTGCTATTTCCACATTCTATTCCAGTACTACATTTATTCATAAACACATAGACAGCTGCTGTATTCTGTCTTATCTGCAATAGAAAATATACGCTATAGTGCGGTAGAGACTTAAATTCCACGAGCATGTTGCGAAATGCTTACCTATATCACCGCATCCTTTCTCGCCGACGTAGCAAGCCGTTACATTTGAATAAAATAGCACTAGCGAGAATTAAGAAGAAACATCTCTCGCTACTCGTATTGTGTCGAGTTAGACGATTCAGGTCATATCCTTGGCGCCGGAAACTCATAATAATATCTCATTCTCGGCGCTCCCGCTTAATGAGGATCGCGAAATTATGAATCTCGACCTCTCGTCCCTAATGGAGGGCAAACTGAGCTCTGCCGTTAATCTTAGCTCATAATTCGAGTTATCATTTGACCCTTTCTATTAAGGAAACGTCTTGCAGCTTACCTGCTTCCAACTCCCGGGCGACGTGTTACAAAGCCAAGTCCAATCTTATTGAAAAGTTTATTAAACGTTCGACCCTATTCGAGTCACGCTTTCCCTATCAAATAGGTATTCAGGGAAACTCGGAGTAATATGTAAGATTATTCGAATGGAAGTCCCCAGACAATCCCGATGCGTCCCTCCATTTTCATCCACTAGGGATAAAGTAAAACGTCTACTGGCTTTCTTTGCCGCGACCTCCTGCATCATTTATAATAATAACTCCTCTGGCGAACGCTTTAACATCGCACCTCTCAGGCACTCTAGTTTATTCTGGAAAGTGGAGAAAAAAACATTTTCAAGAGATCATTTTTGTGCTTTGGCTGCTTTAAAACGTACCGTACCTTAGATATCTTTTGGTAACCTTTGAATTATAATTTTGAATCTTTCCAGTGAAAATCTGCAGACTTGCTAATAAAAACGATTGCTAGTTAGCTCCCGTGGATTGGATTTTGTGTAGTTGTACTCGTACATTAGAAATAAGTGTATACCTTTCAATTTGCCTGATACTAGTGATAATATGAGCAATTCTTCTCTATCTAAGCTGATGCTACGATTTGCTATTATTAATTATTTTAATTAAGGTTTGTTGACTCATTCAAAGGCACAGTGCGCTTAAAATACTTCTCTGTCAGTGACAAATGGCGCTCCAAATAGGCATTATAACACATTGCAGACCTTTAAACAGACGACGCTTATTAGTTGCCATGAATGTCGCCATTCTATTTCCAGAGTCGATAATAAAGCTTTATAGAGATGGACCGAATAGGTTGTGATGGGGTCAAACGTTAATGCCGGAGGTTAGCCTATTTCTGTGTATCTTGTGAATCTTGTCAATAAATATCGGGAATAGGGTGCGTAGTCAACTTGTCAATCGTTAACGCTCCATAGTGTATCGTAGTCACCTCTCTCTATCACTCTTCCATGTTATTGCGACAGCGACAGTTGCATTTCGTTCGTTACGGAGCGTTAACGTTGGCTACGCACCTAGGTGTAAATTAGATACTAAATTCTATACTTATCCCACTTCTGAGATTAATTTATTTTACAAAAAAATTTTTTTTTACAATTCGTATATTTAGTTGGTGTATCGTAAAGGAGACCAGATTATTGCGGTTTCTTAAAAAAAAACCTTTTATTAATTCGGATTTATACACACTGAATTACCTACAGATTCATTTAGTCTCGTTCATCCTTTGCATGGTTTTGGTGGATTAAGACATTAGTATTCGGACTTGCGGGTGTAGTGCTCTCTGGAGTGTAATCGAAGTATGTACAACAAATTTACAAAGCCATGGTAATCTTCTTGATGATTTAAAAGTCCCATGGTTACGATGCCATAAATAAAATATGAAGTTGATAGATAGATAGTATTATTATTTGAAAAGTATACGTTAAGTTATACAGTGCCCTGCAAAACTGTTTCCACAGTTCGAAGTGCACATAATTATGTCTACAAGTATCACGTTACTTTAACAATTGTGTTGTAGGGAATTTATCACATAATAATAATAATAATAATAAATACTCTTTATTGCACACCTCATACAGTTACAAGCACAAATTTTACAATTAGATAAATTTAGGTAGAGGTAACAACAGGCGGTCTTATCGCTAATGAGCGATTTCTTCCAGACAACCTTTGGGTAGTGGAGACTAGAGAAAAACAATAAGCAGTAGGTGGTGCATAGAAACAAAAGAGACGAAATAGATAACACAGCACATTCATATGAATATACATACTTAAATAAATACAAAATAAACATACATATACGTACATATATACATATATAATACACACAATAAGAAACAACAGTGTCAACTTAAAAACCTAAGGAAGAGATAAATAGTATTCCTTAAGTTGCGATTTAAAGCTACCAATAGATTGCGCGCGTTTAATGTTGAGAGGGAGAGAATTCCACAAACGAACGGCCTGGAACGTAAATGAGCAATTATAAAATTTGGAAGATGAAGATGGCACTTTTAGGAGCAATTTTTGAGAGGATCTAATAGAATTAAGATAAGAGAAACGCTCTTTGAGGTAGCGGGGAGTTGCAGGGTTAAAAAGTATAGAAAAGAGTAAAGAAAGTATGTGAGAGTTACGGCGGTGACGGATAGGGAGCCATTTGAGTTGAGAACGAAAACTAGAAACATGGTCGAATTTGCGTAATCCGAATTAAATATAGAAAATTATACTTAAATGATACAATTGTGTAAACATATTTACTTAACCTACTAGAAGTACGTCGCGTTTACTACATAGCATTAGTCAAATTAATATACTTTATTTATCTATTGTGAGATTATAATACAGAACTACTTTACCCAAATGAAACGACAACAAAGCGTACCGTCGGGATAGGAACAAATTAGTGGAATATCGCAAATGTAAGCGTTTCCTAAACGCATATTCCTGGCGAGGAAATAATGGAACAAGAGTAGGCCGTCGGCCACCCTACCTCATCGATTAGCAATATTCGGCTTATGTTGGGCAATGCACGTTAAAATGTTATGTATTTTAGTACCTGGTAGCCTGAGCCAAACTTGGAGCATTTTGTACAGTCAGCGAAATATGAGCCTATTTTTTGACAAACACTACTTCATCGACTAGCAACTGGCACGTGGCCCATTTGCTTTGCTCATCGAGAAGTGTCAAAAAAAATTGTGGTAGCAACTAGGGATGTAACGAATATTTGTATTCGCATTCGCGAATATCCGAATGTTTTTGGATATCCGCATTCGTATTGGCTAAATTCAATTCGAATATTTTATGTGCATTTCATATAAGAAAAAATATTGGAAAGTAAATACAATTATGTCAAACGTCTTTTAATTATTTAATCATCTTCATGCAAGATATACAGGCTGCCTCTGACGTTGGAGCTTTAGATGCGAGGACCGATTGCGCTCCTCAAACTGGGCTACTTATAGTCCACTATTATTTTAATAAAGGTTATTTCATTGTTATATTTTTTCATATAAACTAAATACATTTTTTTTGTAAGTGTACTATTTCAAATTGAAATTGAAATTTTCAATGTAAGTACGTCATTCAATGAAGCGATTGACATCGTCGTGCCCCACTTCAAAACCTGATGACTTAGCAGTACATTGCTTGCTCAAATAAGTTTTGAACTGTAAAAATTTTTACAACTTCAGGTATTTTCAAAATTATTAGTTCAATTGAAGTTCAGTTTTATGCGCTAAACCGATTTAAAGCCCCAAGGCTGATCTTGACCTCTCCATTCCGGTTAACAGAACATAAAATTTTGATGGTATAGTTTATCCGGCGGCTTAAGGACAAATGCTCCATACTTAAAGTATGGCGCATTTATCCTTAAGCCGTCGGGCAAACTATACCTACTAAGTAAATAAAGTTCGTATTCTTAATATTTGGTTAGAAAATATCACGCCTGAATCATTCAACTATACCATAATTTTCCTTATGTCAAGATTATTGCCCCCATATTCGTATTCGCGAATATGAGCGGCAAAAAGGTCTACAAGTTGGCGGTTAGACCAGCGCTTCTTTACGGATCTGAGTGCTGGCCGGCTAAACAAACCAACATGCAAAAACTCTACACAGCGGAAATGAAGATGCTCAGGTGGTCTGGGGGGGTTACGCGGCTTGATAAAGTAAGAAACGAATACATCTGTGGCAGTTTCAAGGTAGCCCCCATAACCGAGAAGTTCACAGAACACAGGCTGAGGTGGTATGGGCACGTGATGCGAAGGGACGAAGAGTACGTCGTCAAAAAAGCTTTGAGCCTGCCAGAGAAAAAAGAGGCAGAGGACGCCCGCCGACAACGTGGTGGACTAGCATGACCCAACTTATAAAGAAAAACAAACTACCCGACCCGACAACCCTCGACAGAATATCGTGGCGCAAAATAATTAGGAGAGCCGATCTCACCTAAAGTGGGATGGAGCAAGGAAGAAGAAGAAGAAGAAGAATATTAGCGGCAAATATTCGCATTCGTGAATGTTCAAAAAAACAATATTCGTTACCTTTTAGGTTTATTTTTCTTTAAAAATTTCTTTCGAAAGGTACAGGTTTCACTAGGTTAATCATTTCAATAATTTTTAATAAAGTAGAATCATGAAGTTGCCTGTTTGAGCAATGCAACCTCTTTTTTTTCAGTCGTTGATAATCAATGTCTCATGTACCGCGTAAAACTGCATTTAAACCCTCCCGTAAACTCATTTGCACGTCGTACTTGCATTAGTCGATTTTCACCTTAAAACATAAAACTTGGTTGAATAACAAAAATTCCAGGTTTAAGGCTCCTTATTCCCTAAAAGGTCGAAAAACTCTATTAATGAAAAAACCCGCATAAAATGCTATTTATAGGATAGTTTGAAGTATTACTAATACAAAAAGATACTTTTGATACATCTTTATTATTATTAAGTACCCAACAATCTTACAGAAAGTGTCTGAGAAATGTGATTTATAGGTATTTTTTTTTAATTTACACTATATTAAAATTTACAACTATAGTAATGTTTTTTTTTATCGTGATTATATAGTTTAATTTTGCTATGGTAATATTAATAAAGCCCCAATGAAATACGCCGACAAGCTGAACACATTTACGTAAGTGTGTTCCCTAAGATCTTTTTGTAAACATTCGCGTCATTTTTGATTTTCGTGAGATTTATTCAACGATGCGCAAATATGTGCTAGTTGAAATTTAACAAGCGGAATATAAATGGTAACCTAGTTTTCCTACTGAACGCTACAAAATATTGCAGTTCCTTTCGCCCAGAGTTAGATTTTTAACCCGCTTAATACAATTTCTAGCATAATATGCCATTTTCAACCGACCGACCGACTTCAAGATTTCGAAGGAGGAGGTTATCAATTCGTCGTGGGGATCTTTGTTTTTGCTATTTTTTTTTTAATGTATGTTCAGACGGCTGGACCGATTTGGAAAATTCTTCTTTTATTTGAAAGGGTATACTTCACAGTTGGTCCCATTGTAACCAGGTCAGGATCTGATGATGGGGAAATCGAGGGAACTCTTCAAATATTATAGGCACACCTATAGTGATTTGAGTATTTTTTACAGCGGCTCGAGCATTTGCTTTTGGAAAGGTGGAGGCTCAGTGAAGTCAGTTCTTTTTTGTTACTTATATATCAGTAACTTTCAACTCTGCAATTAAAGCATGTTCACGAGAAAAAAGTAGTCATTACAGATATCTTCGTAAATTGTATATTTCTCACAGTATTACAATCAAACAACATTTATTCTATATGTATGTGGTATCTGTACTTATAATACAAATTAACTGTAAATTAAAAAAAAAAACTAATAGAGGGCGAACTTGATGAACTCCTGCCATCATCGTACAAAATGCACTGTCAGTGAAACTCCTGGCGACTGCGTTCCATATTTTTTTGAAGTCCGCTTAGCTATCCGTCGCTGTACCCTTCTTGAGTAGGTATCGCTTGATGTTTGACCAATACCTCTCAATCGGCCGAAGTTCTGGGCAATATAGTGGGTTTATATTTTTCGGTACATAAGAGATATTCTCCTTCTCAAGCAAAATTGGCTTTAGCATAATGTGCAGAAGCTAAGTCTGGCCAAAATATTGGAGGACGAACATGTTTCCAGTACAAAGGGCAATTTTTTTTTTAACATAGGTTTCGTCATCCATTAAAAATCTGTCGCAAAATTTAGCTAAAAACTTGCTTTATGTTTTTGCTCAAGATTTCGCTTGTTCTTGCCATCCGTTTTGGGATTTTCTGTATATTCCTTGTCTGTGAATTGTTTCACATTTTTGCATTTTGTACTTTCCTACAGAAGTCTATAACTTTTTAGCTACATCTCGAGTAGACGCCGAAGGGTTTTGTCGAAAAGAAGCAACTATTGCCATGTCCAATTTCGGCTTTACGCAGCCTATTCTACGACCTTGACCTGGCAGATCACGTTAATCACGTAGCATATTAAACTCTCTAAACGTTTGTAACACTTTGAGGGTGTCAATTTGTATGTGTTTGTATATGTTAGGAACTAAGAGATTTCCAGCGGACAGTTGGTATTTGTAGTGGTAAGTTGTTTGTTTATAGATAGGTATTGACCATCTACATTGAATATGTTGTGGATCGAAGGCCTAAAGACGTGAAAGATCGCAAGTACTTACATTGTAGTCTGGTCGTTTGAGTGTAGTTGAAATTCCATTGTTTTGCATGTACTCGCTCCTATAATCACGGATGCGAGGTGCACATCGTGTTTGTCGTATAATACACGCATTCTTTATATACTTTCACTTGATGTTCAGGACCATTTTCAAGGGGAATCAAAACAATTAGTTAATATTTGGCCTCTGGCCCATCAGCTTTGTTTTGACGTGTCTGTCATAGGTGACAGCTTCAGCGCTGTTCGAGCCAGTAGTTTCGCTGCGTCGAAGCGACGTCATTCAATGAGTGATATCTTTTCGTAAATTGTTGAATTTATATTTTTACCTTTTAAAAGGTTTATCTTAATTTCATTATTCGTATTTTTTTAGTAAGAGAATTTATGACCACATAGTTCAAGTGTGTGTTTCATTAAAAATCTTACAGTCGCTGGGATATCTCATTCGCCGGGACGCCATTGCGTTCTCCATGGTCGTTGAGATAATGTCATCCAGCTAATTGTGTGAAAGGAGATAATGTAATATAATGCCTCGTTAGGCGTGGTCGTATTTTGCTCGCCGAACAAATGTCGGACCGCGAGCGTACCTAGCCCATGTTTGGTAAGTTATTTTCCTGATTTATGTAGGGAGTGGTTTTCTTCATATGCCCATATCCTAAAATATATCTCTTGTTTTAAACAGCAATCTTGGGCATGTCGTTGAGGCCTAACCTCAACGGGTTCCACCACATGGCGCTTCACAGGCGCAAGTAAAAGAAAACCCAGTTAATTCTGGTAAGTAGATTACAAGGCATCGTGCTTATCTCAGGCTTTCTTGTGGAAAAAAAAGAAATTAATTAATGTTTAAAAGATTTGATTTTTTAACTGGAATATTTTTATTCCAGGGTTTTTTTAGGGTTCCGTACCTCGAAAGGAAAAAACGGAACCCTTATAGGATCACTTTGTTGTCCGTCTGTCTGTCTGTCTGTCTGTCTGTCTGTCTGTCTGTCTGTCTGTCTGTCTGTCTGTCTGTCTGTCTGTCTGTCAAAACCATTTTTCTCAGGAATGCGTGGAGGTATCAAGCTGAAATTTATATCAAATACTCAAGTCTATTGTCCCTTGGAGCTGTGAAAAAATCAAACTTTAAAACCAATGCACTCAAAAGATACAGTCGTTTATGCTGCAAATTTTAGAGTTTTTCGGCACTCGCAAAACCTACGGGGTACTTCCCGTGAACTCAGAAACTTGAAATTTGGTACGAAGCAACTTCATATAGCATAGACAATGGAAAAATTACAAAAAGCAGACATTTTTAGTAAAATCATACAAAAAAAATATTTTTTTTAATTTTAAACTTACTACCTTTTTCCTCGTAAACGCGTGGAGGTATTAAATTGAAATTCATGTCAAATACTCAGGGCAATAGGACCTTTCAGATGTAGCAAAACCAAACTTTTATGTCAACGCAATCAAAAGAGATAGCAATTTAAGTCGCATATTTTGAAACTGAGTACTCGCAAGAAACTCAAAACCTAAAGGGTACTTTCCGTAAACTCAGAAACTTGAAACTTGGCACGAAGAAACTTCATATAGCACAGACAAAGGAAAAATTACCAAAGTAGACATTTTGAGTAAAATCACACAAAAAATATTTTTTTAAATATTAGAGGTTTTTGCTTGTTCTAGGTGTTTACGGAACCCTCGGTGCGCGAGTTGGACTCGCACTTGGCCGGTTTTTATTTTGTTTTGGTTCCGGAATTGGCCCATTGCGGGTCACACTCTGATGGCGGGACGCACCTCATCCTTTCGGGAACATCCTGGTTCCTCGAACAGTAGCGGTATCCGGACCATTAATTTAAATTAATCATCGCTTGCTAACCAGAAGACTGTAAGTCGATTTTGTTCCATTATAAACTGACCGTCCTTGTTTAAAGGCTAGGTTTTCCTTCGAGGACACTGTGTTAAAGGTGACTCGGATAATTTAAATAGGTATGGTTAGGTAGTTGAGGCAACACCGGCCTCCCCGTCATGTTAATAATAAGGAATATGTTTCACTAAGAAGATGGGAGGAGCGTTGACTCGTAATGTTGTAAATGATGTAATTATTTTTTAACTTAAATTTCGAGACACTGACGTATCCGTTGTCCATTCTGGTTAAATCCCAGGAACATAAGATGTTTTTTTATAAATGTATAGATTCGTAAGGACAATGTCACATACTGTGTACATATGATAAATAAAAATAAGTTGTGTGATGATTTGTTTTTTTATTTGAACGTGTCATACGATTGTTGAGGGTCTAGGATCTAGGGCGTCCTAATTTAAATACTGGACCTAGACGCCTTGCTCCAAGGGAGGCCTACCTGCGACCTTGTTAGAGTTTCATTTTAGCCGTGAGCATTTGTTAATATTTTTGGCAGTAGGTGATAATTGGGGGTTCTTGCCCATTTTTCTGAGGTTGGTGGTAAATTAATTAACCAACCATTTTTATGGTTCCGTACCTCGAAAGGAAAAAACGGAACCCTTATAGGATCACTTTGTTGTCCGTCTGTCTGTCTGTCAAGACCATTTTTCTCAGGAACGCGTGAAAGTATCAAGCTGAAATTTATATCAAATACTCAGGTCTACTGTCCCTTGGAGCTGTGAAAAAATCAGACTTCTAAGCCAACGCAATCAAAAGATACAGCCGTTTATGCCGCAAATTTCCGCAAATTGTCGCTCGCAAAGGAATCAAAACCTACAGGGTACTTCCCGTGAACTCAGAATCTTGAAATTTGGTACGAAGCAACTTATTATAGCACAGATAAAGGAAAAATTGCGAAAACCGTAAATTTTTAGTTACATCATCATCATCATCATCATCAGCCTATATTAGTCCACTGCTGGACATAGGCCTCCCCTAATGAGCGCCATAGCGCCCTGTCTTCAGCTTGCCGCATCCAGCATCTGCCTGCAGTCTTTCGCAGATCGTCATCCCACCTGGCCAGAGGGCGTCCTACACTACGTTTGCCGAGACGCGGTCTCCACTCAAGAACACGTTTACCCCAGCGGTTGTCGGTTCTTCGCGAGATATGGCCGGCCCACTGCCACTTCAGCTTGCTAATTCTTTGAGCTATGTCGATAACTTTGGTTCTCTGTCGGATGTATTCGATACGAATCCTATCCTTCAGAGAAACTCCGAGCATAGCTCTTTCCATAGCTCGCTGAGCGACTTTGAACTGGTGGATCAGCCTTACCGTGAGTGTCCACGTCTCAGCTCCGTAGGTCATTACGGGTAGGACGCACTGATTGAAAACTTTCGTTTTCAAGCATTGCGGTATGGATGACGAGAAGACTCGGCGTAGTTTCCCAAATGCTGCCCAGCTTAGCTGGATCCTCCTTTTGGCCTCCTTCTCAAAATTGTTTTTACCTAACTGTAGGATCTGCCCAAGGTAAGTGTACTCAGAAACAATTTCAAGAAGGTGGCCATGTACGACGACCGGTCCCGGATCAATGTGGCCATTGATCATGACTTTGGTTTTATCCAAATTCATGCCAAGACCGATGCGTCGCGAGGCTGAAGCTAGGCCGTCCAGCATCTGGGTGAGCTCCTCTAGCGACTCCGCCATTATGACTATGTCATCAGCGAATCGCAGGTGTGAGATGTAGTCGCCGTTATGTTTATGCCCTTACCTTTCCAGTCCAGCGTCTTAAACATGTCTTCCAATGCGCTCCTGAACAGTTTCGGGGATATGACATCCCCCTGTCTCACCCCTCTGCGCAATGGGATGGGTTTAGACTGCTGGCCCTGTACTTGGACACTCATAGTGGCGGCTTCCGAGAGACATCTCAGCACCTCGATATAACGATAGTCTACTTGGCATCGCTGTAAGGATTCCAGAACAGCCGACGTTTCCACGGAGTCAAAGGCCTTCTCATAGTCCACAAAAGCGAGACACAGGTGCTGATTATACTCTTCGGACTTCTGTATAATCTGCCTCACTGTGTGAATGTGGTCTATGGTGCCATATCCTCCGCGGAACCCAGCCTGTTCCGGTGGCTGGAACTCGTCGAGCCTCCTGGCGAGACGATTCGTGACCACTCGTGAGAAAAGCTTATAGACGTGGCTCAGAAGTGTGATGGGTCTGTAGTTTTTAAGGAGGGTTTTATCACCCTTCTTAAAAAAGAGCACCACCAAACTCCCGCTCCACGCCTTAGGAGTTCTCCCACTGTGAAGGACGGCATTGAAGAGGTTCTGCAGCTCCTGTATAACAGGAGCTCCTCCTGCCTTCAGAAGTTCTGAAGTAATACCGTCCTCACCGGGGGCTTTTCCATTTTTAAGCTGCCTCAGAGCTAACACGATCTCGTCTTGACTGATGTCCGGCAGTTCGTCGGTATAGCAACGTGTCAGGGTGGCTCTGGAATCATGGTCATCTCGTTGAGAGTGGGGGGCGTGTGCAGAGTACAGCCGGCCATAACAATCCTCTATCTCGGCGGAGATCTCCGGCTTCGACAATACGGTCCTCCCGTCGTGCGTTTTAAGGTTCGTCAGGTGGCTCCTGCTAAGCTGCTGAGTGAATACTTTGGACCCTCGGTTTCGCTCTATCGCCTCTTCAATGAAGCGTGTGTTGGAGCTCCGAAGGTCGCGCCGTACCATATTCGCAATTCGCTTGTTCATGTCTGACCTCTGACGAAGTCGTTTGGGTGGTCTCCCGTCTTCTTGTCATCAGCCCCAGAGTCTCATCCGAGAGTTTGGACTTTTTGCCAGTACGCTTTTTCCTGCAGAACTTGATTCCCTCGTCCCTCAGCGTTTCGACCAGATTGTGTAGGGTCTCGTCAGCGTCATCAGTGGGTTCCAAGGCAACAAATCAACAAATTAGTTATATCATATAATAAAAATATTTTAAAGTTACTACCCCTATATACCTACAGGTTTGTACGGAACCCTCGGTGCGCGAGTCCGACTCGCACTTGGCCGGTTTTTATTATTTAAAATCACGTTGCACCCTCAGTCATCACAATCCCAAGGATTACAGTAGCGTACCCAACGTTTGGCCTTTTGGAGTATGACATTTTCAAATAACAATTAAAATAATATTTTTTAAATTTAAGTTTGCTTTTAAAGAGATGCATATTGGTGTTGGAGCTTCGTGTGTGTAAGACTTGGACAGTGACGGTTGAACTTATAAATTTAGCCTAACCATAAAACTTTTACTTATATCTTTTCAAAGGAAATATTTTCCGGATAAACGAGTTAAAATTTAAGATCTTATAGAATCTTAATTTCACTTTTATCTTATTCTGATACTACATCGTAAATAGTAAACATGGACGGGGAGAGTCCTTCAGCATCGTCAGGTTCGGATGATGGGGACCGCGTTCCTAATGATGTGAGAGTGATTGGGAAGACGGTTTATAAACCGGAGAAGACATTTAATATAAATTCGTCGAATTTAAAATTTAAAGGTGACACCTGCGTGCGTACATTTTTGTCGCGGCTCGAGGAGTTGAGAGACGCCAGAAGGATTTCAGAGAGGAGGATATATCGTGGTTTTCCCGAGATTCTTGAAGGTCCGGCGTTGTCATGGTTTAGATCACAACGTTCTAAGCTTTTGTCGTACCAGGAGGTTGCCGAAGCTTTGAGGGAGGAGTTCGATATTCCGGATTTGGACCATCAGTTGTTGCAGGAGATCAGGGCTAGGACACAAGCTAAGTCGGAGACCATAGTGTATTTTGTATCTACGGTTCTCGGTATGTACGAGCGACTTACCAAGGAGGTTCCTGAGCAGGAGAAACTGGACACAATGATGAGGAACATCCGTCCCGAGTATTCAAAGGATTTGGCGCTGCATGATGTTCAGTCTATTCAGCATTTGAAAACACTCTGCAAGCGCATTGAGCTGGCCCAAATGAAGGCTCAGAAATTTCGTGAACCGGTTTTACCTAACAAGTCAGGAGGTTCTTCTTCGAGTATTCCTCAAAATAAGGTAGAATATCGACGGGGGTCGTACCCCTCGCGCTCACCTAACTCTTCTAAGGCTTTTGTGGCAGCTCAAAGCCCTTCCAATTTGAAATGTTTTCGTTGCGGTAGGGTCAACCATTCCACTAAACTTGTAGGGTCTCTCATGAGATCGTTTGTTACAGATGTGGGGAAAAAGGAGTTCGTACTCCTGAGTGTACAAAATGTAACCCCGATTCAAAAAACTAAACAAGTTTGTCTTTTCTAATAAAAACAACTATAAACCTTCTGCTCCCTTTCACGCAGAAAAGACAATTTTCCTTTAATCCTCCAGAGGGTGATGACAGAGTTTATGCTCTTTTGAATATACTAAGTCTAAATTTTAGGGCTTTGTTGGATTCAGGTGCCAGTACGAGTTTTCTAGGTAAAGGTAGCCATCTTGTATTTGCTACGGGTGGCATTGCTATTCAAAAGCACCAAAAGTAAAATTAATACACTTTGATATTCATCCACAACTCGCCCAACCTATGGTGTTAGGTTTGAACTTTTGGAGGGCATATAATTTAGCCCCAGGACATATTACTAATTTACTAAGTGTGATGAACACCACTTAGCTAGCCTAGACTTATCGCTTTCCGATACGGGTTTAGTTACTTATGAGTCTTTATCTCAAGAGCAGAAATCTCAATTGGAAGCTGCTAAAACTCTTTACGACCAAATCGACACAGATAAAGTTGGTTTAGGGAAAACACATTTGATAGGACGTAAAGCTTGTCCCAGTAAAAAATGTCGTTAGTTTACGCAGCGTTGGTATATCAGGTTTCAATGAAAATGGTTGTAACTGGCTGGTTATATGTTAAATGCATCTCGGTTCTTTATTTAATATTAGAAAAAAATCTGTCACAGTCACATTTTCAAAGATCTCGCCTCCACAAGAAAAACTTCATGAGAAAATATTGTACAAATATGTCCAATATTAAAGCATTTTCACGAAAAAAGCGGCAATGGAGCTAAACACGTCTGTTAGAACTGTGCAAAGGGTCCTAAAACAATTCAGAGAGACTGGCGGTATTCGACGGCGTCCTGGAAGTGGTCGGAAGACCGGGTTTGTTAAGAAAAATATTGAGAAGAGTATCATAGCTGCTTTGCTGAAAAAACCTACATCATCTGTAAGAGATTTAGCTAAAAAGTTTAAAACATCTAAATCCACTGTGCAACGAGTAAAGAAAAATAATTCTATAAAGACTTTCAAACAAACTAAAGTGCCTAATAGAAATTCGAAACAAGAAACTGACGCTAAAACGAGATCCAGAAAACTTTATTCAAAATTAACGACAAAAAAATACTGTATTGTGATGGACGACGAAACATATTGCAAACTTGATTTTAAATCACTGCCGGGACATCATTTTTATTCGAGGACCGATAGAAAAACTATCAATGACGAGTACAATGTCATAAAAACGGATAAATTTGCGAAGAAGGTTCTTGTGTGGCAAGCGATCTGTTCTTGCGGCAAACGCAGCACTCCATACTTTGCTAAAGGAACTATGAAAGGCGATATATACCTTAAAGAGTGCATGGAAAAGCGATTATTGCCGTTTTTTAAGCGACACAAGAAGCCAGTTCTGTTTTGGCCTGATTTGGCCACGTGCTACTATTTTAAAAATGTGATAAAATGGTACAAAGCCAATAATGTCGAATTTGTGGAAAAATACCAAAATCCTCCTAACTGTCCTGAATTATGACATATAGAAAAATATTGGGCTCGTATGAAGCAGAAGCTCTTAAAACATAAAACTAACGCCACATCAGTTGAAAACTTCAAGCGAAAATGGAATGCAGCTTCAAAACTAATCACAGACACTGATGTACAAAACCTGATGGCAGGTATCAAAAGAAAATTACGAAGTTTCTGGATGAATAAACAATAGAACAAAAACATAACAAAAATACGTTTTGTTTACTACATTTCTAATAAACTGTTGTCAAAAATTTGGTAACTTTTTATTGCTTACATTATTTCATACTAACTAATAAACGACATTTTTTTCTGGGACAAGCTTTATAATAGATACTGGAGGTTCTCCTCCTATCAAACAAAAATATTATCGTCTCAGTCCTATTAAGCAGGCTGCTTTGGAAAAAGAGGTAAACCTGTTGTATCTCTAATTTCCTGGATAGTAATTAATTAATACGACCAGATAATTTATAACCGCACTTTATTCCAAACACTATTTCAGTTCTGACAGTTGACAGATAAAACGGAATGGCGGGAGACTGCTGTGTTGCCAGCCAGTAGTGACCTATACAACACTCTCCCTCCTCTTACAAAAAAAAATCGAAAACTTATTCTAACAAAATTTAGCTATTCTAAAGTTTGGCCACATTCGAGTAGTTGATTGACATGTCGTTTCCATGTTAGTCCATCTACTTCCACCATATAAGTTACACCTGGAACTAACACTTCAATTATTTTTCCTAGAGACCAATTTTTCTGGTTTCTTCGTAGGTCTCGCACCATCACCTTTTCACCAATTGAAATATTTTAAAACATCCTTACTTTTTAAAGTTAATTTTACTTGGTCCGAATCTATTTTATCACTAACAGGATTAGGCCTAATCAATGAGAAACGACATCTCAATTCTCTACCATACATTAATTTTGCTGGACTTTGACCTGTGCTTTTATGTATTGTGGACCTATAATCAAAAAGGAACAAATTACATGCATATTCTACAGTATGTCCACTTTCCACAATTTTTACTATGTGAGACTTGAATGAGTCCACAAATCGTTCAGCTAACCCGTTTGTAGCCGGGTGATACGGTGGAGTAAATATTTGTTTAACTCCTACTAAATCACAAAATTGTTTTAATTCTCTACTGGTCCATGTTGGGCCATTATCCGTAACAAGTGTCAAGGGATACCCATAACGTATAAAGATATTTTTAAACACATCAATGGTTTTCTTAGCAGTTATGTTAGTCATTGCTACAGCCTCCTGCCATTTGGAGTATGCATCTATCATAACTAAATACATTTTTGAAAACAATGGGCCCAAAAAGTCTGCGTGCAACCTATGCCAGACAGCCGGTGGCTGTGGCCATACTGATAGCTTTGCTTTTTCTGGATTTTTATGGTTTTGTAGACATATTAAGCAATTTTTGTTACATTTTCAACATCATCATCCATGCCCGGCCACCAAAAATATGATCTAGATATCTCTTTCATCCTTGTTGTCCCTAAGTGACTAGCATGTAACTCCTGCAGTAGGTAATTTCTAATAGTCTGCGGTATTATCACACGATACCCCCATAGTAAACATTCTTTCAAATCTCATTTTGCTTTTTAAAATATGGTTCATAATCTTCACCTGAATCATATTTTTGCGGCCAGCCATCTCTACAATATCGTAGCACATCACAAAGTATTTTATCCTTTTTTGTTTCATTTTGGACATTTTTCCAATTTAATGTATTTAAATTTGAGTTATTTATGTAATTGACAGTATTACATTGATAGTCTTTTTGGATTATGTAAGAGTTTTTAAAATTATTATCCTGGCATTTTGTAACTCTAGACAAGTAATCAGCGGGATTATTTTGTGATTTGACATGCTGAATCTCATAATCAAATGCACTCAAAAAAATTGACCAGTATTGTAAGCGTCTTGCTGCCATCTTTGGTATGCACTGCTTTGGACCCAATATTTTTGTCAACGCCTCATTGTCGGTTTGTAATATAAACTTTTTCCCAAACAAGTACTCATAAAATTTACTTACTCCAAAAATCACAGCATAAGCTTCTTTCTCAAGTATATGATATTTAATTTGGGTGTCATTAATTTTTTTTTTTAAAAGGTTTTGTGACATTATTTTGGTCCTTTATAGATAAAAATGCACCTACCCCGCTATCTGAAGAGTCACATGTTAAAATTATGCTTGCAATGTGGATCGAAATGTGACAGAGAAGATGTGTTTGCAAGGGCTCTTTTTATATTCTGAAATGCACTGTCACATTCTTCAGTCCACACAAATTTATCTTTTCTTAAACAGTCATACAGTGGTTTCAATATTATTGCCATGTTTTACAAGAATCTGTTGAAATAATTAACTTTACCCAGAAAAGACTTGAGCATTTTTACAGAGTCGGGTCGTGGTAATGATAATATTACTTTTAATAATCTTGACACCCTGTTTATTGACTTCAAAACCAAAAATATTTAACTTTTCCGCAAAAAACTTACACTTTTTTAATTTTAATTTCAAACCTAAATCCAAAAGTCTTTTTAATACCTCCCTTAATTTGTGGTCAGTTTCCATCAAAGTTTTCCCATTTACATATATGTTATCAATATACACTATTATGTCCAAACCATTTAGTTTTTGTGTAATTAACCTTTGGAATGACCCTGGCCCGGTGCTGACCCCAAAAGGTAAATATAAATATTTGTATACTCCCTCCTCTTTGACAATGGTTACTAAATTTTGAGATTCTTTGTCTAATGGAGCCTGCAAATATGCCTCTTGTAAATCCAATTCGCAAAAATAATTATTGCCCTGCATTTTCATTAATATGTAATCAATAGTCGGCAATGGATAATGATCAATCTGCAAATATTTGTTAATTGTAATCCGATAGTCCCCACATAACCTAACTATCCCATCTGGTTTCAACACCGGCACCACTGGGGTACCCCACTCAGAGTATTCCACCGGTTCAATACGCTTTTGTTCAACCAATCTTTTAATTTCTTGTTTAACTTTATCTTTCAATGCATATGGAACAGATCTGACAGGCATAAAAACTGGTTTAGCGTCTTGTTTCATTGACAAATGGATTGGCTCACCCTTATATACACCCATTCCTGGCTCAAAGATAGTGGAAAATTCATACTTTATGCTTGTAATTAAACTATCTTTTAGTGATGTATCTTGACAAACTTTAAGCTCTGTTTGTTCAAGTATCTTTTGTTCAAACTTTGGGGGCCATAGCTGTAATGAAGATAGCCAATCCTTTCCAACTATTTTAGGCATTTCATTTTTAACAACAAATAATCTTTTGTTATTTATTTACCTTTACAGTCCCATATTCTACACATATTTTCAATAACACCTAGGGGCATTGAAGTTGACTGATCAAAATTGGTAAAGATTACATTTCGCTGTATAATATCTAAATTTGGGAAGTATTTCTGTTTTTCAGCTAAAGTTATAGTAGTTACATCTGCCCCCGTGTCAACTTCAAAATCCAGGGTGGTTCCATTCACAGAAATGTTTAACATGGCGGGTGGAATTTTTCTACTGTTGCTAAAATAAAACACATCAAAATAATCAGTATCATTTGAGGTATTTTCTTTAACACCATTGCAATTATCATTTTGTAAATCTTGTGACTCTACTAAGTTTACATTTTTTACCTTTGCTTGCCTATTTTGATTGCACATTTTAAAAATATGTCCCTTAAGACCACACTCACTACAAAATTTAATTCGCAGGGAACACTCAGCCTTAACATGTCCAGGACGTCCGCAGCAAAAACAAGTCATTCCTGAATCCTGTTTGTTTGTTGATGCTGCACCTTGGCTACTTTGTCGAACTGCACCGCCCTTGTTTCTTGAGAAATTCTTATTTTGAAATTTAAACATTTGGGGTTGTTCCTTTTCCTCCTTCTCCTGGGCAAATGCTAACTTGTATGCTGTTTCAACTGTCTTACCAATTCTGGTCAACATTTCCAATGACTGGTCGGCTTGCTTTAATAGTTCAAATCTTACGGTATCACGATATGTTCCATTTAGCAACCTTTCTTTGATTTCATCATCTAACTTGGTGAAACGACAGTTTTTAGACAGTTTTTTTAGTTTTATTATATATTGGTCTATGGTTTCATCTGCTTTTTGACATCTCTTTCTAAATTCCGCCTGATGCAGTGCATAGTTTTTAACTGGATTGTAATGTTTCTTTAGCCTATCACATATATTATGTTAGCATATGTTTCATTCACTGGAGAGGTTGGCGTACACAAGGTAATTAATAAATCGTACACAGTTGTGCTTAATTTGGTTATTAGTAGTGGTACCTTTTTGCTCTCCGGAATATCGTTCATAAGTACGAAACATTCAAATTGTTGTTGGTATGCGATCCAGTTGTTTCCGTTAAAGGCTTCCAACGTAGTAATCGATGCCATGTTTGTACTAGGATGCTTATTTCCCACGATTTTAGAGTCGTCCACGAAATCCCGTAGGTACTGCCGAATTTCCTCAATAGATTTTTCGTCCGAAAATATGGGAGTTGGAGCTAACTTGTTAGCTATTTCTATTAGTTCTAGTTTGTTCTTTTCTTGAATCCAAGATTTTCTCCCAGCTTTAATTAATTTCTTTATTTCTTCCGACATTTAACAGTTTTGAGGTTATGCTACCGCATGTATATCGCGACCGTACTATACTATAGACTATAGGTAATAAACTTATCATCACACACTAATTTAATTTATTTATGTGGATCGTTTCGAGCTCGTCGCCAATGTTGTATCTCTAATTTCCTGGATAGTAATTAATTAATACGACCAGATAATTTATAACCGCACTTTATTCCAAACACTATTTCAGTTCTGACAGTTGACAGATAAAACGGAATGGCGGGAGACTGCTGTGTTGCCAGCCAGTAGTGACCTATACAACAGACCATATGTTAAAAGCGAGAATAGTAGAACCACGGACTAGATAAATACTAATGGACGCGGTACTGGGCCGGGCGCGCGTTACATGGTTTGTGATCAGATGCGCATAAACTTGTCGAAACCTCATGCCGCGCGGTTCAGTCGTCGTTCGACCACGTGTGACGAATTTAGTGCCAAAAAACATGTAAAAATGCCGTGTTGTACAATTTTGTCGTGTCGTATATGAAGCAACGAATTAAAAGAGGCCCCTGGAGTAGTTACTTTCCACCGGTAAGTATAAAAACCGAGTATTTCACATTTTTTCCAAAAATTGTAGGCTTTTATTACGACATTCACCCATTCATGGTACAACAGTTTTCATATCAATTGCTCGCTGGCTATTGCTGGCGGTCGCAGGATTACGCGAGTGACGCGCAATGTATTTGGAAATACGAACGTCGCTCGTCAGTCTCGTCACACGATCGGCAGCCACGTTGCTGGGCAACATGGCTGCCGCGCGCCTGCCGCCACGAGTGCGGCCCGTTATTTATTATCGATAATTTCGAATACATTGTTTAAGGTGTAACTTTCTGTCCTATAGTAGAAACTAATTTTCTTTCTTTCGAAAACAAAATAAAGTGATTGACTGGATTAATTAATCCTGCTGGGTTGATTATTTTTTCAATGGTTTCAATGTTTGTATTTGATTGAATAACATACTATTGTATGAGTGGAATGACCCACTTTAAAAACATGTAAAATAATTATAATCCAATGATCAACTTATTTTATAGATACGATAACTTTATAATGGTACTTCTAACCATACTAATATTATTAATGCGAAAGTGTCTCTGTCTGTCTGTTACCTTTTCACACTTAAACTGCTGAACCGATTAAGATGAAATTTGGTATGAAGATAGTTTGAGTCACGATTATTTTTAGTATTTTAGCAGACACATAAATTAGATATATAAGGGTACATCCACAAATTACGTCAAACAAATTTCAACAATAATGTTTCAAATTACTATTTCTTTATTTTCCCATTTTAAATAATATATTAAATGAAATCAAAGCAAGAAAAATAATAATCCAAAGTGTTTGAATGTCAGACTAGAAGACATAAAGAGTTCCTTTCCTTCAAAAAAAGTGTACACAGTACTGTACTATATGTATATATGTACACGATATTTGTATTTGTGACGTCACAAGAAATAAAACTCCCCCTTCCCCTTATCAGAACTCGTCACACTTTGTTGATCCCTCCGTCCCCCTTAAAATCTGACGTAATTAATGGATGAACCCTAATTAGGGTAGATTTTTATCTAGCTATTAATAAATATCGACATTGTTTTATTAATATGAGGTGTGGCGTAGTATTATGGAGTTAATTATCGATAATCGATATCGATAAAAAATATATATCGAAGGGCCACATCCCTAATGTAGGCGGAGCCTACGAGGCAATGGTAGTGGTAACGTATTTTCGAGTGTACGCAAACATCAACACAGCGAATGAGAGACTGACATTTCTTTGTGTGTATCACCTCGTGCGTACTTTAATGAGAATGTGTGCGTGTAAATGCCGGCTACGCTGGTTTTGGAACAAACTACGGCTGATACCGTCTCCATATACTCCGTGAGTAGAACCATCTCACTCTCCTTGGAATTCTCCTGTAGTCATGGTGGAGAAATCCAACGGTGACATGAGACTATGTTTAGATAGTAGGAAAGTGAATTCGGTTTCGAAATCTGACGCGTACCCAGTCCCATACGTACACTACATTCTTGATAATTTGCGTGATGCAAAATTCCTAACGTCTCTCGACCTAAGCGCTGCATATCATCAGATTCCACTAAGTGAAGAGTCTAAAGAGAAAACAAGTTTCACTGTACCCGGTAAAGGTTTATACCACTATAATAGAATGTGTTTTGGTTTGGTAGGAGCGTCTGCTACTATGCAACGTTTGATGGATACTCTCTTTACTGCGGAATTTGATAACAAAGTTTTATGTTACATCGACGATATAATTATTTGTACTTCAGACTTTG
This sequence comes from Pammene aurita, assembly GCA_947086415.1. NCBI lineage: Eukaryota > Metazoa > Arthropoda > Insecta > Lepidoptera > Tortricidae > Pammene > Pammene aurita. The sequence goes on from OX352302.1 coordinate 13,986,793, forward strand.
ATGAGCATGTTCGCTTATTAAAAGCTGTCTTTGATAAACTTAAATCTGCAAACTTAACTATAAACGTGAAAAAATCATTATTTTGCAGAAGCGAACTTAGATATCTCGGATATCTAGTAGACAGACATGGTCTTAGAACCGATCCGTCTAAAATTGAAGTAATTTTGGATTTTCCGATTCCGGAAGATGCCAAAGCGATTAAACGTTTTCTTGGTATGTGCGGTTGGTATCGCCGTTTCATAAATAATTTTTCTAAAATAGCTAGGCCGTTATCTAGGTTAACTAGCAAAAACGTTAAATTCGTCTGGACTAACGAAGCTAATGATTCTTTTAATTTACTTAAGTCTGCTCTAGTATCAGCACCCATTTTGAAATGCCCTAACTTTAATGAAGCTTTTTACATTCATACTGACGCATCTTCGTATGCGATCGGAGCAGTTTTAACTCAAAAATTTGACGGTGTAGATCATCCCATCGCTTATTGCAGTCGTACACTGAACAAGCCTGAAACTAATTACTCGGCGACTGAACGTGAATTTTTGGCTGTTATATACGGGTTAGAACAATATCGAGCTTACGTAGAGGGTAGGAAGTGCTATATTGTAACAGACCATGCTTCTTTGAAATGGTTCTCTAATTTGAAAAATCCAACTGGTGGGCTTGCAGACTAAGTCAATTCAATTTTGAAATTATTCATAGAAAGGGTAAAGAACATGTCATACCTGACTGTCTTTCCCGTATTCAGCTCGGAGCTATTATATATATGTTTCAACCTCCCAAGATCCGTGGTATGTTGATCTATATAAGAAGGTCTCAGAGAAGCCCTCTCTGTTTCCCAACTTTAAAATAGAGAACGACAAACTCTACCGTTACTCTAAGAATAAATATCGCCTGACAGCTCAATTTGACTGGAAGTTGGTATTACCTTATGAGGAGCGGAAAGAGGTTCTAAATAAGTACCATGATGATCCTACCGCTGGACACTTTGGGGTGGCTAAGACTCATTCTAAAATAGCTGATATTTATTATTGGCCCACTTTTTTCCAAGATGTAAAAGAATATGTAGATTCTTGTGAAATATGCAGGACTTATAAGCCTGTAAATTTAGCTCAACCTGGTCTTATGGGTTCTCCCAGACGTGTATCGTCACCAGGCGAAGCAATTTCTTGTGACATTTGAGGTCCATTCCCTCCTTCTTACTTGAGAAATCAGTACCTCTTTGTGTGTACTGATTATTTCAGTAAATATGTTACTTTATTTCCTCTGCGCACTATAACTGCGAAGGCAATAGTTAAGTGCATGGAAAAAGGAATGTTTCTGGTACACGGGGTACCCAAATATATTTTCTGCGACAATGGTGCGCAATTTACTTCAAAAGACTTTCGAGACCTAATGGTTAAATATAGTGTCCCACATGTCTTCTATAACCCTAGATATCATCCTCAGACTAACCAAACGGAACGCGTGAACCGCGAACTGGTAAGAACCATTGCATCATACGTACGTTCTGATCCCCATAACTGGGATAAGAACATAGCGGAGATCCAATGCGCTCTCAATACCGCCAGACACGAGGTCACTAAAAACACACCGTACTTCTTAACACATGGTCGTCAAATGATTCTAGAAGGTTCTCTTTATAATGACGAAGGTCCCATAGATCAAAGCGCTCTACAACTGGATACCAGTGGTGCTTTTTCTGAAAAGCTTAAAGAGCTCAAATCTGTATTCCAGAAAGTACGTAACTCGTTGATTGCCTCCCATGAACGTAATGCTCGTTATTATAACATGAGGAAGCGTCACGTAGAACTAGAAGAGGGGCAAATCGTCTATAAAAGATGTTTTCCATTGTCCAATGCGGCTAAGCATTTTTCTGCAAAGCTAGCTCCCCGTTATGACAAATGTGTCATTCATAAAAAGTTAGGACCTCTGGTCTATGCTTTAAAATCCTTAGAAGGAAAACTTCTAGGTAACTTTCATATAAAAGATATTGTCCGACCTGGGGAAGTCGAACCATCATCGTAATGGAACCGCCTTACGCCCTCGTGACATCTTTTATTTTCCTTTAAGGTATATAAATCTTAAAGATTATATTTACTTTACTTTTGGTACCGGATGCATACGGACCAACTTTGAATCCCTATTATGTCCTAATAAAGATATATATATATAGAGGAATACTTACTTTGTAATACGGGTATAAAATTAACCCAATTTGAACTGTGATTGTATCCTAATAAAGATATAACACTAAATATTCAAATACTTGCAACACAATTATTTTTGTCGTTGTTTCTTCCAGGAGCAAACTTTTCCATGTCGGTTGAGTCTTCTCTACGAATGGATGTTCTTGCTGAAAGAAGTATATCGTAGAAGCTTTTTCCAGCCCAGTCTTGTTTTTGACAAGCAATCCCTCGAGATCTAGTAGTTGTGATTTCGCTAATGAGAATAGCTTTTCCAATACTACCTCGGTTGTAAATAGCCAGGCATATCGTTAATAAAGTCAAAGCCGTTTTGCCTTCTTTAGGTCGTAGATTTTTCTTAGTTGTAACGGGATCCCTATAGTCACATAAGCGTAATAATAAGGTTGTTTTGGTTTATCCAAGTCTAGGATTTAAGATTCTTGGATGGACGTGGCCGATCCACCAGGTTAGTAGTTAGGTTTTGTCTTTTAGGAGTTAAGTCGTATATTTTATCATAACTAGTTGATAGGAATTTTGTTAGAATCGGTTGACGTGTCGCACGTTTTGTCACGGTTCTTTATGGTCGTTAGTTAGTAGTTGTATTCCTAAGATACGGAGTTCTGACTCCACAAAAAAAATTAAAATATATTCAAAATTTTTTTTTTTAACCCAACTAAAGATGAACTGTAACACTTTGAGGGTGTCAATTTGTAGGTTTATAAATGCAAGTTAGATAGTGTTTGTATATGTTAGGAACTAAGAGATTTCCAGCGGACAGTTGGTATTTGTAGTGGTAAGTTGTTTGTTTATAGATAGGTATTGACCATCTACATTGAATATGTTGTGGATCGAAGGCCTAAAGACGTGAAAGATCGCAAGTACTTACATTGTAGTCTGGTCGTTTGAGTGTAGTTGAAATTCCATTGTTTTGCATGTACTCGCTCCTATAATCACGGATGCGAGGTGCACATCGTGTTTGTCGTATAATACACGCATTCTTTATATACTTTCACTTGATGTTCAGGACCATTTTCAAGGGGAATCAAAACAATTAGTTAATATTTGGCCTCTGGCCCATCAGCTTTGTTTTGACGTGTCTGTCATAGGTGACAGCTTCAGCGCTGTTCGAGCCAGTAGTTTCGCTGCGTCGAAGCGACGTCATTCAATGAGTGATATCTTATCGTAAATTGTTGAATTTCTATTTTTACCTTTTAAAAGGTTTATCTTAATTTCATTATTCGTATTTTTTTAGTAAGAGAATTTATGACCACATAGTTCAAGTGTGTGTTTCATTAAAAATCTTACAGTCGCTGGGATATCTCATTCGCCGGGACGCCATTGCGTTCTCCATGGTCGTTGAGATAATGTCATCCAGCTAATTGTGTGAAAGGAGATAATGTAATATAATGCCTCGTTAGGCGTGGTCGTATTTTGCTCGCCGAACAAATGTCGGACCGCGAGCGTACCTAGCCCATGTTTGGTAAGTTATTTTCCTGATTTATGTAGGGAGTGGTTTTCTTCATATGCCCATATCCTAAAATATATCTCTTGTTTTAAACAGCAATCTTGGGCATGTCGTTGAGGCCTAACCTCAACGGGTTCCACCACATGGCGCTTCACAGGCGCAAGTAAAAGAAAACCCAGTTAATTCTGGTAAGTGGATTACAAGTCATCTTGCTTATCTCAGGCTTTCTTGTGGGAAAAAAATTAGAAATATATTAATGTTTAAAAGATTTGATTTTTAACTGGAATATTTTTATTCCAGGGTTTTTTTTTTTGTTTTGGTTCCGGAATTGGCCCATTGCGGGTCACACTCTGATGGCGGGACGCACCCCATCCTTTCAGGAACATACTGGTTCCTCGAACAGTAGCGGTATCCGGACCATTAATTTAAATTAATCATCGCTTGCTAACCAGAAGACTGTAAGTCGATTTTGTTCCATTATAAACTGACCGTCCTTGTTTAAAGGCTAGGTTTTCCTTCGAGTACACTGTGTTAAAAGTGACTCGGATGATTTAAATAGTGAATATAGTTAGGTAATTGAGGCAACACCGGCCTCCCCGTCATGTAAATAATAAGGAATATGTTTCACTAAGAAGATGGGAGGAGCGTTGACTCGTAATGTTGTAAATGATGTAATTTTTTTTTACTTAAATTTCGAGACACTGACGTATCCGTTGTCCATTCTGGTTAAATCCCAGGAACATAAGATGTTTTTTTATATAAATGTATAGATCCGTAAGGACAATGTCACATACTGTGTACATATGATAAATAAAAATAAGTTGTGTGATCATTTGTTTTTTTATTTGAACGTGTCATACGATTGTCGAGGGTCTAGGATCTAGGGCATCCTAATTTAAATACTGGACCTAGACGCCTTGCTCCAAGGGAGGCCTACCTGCAACCTTGTTAGAGTTTCATTTTAGCCGTGAGCATTTGTTAATATTTTTGGCAGTAGGTGATAATTGGGGGTTCTTGCCCATTTTTCTGAGGTTGGTGGTAAATTAATTTACCAACCATTTTTTATTATTTAAAATCACGTTGCACCCTCAGTCATCACAATCCCAAGGATTACACGTTTTTACCACTTTCACATAACATCTTTAGGTACATTGTACTTTTTGCGAGTTTTCGCATGGTTTTCTATGCAGTATGAAACTATAATTCATATCAGAATATTTTCATTACCTTAATTGTGTATGTTTCTTAAACTTGACTATGTATATTTATGTTCAAATTACGCGTAGGTAAGTTTAAATAGCCTATGTTATGTCCCACTGCTGGGCAAAGGCCTCCTCTCTCTTCCGCCACCCGTCACGGCCTGGTGCATGTTCCCGCCAGTCGCTACAAAAGGCATCCAGGTCGTCCCGCCATCTCTTTTTCAGTCTGCCTCTGCTCCGGCCATCCTGCGGGGCCCATTCGGTAGCCATTTTGGCCCACCGTTCCGGGTGCATTCGGCAGACGTGTCCAGCCCAGTCCCACTTGAGCTTTGCGGCCTTAGCACCCACATCCGCAATACCAGTTCTGGAGCGCAGTTCGGTGTTCCTTATACGGTCGATTCGGCGGACTCCGAGTATACTGCGCTCAATTGCTCGCTGGCAAACAGGGCTTGAAATACCGGTATTTTTCGGAACCGGTATCGTGGCTTCGAACCAGGAACCTGTATATGACTTGGTACCGGTTCCGTGGTACCGGTATCCAGGGATCGAATTACAGGTATTTTTCGGAACCGGTATCGTGGCTACGAACCAGGAACCGGTATATGACTTGGTACCGGTTCCGTGGTACCGGTATCCAGGGATCGAATTACAGGTATTTTCCGGTTCCGAGGTACCGGTATTCAGGGCTTGAATTACAGGTATTTAATGGGAACCGGTATTGTGGCCTTGAACCATAAACCTGTATTAGACTTGGTAACGGTTCCGAATCACGCATAGGTACCGGTATTACTTGTCGCCGCGTATTAAAGGATTTGTTCTCTCTCTCTGACTCGTGGCGTCGGCTTTGTCCGCTCGGCGCTCGCTCACTCGCTGCGTTCATTTGTTTCGTTCGTCAGTTGGTGATCGAACTTATGTTTATTTGTACGTGCGGAAAACCTGGACTCCCATATTGGACCCCCCAAATAACAGGGATTAGTATGTTTTTAAAGGTTTTTATTTAGTTTCACCTGTCCGTTGCCCATGGTTCAAATGACCAACTTCCCGATTTCCGATTGAGCTGAAATTTTTCACGCATATGTATATCGAGTGACAATGCAATATTTTGATAATATAAAATAATGTCCATTTAGAAATCCAAGATGGCGGTCAAACACTTTTTTGGTAAAAATCGTTATGGTAGTCATTTTCGATTAATTCAGGTGTGTAGATTTCGAAAGTAATATCCGTTTTAAAATCAAACATGGCGGAAATGGACAATTTTGTCAAAATCGTCATGGTAGTCATTTTCGACTAATTTGGGTGTGCAGATTTCGAAAATAATGTCCATTTTGAAATCCAAGATGGCGGTCATACACTTTTTTTGGTAAAAATCGTTAAATCGAAAATGAAGACCGTTTTAAAATCCAAGATGGCGGCCATACACTTTTTACTTAAAAATCGTAATAGTAGTCATTCCCGATTAATTCATAGGTGTAGATTCCGGAAATAAGGACGGTTTTATAAATAAATATGGCGGAAATGGAAAATTTTGTCAAATTGGTCATGGTAGTCATTTTCGACTAATTCGGGTGTGCAGATTTCGAAAATAATGCCTATTTTGAAATTCAAGAGGGCGGTCATACACTTTTGTGGTAAAAATCTTTAAATCGAAAATAGAGACCGTTTTTTTTTTTATTATTTATTTATTAACATGAAAAAGATACAGCTTACACAAATAAAGGGTCCCACAAAACAGTTTTCACGGTTTGACTGTGGTGGTGGTGGTTTTAAAATACAAGATGGCGGAAATGGAAAAATTTTGTCAAAATCGTCATGGTAGTCGTCTTCGACTAATTTGGGGGTGTAGATTTCGAAAAAAATGTTTGTTTCAAAATCCAAGATGGCGGCCATACACATTTTACATAAAAATCGTAATGGACGTCATTTTTGATTAATTCAGGGAAGAAGACTTCGAAAATAAGGACCGTTTTAAAATCAAAGATGGCGGAAACGGAAATTTTTGTCAAAATCGTCATGGTTTTCGTCTTCGACTAATTCGGGTGTGCAGACTTCGAAAATAATGCCTATTTTAAAATCCAAGATGGCGGTCATACACTTTTGTGGTAAAAATCTTTAAATCGAAAATAAAGACCGTTTTAAAATACAAGACGGTGGAAATGGAAATATTTTGTCAAAATCGTCATGGTAGTCGTCTTCGACTAATTTGGGGGTGTAGATTTCGAAAACAATCTCTGTTTTGAAATCCAAGATGGCGGCCATACGCATTTTACTTAAAAATCGTAATGGACGTCATTTTTGATTAATTCAGGGGTGAAGACTTCGAAAATAAGGACTGTTTTAAAATAAAAGATGGCGGAAATGAAAAAAAATTACAAATTCGTCATGGAAGTCGTTTTCGACTAATTCGGGAACTATAGATTTCGAAAATAATGTCTATTTTAAAATCGAAGATGGCGATCACATACTTTACTTGTTATTTTAGCCATTTTCGATTAATTCAGGCGTGTAGATTTCAAAAATAAAGTCCGTTTCAAAATCCAAGATGGCAGAAATTGTCATTCATTTATAAAAATCGTCGTTATTCTGATATGTAGATTTCAAAAACAAATTCTGTTTTAAAATTCGAGATGGCGGCTATATACTATTTTGTATCCCCGATTAAATCAAAAATGACTACCATAACGATTATCCAGAAAAAAGTGTATGGCCGCCATCTTGGAATTTAAAACAGACCCTTTTCTCAAAATCTAAACACCTGAATCAGTCGAACAAGATTACCATGAAGATTTTCACAAATAGGTCATCATTGCTATCTTATATTTTAAAACAGTGTTTATTGTCGGAATTCACATTGCCGAATTAATCAACAGAGACTACTATAACGATTTTTACTAAAATTGTATGACTGCCGTCTTGTATTTTAAAACAAAAATTATTTTCTAAATCTACACACATGAATTAGTAAAAATAATAATAATAAATAATAAGAATAGCTTTATTGTACATATAGACATCATGTTACGTAATAGTTACACAACAGGATTTTTGTACAGACAAGTCGGTGTGGAGTGGTCAAACTTTCGACCCCTAGACTAGGTAAAAACCAATGCCTCAGGGGGTTGAGTTCTTCTAGGTTCAATGTCATCATAACACTCATAACAATTTGAGTTTGGTGGAAAATGACTACTATGACCATTTTTACAATAATTGTCCTTTAACACCCATCTTGGATCTCAAATCGGTCCTTATATCGAAATCTACACCCCTCAATTAACCACAAGCGACTACCATAAAATTGTTTTCGAAAAAAGTGTATTGCCGCCATCTTGGATTTTAAAACATACAATATTTTCGAAATCTACACAGTATACATCCAAATGAGACAAAAAAGACTATCATGACGATTTTAATAAAATTGTCCATTTCAGACATCTTCAATTTTAAAACGGTATTTATTTTCGAAATTTAAATCCCCAAATTAATCTAAAACGACACTCATTCGATTTTCACCAAATAAGTGTGCGAGAGCTAACGTGGATTTAAAAAAAGACATTATTTTCGAAATCTGCACACCCGAATTAGTCGGAAATGACTACCATGAAGATTTTGAAAATTTTGCCCGTTTCCGCCATCTTTGATTTTAAAACGGTCCTTATTTTCGAAATCTACACCCCTGAATTAATCGGAAACGACTAACATGATGACTTTTACCAAAAAAGTGTATGACCGCGGTCTTGGATTTCAAAATAGACATCATTTTCGAAATCTGCACACCCTAATTAGTCGAAAATGACTACCATGACGATTTTGACAAAATTATCCATTTCCGCCATCTTGGATTTTAAAATTGTCTTTATTTTCGAAATCTACATCCCTGAATTAATAGAAAATGACTACCATGACGATTTTTACTAAAAATGTGTATGACCGCCATCTTGGATTTAAAAATAGACATTATTTTCGAAATCTGCACACCCGAATTAGTCGGAAATGACTACCATTATTATTATTTTATTATTGAATTATTGAATTATGACTACCATGACGATTTTGAAAATTTTGCCCGTTTCCGCCATCTTTGATTTTAAAACGGTCCTTATTTTCGAAATCTACACCCCTGAATTAATCGGAAACGACTAACATGATGAGTTTTACCAAAAAAGTGTATGACAGCGGTCTTGGATTTCAAAATAGACATCATTTTCGAAATCTGCACACCCTAATTAGTCGAAAATGACTACCATGACGATTTTGACAAAATTATCCATTTCCGCCATCTTGGATTTTAAAATTGTCTTTATTTTCGAAATCTACATCCCTGAATTAATAGAAAATGACTACCATGACGATTTTTACTAAAAATGTGTATGACCGCCATCTTGGATTTAAAAATAGACATTATTTTCGAAATCTGCACACCCGAATTAGTCGGAAATGACTACCATGAAGATTTTGAAAATTTTGCCCGTTTCCGCCATCTTTGATTTTAAAACGGTCCTTATTTTCGAAATCTACACCCCTGAATTAATCGGAAACGACTAACATGATGACTTTTACCAAAAAAGTGTATGACCGCGGTCTTGGATTTTAAAATAGACATCATTTTCGAAATCTGCACACCCTAATTAGTCGAAAATGACTACCATGACGATTTTGACAAAATTATCCATTTCCGCCATCTTGGATTTTAAAATTGTCTTTATTATCGAAATCTACATCCCTGAATTAATAGAAAATGACTACCATGACGATTTTTACTAAAAATGTGTATGACCGCCATCTTGGATTTAAAAATAGACATTATTTTCGAAATCTGCACACCCGAATTAGTCGGAAATGACTACCATGAAGATTTTGAAAATTTTGCCCGTTTCCGCCATCTTTGATTTTAAAACGGTCCTTATTTTCGAAATCTACACCCCTGAATTAATCGGAAACGACTAACATGATGACTTTTACCAAAAAAGTGTATGACCGCGGTCTTGGATTTCAAAATAGACATCATTCTCGAAATCAGCACACCCTAATTAGTCGAAAATGACTACCATGACGATTTTGACAAAATTATCCCTTTCCGCCATCTTGGATTTAAAAATTGTCTTTATTTTCGAAATTTACATCCCTGAATTAATAGAAAATGACTACCATGACGATTTTTACTAAAAATGTGTATGACCGCCATCTTGGATTTAAAAATAGACATTATTTTCGAAATCTGCACACCCGAATTAGTCGGAAATGACTACCATGACGATTTTGAAAATTTTGCCCGTTTCCGCCATCTTTGATTTTAAAACGGATCCTTATTTTCGAAATCTACACCCCTGAATTAATCGGAAACGACTAACATGATGACTTTTACCAAAAAAGTGTATGACCGCGGTCTTGGATTTCAAAATAGACATCATTTTCGAAATCTGCACACCCTAATTAGTCGGAAATGACTACCATGACGATTTTGACAAAATTATCCATTTCCGCCATCTTGGATTTTAAAATTGTCTTTATTTTCGAAATCTACATCCCTGAATTAATAGAAAATGACTACCATGACGATTTTTACTAAAAGTGTGTATGACCGCCATCTTGGATTTAAAAATAGACATTATTTTCGAAATCTGCACACCCGAATTAGTCGGAAATGACTACCATGACAATTTTGAAAATTTTGCCCGTTTCCGCCATCTTTGATTTTAAAACGGTCCTTATTTTCGAATATTTTTTTAGGAAAGTAGCCAATTGAGAACCTCCTCCTTCAAAATCATGAAGTCGGTTGATAAATACACAACAATGAACTTCCACTTTCCGCCTTGTGTTCAATTCGAACTAATTATTTATTATTATTTATTTATGCTGGCAACGCGCAGCGCAACGCCGCGTTCGTTTGTAGTGTAGGTATGTTACGCACCGAATATGCGTACCGCACTAAACGACAACGTCGCGTACACGTGGAAGAACCTTTATAGAGAACCGGTATTTTTCGGTGCTAATTCCGGTATTTGTTCTTTACCGGTTCTGCGGAACCGAAATGAAAAAAACTCATAAATATGGAACAGGTACCTTCGGTACCGGTTTCAAGCCAGGAACCTTTATAGAGAACCGATATTTTTCACTGCTAGTACCGGTATTTTTTCTTTACCGGTACTCTGGAACCGAAATGAAAAGAACCTATAAATACCGGTATGTAACCGGTATTTTTGGTACCGGTTCCAAGCCCCTGGCAAATCTTTAGTCGGGACTTCTGGGCTTCAGTCAGTGACCAAGTTTGGGCGTCGTAGGTTAGGATAGGCAGGATACACATGTCGACGAGTTTGCGCTTTAGTGCTAGTGGGAGGTTGCCCTTCATCAGCGTCTTCATGGACCAGAAGCTCTTCCAGGCGTTCTCGATGCGTCGATCGATTTCCTTGGACTGCCTGTTGTCGAAGGATGCTATCTGGCCCAAATATATGTATTCGTCAACATATTGGATATCCTGCCCATCTACCCTGACCTTATACTTCACGCCATTGGTCATTAACTGGGTTTTTGCCCTATTAATTTGGAGCCCGACTTCAAGACTTGCCGCGCTGAGGTCTTGCAGCATCTGCTCTAGATGGGGTGCTTTGTAGGAGAACAAGACTATGTCGTCGGCGAAACGCAGGATATTCAACCTTTTCGTAGGTATTGCTATAACAAAATGTTTCTATACAATTAATAAGGCCCAAATTTAAGTGGCCTCTTTTTCTCGTGAACAAGCCTTACATGAAATGTCCCTGTTCAAATCAAACAGGCAATACCTTCCGTTAAGAAACACTCATGAATCAGTGTAGTCCAATAAAATACCAACAAAATAAATCTTGAGTAGGCACTTCGGTTCTTCGGAGGCACAGGATTAGGCCGGGCTTTGCATTTAAATATCTGATTATCCCAGATAAGAAAGAGATCAATTTGCGTACAATAGAATGGACGCTCCTTATGGCTATGTAATACTAAACTATCCGTCCGTTCTTTATAAATATTACAATCGTTGCATGTATGTAGGTACGTATTCTTACAAAGATCTTGTAACATTTTTTCTTAAAAAAGAGACAAAGCGCGGTGGAGCTAAATGGGTAGTAAGTACATAATAATTTATTTATTTTAAACTTAATAGATATAACGAGTAACATTTGACAAAATCCGATCTGACAATATGTAGAGTAAAATGCGTAGTACATAATAATTTATTTATTTTAAACTTAATAGCTATAACGAGTAACATATGACAAAATCCGATCTGACAATATGTAGAGTAAACCCTTCGATCAACGCATCTAGTCCTTTTTAAAGCAGCATATGTATACGCAGGAGCATCGTCTCTCGTGACTGAACAGGCCAATGCGGGAACGACATTTGCGTCCCGCATTTGTGGCATGTAAAATGTAGTGTTGCGTCATCGGCAAGATCTTTTGGCTCACTTTTGGGCCAGATCTTGGAACCAGGCGTGGTCGAGGGTTTCGCAGCCCTTCGCGATGGTACCCCTCCACCTGTCGCGATCTTCAAAAAGCTCCTGCCATGTGCTGTCGTCTATATCAAACGCAACCACATCGCATTTCGCGCAGTCCTTGAATCGAAGCATGGGACGCCCTACTCAACGCTTACGAAATGCAACTTGAGCCAACATGATTTGCCTTGGCAAACGAGAAATATCCATGCGATGCACATGCCCAAGTCACCGCAAACGCTTCTGTTTCAGGGCAGTAATGCTAGGAAGCTGTGTAATCTCCAGGACTTTCTCATTTGTAATCCTGCTTTTCCATGAAATGTCGAGGATACTTCAAAGACAGCGCATATGAAAAGTGTTTAGTCGTCGTTCCTGATTAGCGTACCACGTCCAGGTTTCGGTTACCCGTAGGTATTAAACCTTTTCCGCTACGTCTTTCACGGGACTTCTTTACTTATCCCCGGATCAGATAAAACCCCATGGGGTAGAGAACTGTACGCATTAAAGGCACATGCCTTTATCGCTTTACTATCGTGATAGATCGTGAATCGAGGTAATAGGAACTAATTAATGATAAAAACAACACATCCGCGTAATGACAGGGGCATGGCGAAGTCGTGAAGCAATTGTATGCTACAATTAGTTAGATAGTGATCAGAGGGAGTGCTCCCAGCAATACAACATTATTAATGGATATATTCGAGTCCCGCCGGCTTACTTCTAACTAAACGAATACGACTACTAATTACTGCAGAATTAGCAGAATAGTCATACTGCATGAATTTACTTCTTGTTCCGGGCAAAGTAAACGGTTCAGCCTAACCCTCTCTGTCCTATAAAAAATATATGGATTAGGAACTGAGATTTCAAAAGTAAAACAAAGTACTGTCCTTATTACCTACCTTACTTATTTGTACGTATACCTTATGCACTCTATAAAAGTGGTTTCTAAATACTCCACAAAATCCAATGCACAGGCAATTTCGGTCACTTAAGATGTCATCTCCGAGGTTTTCAATAAAAAATACTGCGCAGCGGAATACTTAACGACCGTCATTTGTTTCAGGTCAATTATTTGCCGAGTCTGATCGAGGCTTCTATCTTTTTTTAAGGTAAGTCGATCGTTATTTAAGTAACTTACGGGTTTTCGTTACATGATTCCAGAAGGTTGCTTTTTCTTGAGAAGATAATGAGGAGGATAAGTGATAGAATGGTCACTATTCTAGGCGAGGTTTTAATATTTCATAGTTTTTCAAACATTTACCAGTTCGAGATTATAATCCTCTCCCATTAGTCCCAGTTCCACCTAAATCCTTATTAGGATACTCGTAGACTTAACACTTTGACTACCGAGAACCCGCCTGGTAATGTTTGCTCAAATGCCGGGCACGCGGCATGCGGCATTGCGTTGCACGTCGTAGCCCGCCTGGCGGGTTCTGTCGGTTTCTGGAGTATTGTTCAAAATTTTGCCCGGTTGCGAAAGTGTTAATAATAATTGGCATCTAGACACGGCAGTGTGTCAGCCAAGTTCGCAGAGCAGAGGCGACACACCAGCCGTGGATATATTCACACGAACCATTTGGGGCCACTTTTGACCCCCCAATTACTAGAAATCTATTGGACACTTCCAATTATGTGAGTCTTGTAATGTAAGGTTATCCTCTAATTACTGAATCCTGAATTTCAGCTAAAAATCTCTGACCGTTCACGAGATATTGACCTCGGAAAATCACTATTTTTACCCCTGACTGACTGACTGACTGACTGACTGACTCACTGACTCACTCATCAAAATCATTGACTACTTCCAGCCTTCCAGGTGTCCTAGAAATTTTTATACTTATCATATCTTATATGATATAGGGAAACTGTACTATTAGTATTAATTAACAGCTGGCTCGTGGCGTGGTCTTTGAAAATTCGCATTTTTAGGGTTCCGTAGTCAACTAGGAAGAGGAACGTCCTTATAGTTTCGCCATGTCCGTCTGTCCGTCCGTCCGCGGCTTTGCTCAGTGAGGGTTAGTACTAGAACACTGAAAGTTGGTACGAGTATTAATCACGCCGACAAAGTGGTAAAACAAAATCTGAAAAAAAAAATTTTTAGGGTACAGTCACCGGCAATAGTATCTTCTTACAAGAAGACCGAAAAAAAATGTGACACGCTCTTATTTGTAGGGTCATAAGAGCGTGTCATATATTTTTGCGGCCTATGTGTAGGAACATACTATTGCCGGTGACTGTACCTGCCGTACACAAGAAGTAAGGGTGATTTATTTTCGCTCCAACCCTTTCGTATTGGGTGTCGTAGGATACGTCTTTAAAAAAGAGAAGGGTTTCTAAAACAATTTTGGATAAAACTAATACTTTCGTAAATAATATCTCCGAAAGTTTAAAAACGGCGTCCCCCCCGAAAATTCATGAAAATGAGGCTAATGAAAACTATATTGAATAAAATCGGTTGAGCGGTTTTTGAGTTATAATTCAAAAACGCATAGTAACAGGATGTAATTGCCGATTATTTGACAAAAACGGGACCGCGTACACTTACTTTTAATATTTTCCTGACGTTTCGAGCGTGTCGTAACGCTCGTGGTCGCACACAGACTGCCGAAGTATTCAGCATCACCTAGCCGCGCGGCTTTTCCAAACTACCCGCACTTTGTCTTGATTATTCACATTTACGCTAGGGTTGTCACTTTGCCTATACTCGAATGAATGTATTATATTGCAACAGGCCGGCAACTACGGAACCCTACACTGAGCATGGCCCGACGTGCTCTTGTTTCTAATTGTAATGTAAAATGAAAGTGTAAATTGGAAAAAGCTTGAAAAGGTTAAAAGGGTAAAATTTGTAGTGGTGAAAAGGTTAAAAGGGTAAAATATGTAGTGTTGGAAAGGGTAAATGAGGAAACGGTGAAAAGTTTAAAACACAAAAAATAATGCTATCCCATCCAAAACATAAAAGTGAATGCCAACGAACTTGGTATTCATTCACATTTATGTTTTGGATGGATTAGTACCCCCAATAATTATTTTCGTCATAGACCCCAATGGCGCTTAGGTATTTTGTGCCTATATTTATCAACGATATAATTCCGTATAGTTATCGAACCTGCTGCACTCACAAAATTTCTCGATAATCGGTTGAGAAATAAGACCTGAAGAGGAATAAGACATTCGAAATAATTTCTGCTCAAGCGGATACGGAGACGCTTTGCTCGCTTCATCCGCTCGGTCAAAATTTGAACTATAAAATATTTAGTCGTCACTATCTCTGTTACCTGTTCGACGAGACATTAATAATTACCAGATCCCGTCTCCTACGCGTTAAGCTTTCACCGCGTTACATTCCCATGGGGTGTCGAGTCGGGCTTAGTTCGCAACCACTTTGATTACGTAGTATTAATATCCTGCTCGACTAATATATTAGACTAGAATAGATTGGGTATTGAGTCTACGTGTTTTGTGGGTTTCAATTCTGAGTTTTACAAAAAAAAATCGGATATCCTATAAAACAAGAGAACGAAAATATTTGTATATTATGAGATGAGGTCTAATCTAATCCTAATAATATTTACAATGTTATTAGCACACTCCTTCTCCTCCTTGAGGAAAGCATGAAACAAAATAAGCAGCAGTCTAGTTTCAGGAGTAGAATCGACCAATGCGTTTGAAGAGCCCCTTTTTCAACAGACTAAGATTCGAAGTAGGTTCTCAATTCGTCGGGATCTTTGTTTTTTTTTATGTATGTTCACCGATTACGGCTTACGAGTTTACGGCTCGACCGATTTGGAGAATTCTTTTTTTTGTTTGCAAGAGTACTTGACCCATGGTTCCATTGTCATCAGGTCAGGATCTGATGATGGGATCCTAGAGAAATCGAGGGAACTCAAATATTATAGGCACAGCTATAGTTAAGTATTAGAGTATGTTTTACTGTAGCTGCTCCAGGAAAGGTGGAGTAGTCTAAATTAAGCCTGTATTTTTTTCTTTAAAATTATTTACTACAGTTTAAGCGGCTTATCGGTTACAGTTAAAGAACAAAAATGCCGAATAATATTATATGTTTCCTTTATATCCATAGTTTCAGATAATACCGCGGATAGAGAACGATAAATCGACATCATTTTGCCTTTTACGCTCGCAATACATCACCGACATGATATTATCATATCATCCTAACATTTCCTAAGTTATTAGGATGTTCCTAAAAATTTTACGACTTTCACCTAAGGTTAACATTTTCTACATTAGACAGGTACCATATAATATGATGAGTTTTAATCTACAAAAAGTAGGTTTTTAATTACGTGGAGCATTGAACATGAGTTCAATGCTCTTTTTATTGCCATCGTATTTCAAATGTGTCTACCCGTTACCACATGCAATCAAGGCGCGTTTTACTGATTTTAAAGTACTGTGTAAAACCAGCATGTAGCCAATCACTGGGTGTGATAGTACTCTACCAAATTAATTCGACTAGATGTATATAAGTAACCTACTATAATAACTAAGTACCTACTCCATGGATTCGTAAAGTTGTTATTTCCTTTACAGTCATAATAATCATTTATTATGACGGTAAATGAAATAAAAAGTGGTCATCCACTAAGTGCATATCAAATACGTCCCCTCTGTTTAACAGCCGAGCCTGTGTTAACTGAGGTATATTATATATAGGTACCTAGCCGGGTAGGCTTGTTAGTTATTCGAAAGTGTAGAAATAATTTTAAACAAAAAAGAACCGACTTCACTTAGTTTCCAGTGTCTCCCTCCACCTTTCCAAAAGTAAATGCCCGAGCTACTATAAAAAATACTCAAATCACTATAGGTGTGCCTATAATTTATGAAGAGTTCCCTCGATTTCTCCAGGATCCCATCATCAGATCCTGACCTAATGACAATGGGACCAACTGTGCGTGTCTTTCAAACAAAAAATAATTTTCGAAATCGATCCACTCGTCTTTGAATAATCGGTGAACGTACATAAAAAAAACCAAGATCCCGATGAATTGAGAACCTCCTTCTTCTAAATTTTGATGTCGGTTAAAAAGACAGGCGAGTTCCTCGATACCTAACAAGTTCACAAAGGCTTCAAAATCATAGATAGTGGGTTTGATTGAGCCAATGAGTTTTTTTCCTCTGCTGGTCATTTGCCTGATATGTCTACAGACTTCCATTCTATTCTGGATGCAGAACGAGAATTCCCCCTATAAATGCAAACTGAAAAGCATTCCCAATATATTCCTCCAGGTTTTCCAAAACCCCGTTTTAACATCCAATTCAGGAGTTTTGTCAAGTCATTGGTCCGCGTTCAGTACTCCCATCTCCCATTATCGTGTTACGCAACTCACCTACACTGCTCTTCGACTGCCAAATTTAACGCAACACTGCCTCTCACCACTGTATAGGGACAATTACAGTAACATATCTCCAAACATTATGCTTAATAAGTCCAAATTTAAGATAAATACAACAACTTCTTGATCCAATCTAGGGTAGCAGATGTATATCCTTGATAGCATGCTACATGTATCAGTGTTGGCCGAACGTTAGTGTAATTGAAAATTAAAAATTGAAGATTGAAACACGTTAGTTAAAATTAAACACTAATAGTTTAGTGCAAATTGATTTCAATTAGTATTGAAATTAATTGTAACTAACGTGTTAATCCTTTGCGAATAACTAATAACTGAAGATATTTAATTTTTAGTCTTTCTCAAAAATTGAAACATTAATTTAATTTTTAGTGTAGATTGAATTGGTAATTGACATTAATAATTTACCTAACTAAACGCGAATTTAGGTTAAGCTACGAGGTTTTGATTTTTGTTTCGATTTTGACTCTGGACTCGGGGGCTTGTATTAATAAGCAATGGGACCGGTATCCTAAGATGGAAGTCATGCTGGACCCTGGGGATCCCTACTGGATCTCGGGTTTGGTGGTAGATGGTACCGGTATCAAAATCTGGAGCTCATGCTGGACCCTGGGGATCCCTACTGGATCTCGGGTTTGGCGCATCATAGACTCATGCTGTTTGGGCTCATTCGACTTGTACTGATGAGCAGATGGTACCGGAATCAAAATCTGGAGCTCATGCTGGACCCTGGGGATCCCTACTGGATCTCGGGTTTGGCGCATCATAGACTCATGCTGTTTGGGCTCATTCGACTTGTACTGATGAGCAGATGGTACCGGTATAGCTCCTTTTTACTTTTACTTTTACTGACCTTGATCTTGACCTTGACTTTGAGTTGCACTTGCACTTTCACTTTCACTTTGACTTTGAATTTCACTTTGACTTTGAATTTCACTTTCACTTTGACTCTCACTTTGACTTTTACTTTGACTTTCACTTTGACTTTCACTTTGACTTTCACTTTGACTTTGACTTTTACTTTGACTTTCACTTTGACTTTGACTTTCACTTTGACTTTGACTTTCACTTTCACTTTGACTTTGACTTTTACTAAGAAAGTAAAAGTAAAAAGGAGCTCCATATTTTGATACCGGTACCATCTGCTCATCAGTACAAGTCAAATGAGCCCAAACAGCATGAGTCTATGATGCGCCAAACCCGAGATCCAGTAGGGATCCCCAGGGTCCAGCATGAGCTCCAGATTTTGATACCGGTACCATCTGCTCATCAATACAAGTCGAATGAGCCCAAACAGCATGAGTCTATGATGCGCCAAACCCGAGATCCAGTAGGGATCCCCAGGGTCCAGCATGAGCTCCAGATTTTGATACTGGTACCATCTGCTCATCAGTACAAGTCGAATGAGCCCAAACAGCATGAGTCTATGATGCGCCAAACCCGAGATCCAGTAGGGATCCCCAGGGTCAAGCATGAGCTCCAGATTTTGATACTGGTACCATCTGCTCATCAGTACAAGTCGAATGAGCCCAAACAGCATGAGTCTATGATGCGCCAAACCCGAGATCCCGTAGGGATCCCCAGGGTCCAGCATGAGCTCCACATTTTGATACCGGTACCATCTGCTCATCAATCAGTACAAGTCGAATGAGCCCAAACAGCATGAGTCTATGATGCGCCATACCCGAGATCCAGTAGGTAGCCCTAGGGTCCAGCATGAGCTCCATCTTGTGATATTGGTCCCGACTTCCGAACCCGAGATGCAGTTTTAAAATTAATTATTAGTGTAGGACAGGATTAATTTAGTTACACTAACGTTAATCTAATTAACTGTAATTCTTATTAAATTTTCGAGACGTTAGTGTAACTAATAGGTTAATTCTAATTGACGGTTAGTGTAATTGACGACGTCACAAAATCAATGCGAACTAACGTTAGTAAAAATTGATGTTAGTGTAATTGATTAGTTACGGAATTAATCTTCAATCTTATTGATCAATTTTCAATTCTAATTGAAATTAACGGCCAACACTGACATGTATAGTCTCTTATTTTTTGTGCAGGAATTTCTTTAGTGTATTAGATAGAGTACTCTACTTTATGTACTGTGCTGTAACTCGCAGTTTGGTAAGGACATTTCCTGGTCTCATTTTTTCTTTGACCCAATTTATGCTTAATCTAATCGTTGTTTTCTTCCGACGTCGTTGTTAAAACTGGGTTGGAATGGGATAATTTCTTTAGCGCAACTTTTTGTCTTGTTTCAATGTAGTACAGAGCGAAATAAAAATGTGCAAACAATAAAATATTTTTCATACAGGCAGAAACGAAACGCATATTACGTAGTGACTTAAATTGTAGAATTTGGTGAGTTCACACCACACCCATCTTGATATACTATTAATATTTGGATCTATGAAATAATTACGAATATCGCGCCGCTGAGACAAACCGAGATTCCATGAAAAGCCGATTTTTCTCGTATTTACACGCGTCCGTCATACACACATTCGCAACAGACCGCTGAGCCAGGCCTATGAATCATGCCCGCGCGTGCGAGTTATATACCTACGTTTTGCGCCTCCCTCGAGGGAGCTAAAGTCAGTGGGCTACCAACGCGCTCACTGAACGCACATCGTACCGCGCGCGACGCTACTCGGAACTCGGAACAATGTCATCACGAAAAAAAATAATTTATTGCGATGTGGTTGGATGTAAAAATAGCAAAGCTAATAAAAACTTATCGTTTTTCGCTCTGCCGACGGATGGGGAAAGGTACAAACTTTTTTTTTATACCACGTTGGTGGCAAACAAGCATAGCGCCCACCTGATGGTAAGCAGCTACCGTAACCTATGGTCGCCTGCAACTCCAAAGGAGTCACATGCGCGTCGCCGACGCTTTACAAAAAAGGAGGATTCACTTGTTATAATAATAATAGACACGTTATCTTTATTAATCTCTCAAATAACTATGATGATATTGCTAAAAGGCGATTAGAATAAGATTGATATAGAGCTGTCAATCCATATTAATTTTGACAGTGTGTGGCAAATCTGTCAAGATTAATCATACTCTCATCGCGGCAACAAAATATCAATCAATATTACTCGTGTAACTATAATTGTTATGCACCATGCGAACCACTTAAACACTGAATCAATGCAAAATACCTATTTCCTTAACTATAAAACATTTCCAAACATAGGCTAGGCGACCCTAGCGATTGTACGGGTGCGCGGGAGGTGCGGGGTGCCGCGCGTTGAAGGTCGCTCCATTGTATTATTGCGTAGGTACGTAAACCGTAGGTATTTGCTTTTTCTATGAGTGATTCATATCTGTTCGAAAGAACTATTATATAATCTGTGGCTGAGCGGTTATTGGCTCAAACCCGTAAGTTGCCTGCGTGCAAACTCAGCTTATAATGGATTCGCAATTTTCTCTACAGCGCAGTATCTATCCGTAAATCCGTAATCATTTCGAAGATGGTAAAATAATTAGGTACTTAGTAACTTATTGATCGACTTATTGAGGCTACGCTTAGCCTATTGTTTTACCGACCGGTAATCTGGCATAAACACTTAACTGAAACAAGCTGTCAACCTGTGTTATTACATGCATTACGTACACTACGACTTAACATTGTTCACCCTCGCATTTGCACGACCGACTTGCAAATCCGACTCAACTGCATGATTAGAAGTCCTTCAAGCAATAAACCACAGAATAAATAAATATACGAGTATTATCGTACAGAAGGTCCATTGTCTGATAAAAACCGTTTATTTGTAACTACCCTCTCCCTGATAGCCTGACGATCGCTTGGCAACATAATTAGCGACTGCCATCTGACGTTCTATGCTACGCTTTGTTGAGGTTTCCTAACGATGATTTCCTTCACCGGAAAGCTATAGGTAAATATAAATATCACATCCGAAAAACTTTGTTATACGTGCCGCGTACCCGTGACCTTAGCAATGCTTCAAATTTAATATGTATACGTAAATTAGTACGAATAGGCACCTAATACGTATGAATGATTGACTCGTGTAATCCCATACGTCATGTCGCTTAGTGTTATGTATCGGCAAATGTTACAGAACACCGAATACGTGTTGTGTTTAGGCACATACGTACAATTGTAGGTACTCTTTACAAATAAATGCTCTCTATTTGGAATATTCCATTCCAAACAAAATGAGGATGTTAAATTATAACAAAAATAAGTTTTGGTGTTGAATTTGGTATTTTATTATTTATTATGGTAGCCAGAAAATCATATTTTATCAACATGAGTAAGTCGAGATTTTAGCGAATAAAATATAATGCAATCCGATTCGATCGATCGATGCGATGATTATGATAATTTCAAAATGTTGTCCTATTTTCAAATGTTAATATTGCTATGTATTCATTGCTTACCTACAATTTAACACTATCTAATGCAATGTTTCATGTTTCCTGTTAGTAAATTCAGCTATGCCAACGTTTTAAGGCAGTTTTTCCCCTAGATATCCCAAAAAAAATTTCCACCCTGAATATGACTACCTACTGGTGTCTCTGCGTTTGCTTGGTTTGGCATATATTTACTCATAAACGACTTATTACATAACAGTTTTCTTATTGAAATTTAATAACAATTTTGGTATTTCCTTTCTATTATATTTCGTATATTCGTATTATTCTCGTTCATTTTATATTGTATAAACTTTGGCCTCAGAAACTTGCCTCAGTGTTCTTCAGATTCTAATCGTCCATTGTAAAGCACATTTGTACAAAACTTCAGACCATTAGATTCTGAAGCATCATGTTCGACATTAAACATCTTTGACCTGAATTGTTGTTGTTTGAATTTTGTTTGTGCTAACGGGCATCGAATGTTAAGTTAACGATAGATTATAATGATACGCATTTGTTTCATAAACAAAAACAAACATACAATCAATAAATACATCACTATGTATGATCCCACTGGATGAAACAACATTATTCCGAATGTCTCACTGTCGTATACGTAAACATTGCAAGTAACGTAAAAAGCTTGCAAAAATAATATCTAATTACAAGAACTATAGTAAATAGTTAGCCTATATAGGCTTGAAATACCTCTCAATGGCTGACGATTCTGTTAAGCCTGTGGCATTTATTTGAGCCCAACAACGTAAGACTTGGCAATGCCGATAAGGCAGACAGACACAAAGCCACATGGAAGCTTAACATGGCCTAAACCCATTAGCTTAGATATAGATATTTCCTTAAGGGAACAGGCGCCATGATGGGAATAGATAGTTTGCATCCGTCGGCGGTTGACATCAAGTAGAGTCGCAGAATACGCAGATTAGTACTTTGTTGTATAAGTACCAGTGTTTGACATCACATAAATATGCAGTTTTTGGTTCGCCCTGCAAATCGACCAAAACAAAACGCCGAATGGACGTAAATAATCATTTTAACATTACGTGTCACTCCAAATTAACGCAGAGTAAATAAACTTATGCTGGTTTATAATTGAAACATCGATCCAACCGTATATCGTAATCGTCACCGCGATACCCCTCCCAATTTATATCGGCTTCATTTCGTCTCCGACGTCATAAACGAGCTGCTGACTGACTTTATTATTTGCTATAAAATACACGACGCCACATTTGCCATTTCCTAGATAAGCTGCAGGCGATAACAAGCAACGTTTTACTGGTACAAGTAATATTATAGTAGGTACTAAATGCTTAATGACTGCGAAATAAAATTAAATGTACCTTCAGCAGTTTTGTAAGCAAAAGTTACATTCATAATAACGTTTTCACGCTACTGTTCGGAAATGTGACAAAAGATGGTCAAAATCCAAGCTGGAAAGTAAGCATTTGCTGTAGCACCTTAACCACCACTACAGCAATGTTATTGTAGCGATGAAATGTCATTAGTTGGAAAGTAAATTGTCCAGTTATGTCATTGCATTCATTAAAAACATTAAAAGGTCTTTTTTGGCACAACTTTATGTTTCAAAAATAAAATAAGGTTGTTTATCGGCCCAACTACCTGTTAAAAAAAAAAGAAACGTCAAAACCATTTATTCACCCTTAAGGCGTTTTTACTTTTTTTGCCGTTTGTGGTTTTCTATCAAAAACGCCTCTAAATAATGAGTCGGTTTGAAGGAAAAACGCTTCTTGAAAGTGAAAAAAAATTAAAAAGGCGGGAATGGAATACTGAATTGGATATTCTATTAAAGCATTTATATTATTATGACAAATGTTTTTTTTTATTTCCTCACAGTAGTCGTGAAAAGCACTATGTAATATCTCGGCCGAAAGCGCTATAGGTTGACTCGTATCTTCGAGGGCCTCCCCTGGCGGGTCGGCCCTCGAACTAACTCGATCCACCTATAGCTTACTTTCAAGCCTCTACAACAATGTACTATTTCAAATGTATCTCCGGCATCATTATTCTATTCTATTTGATAATTACTCAATTATATAAATTACTCAATTTGCTATGCGCGGAGTTTCTTTGCGAAATCGGAGTGGAAGAACAGGGGTCTGCTGATAAGTTGATATATAGTGGTCGGTGTAGTGGCCGTGGTGGGTCCTGTGGAGGGTGTTTAACACACATTGCACAACCTTAGATATCGAAGATAATCTACCAAAAAATAGTCGGCTCTCGACTTATCGCTTTTAACTATTTAGATCATATGGAGGACTTCGATCGCTACTGAATTATTAATTGTCACAAACTTTCTTAATAACGGCAATTTCTAAATAACTTTAGTACATACCTAATCTGCTGGTAATGCCACAGTCGAAAACATACTTAAGTCCTTAGAGAGAGTCATTACACAGTGAAGTAATTAAAACTTCGTCATCTGCCTGTAGCCGGATTATGTAGCATACTGCCTCTGGCAACAACATACATGTCTATCATAATGAAACATGCATCTGGCAAATTTTATTACTGCTTAAGAAACATTATGCTATAACTGGAAGTTACGTTCCCACTTTCCGAAAAATATTCCGAAAATAGGGAACACTTTGGGATATTCTTTAGGCAAAATATGCCTCTTTGCAGCACCTGAACGAAATGGCAATCGAGAAAATTGAAACTATGTTTACGATATGCATGTCAATATATTTCATACTTTTCAATACTTAGAAAGTAAAATCTGTTTAATAATTCATTTGATTAGTGAAATGCCCATATTAACTATGTATTTTATGAATTCTGTGATCCACTTTCTCACCGCTTACAATCACGGCATAATAACAAAAAACTGTCTTATCGCAACACATGACCACCCAGTCTACGGATATATGACAGATAGTTTCAATTAGGATGTCTACATGCAGAATTTAGCTAGTTAATTGCGGCGTAGCACGACCGTATCTCAGAATCTATTAAGATAAAATAAAACATTAGTGAACAATGCATTGAGGACAAATGAATTCGGTTAAAAAAGGAAACAGGCAGCTTCTCGTTCAATCGACATCGGTATTTTCTGGATAAATTGGGTCAGTGCTCTCTCGCCCCAGGAAGTACAAACTATAACAAATTGACTGACCTTAATTGGCACTTGATAGGAGCATACTAATTGAGCCGATCTGTTTTCCCTTGCCCGTTGTCCCGATTTAGCGACGAAAGCTCCATAGATTAAAAGTGAATCATATACATTTTAGCAATCATTTTGGTATAGCTATCGCTCTGCAATTACCAATCAATTCATTCTCCATAAAAATATATTTATTTTTTAAGTTAAGAACCCGAAACAGAACCGAAAACTGCAGAACTTGCAGCGCAATCTGCGTCATCAATGCATAAAGGTGCATTTTCTTCATTGGCTGGTTTTTTTATGGCTGCAGACTCGATGTAATCTGATGTACTTACACATTTTTTGATTATGATAGCTGGCTTTGACACTTAGCGTCACGCAAAATTGACAAGACAAGAAAGTTGAAGCTGATTGATTTCGTTTACACTGGCCATGTATATCTCAATCTTAAAGATGAAAAAAAAAATGTGCCAAAACGTACCGGTAACTTGAAAGCCAATTCCGCTATACTTGCTTTTTGCTGGTCTTCCGCGGTGAGACAGCAACTGCCTAGGTAGCCAGTGTCGCTTAGTTTTAGTTAACCCTTTACTCTTAAGATAGTGCAGGAAATCCACAATGAAGACGATCGTGACGAAAACCCTCGGAACTCATGTCCGATGCGCGTTAAGTCAGTTTTTATTAGGGCTTAGTCCTCCCAGCCTGGCCGTTCATTAAGAGCCCGGCTTCCTTTTTAGGTATAGCGGCGTCTGTGGCGGCCGGTCTGGTTCCTCATACGGGCATGGAGCTATATATAGGTATATTTACTTTGTGGATACAGGATGTCTTGTGATAAAAGCGAAACGGTATTATGTTCCAGTGTTTTTTATTGTAATTTTTCACAGTACATATTTCAATTTTTTTTTATAGTTTGGGTAGCTACTACAAACTCGTAGGGTAGGTTATTGGTGGCACCCTTTCAACTTTTCGAACTTACAGGGCAATAACGGCGACAATCATGTAAAATATTATGTGATATTTGGCACTGGCTTGAGTTCGAGTGACTATCTATACATAAGTAAGTATATTTAGTGGATGAGATTGAGGGATATCAGTGGCAAAATACAGAAAAAAATTGCTGAAATTACTAAATATCTTTAAATTGCAAAACGTGTCTTTATTAGGTATGTACTTCTTGTATTTTTTTACCCAGTTGGAATTGCTTAGCATCAGATATTCTCTCTTTAATTAAAACACATGCTTGCCTCGTGCAAAACAATGAATCCAAAGCTTTTCCTTATTTAATAATACATGACATTACTAATCGCTAGCGATATAATTATGCTCTAATTACGAATATTAAATCAGTTTTTACTGATCAGTACTAGTTATAGATCGTGACTGATCTTGAACTATAAAGGGGTTACTCGTTAAGTAACTTAACAATTACAAGTAGATACAATACCGGCCACTATTAAATACATTACTATCCAATTTTTTTGTAAGTATTTTTAAATTGTTTATAGAACCAGATGGTCTAGAACTCTTTATACTCCTTGTTTGATCGACGTAAAGTCTGACTGCCATGGTTAGGTATATACAGCCTTGGCCAGAAGTGTTGAGCACCCTTGCGATTTTCATAAAAAACTCGAAACTTTAGACCGGCGTTTCTATCTTTTTTGAAGTTATTTTATCAATTAATTCAAACTGAACAGGCATGTTTTGTTGAAGTGAGTAGTAATTGCATAGAATATTTGCAATTTTTCGCAACGACCTAAATTCGCATTTTTGGGACCTCCACTTTTCATATTTTATAGGTACCTTGAAAGTGTTATTAAGTGAAGTTTTCTAGATATATCAATAAAATATAACATTTAACGTCATCGTACATTGTTATGATAGGGAATTAATACTTAACATCAAAATTGTAAACAAAAAAGAGCTATGCTCAACACTTCTGGCCAAGGCTGTATTTGTGACTGACAATTTAAGATACAGTATGACCAAGCAAATAGGCACTGGCAAGTGTTTGTTCTGGGTGTCAAATCTTTATTTTAAGCACTTTGATGCGTTGGGTCCGTTAGCTCCCTCTTTCAGACAGTAGAATCATCCTAATTGCTTTAAAAGCAAAGGCGATGAGGGCTCAGTCAGGCCAGTATACGTATTTGCGTTCTCTCATTACTCATTATTAGGGTTCCGTAGCCAAATGGCAAAAAACGGAACCCTTATGGATTCGTCATGTCTGTCTGTCTGTCTGTCTGTCTGTCCGTCCGTATGTCACAGGCATTTTGCTCGGAAACTATACGACGTATCTGAATAAAATTTACACATAAGGTGTATTTTTAACCGACTTCAAGATTTGAAAAGAGGAGGTTCTCAATTCGGCGTGTTTTTTTTTTTTTTTTTTTTTTTTTTTTTTTTTTTTTTTTTTTTTTATGTTTGTTACTCCATAACTCCGTCATGTCTGAACCGATTTTGAAAATTCTTTTTTTGATTGTAAGTATATATATACAGATTGGTCCCGTTTTTGTCAAAACGCAGTTCTGATGATGGGATCCATGAGGAATCGAGGGAACTCCTCAAATCTTAAAGGCATACATATAGTGATTTTTATATTTTTATCAACAAAACCATCATTTTCATTCAAAACAGTGACATTGGATGAAGTAGAACTGCTGATGATGATCAGAACGGAACTCTTCAACGACGCATAGTTCACGTTTGGCGATTCGTCCTCTTCGCTGTGTTTGTTTAGCAAGTTTAATTGTCAGAACAAATGTTCGTCCAGCTCAAGTTCTGATGATGGGATCCATGAAGAATCGAGGGAACTCCTCAAATCTTAAGGGCTTACACATAGTGACTTTTGTATTTTTATCAACAAATCAAGCATTTTCATTCAAAATAGTGACATTTGATGAAGTGGAACTGCTGATGATGAACAGAACGGAACTCTTCAACGACGCATAGTTCATGTTTGGCGATTCTTCCTCTTCGCTATGTTTGTTAAGCAAGTTAGATTGTCAGGACCAATTTTCGTCAAGCTCAAGTTCTGATGATGAGTTCCACGAGGAATCGAGGGAATTCCTCAAATCTTAAAGGCATACATAAAGTGACTTTTGTATTTTTATCAACAAATCAAGCATTTTCATTCAAAAGAGTGACATTTGATGAAGTGGAACTGTTGATGATAATCAGAACGGAACTCTTCAACGACGCATAGTTCACGTTTGGCGATTGGTCCTCTCCGCTGCGTTTTTTAAGCAAGTTATTTCATTGTATGGAATCTAAGTGCACCATCTATCTACAATAATCCTTCACCGGCTACCCCCATTGAAGTCGGTTTTTTTTTCTTAAAAATTATGTATGCAGCTACTTAGTTATGTAGTTAAATTTGAAAAAAAAAAATATTTTTAGGGGGGCGTTCCATACAGGTAACTAAATTAAAAAAAAAAAAAATAACCAAATATCAACATGTGACACATCAATCGATAGGACTTTCAAAATAACATTGAGGTTTCTTTGACTATTTTGTGATTAAGTGAATATTTTCTGAAATAATCGCTTCGAAAGTCAGAAAAGTTGTGTAGCCCCCCCCCCCCCCCCCCCCCGCAACTTTTGAACCGTAAGTTCAAAAAATTTGAAGAGATGCGCCTTATACTTACTTATATACTTCCAACGAAAATTATTTTGAACATTATCTATCGGTTCAGCCATTTTTGAGTTATCTCCAAAAAACTTCTTCCATAGGCATCAGATACGACCTTTTGGTATTAGTTTGGTTCTTATTCCATTGAAGGTACGGAACCCTCCTATGCGTGGTCCGACACGCACTTGGCCGGTTTTCTTTAAAATTTCGACTTAGTCTTGTCGACGGAATGTAAGTTATTTTGACCAGAGGTCACAATGCTTAAGGATATATATCTTTATTCAAACCAAACAAAAATACGAGTATAAGTTAAAACATAATATAGGTACCTAACTAAAAAAAATCAGAATTTGAGGTCTCAGTCATGTAGAAAGCAATGGCGCGTAGTTACAGTGTCCGAGAGGCAACCGGATGGCTCGCGGTATTTAAAGTCCCTACGTATTGTGGAACCACCCTGTGCAACCCAAACTGACCCACGTTGGACTTTGCTTTTCAGCTCCCATTTTTTCCGGCTTCCAACTCCGAGGGAGCCTAACAATTGGCGTGCTCGTTCTTCATCACATAAAGATACTGGAAATTGAGGGGAGGATAAACAACCGAGTCCAACGTGGGTCAGTACGAGTTGCACAGGGTTGTTCCACAACACGTAATAGGGAGCTTAAATACCGCTGCCATCCGATTGCCTCGCAGACGCTGAAACTACGCGTCATTGCTCTGAATAATGCGGTAGGGTGCCCAGAAGGCTGACCGCATGACCGCGCTGGATAGCTATGCTGATCTGCTGCGCGAAATTGTGACCAGCCCTCTGGTCACCAGAAGTCTCAATGAGGCGCGCCGATATCTCCTTGTATTTTAATCAGTAAAAAATCTTACTTTCTTCATCTCTACAATCGCGAAACAACGGTTAGATTTAGGTGAATTATTTATAAATGAATCATAATTCATAAAGTCAAAAAACTGTTCCACCTATGTAATTAAAAAAAAAGACGATATTTCACAAAATGGTATCAAAAAGTTGAGCGAAATCAAAAAAAAATCGTTACCGGACTCTTAAGGGATTTTAAGTCATTTATTAATTTTTCTAGGTCACTGAGCACTGAAGTCGCTTCACCACCCAGGGTACCGTCATCTAGGTACCGTACATTTAATTTGAATTAAATGCGTTGATTGTGGGATGAATGGCAAGGTTAAGGCAAAATTGCTGGACCGAGAGGATCGCCTTGTTGACAACCTACGTAAGAAACCAAAACGTTGGATTTGTATAATCATTTAGACGGAGTACTGTACGTAACATAACCAAAGAAATTTGTAGGTAATAGAAATTTTATCAAAGCGACCCTATCTACGGAGTTGAAAGCGTTAGAGACATGCACCTTCAGCAGAACCTACCCTGCCTGATGGTGATGGATGAAATAAAATGAATGGATCTTCTGGGATTCTTTTGATGGATAGTGTCACCACGCTAGCCTGTATTATGAAGAAAAGCGATTTTGTACATATATTGTTCGTCATCTTGTTACATCGTTCATGGTGTTAACGATCACCGGTAGAACTTATTATTAAGCTTTCATAAGGTTTAGAATTTGTTTCGTTTGGACGATTGATACAATAGTTTGCCCGAAACTTGACTCGCCCACGCTTGCCCCACCTGTGCGATTACAGTTTCCAGCTTCCATTCTAACCGTTTTTGTGCAACTTGAATATCGCCGGTGGTACCGTATTCCTGTGAAAAACTGTCATGTATTAGGCGGTACCAACAACAGATGTTAGGAATGTATGTTTTCGTCCTCTGTTAATAGATGGTTTTACCCTGCAGTACGAGGTTTAGATAAATATAATTTTATTAACAAAAACTTAAAAACTATTATTGGACGTAAATAGCTAAGCGAAAACTAAAATACTGTCATCTTTATATTTTGCAATACCTAAAATCGTGTTCTTGTTCTTGTAATGCATTTGGTCGACTAAGGAACAGCTTAGGAATTTAAAATGTAGGCGTAAACTTAAATAATTAATCGCAGTTGTAAACTGGCATTATGAAACTACAAAATGGATTACGATCTATAGTTTGGAAGTTTGTCTCGAGAATACAGATAATTATACTGTCTTTTTCTTACTCTATCAGCCTGACTATTAATAATAAAAAAATATGAGTGGCTTTTTACTTTTACTGTTACGGCGGATCTTGATTTTCCAGACTCATCATCATCCTCCTAGCGTTTGATGTCCCGTGCAGTGACGGTCCGCTTTTTTCTACCGCTGCCTTGGCTTCTATTTGGCGCAGGGGTTTGCCAGACTATATGTACCTAATAATTGGTCTCAGACAGTGGTAGTTTAGTAATCGCTACTAAAATATTCTCTCAAAACCTTTTAGGTTATGTATTTATAAGGTATACGCTCATGCTTTAAGCACAACCCACGACAAAAACCGGCAATGGTGTTGAAATTTGCCGCAGACACCCTACATTGGGTAAATGCATTAATTTGTGTGTGTATGCGACAACTGATGCAGTCTGCTCGGTCAGAAGCGTTTTACTCTGGGGCATTATTCCAACATATGCGCAAGCAACTCACGCGTTCAGACAAAACAGCATAAATGCGCTCGCGATCAAATATAATCGTTTGATTCAACTGGCTCAGTAAGCGATGTTATTAACATTGCCCAGTCAACAATTAAGCCAATTACATTGTATCGACAGAACCAACACGCTCGAGAACTCGTATCACAATATCACTTAATCAACTCGGTCATGTGTGACTGAACTGAGGTCATTAACACCATGGTTCTTAGTTTCTTACTACCGTTTTTACATTCGCGGTGCATGCTATGTATCTATGAGTTTACTACACGGTTGAACCGCTTCAGAGATACGGAGTCGATTATCGATAACAGCGATTTATGTTTTATTTATGAGTGCTTGTTAAAAGCGTGCGCGGGGCAGATGATTTTAATATGCCATTTCTTGTATTGGAACTATTACAACGCTCATATATTGTAGCTAGTTAGACATCAAGCAGTTTTCTATCGTTTCTGATTGTAACTTTGCATTCGTGATTCATAACGATAACGACAATTCATGTGTAGTAACTGTATGTTCTACTGCACCCGTCACCAACAAACATAAACATGAATCATGCATTAAATAATGTCAGTAAATTTAAATGTCCGCATCACTCTTGCGAGCACCTTGTATTTATGTAAAGTAAATATCTTTCATAGCTTAAATTTAAGTAAACACAATTAGTCATTTAATACGTATACATATATAATATACAAATTTAAAACTTACGACAAAAACTTATGCTGGTGTATCACCGGAAAGTGGAAACATCTGGAAACCGCAACCAATACGGCCAAACCGTTTTAGAGCTATGTACATGGAAACATTTTTTAGATGCACAAATACATAAAAAAAATACAAGAGTCTCTGACCCCAAATGCATATACCGTCTCCGTTCTATTGGCAGTAAAAAAAAATAAAAAGGAAAATTCATTTAATACAAAACACACTTTGGCTCATAAACTTATATAGATGTCATATACAAAGGAAAAAGTGACCTAGGCCTCCGGTGCCCAGGGCTGGGATCGAACCAGCGTCTTCTGCATTCGCGGCAGACGCCTTTCCTTTCCTTTGTATATGACATCTATATAAGTTTATGATTTATATAGTCGAGTGTCTACTTAAAAATAAACAAATCAAAATATTTATTAAAAATAATTTTATTTGTTCTTCAGTCACACTTTGGCTAATCCTGAATACGCGACTAGCGAGAATCAATTCAAATTTGAAGCTTGCGTAGCGCAGCTTTACGTAAACAGTATTTCCGTTGGCTGCACGCAGTCCCTACAGGGCTACTACCGATTAACATCGTTCCAAACCAAACTAGGAATATTCGATTGATCAAGTCGAACCCCGCCTTGTAATTACAATGAACATTAACAATGTTCCGCTGGTCTGGTATTCGGGGCACGGTGATTGCGGGCGCGCGACAATGCCCCAGCCCTCTCATCAGGGCCCTTTTGTCTTGCCCACAAGAACCAATCCTCTTTTTAGCAGGAGCCAATATTTAGTCTTGTATGAAAACAGCATTGATAGAAAACAATGTAAATGGTAAAATAGATTAATATGATTTAATTTAAAATAATTTATGTTAAAAGGGGTTGCACCCCAAAACAATAGCTTGGTAATACAATCTTAAATGTGAAAGATTAATACTAAGCTAAGTGAAATTGTTATTAACCCATTTCATTATAATAAACAGTTTAAATTATTTTAAATACTTAAAATAATATCAAACGTTCGGCAATAGATATATATTTTTTGGTGATTCGTTGTTGTGCTTGTAAATTCCGCTATATGCTATGTAAAGATTTCGGGCTATTATTTCAGTTTTCAGTTCGATACATTTCCGTAAAAACCAAACAAACTATTACGGATTCTAATCTTCTCGATCTTTTTGTATGGCGGTGAGCCATGGAGACTGACGCTGTAGACCGCAAACACTCAATGCGCCTCATATTTAATGCTGTGGTGCTGGAGACAGATGCACCGTATCCCCTGAACAGCGTTTCGGACTTACGTCTTCATGTTGCGAGAACTCAAATTCTCCTTGTGGCTATCATCTAAGCGTCCTTGCACCTAGAATACTTCAGTCACATTGCAAAAAAAGGCGGTGGGTGGCAACATCGAGAACCTCATCATGATCGGCAAACTAGATGGGAAAAGGCCTCGTGGACGTAGCCCATATTGGTCTGACGACCAGATCCACGCCGCTCTTGACTCTACTTTTCACAACGTCCCGTCCTCCATATCGCTCGAAACAGAAACACAAAGAGGAAGATCGTACGAGAGAAAATTATGCAGAAGGGAGGTCACGACCCTCAATACTCAGACCTGCAGCGAAACTATTGGGGTTCGACGACGGAGCAGGCATTCCCAGCTCTAACTAAACTGTCACCTGCCTGACCGTGCATTGCAGAGATGTGAATTATTACTATTATTTTTTATACATTATTATTAGCTATTTCTTTAATAAATGCTACTAGTTATAAAATGAAAAATACGACACAAGGAGGAGGATCTGAGTTTTCAAATATCAAGCACATGTAGGAATTTACAAGAGCAACGACGATATGACAAAACCCAAAAGGTACTTATTTTAATACGAGCAAAATGCAGACCGCTCGGAAACAAAGTTATGAGATGAGTAGGTATAATGGACGCTTGCATTAAAACTGTTAGTTTCCTGAAAGCGCACCGCTTAATACCTACATACTGCTGATGTGCATTTAAACTCTTTGCCCGCATTCCCGTCAATTCGCGAAACTAAAGCGCAGGGATGCCAACCTGAGAGATTAAACGGCTAGTCGTTAACCTGACAGTATTACTGTAGTGCTTGGCAATAATTACTAGTTCATAGGCTAGTAGTGTGGGAAATCTACCGGGTCGTTGTATGGAGACCTCGCATTAATTCCTCGGTCGATAATTCTTTTGCTGGGATGTAGTATAGGTCATAACAACTACAAAAAACAATTTTTCCAAAAAAAAAGTATGTCAGTTTTGGTATTTTTACCAAAATGTACGAAAACCTTAATACTTTGTACTGGAATTTTCCTCAGGGTATGTTTTTTTCACTAAACAAATTATTTTGATCCCTGACAGATACTGTCAAAAGTTCAAA
Organism: Pammene aurita; assembly: GCA_947086415.1. Taxonomy (NCBI): domain Eukaryota; kingdom Metazoa; phylum Arthropoda; class Insecta; order Lepidoptera; family Tortricidae; genus Pammene; species Pammene aurita. The sequence goes on from OX352302.1 coordinate 14,021,319, forward strand.
AAAATATTCCAAATAAAACTGTCACTTTTATACAAAAATAATTGGTTCCACTCGTCATTTTGTTTGGAAAATTTCTCAGTCAAGTTTGTAACAGTGGGTGTTATGTTAATCTTATTTTAGCATAATATTCACGAATTTCCAAAAAAAAAAACCTTAAAGAAAAATTGTTATTACAGTATATTTAATATACTTCATGGAAAATTGCTCAGCCCAGTTTTGTTTTTTATTCATGTTAAGTAGTCAATTAAACAGCCAAAACTAAAATTTCCAAAAAATAATCCACATACAATACGTCAAATCTTGAAATTTTAAATTTGTCTAGCCTTTTAAAGCGAGTGAACATGCAGTAATATGTCGTCGTACGTCAGCTATTGAGTCCAGTTTAGCATGCGCAACTACGACTCAGCTATGCTTGCGTCATAGTGAAAAAAGTGGAGTAAGTTACTTCAATTATAGAATTTTCTATTTTGATATTTGTATTTAACTCGTATCATTATAATTTTAATAAATATTGTGATGGCGTATTATTAAGTAACCATTTTAGTATTTAATTGAAGCACCTTACTACCATTACCTTACTAAATAGAACACCATCACCACTGCTCGCCGACAGATCACGCTTGTAGTGTCATAATCATAATGCACACAATCCGCATCACCGCGCAGCCGCACGCACCGATACAACTACGCTTCACGCTAGTCAAGCCGCCTACCAACAGATGGCGCAGTGATTAAGTTGGATGCCACTAACGTTTGTTCAACGCAGAAACATGACCCTCGGCGCCTTGCCGAGGAATATTTGAGAATCGCGATAGGGTCTAAAGGCACGCATGCTATATGCCTCAACCAAGTTTCAGCATTTTAGTGTTGTGACACTAACCCACTAGGCCAGTAATATATCCTTACGACAAATTACTGGCTTAGTACTCATCTACCTAGCTGGGTAATACTCGACAAGTAAGCACTAGAGAGACGACAGAGTACATGTAAATCTCTAAAACAATAAAATTGGCATCTATTTAACCAGGCTGCTAAATAATTGAATTTGGGTAGCTATAAAAAATAAAAATGGGTACCAAAATGAATAGGTTGGCGACTAATTTGGGGCCGTACATTATTTCAATATGGGCTGGTTTTTAATGTCTTAATAGCCATTGTTTAACTATAGGTAGGTATCGAATAATTATATTGAAAACTGAATTTATAACTGGGAAGCATTTTAAGAAGCCTTTTTTTAATCGAAAACGATTACCTATTAAATTAAAAATAAGGTACTTTTAAAATATTTAGGAAGCAATTAAAGTGAATTACATATTCAATATCAGTACAACGGGCAACTTTACACGAGCTGTAATTATAAGATAAAATGGATTCTTAAAAAGTTACTAGGGTCTATGAATATTGATAGGTAAGTATCTATAGTCAGATATCTAGAACCAAAATTCATATGCCACATATGATTTAGAAAAAATTAAAGGTGCCTTTTGTATAGTATTACTAAAATACCAATCTAGTTAATAGAGCATAATGAATGGTGCATTTTGTGTAAGTATTACCTAAATACCTACCTACCTAGTGAATAGAAAATATGAAAATATGAGGTATAGTCGCCTACCTTACTTCTACACAGACCACACCTTCTTAAGTTTTAAAGAAAAAAGAAAAAACATATTGCAGTTTATAATAATCATTACCTGTTGTTTATTGACATTAAAAAAAAACAAGTTGTGTAATGTATATGTAGTATTGTTTCTACTAAAAAATAAATGACTAAAATATTCAATGAAATTATTTGATTATACCTAGATAGTAGTCATGTACCTACCTTTTGGAAGTAGGTATCACCTAAAGCTCAAGTGCTCAATGTATACATTCAAAATACGTAATAGAGAGAGGGAAAATTGCATACTACGGGTTCCATACAGATCAAAATTATTATTTTATATTTTTGTTAGCAATATTTTATGACAAGTTAAGCTCCTTGTTCCCTTGCTCGTCTTCGCATCTAAATCTTCCTAGGCTTATTTAAAAATACAAATTACTCACAATTTTATATCATTTAAATATTTATTGCCATGAAAGATTCATGTGGAAAACGACCATTACCTAACCAACATGTATACCGGTTGCGAAATTACAAAATTTCAGCTCAACCGATCTAGCAATTTCGGAGCAAATAGACATTGTGACAAGACAGAGTAGTACATGCTTCCTTTTAAACCATTTTGGTACGTAACCTTAAAAATATTCCATTTTCCTGAAATATTAGTGCTCCCGTAATTAAAATGATACCAGCAATTGATACACAAAAAATGGTTAATTAGGTAGACAAAAATAGCTGGCAACAAGTATTTAAACCAATCCTGCTTTGAATAATAGATGCCAAGTTAATATTTTTGTTGCAAACCTATTATTTCAAGTTCCCGGTTAATTTTTTGGTCAGCTATATATTGCTGCCGTTTTTCAATAATATGATGCCACATGTTTCAGGCTTATAAAAAAATATTGTCACTAAAATATTAATTCACGGCCAATTTATATTATTATATGCCTTAGAAAAGTTGCCGATTCATGTTTTAGATACCCGGAAAATTATAAGCCAATAAATTTTATCAGCTACACGCGACTCTTTGTCTTCGCCCCCCACCACCCCGCTCTACAACTATAGATTTCTTCATAATGGATATATCAAGGTATATGCGAAACAGCGCATTTGCCAGATGACTTATGTAGACTCTTTATTTCCCCGAATTTAAATATATTTATTTAACATAAGTTGTATTTATAAATGACTCTTAAATAAGATGTACTTTAATGTTATGAACATTTAGTAAATGTAATTATATAATATTAGATATAGAACAGACAATACCTTTGTCTGTTCTATTGTCTATTTCACCTGGGACAACTGTATGTTTTTCTCTGTGTGTAATATTTAATTGTTTTTTTGTTATAAGTAAACTGAAATAGATGTCATATGCTTCAGAAAAAATGACCAAGTCCTCCGGTGTCCGAGGCCAGCAGGCAGCACTATCTCTCTTTTTTCTTTTGTTGTTTTAAATAATTTCTATCATATTACATATATTTCAGTTTACTTATAACAAAGAAACAATTAAATATTACACACAGACAAAATTTTTTACAGTTATCACAGGTGAAATAGACAATAGAGACATACATTAATATTGTATAATCCACCACCATTTTTTTCCCGTGAAAAAAAATATTTCCTTAGTTTGAAAAACTGGAAAAAAATGGTTTTGTATAGAGCGTTGGCCGGTCGAAACGACATGCCCCATCAAAAAAAAAAATTTTCGCAATAAAAAAAAAATCTTCTACTTTTCTTAGTCGCAATACGATATCAATGGTGCCCTTAAACGGACCACCAGTATTTTATTACAACCTGTATGATTTTTTTAATTCATTTTCTTTGCATATAACTTAATCATTATTAGACATTAATAGTAGTTTATGTAACTGTTTCATAATAAGATCACACGAGTGTTTTAAGGTTAATTACGTACGGTTGCATACACTGCTTTATCTACACACATATTATAAATCCGAAATGATGTGTTCGGAAACTAGTAGAATGACCGCCATTGCACCGCCATGACCAACTCTATTGTGTCGGCGGTCACGCGGGCGCGTGCCGGCGCTCGGGGAGAGGGCGGATCTTGGTAACGTTACCGTGAGTAATGAATTTTCATACGTTTTTACCACACTGTCAGAGATGTGACGTTACTGGTTGAAATAATGGTGGTACGGTTTCCGAACGCGGAATAGAGGATTTATGATATTGGTGTAGATAAAGCAGTGTATGCAATAGAATCAACATTATTATATATACGCCAAACACTGGCTATTGTCATGTACTTTGTGTAACATGACACATCATTGATAATACTCACTTTCGTAGGTACAGCCACCGGCTCTCTCTCGGCTTTCTCGGCTGGAAAGACCTAGAAGTTTCCATTTAAGATCGTTGACAAGTGAAAAACTTTTATGCGAGATTATTTTATGGGACAACAGGAACAAATTTTCGTCACCACAGTTACATTAGTGACCGATTTAACATCTTTGTTTGTTAAAAAAAACGTTTTTTTTTTAAATTTACTTCGCCAGTTCGTTTCCTTCATCGTACCATATGATAAAACTAACGTAAATAAAAAAACTGGCCAAATGCGAGTCGGACTCGCACACGAATGGTTGCGTACCATTATCTATAAAAACGGCAAAAAAAGCATGTTGTATGGGAGCCCCCTTAAATATTTATTTTATTCTGTTTTTTTTAGTTTTTGTTGTTATAGCGGCAACAGAAATACATTATCTGTGAAAATTTCAAGTGTCTAACTATCACGTTTCATGTGATACAGCCTGGTGACAGACGGACAGATTAATTAATTAGATTAATTCCACTGATTTCCACTCTATTCCCGTCTCTTTTAATGAGATCCGCTCAAATTCCGCCAGTTTCACTCCACTGCCACCCAGTTCTGCTCCACTTCTACTGACTTCCAGTCAATTTCCGCCACTTTTACTGACTTCTACTCCAATTCCACCAGTTCCGCTCTAAATATCCCAGTTCCGCTCAATTTCCGCCAGTTTTCCTCCACTTCCGACCAGTTCCGCTTCACTTTCGCTCTACTTCCACTTCAGAATCAGAATCACTGTTATTGAGCATCAAAAAACCCTTGTTCGAGCTGCTGAGGTGAAAAAGGTACTTTTACATGTTCATAAGATCCAAAAGAGTTTAATGAGCTACAATTCAACCCTAACTTTTATACGTGGAACCACCCCTATTGTGACGCCAAACTTCCTTCTGCGTGGCCGTCAACAATGCCGCGGCATTGGTCAGCAGGTTAGTACCAAAAAGGTTAGGATCAAATGTTGAATTGTGTGAAACAATCTTTTACGTAAATAAAAAAAATACTACTATTTATTTCATTATAACAAATATGGTTGAAGGAAAGAGCGGAAAACAACAAACAAATTATAAGTTTACTGTTTAGGTTAGGACAGTAACAAATACAGGTCTGTTGTTAGAAAGAGAAACAAACAAAATACTAGTAGTAAGTTGTAGTTTTAGATGCAACACACGTTTAGCGTAATTCAGCCCAAACTTCACCGAAATTCAGTCGCCCATAGAAAAAATCAGCCGAAAAAGCAGAAATTTGTCTATGGTGACTGAATTTTTGTATGGAGCCATTGGAGCACATAGCGAAATCTAGACGCAAGTTGGATTATTCCGCCTTGTGGCTGATTTTTGTCTATGGTCGACTGAAGTCCTCTGAATATTTCGCTAAGTGGGTTATACTTACCGGAATCTTAGCGTAATTCAGCAATATAGATAATAAAAACCTTAAAATGTAGACAATACTCAGACTTCTAGTACTCTAGTAGTTGGCCAGCGAGGAAAATTGTCTATGGAGTCCATACAAACACCAGAACCTAACCACAGATAATTTTCCACATTTCTGAATTTTGTCTATGGTTGGAGGAAATTAGTAAAATGAGAAAAATTTTGGAACAATACAAAATGGTGGCAGACACGGATGAAACCATTTCCAAGTAATTTAAGCGATCCCGACGGGCGAGCTTCAGACTGGAAGGCCGAAGGCCGACCCCGCTTGGGCTTCCCGGAGCCCGGAGCTTCACTCAGAGCGTCCAAGGCCGTTCAATCCACCAGCAATTCTGGGCAAGGCCGTAGGCCGAGCCACGGTAAGGACGAACTAAGCGGAAACCGATATAAATCCATGTTATGCAAGCCCGAAGGGCGAGCTTCAGGCTGGGAGATCGAAAGCTGACCTCAGCGGAGGGCCGAAAGTCCGAAGCCTTCACCCAGAGCCTCCAATCGTTCATACCCGAATAATTTAATTCGAGGCAGTAGGCCGAGCTGGGGGCATTTCGAGTGTCCGAGCATTTTATTAAGGTAAAGTCTCTAAATAAGCGTAGAACGAATGACGAAACGAGCGAAGGCCGAAGGCCGAGCTCCGCGTCGGGCCGAAGGCCCTAAGCGACTACGAGAGGCGCACCAGCATCCGAGGCCGAAGGCTGAGCTGCAGAAAGATATGCTCGCACGCGGAGCACTTAACACAATCACAGAAGACAAATTCCTTCTAAAACTTTTAGGCAAACCCAAAAATGCACACCAAGACTTTAAACACAAAACCATAACAAACACATAAATAAAACTCAATACAAAAGACAAGCACACAATAGAAACACACAAGATAAACATCAAGACAAGCATAAAGACAAACACAGACACAAAAACAAAAGCCAACACCAACACCGCGGGGTCCTCGGGTCCCGCGCACCCGCCCTGCATACTAGTTCCTTTTCCTTTTGAGGTACGGAATCCAAAAAATTTAAGTACAACCCTATACGCAGTTGGTAAACTAATCGCGATTTATATCGCTGTTTGGAGGCAACAGATTTCAAGGGAAAGTCAAAGTTTTTCCTTAATCCAATTTTTCTATTCGTAACAGCAATGTTCAGGGATTGTTAAAATTGTGAGATGTACGGAACTATCAGGATGCGAGTCCGACTCTCACTTGGCCGGTTTTTTTATAATTACAACATTTCATCATCAATTCCCCTAGCGTTTGTCTCGGCTTTTACCACGGTTCAATTGAGCATAGACTGCTAAAATCATAACCCTTCCTTTTATCTTCGCCGTAGTCAAAAGTGAAATGTATTACAACTGGCGTACTTTTTTATTTACTCTGTGACTAGGCGTTTAGCACCACTGCGAATTATATCAAATCAAGATAAAATTGCTAACAGTATGGGTGTATTCATGTAGTGTTAATATATATTTTAGTAACGTGCAAAACCATAAATGTAAACTGTTTGTTTGAGTTTATTAAAGAGGATCATTAAAAAAGTGTATAAGGAAGTCACACGCTTTGAGCGAAAGTAGTTAGAGCAGCATTGTTTAGTCAAAGTGCTTACACACGCTGCGCATGGCCCCTCGCGCGAGGCATCCCCGCTCCCGCTTCCCGCGTCCCGCACGTGCGCATTCCACTAACGAGTGAAATAATAGAAATCTTTATTTGTCACATGATTTAACTTTTTAATACGCAGGATATTTTTTTTGATTTCTTTACAGTCGAAAGAAAAGTCTTAAAGGAAATATAATTTAAAAAAAATATTGACGGAGCAATATATTCTACTGCGAGTAATAAGCTAATTTTTATACTGAAAAAGTTTGATAATGAACTGAAAATAGATGTCATATACTTAAGAAAAAGTGACCAAACCCTCCGGTGTCCGAGGCCAGATTTGAACTGGCGTCTTCAGCTTTCGCGGCCGAAAGCTGAAGACGCCAGTTCAAATCTGGCCTCGGACACCGGAGGGTTTGGTCACTTTTTCTTAAGTATATGACATCTATTTTCAGTTTATATATAGTAGTGTAACTACTTAAAAATTGCAAATCAAAAAATATTGAACAAAATAATTCGATTTGCTTCAAGATTCATAGATGGCAGCACCATCTCTCTCGCTATACCAGAATCACGTAAGAGATTCGGATAGGAGGTGCAAGCACGTACTGCGCATGCCCTTAGAGTATGGTCAACGGCGCCTAGCCGTTTCAAATTCAGAGATTGCATATACATGAGAAAATTTGTCAAGTTCCGCCGTGACCGGGTGGTCTAGTGGTCAGGACGTCAGCCGCGAAAGCTGAAGACGCCAGTTCAAATCTGGCCTCGGACACCGGAGGGTTTGGTCACTTTTTCTTAAGTATATGACATCTATTTTCAGTTTATATATAGTAGTGTAACTACTTAAAAATTGCAAATCAAAAAATATTGAACAAAATAATTCGATTTGCTTCAAGATTCTTTGATAATGAAATTTTTGGAAATTGTTTGTCTTAAGTAGAAAACGTACATTTAATGTCACTTCAGTGAAGAAAAGTGACGGAGCAAATTTCCGATGTGAGTTACACAAAAATAATATATTTTATAAAAAAAATATAGTCTGTTATGGATTTTTTTTTTGAAATTTTAAATATTGATTACATACTTCAAGTCAATATTTCTGGTGAAATAAAATTAGACTAAGCATTTTTCCAAACGTAAATATAGACGATATAAGAGTTTAGGTAAAAAACCCAACTAGGACAATTGTTTTTTTTTGGAAAAATAATTATATACCATCTACTCCTGACACTTTATCATGCTGTAAAGATTTTTTGGACTGAGGAGTTAATGCGAGGTCAAACCCTCTATTGCCTATAGGGTCTCGTCTGAAGCTAAAGTAACCTCATCAATATAATCAATAACACTAATAAAGTTTCTGTGATTATCGCACAAAACTTACCAGTATTTTTTTGGAAAGTAATATTTAAGTTTGGAGTTGACTGGATCTTTAAAAAGTTTTTATAGGTAATTAGTTTTAATTTATTCAGCATTTGTAAACTTACCTAATTGTAGCATAGCACCTGTATTATATCGATAATATTTAATTTTAGGTGTTCAATAAAGAGTATTTATTTAATATTATGATATGTATGTAATACACACAAATATATGTAATACACACAACAAAATCAACGGAAAAATTATCTTACCTTTAGTTTCATGACAATTTCATTAAAAAAAATTGCGCCCCGTATTGTTATGAGTTGTCGTTTCATCTTCATTTGTAAGTACGTTCCTTTGCCCGCATTCCCGTAAATTCGCAAAAGTACAGTATAAAGCGCAGGCGGGGAAGCCAGCCTGAGAGATTAAACGGCTAGTCGTTAACCTGATAGTATTACGTACTTGGCAATAATTACTAGTTCATAGGCTAGGGTCCTGTCTGAAGTTAAAGTAACCTTGTCAATATAATCAATAACGCTAAAAAAGTTTCTGTGATATCGCACAGAACTTACCAGTGTATTTTTTTTTGGAAAGTGGAGTAATATGTAAGTTTGGGGTTGACTGGATCTTTAAATTTTTTTATCTACACCAATATCATAAATCCTCTATTCCGCGTTCGAAAACCGTATGTAATTACCACCATTATTGCAACCAAGTATATTTATAACGTAACATCTCTGACAGTGTGGTAAAAACGTATTTAAATTCATTAGTTCATTACCCACGGTAACGTTACCAAGATCCGCGCCCTCCCCGAGCGCCGGCACGCGCCCGCGCGACCGCCGACACAATCGAGTTGGTCATGGCGGTGCAATGGCGGTCATTCTACTGGTTTCCGAGCACATCATTTAGGATTTATAATATGTGCGTAGATAAAGCAGTATATGCAACTGTACGTAATTAGGCCTTATTACGTAACAGTTACATAAACTACTATTAATAAGTAGTTTTAATTCATTCAGCATTTGTATATTTACGTAGTTGTAGCATTTATTTAAACAACCACCTGTATAATATCGATAATATTTAATTTGAGATGTTCGATATTGAGTATTTATTTTATGTTAATACACACAACTAAATCAATGAAAATATATAAATTACCTTTAGTTTCATGACAATTTTAGAAATAAAAATAGCGCCCGTATTGTTATGAGTTGTTGATTCATCTTCATTTGTAAGTACGTTTGTTCCTCATTTATATTTTAGTAACACGTAGGAACTTATTATCTATTCTATAGTTAAGATACCCTTGTCTTAATAAGCAATTCATGATGATAAATAACTAATAAATAGACTAGTCGTAGCGCGCTCGCGTAATAAGCTCCTATACTATATAGATAGACCAACTAGACGCAAGCGATTGGCGTACGGGAATACTAATCCAGTCGGCATGAAAAATGTCCCGCCACCATTTGCATACAATAACCGGTTGTGAATGGCACTGTCGGGGACGTGCCGTGCTCTTGCTGTTTTTGCCCGGAATTGCACACTTCACATACATTCAACAACAGAAGAAACTAAGCGAACCAGAGTGTTCAAATCGATGACCAATTCATACGCTGTTTTCTGAACAATTAAGCAGTGCCAATATCATTTTGAACACCTCCCCGCTTACATATTTACTGCTGTTGAATGTAAGCGCCACTCACATTGAACTTGAAATTATTCTCAACCAAAACGGTGTTACTTTTTTACATTAAATTTATTTTCAAGCCTTGTCCGTGTCACTCCTTTGGCAGCCAAAGAATCATTGCCACCATATGTGACTTATTCGAGAATGTTCTCTAAAGGATGCAATTTTACAAATCTCGTGACAATTTCCCGAGCATCGCACTGTCGCGATTATGGCAGGAAGGAATTTAATTTGTTTGCCCGATGCGAACTGGGGAAATGAACATTTTTTACACGGCAACTCTTCCTTTGTACGTTTTAGGCTCTCGCATTGTCCTTTATGAAAGGAGCGAATTTGAGCCCATTGTTAAGCCTTACAATTAGAATAATTTTTATTGCTGCTGCTATTACAACTGGATTTCAAATGAATGTACTTATTCAAAACACTTTGGTTTAGAATTACGTAATATACTTTTGATAATAGTACTATTAATTAAAAGTTTAATTTTCCGTTAACATATTCGTTGCCAGGAACATGCTAGCTGTGTATTCCTTTGTATAGGATTTAGGGAGCTTAGCACTCAAAGTGATGACAAGATGCAAAAATTGGGATTGGCGATGAATAATACACAAGAGGCGTGGCCGTCAATCATAATCAATATTCAAACAGTCTATTCTACATACCTAAAGCTCAACATCTGTGTACGTACAGTCACGGTCATTAATCGATGAGCCACTTGCCGCTGTACGTATTTTAGCCGTGTAATACAAATCGGGTTTTTACTCGTATTAATTCCTAACAAGTCTTCGTATAATAAAAGAGCACAATTATATTTCTATCTTTATCATTGTGTGTTTATCAACCGTCACTAAGGTCCGAATGTTAAGGTTGGCTAACTTCAGAGCTACCAGATTGACAGAGTCACTTGTCACTTCGAAAAGTTAACCAATTGCAGATTTAGCAACCGTAACTTAGTAACAATTGTTACAGCGTACCTAGCGATAGTAACGGAGACATTATGATTGGCATTGGCATTTCGACACAGGAGAAACGAAAAGCCCGATTTTATCCGAATTAGTATTCGGATGAAATCAGGTTATCATAATTGATAACTAACAATTTGACGGCCGCCATCATTAGAAAAATTAACTAAGAATTTGAATGCCTGTTTTGGTATGAAAGTAGCTAAGTTGTAGCTATTAACTATCGAATAGATCATATTAATAAATAATAACAATATTTAAAGTTTAAATTTATTAAATGTATTCATTATTAATTATCAAATCGTTCCATAGAGCTGCGAACTTCGTAGGTCTAAATCTGTCAACTTCGTGGTCCGGAGCATTCCTCTTCGCTAAATGCATTGGGTCGCTGGTTGTTCTGACGATGATAGTTTAACTTTTTCGGCATAGGTATCGTCTTACCCAAAACGCAACGTGTTTTTTAAATCTTTCAAGCTTATGGTTTATGCAATAAGTAGACAATTTAAATGTTTTAACAACATTATGGAATAAGCTTTCCGTCTCGAGGATTCTCTTGAGGCTGGCCGAATACTCAAGACCCTGATGACACATTGACACGATTCTTCGGAGAATTAATCGGAAATTGTGATTGGCATTATCGTGTAAACACTTTAATATTATTTTAGCTACGATTCACTAAATGCATAATTTATAATTGTCGTCTTTGACATAACATTCAACTGACATTGCGTTTTAATTCAAAAGAGGTCAGAATCAAAAAGATTAACAACTTACTACTACTAGGAAATATGTTTTAACCATAGAGGTTAAAGGTTAGCTAATGAAGTTATCATATCAATAATGAATCGATTGAATTTTGCATAAATTACGCCGTTCGCACGAATGCAGCGAATCTGTGCTAAAACATTGCGGTAGCGAAATGTCCGGGGCAAATCTAAATCCAACTTATGATGATTCATAAGATAATTATATCAGACCTTTTTTGATATAAAACTCGTAGTTGCAATAACGCATATTATTTTAGAAAATATTGACAACTGAAAAGTCAGGTGTCAAGAAATAATTAAAAAATTGGTAATAATAACCGTAGTCAATTCAATTTAAGCGAAAATGCCACCCACTATTAACGATGAGATTCGTCATAGAATTGTGACAATGCACCAGCAGGGTCTTAGTATTCGTGCAATTTCGAGGGATCTGCTCTTGTCGGTAAGTTTGCTCTGTCTGATATGTCTCCAGAATTAAAATAAAGTAAAAAAATCACTAACTTCAAGTTTGTATTTTTAGCGAAACACCGTTGCGTTATGGGTGGGACGATATGCTGAGGAAGGGATTATTGCCGATCGTCGCCAAAACAATCATCGTCCTGCTGCTTTAAGCCAAATGCAGCGAACAGAAATGCTCCAAGGTTACGAACTAAATGGATTCACACCCACTAAACTATATGCAGAACGGTTTGATGTGGATCCCAGAACTATCCGAAGGCATCTGCATTCAATGAATTTGCACCACAGAGTTCCGGCTTATAAGGTTGATTTGACGGAAAATCATAAAATCGCCCGCGAAAATTTCGCCAACCGATTCGTAGATTTTGATTGGACTTCAACAATTTTCACTGACGAGAAAACATTTCAATCAAGCGAACACGGTCGCCTACAAATGTGGCGGTATAACGCAACACGGTATGACATAGATCATGTCATACCAAATAATCGGGCAGAATAGGTGTTAATATGTGGGGTTGGATGAGCTCCGAAGGTGTTGGCGAACTCGTCCAAATGCCACCGCGTGCAAATGCCCTGGACTATATTAGCATTTTGGAAGAAGTCATGCTCCCATCCGTAAGAACGGTCTATCCACAGCACGATATGCCTAACATCAATTTCGTGCATGATAACTGCTCGATACACCGTGCAAGAGTCGTTAACGCCTGGTTCGATGCACACCCAGCCATTACGGTAATTCCGTGGCCATCTAAATCTCCGGACCTGAATCCCATAGAAAATCTATGGGGTTTAATGGTGCAGCGATGGGATCACCGTAACGAACGCAGGGCTGATGTTTTGGCTCAACATTGCCAAGACATCTGGGAAAGTATGCGAGGAACTGATATTGGAACAAAATTAGTCGCCTCTATGCGAACACGACTACAAGCTGTATCGGACAGCCATGGAGCTTATTCTAAATATTAAATTTAAAAATAAATATGTTTTTGCTAAAGGTTGACTTTTTATTAGACGATGTATACTACTCAAAACAAAGTCTATATATTTCTGTTTAATTGATAATTCTGGGCCATCAACTAATTGATAAGTGATAAGTGGCTGATTAATGATGCCTCATATCCGTCAGTATCCAATCTCTTTCATGCTGTCTAATAACTAGAAAGAAATATAATACTGTAAAAAAATATGTTTTACGTAAAGATCAAAATACTTAGTGGCCCCTATTTACTTTTAAGTAGTATATAAAAATTACACTGACAATAGCTGACATATATAGCAAAACATAAAAATATTTAAAATAACTTCGTTTCAAAATGGCGGGATTACCATGCATATTCAAATATTTGCTACAGTTATGTATGTGACAATGTGACGGATGTCATTATTTTGTTCTATATGTTGGTATCAATCTCTAGAGTTACTATGGATACGTTAAAACGTCGCCATGGTGAGGATGAAATATGTATTACACGGCTAAAATACGTACAGCGGCAAGTGGCTCATCGATTAATGACCGTGACTGTACACGTATCATGTTTCCAATCAGCCCACTCTGACGTAGACCTAACATTGCACAAATTGCATAGTTAATCACTATAGTTACGCTACTCTAAATGTACAAGGCAATTTCAACCCAAATTCTCCCACGGGCCATATATTCGTTATCCATCTTGAAATAGGCGCCAAGGTTTTTGTAAGGCATGTTCGGTTCTTGTTTTCTTTTCCCTTACCAGACGGAAGCCTTTTAAATTCAGGCTTTTGATGATATCGGTTCACTTGGCAGACTAAATCTGATATGAGTTGAGTCTAAGGGGCCGTGAACGGTGTAAAGCTCTTTAAATTCAATAGATTTCAGTGTAAAGTTACGAACTTGGTTTCGCCCTCCGGAAAGTCGGAAACTAAAGAAGTTTTCTTTGAGGCGGTGGTGTGCGCTAAGCTCAATAACTTACTACCTACTTATAGTAGATTAGGTATAACAGGTTTGAAAGAAAGGTAATTAGTAACAATTTATCTTTATACTCGTAATTGTAACATTTTTTTCACGGCATTTCAAACACATACTTTTAGTAACGAATTCATACAATTCTCACAAAATACGCTTGTTAAGTATTTGAAACAGTAAAACATTTGTTGTTTAATACACTTGTAAATAATTTGTAACAATCTCGTTGAGCCCCCTAAACATCATGATATCTTTTAAATAGGTTCAGTAAGCCTCAGAAAATGAAAAAAATCCTCCGTTGAACATTATATGTTACGAGCAAATTAAATGGACTCACTTTTCACTGAGTTTGACAAGCCATCTGAGGAATATTAGATATTACACTCCGCTCTGAAACGGCACTGTGTGTAGGTTTAACAAACTCTAAACAAGATGATTCATTGACACCGCAAGCCAATCAAGCCACGCGTCACAAATATGCGAGAACATTGTATTGAGATGGTCAATGACAGTACCGCATTAGATCTAAATTGTTTCGTTTCGAATCAATTTACTTTCGCTAATACGTACTTACTTATATGAGACGAACTCGGCAATGATGGATCGCAGTCAGAGTGACAAAACGTCAAGATAAGGCTAATTTATAGCTGTGTACATTCATACATTGTGCACCGCAGAAATGAGATGGCACTGGCTTGATTATCTCAGTTGAAGGACGACACGATAAAGTTAGCTTAGGAGGAAATTGAGCAAAGATTGGTGTCGAGCTTAGCCCATTCCTTATTAAAGACACTATTCACACGTAACCAAATAATGCGCACGTGAACATATACCTATAATATCGGATACTATCAACACACGTAGTTTACAGAATACTAGTGTTTTGCATAGTGCAGTGTTGTTTTATTGGAATAACAAATTGAATCTGAATTCAATTGACGTTTTTGCTTTAACGTTAAAACCAGTTTGTTGACCATGCTCCGAGTTTCAGTTTCAGCTTGCGTTCAATTCCATTAACAGTAAAACTATCTATTAAGCTAACTGCACTCAAATAGAGTAGGTTAGGTATTCAGCTGCAGTTCGTAAACGAGGCACTGTTTGAATCGAATTGAGAAGAGGGCTACGCACTTGTGAAAAAATGGATCGCGTCCATTGACCTACGCCGAGTCATAGAACCTTAAATTTGTGATAACTGCGCTCATATTCCCTTTTTCAAATTTCCAATGTACACATGAATATTGAACGTAGATGCAGCATATTGATAACCTTGTTGACATATTAATGACTTGTCGGACCGAATCGCTAAGCGAAGGCGACGAAATACACGGGCCACCGGCCGATGCGCTCTATTTCTGGCTAAAGACGTTGACCTGTTGCTATCTGCATCTCTTGGAAATGCATCAGCGTTTTCTAAAGATACAAATCAGCCTTAGACAAATACCGACCTGTTAAACGGTCTCAAATAAACCGCAGAGAGACGTCTTAGAAACCAGCAGATATTATTGGAAGTGGGCGGATTGGGACTGGATATTGAATTTTTGTCACATGCGCCTTATTTGTCCAATATGTTGCTGTAAGTAATTGCGTTGTTAAGACACAAAGGAGTCTCGTCCCGTGTCGTCTGTCGCCGGTTGGCGTCGGGACTCGTGTTTACCTATTGTTTGTGGACAATGTGCACCATCCACAATTGTTTGCGGGGCAATTTATGGTTCCTTACAGGGTTTACATTTTTATACACTTTGTCGGGATACTGGGGATTCAATCTGATGCGCGATAAGGATTCGATTTGCTGGGTTTGAACGAGAAACAATACCCGGTATCCATATCGTGGTATCTCTTGGCCTTGCGAGCGAATCAGTATTATTACAGAAAATATGTAGCCACATCGCAACAATGCTTGGGCACTAACTTTAAGTCTATACAAGTGGTGTTTGCCTTTAATTAGTTAGTGTAATAAGCTTAAGAGCACAATAATATATGTCAAATATCATTGTGATATTGTAACCGCTGTAAGGCTATATTTAGTTAAAATATTTTACTGCTTCTATTATTAATGTTACCACTGTCACCAGCTAGATACGCTTATGGACGTTTGATACGGGCTGCCACTTCCTGCCTAGCTGCCAAGTTTGCAGTTGGAAAATTATTTACTCCGACAACTGACACGGGGCCTTCGAGGACTTTGATGTCTAGTACACAATCGTATCGAATTCTTGATTGTCAGTATATTTTCGAGTTGTATTTAATATAAAACATGAGGAAAAAAATACATGTTGTCATTTTTGCGTATCTCATACAGGGCTCGGAAATCGGTATTTTCTCCATGATAAAATACCGGTATTTTTTCCGTTCCTTTCGTTATTTTGTTTACCATTTCACATTTATTTGAACAATCTTATAATACGAAGTAATTACCAAAACACTATATAAGTTCTACATAAATACCATAAAATAATTAAATATATGGGGTTATTTCAAGAATTTTTGAAAAAACCGATTCCGAGCCCTGATCTCATATATAAGAAATGTTTATGAATTTTGTAGACACTGGCCGAAAAGAATTAGAATAGGTATAATTTATAAAACAAAACCTTGAAATGTCCGGAATATTATTTAAAGCAAAGTTCAGCAGAGTTAAAAAGTATAATAGCAAAAACATAAGAACTGCATACGGATTTAGGTACTAAACTTAGTTTAAGCTGCTTCCTCATTGCTTCGAAACTTCTTAGCATCAAAAACAACATCGAACATTTCCTACGCACAAGGGGCGAACATAATAGCTACGGGGAAACTTACGCTATTTAGAGGCTTGATTGAAAAACTTTTCTCTTGAAAGTTGGGTTCTCCTTGATTTGACATTCAGCCGACAGTTTCAAAATTATTTTAGTGGTGTATTTGAGCGCCTTCTTGACACTTCTGTAGAACTTAAAGCTACGGTTGTTTGTATTCGTATTGTCAGACGAAATATATCTCGAATAAATGTTATGTGGTGTGAGTATGTGTTCCCGCACAATACAAATATATACTTACATGAAATGTGACGCGTTAAGTAGGTGACAGTTACGAGGCGTCCATAAAATATTATCTTCAACAACATTTAAACATTTTACAAGTACCTACCGTTACAAGTATTTAAGAACATTACACAAATTAATTACTCCTTGTCCAACGAATGTGTTGAACTTTGAACATGCCGCTCGGTGAGGTAAAGATCAGTTAACAAACATTAAACTTCAATTCCTTAAGACACTCGTATGTGCGCGTTATTTTTGAGTACTTTCCCATTTACTTAGTTTCTTTCCATTTCTTGGCGACATAATGTATTTAAATGCACAATAATTATTCATAATATTCATTACATTATCGTAATTTTAAACATTCACAGGAACTTGTTAAGTACCTAATATCATTACAGGTGATGCATCTTTATATTACGTCTCTGCTTGGCCATACCGCGGGTATCAAAGCTATCTGCTAGAAAATGCTGTTTGACTTCAAGCCTTTCATTTTGTTGTCTTCTATTTTAATGCATTAATAAAGCATCGACATAAATATCAATTTTAAATTTCCAAAGCTTTATTCTAGCTAGGCGACAAATCATGCTCTCAGTTTATTGTTATTATCAAAGTATGACATTTTCTTTAGGACAATTACAAGGCGTGAAGTGTGAACGTTAATGTTGAGAATGACTAAACATTACGTCTTTACTGGCAGCAGGCGGTAGGAGGTACTAGGAATTTGCTTTGGCTTCATCATCATAATTCAACCTTTTATTTTATCAAATCATTTATTTCAAGTAGACTTCATGATACTATTTATTAATGGCTTCATGTAAGCACTTTTGACAAGTCATTAAAAATATAACAAAGTAGGCAGGTAGATTGTGAAAAAAAAAAACAAATAAAACCCTTATTAACAATTAGCCATAATCGAAGAAATATATAAATGTGAAATATACAAGGAAAAATAGCAATTATACAAGTAAAAAAAATACATCAAATAGAATGTTTGCGTGTGTCAAAGGAACTCAGTCCCAAGCGTTTTTATAATTAAGGTAGTCATCAGTACTATTTATTATAGGCTTTACAAATTAATCTTGAAGCAAATCAAATTATTTTGTTCGATATTTTTTTTTGATTTGCAATTTTTTTATTTTTTTTTTAAGTAGTTACACTACTATATAAAAATTGAAAATAGATGTCATATACTTCAGAAAAAAAAAGCCAGCCGCGAAAGCTGAAGACGCCAGTTCAAATCTGGCCTCGGACACCGGAGGGTTTGGTCTATTTTCACTTTACAAATTAATTTACTTTTTCATATGTTAAATCTATTCATTGGCATTATAGTGACATTATGTGGCAGTTTATTATAGAAGCGTACACAATTACCCTTAAAATTATTTCTGATTTTTCAAGCCGTGTATATGACACCCCAAGTTAGTTGTGTTGAGTTGTTGTTTCTTGTATTAATATTATGTATATCACTGTTTTTCTTAAATCTATCTATATGTTTATGTACGTATACAATATTTTCATAAATCTCTGTCAATACACAGTCAATATATTAATTTCCTTAAACCTATTTCTAAGCAAATGACTTAACTACATCTTGTAAATCGCATGTATGGCGCGTTTCTGGAGAATAAAAACCGGCCAAGAGCGTGTCGGGCCACGCTCAGTGTAGGGTTCCGTAGTTTTCCGTCCGTCACAGTAAGTGTCCCCACTTAAGAGTTAAAATAACACCGCCATGTAGGATATGATATGAGCGTTCCACGTACAGCGACATCTATCGGCAAATTAAGTAAACTATAGCGCGCGAGCTTAAAATATGGAACATGATTTTTATGGGATAATTCTTTATTGCGTGAACCAATTTTCACCGTTTTTACTTTATTTGAAAGCACGTTATTTCATTGTGATTTTGTAGAAATTACAGGTACAATAAACACCTGCTTATACGGTTAAATTACAAACTTAGGTCAGAAATTATTTTGTAATTTTTTTTCAAAAACTATTCACCCTATCAAGTTCAGAATAATTTTCCTAGAAAGTCTTTATAAAGTTCTACTTTTGAGATTTTTTTCATATTTTTAAAAGTAATGGTTCAAAAGTTAGAGGGGGGGGGGGCACATTTTTTTTAACTTCTGGAGCGATTATTTCCGAAAATATTTACATTATCAAAAAAACACTTTAGTAAACTCCTATTCATTTTTAAATACCTATCCAACAATATATCACACGTTAGGGTTGAAATGAAAAAAAAAATCACTCACCACTTTACGTATGGGGAAGGTACCCTAATAAAACATTTTTTTCCACTTTTTATTTTACCACTTTGTCGGCATGATTGATATACATATTAGTACCAAATTTCAGCTTTCTAGTGCTAACGGTCACTGAGATTATCCGCGGACGGACGGACGGACGGGCAGACATGGCGAAACTATAAGGATTCCTAGTTGACTACGGAACCCTAAAAATGACATTAATATTTCTGGAGAATAAAAATGACATTAATGTAAATTAAAGCTTTACCCCAAAGTAAAATGCCTTACGACATGATACTATGAAAATAGTATCATGCCGTACGGCAACCTATTTAGCAGTCTTCTCATCGATTAAATTACTAATTTTGCACACAGCAAATGCAGCAGAACTCGGTTTATTGGCGAGACTGTATTGCAGTTTCGAATCTAATGTTAAGTCGAGGAACGCTGTCAGCTCTAGTTCCTCATCTTTAATGCTTACCCAAGTAACACATCAAAGCAGTATAACGGCCGTCTTACAGCATATCTGTATGCTTTTAGCATTTTCAGTTCGTTTTATAGTAGCATTATAAACGTTTATAGTGCTGATATAGGTCTTAAATGGGCACGAATTACCCAGCTTGAGATCCTATACAGGTCATTTAATAGCATTACAGGCACAATATGTCTGCGCTATTAGCATTATCGTTGTCATGGAAAGTGCCAATCGCATTAAAGAACCATTAGTACGCTGTATTAAGTTGCCAACTGCATTAAAGAAGCATTAATACGGCCAAAAAACTTGCTAATCGCAGTAAAGAAGCATAAGTACTCTCGATTAACTTGCCAATCGCAATACAAAAGCATTATACTAGCATAAGAGTGTAGTAAAATAAACCTTACGTCAATGCAAAAACGTCTCTAACACCGACGGAACAAATGTTATAATACAATGAACGTTGTGATTTAACTACTTTGTCTCGCAATATAAAATGGACGAAGACGGTACAAAAAACTGAATGAATGACACGTCATATTTGTTTGCATCCTAACAAAATTTATAAAACTTTTCGACTCTTTTACGTTATTATATCCTTCAAATATTACTGCGCAATGTAGTTTACTGTAAATGTCACATGTTCACGCGCCTTTGATTTATTGTGGTTTTGCTATAAAATATTATAAAAAGATATGCGTCAAATAAACAATACAATTGTGTTGTGTGTGTGTTGGTTGAGCAGTCTTAAATTAAGTAATTTCATTATTATATAGGTATTTTCCTTGTATAAATAGGTCCGCATGATTTTATTTTTAGGTTATAAATTATTTACAAAATGGCGTTGGTCTATATAGACGGAGAGCTAGCCACGTCGGATATGACACAATAATGAGAGCAACCAAACCCCTCTAGTCAGTTTGGTATACTATGCTTATTTCTAGATCTGGACATCTGGCAGCTTTAAAGTGGTGGAGGTCAAAGAATGCAAACCATTTCAAGAAAATAAATCCTAGAGATCTGGGTTTGATGCAATATTATGAGAAACTATACAAATACTATACAATATTAAGAGAAATTATACAAAAGTTTATGTTGGGAGAAAGTAGTGCCAAACGATGTACAATAAAATATAGTTCATAGTTTGTCGCCTACTGTTTTTGTTTCCGTAATAATCATACATCGGGGTTTTCGGTGCGGGAACGATTTGAGAAAGAGTAGAGATAAACAGATAGGTTGAGAGTTAGTCTGAGAAAATATCATATTATGCCTAATGAATAACTACCTCTCTGTGAATAGCTTACACACTATGATACGAGCTTTTTTTCTTACAGGCATGTTTGTATTGACTATTATATACTTAGTATTTTAAAAATGCAATTGCATATCCGATTTTTATTAACTAGATCCACCTAAGACAAAGACACGGTATAATAAGTGTCAAATATTAATCTTGACGTCCGATATTTATGAACTATTTGATTAACTGAAGAGGTTGACAATGATCAGTCATTACATGAATTAATAAAAAAAATACTTGAAAAAATCATAGGTATATGTACCTACAATATATGTACATAATAGTCAGCTATTACATATAAATTGTATATACCTATGATTTTTTCGATCAATTATTCATTAGGTAGAAACGTGCTAGAGTACCTACATTCTGTTTTTTAAGTTAATGCCTACTCTTTGGCTAATGTCAAACATTCCCGCACCGAAAACCCCGATGTATGGTAATAATACACAATATTTTTTGATCTAACGTTTTTTTTTATCGGTTTTTGACCAGTTTTGAGTCGATATTCCAACATATTCACTATAGATAGAATTATAAGGCAAACGACTATCGGTTTTTGAATCTTTTATCTCCATTCTGTAGAGCCGGATCTTGAAATAAATGAGCCGTTATTCTTTTATGATATTTTTAAAATATGGTCTAAAAAAACACTTTTATCGATATTCGAATGGTGTAAAGAATTTAACATATACTTAATCTACATATTAGGATTCCTCTTTGATGTCTCTAAAAACTGTAGAGAGATTTTAATTTTTAACTAATTAAAACAAAATTTATGACCATAAAACCACTTTTTTAGCCTAAACCGGTTCGACTTTGATGTCAAATATCTCGAAGACAATGAATATTGAAGTAAATATAGGATACTATATTGTTTAAAGCCGTTACTGATAATATGATAAGCTATATAAATCATTAGAAAACTAAGGGAGCCCCTTAAAATATAGGCCCTGTCCTTTATAACTGAGACAACTTCGGCAATTTTTACCTAGTTTGGAATTACTATTTTCCAATTAAAACATTTTGCTAGTCTGTCACTGTGACCTCCACCCATTAAAAGCTGCCAGATGCCAGGATCTAGCAATAAGAATAGTATAGCAATCTAACCAGACGGGATTTGTTGCTCTCATTATTGTGTCATATCTGACGTGGCTAGCTCTTAGTCCAATAGCAGCTCAGTGACCCTTAAAAAATGCCTTATTTATGCCTACAGCATTACACGTGAATAATTATGCTATTAAACAACATTAAGCATTTATTTATGCTATTGTAGAACCTAAGGCACTAAAACAGCTAAAAGCTGTATAGGGGCTGTTCATAAATTACGTCATCAATTTTTGATGATTTTTACCCCCCCCCCCCCTTAAATCATCCAACCCTCCCCCTGCCAAATAAAGTGACGTCATTAAAAAAAATGCGTTTTAAGCTTAATTGTAAAATAAAAAACTATTTAGTAGATAATATTTTATAGCATTAAAAGTTTATAGAAACACGACTTTCATTCCTTTTTTTACACACTGATGATGTGATCTTCGGAATGACCGCCCCCCCCCTCCTACGTCATGCTACCATGAAATGACGTAATTTATGAACAGCCCCTTATAGTGAATAACTTGGCTTTATAATGGTTTATATTATTGCTATTATACTGCATTAGGAACGTATTACCTACTTATAAATGCTATTGTACACCCTAAGGCATTAAAAATAGCTGAAAGCTGTATAGCGAATTTACGTGGCATTATAATGGCTAATATTCATGCTCTTAAACAGCATTAAGCATTTATTTATGCTATTGTAGAACCTAAGGCACTAAACCACACCGAAGCATTAGTGTAGCAAACCAAAACGCAACTGTACAGCTGAATGCTGTACAGTTGCATTTTGGTTCGCTGCACTAAAACTAAAGGCTTATAAAGCATTTATACATGCCATTATACAACCGTTATACAGCTCAAAGCATCATATAATGCGACAAGTTGCTCGGTGAACGTATATAAGAGTTTATACGGTCCTTAAGTTCGAAATAAGTTAACTATTCATTATGTTATAATGCTTCCTGTGTTACTTGGGTACAGTTGTCTGTGAACCTCGAATATTGGTAGTGGCAAAGTGAGTTTTCTTCTCATTCAGCAATAGGTTGTTGATGAGTCTTTGTGCCAACGACTTGGTTAACCAAGTTTAAACCAAGAAGTGCGTTATGCGGTTGCCTGATACGATATATCGAAGGTGTATATGTGTACTTTCCGTTCTGACCATGATTCACAAAATTTGCTTTGATAGTAGTTTATTACATACGAGTACGTATGTCTCAAGCCCAGGAATTTTGCTAGGCCAGGACTATAAAAAAATAAATTTATGAGCTGATATTTTACAAATTACCACCTACTTGTATCAATTAGGTACCTAGTGCTATCACATTTTTAGGGTTCCGTAGCCAAATGGCAAAAAACGGAACCCTTATGGATTCGTCATGTCTGTCTGTCTGTCTGTGTCTGTCCGTCCGTATGTCACAGGCATTTTACTCGGAAACTATACGACGTATCTGAATAAAATTTACACATAAGGTGTATTTTGTATGCAGCTACTTAGTTACGTAGTTAAATTTGAAAAAATATATATTTTTAGGGGGGGCGCTCCATACAGGTAACTAAATTAAAAAAAAAAAATAACCAAATATTGTGACACATCAATCGATAGGTCTTTCAAAATAACATTTAGGTTTCTTTGACTATTTCGTGATTAAGTGAATATTTTCTGAAATAATCGCTTCGAAAGTCAGAAAAGTTGTGTAGCCCCCCCGTAACTTTTGAACCGTAAGTTCAAAAAATATGAAAAAATTTGAAGAGATGCGCCTTATCATATACTTTCAACGAAAATTATTTTGAAAATTATCGGTTCAGCCATTTGAGTTATCTCCAAAAAACTTCTTCCATAGGCATCAGATACGACCTTTTGTTATTAGTTTGGTTCTTATTCCATTGAAGGTACGGAACCCTCCTATGCGTGGTCCGACACGCACTTGGCCGGTTTTTTTGATACAAATTTCTTTGAAACAATGTACGATTGGGGTATTTTTCTGTATATGTTTTCTTAATGAGATTCTCTTTGCTTCTTTCAGGTACATAAGCACAATCAACATTGTAATTGTACCAATATGAATTATTGGTAAAGGCTCAGTAAGTAAACAAAAACAATTAGTATCCATCTGGAAAAAGTCCCACGACCTTAATTAAGTGAATTCATTTGAAATTTTAACTATAAAACTTTCGTGAGACTCTAACATATTAAAAATATTTATAACGGGTTACTCACGTAATTTAAGTCGATTTTTGCTCGACATGTTTCGGTCAATTTACGATGACCATTTTCACGAGCTGCCTTCCGCGACGGCAAAATCGACTTAAATTACGTGAGTAACCCGTTATAAATATTCATTTGAAATGTTTAAAATACCTGAGGTACTATATTTTAATCCAAAGAACTGGTTTAGCCGTTTAATCCCAAGAGTCGCTTAATTAACTATAAATGAAGAAATAAACAAATAGTAGCTACGTTTTATACCATGGGGGTCCTAAATCCACGGATTTAATTTAGACTGTAATAATAAATAGATAGGTACCTATGCATTGTCAATACTAATCACAGCTAACAGAATTCTTTAGTGCGATGCGTAGCCCTTTATCTTCCTATCGCTTCGCTCGTTATTATATTGAAAGATTCCTTACTACTGTTGAAATTTTGTGTAGAAACCTAATGAATGAAATTTAAATCCTTCGATAGCTACCCTTATAGTATCATTTTGAAATAACTCACCAATAAAGTCGGCTATGCATTGAAAAATTGTTATTCTCATTGGTTACGTGATGGTTGGCGGGTCCAGTTATTGGGCCACGTTTTTTAAAGTTATATAAGGTCGCAGTTTGCCTTTGTTTATAACATATATGGTGACTAAATAGCCAGAGTTGCAAACAGCGAAATTGTAATTTAAAGCTTTTAAAAACAAATCAGACCCATGACACAGAGTCGATACACAACGTACCTTATATTAAAAAAAAACAAAACCGATGTTTGACAGCTAATGGAGCAAGCACAGCCCATTTGTCAAAACAATCATGTCATGAGTAGTGCGCAGTAAACGCGCATGGCACTTTTAACTACTTCAAACAACATGGAAGTCGATTATTATAAAGGAACTAAAATATTAATTGAGCTCTACGTAACAACAATGTCTTTTTTTGAGGGCTCAAATATTCAATCTTTATTCTTAACTCCGAGCCGCTGGGCAGAGGGCTATTACCGCACACACAACCCACAAAAAGTAATAGCTAAATCTGGAATTTCTTAGGCACGTCATGAAATGCCACGTTGCAAAGGGTTGGGTCCACCCACTTACTTTTTTTTATATGTTAGAGTCTCTGAGTAACAACTCAATATCAAAGATTTGATAGGATTTACTGAGTTGGGGTGGCAGGACTAGCTAATTTCCTCTCACGCAAAATAGGCGCCAATCGTCGAGTTGCGGAAACCTCAGGCACGTTAGGTACTTCAATATAATATACCAGGGGTTCCCGATCTTTAACCCTATGCGCCTCACCCAACGTTATGCTAAAACACTGAGGCCCCCTAGCCCCTAGAAGCTGAAATTGGAAGTCAAAACCATCCGCGCCGCCATTCTTATACAGTTTAAATCTGGGGCATCTCGCTGCGCCCCCCTTGGATCACTCTACGCCCCCCAAGTGCGCCCCACTGGTTGGGAAACCGTGAAATACACAAATATACTGCCTGTAACCATTGATTTATTCAAAAAGGGAGATATGGTACCAGGCGCTCGATTCTGTGCCATCAAATATAGGTTCCGCCACCTATATTGAATTAGTCGAGTGGCAGTCTCTCAGTCACACTTTGTGCAATGCGCAAAATATGGAGGTCTCCCTTGCATACCCGTGTTAACAATATAGGTTTATCTCTTTTGCCCATGATGCACTTACATTATAGCGGTGTGTAGCATTTTACAAGTTTGTAGCTACAGGACCACATTTCAGTTTTGTTTACTATGAACGTCACTCATCTTCCTTTTTGTTTATGTCTATGCCTGGAACTTCTATTTGTCACTCGTGCTCAGTAAGCGAATGTAACTACACTTCAGAATAGCATAGCACAGCAGTACACGTTCATTCGTGCAATCCATTTCTGTGCATTCACTTTCGACGGCACCTGCGATTCGTGAAAACTTGTTAGGTATCGACACCAAATTGGCCGTAACTCTAAAACGGGCACCCAAATTGCAGTTGAGAGAGCCGTACACGCTTTTTTATTTTATTTTCTACAGCCAATCGTATTTTTATGCGGATAGGATTCAGTGGTTTATGGTCTAATCCAATTGTAATGTTTTATGACGTTAGTTAAGTTATACGTACGTATAAGAAAATTATATTGAACTTAATTTTCTTAATTTTGACGCAATTCCTTGAAAATTCTAGGAACATCGTATAAGACACTCAAATAGTAGTTACCAAGTGACAAAAGTGCTTTTTAAAAGAAATTTAGTTCCGAACTTATTTATTATTTATTTATCGTATGGCTAAATGTCACTGGATATAGATAAGCGTTTCCTCTCTCGGGTAGTAAAGTGGGAAAGAAGATGATGAATAAAATCCAGCGAGTGCAGCGAGGTCCAGATGGGACAGTCCAGCTGCCATGTTTGTAGTTAGTTACATAGTTCCGAACTGTATTTTTATTATGAAACGCATAGGGCATATATATATATATCTTTAGATTAGATTATAAGGCTAATTTGCCAGTTAAACAAGAAAGCCTACAATGTTTACCAGGTAAACTTTACCCTACCTCATGTATCTACTTAAAACTTAAAAAAGAATATAAAAATATCATTAAAAAGCTTTGAAAACATAAAATATTTGTAAATAAAATTACGACTGTCACAAGCAACCGTTTCAGTTAGCATTTAGACTCTTTACAAAATGACCCGATTTTATGGCACGTGTGTGTAAGTTTATTAGGGAGCTTCTAAACTTTCCAAGCACCCGCAAGTGCTGGGTTAAGTCCCACGGCCACAGACAAATGCACTTTACGGTCTTACAACAAAAGGTATGGCTTACACAAGTGTCATTTGTCAAGAGTTTCTAGCCGCAGGATATGATACAATGCTTTGGTACTTACAATGTTTTATTTATTTGCTTCAACCACGGAGTATGTTATTAGTATTTATCTAGTCCGTGGCTTCAACCTTTGTTTTTTCTCAGTAATCAATCTAGCAAGTTATGTGTTCAGTAGAACTACATTTGTAGATGAAATTGCGATTTGTAAGGCTGAATAAAGCTATAAATATACATTGCTTGAATGATGCAATGTCTTGGAGTTTGGGCTGAGTAGCTTTCGATTCCACCTAAACTGTGCAAAGAAAACAACCTGTAATAGAAGCTTATAGTAAAAAAAATCTTGTTTTTAAACAAATTAGATATACTTAATTCAAAAGAGATTCAGATCAGACGAAGAATATTGTTTAACGTAATAGCAGCCGTGACGTGACTTCGCCGTTTGGGAGAAAGACTTATTAAGATTTCCTGTAGGAAGCAACAACGCTAAGAAAGCAATTTGCGTTCTATAAAGGGTTACAAAAAATTAATAGGATGCCTTTTTGCGACCCTAGAAGTTTACAGAATCCGAGATTTCAGTCCAATTGGTTACCTAGAATGCGCGTTAGCTAACCAGTATTACAGGACTTAAAATACTTACATAGAATGGTAGTGACTCCAGCGAGGTACTGCAAACATCTACACTCGAAAAATTTTAACGTACCTCTCTATTGCTCTTGTATAATCGAGCGATAGAGGCAAGTGATTAACTAATGAAGTGGTTCACAGTCACAGTTTGTACCAGGCCAGAACAGTCGTCTAGTTAGCAGCAGAAGTTGGTAACGGGTGTTTCTTAAATTAACCTTGCCACATCTTAATTTCAAGAGAATAAGAGTGTGTTCAGATCTTTTTGAACATATCCCCCGCTTAACCGGTTAAACGCCAAATGCGCTAAATCACGTCGATGGAAAGCCAGACGCCACGATCTCATCTGCGGCTTTACAGTGCCTATGCACATGTCACGGCGTCTGAAACACAGTTTTCTGTCGACGAGCTGGACGGTCAAAAGCTTAACAGTTTTTGCTGCCGATGCCGGTTAAATTTACTCCATCGTACTCGCTCGTGTAAGCAATCAGAATGCAGCCAGGTACCGTTTGCCTGCAGCAACCAAAGACTATTGGGTTACGTATTAAGAAAACAAAGCGGTGTAATTTCAGCTAAGACCGCAAGATTTACGACCTACTGTACCCCTCTAACAAAGCGCATTGTTATTGTTACTTTTTGAAAAAAGGAGAACGTTAGAATGAATTTAGAATTCATTTTTATTTGTTAGCTTCTGGGCAATTTAATTTCAAATTGTATCATTAAATAAATAGGTACCGGTACAGACAATATAATATTATACTAATAGTACCGGTCATGTAACTCAAAACACTGAAATATAAGTTAGGCTCGATTTTTCAATTGTAATGCCTACGTAACTATAGACTGAAACAAAAATGATTTGACGAGAATTTAGAACTACTTCGACATCCCATATGTCATTAACTGTATATTATATCGAGAAAACAATTCTGTATTTATTAATGTAAGAAATTTTTGTATTTTCAGTCGAAAAACGAAAAGAGAAATTATTGCTGTCTTAGGATTGTAAATATTTTAACCAAAAAAGCAAAACAAACAAAAACACCCGAAGTATTCAAAGTCCAAATTTTCCCTTTTCCAAAACAATGTTGACAAGTATCCAATAAAAGGAAATCTCGATCAACCAAGAAATGTAAACGTAAATCATCTCAACGGACACGGAAAGTACGGGTACGGCTCGTTCGCCAAGTGGCAACGATCTTGCTATAAAAATAGCGATTCTGTGTCAATGACTTTGAATCTAAATGAGCGGTGAATCATTGTCATTTACCTACTCTTTTCTAGGGAGTCCGCGTGGATCGCGGAGACACAATTAGATTGCTTTGCCAAAGTTGGGGGTGCATTTTCACACGTGTAATGTGTCTATTTTGATTAGCAATGGATGAAATTAATTGACATATTGTTGAACAATAGTTAAACACATTATTAGATAAGATATTCGAAGGCCCATCAGGGCCAATGTGAAGATTATTTGCTGTCCAGACCTAGAAAAACTTTCTGCATCTACATACGAATCATCAAAGTGCTCATTTCAAATTACTTGCGATCCCGTAAAATAAATATACTACTGTACATATTTGGCTTTAAAGCTTCTGGATTTTCAGTTCTGCGCTGATGACAAAAATTATTAATACGAATATCAATCTTATGTACTTATGTATGTGTAACGTGAGGCATTCGCGTGTAGGTACATTTCTTGTTGTGTCCTTATTCCTAAATTGACAACGTAGTCTAGTCTTACTCTGTAATTTCGCCGGGAACCTGCCTCAAATGCCATTTGTTCTGTAAACACGAAAGGGAATATTAAAACATTCGAGCGGAGTGAGGGCCCTCGCCTTAACGCTTCGTGAAGGTACACTTGTTTGCGAATTGGAGCATTATCCGTGGTGCTCCCATAGACGTGATCTTTTAGGGAAATATTCTTTAGAAGCGAGACTTTGGAATAGTTATGTTGCTGATTGTTCATGCAGATCATCAATCATGTTTTTATAGGTGTAATTGAACACATTATTGAAAATCGTCACGCCCGGTTATTAATAACACTGGAGAATTTCCTTCAACTTAACTTCACCGTAAGTTATTAGTGGATAAATCATAAGTGTCACAGAAAAACGCGTACATAGCAGAATGAGACGTTGATTCCTCGCTCAGACGCGCTCGTTCGCGTGACTGCTTCCTTGTCATGAAAAATTCCACCAACAAGATTTCGATTTACATTGAACCATGTTATTCTTCTATGCATAGAATGGAATTTAAGTAAAGAGTTTTTTGAAGTGAAAACTTCTTTAGCGGCGCTGTGCACTTTTTGTGATGGGGAAAAAATGTTAAACTCGCGACAGGGTCACGTGACCGACAGATTTGACAGAGTCACGTGACCGACAGATTCGACAGGTTCAGTGATGCCAATTTAGCACTTTTGGGGCTAAATTTAGCACTATTTAGACTGACTTAGCCCAAAATTTTTTGCATTTAGCACTTAGCACTATTTTGAGCACTTTTTGGAAATTGCGATTTTATAAAAAATAATTTTTCAAATGTTGATAAATTTTATTTGTTGTCTGTCAAACCAAAATTGTCAGTAGTAGTAGCACAGAATAATATAATAGTATTACATAAAGATGCTTATCTTCCCTATAAAATCAGTGTTTGACAGAACTTTGAAATATGAACGGTGACACATGCGGTCTTCATACAATTTTGCCTTCGACTTTATAGGGTTGACAAGTCAAGTATGGAATTAGTTTGATTGCTAGACCTGCTCCAATCTGCCTCAATCCACCTAAGCTATCAGTAGTTTTAATACAAAACTAAATAAATGTCTGATATATTACCTCATTTGCCCAATTTAACTGTAGGTTTAGTACAAACAAAACTACTACTATAAACTACTTAAATATTTACTATCTTATCTGCAAATAAACGAAGGGGATTTTGACAACCTCGAAAAGTATCCGATCACTAACCAAGGCCGTAGCTGTCACTTCGTGGAGTGGAGTTGTACACACGGACCAGTAGAGAATAGAGGTGTGCGCCGATGGCAAAATCATCGGCGGCGGCGTCCGATCGTTATTTGACCGGCGGCGGCGGCGTGATCGGCGTGAAATCGGCGTGGTACATATTTTTAATATGCCTGGGGAATTTGACTAATTACCTTCTAAATTGAAGCCTACTGAGTATTTATAAGGATAAACTGCATTAATAAAACACCCTAAATCTTTGAAAACGTATGATTGTCCCGCAAACAATTTTAAATCAAAGACTTCATTTTAAAGAATTTGCCAAAAGATGGACTAGTTGTGGTCCCCATTTATAGCTCCGTATTTAATGTTTTATCTATGTAGAATTGACCACACCACTTGCCTGAAAATCAACTACGATAATAATACAAAAAGCCCCGAAGTTAACAAGTGCAGAACAGACTGATTTACAATTTGTAATTTGTGAGAGAAAATATTGATTCTAAGTTTTAAAAGACAAAGATGCTTGCGGTAGCTCGAATTTGCTAACTAAATAAAATCTATATTTCATTTTATCGTTCTTCGATGGATGGATTGGATTCTAGTTTGTTATTGTAAAAATTGAAAAATAATCAAACCCAGTTGGGCTTCAACCAATATCAATACCAATACAATGGAGTCCTCATATAAGAAAACTCGCTCTTCGATTAAGCTCGGCCGCTCATGCCGTTAGGAGAATTAGACAATTAACGAATATTGACACAGCTCGCTTAGTTTATCACAGTTATTTTCATAGTGTAATGTCATATGGTATTCTGGTTTGGGGCAAAGCAGCTGACATACAGACTATATTTGTTTTACAAAAAAGAGCCATCCGTTTTCTGTATAACTTAAAGGCAGGTGCATCGGTTAGAGAACTATTTAAAGAAATTAATATTAACTGTTGTTTCCCAATATGTCTATGACAATATTATTTTTGTTGTAAAGAATATACATACATTCAAAAAAAAATCTGGCATCCACAGCTATAACACTAGAAATAAAAACAAGCTTGCTATCAGAAGTAGTCGTATCCGCAAAGCATATAAGTCATTTTTTGGTCAAGGTATTCACACTTATAACAAGTTACCCGTCGATGCTTTAAATTTATCATTTCCCGCTCTTAAGAAATATTTGAAAAAAAGTTTAATGTCAAAGGGTTATTACAGGGTCGAGGACTATATGACGGACAAAGATGCATGGCCCAAACCAGAAACTACTACAAAATCATCTAACATTTAGAGGACACAGTTCAGATAGGAAAGCATATCAAACGTTTTGTGAAGCAATCAGATTTGGATTTTATTATTATTATTTTATTTTTATTAAACAATACGTACATTGTATGTCTCTCAAGCTGTTTTGATATGACTTCTTATAGAACTACGCATTATTGTGTATATTTAAGATGTAATATTACTGTTTTGAAAAAATAAGTCCCGCCGAGTTTCTTGCCGGTCAAAAATAATACTTCTGGGGTCAGAGATGTAGGGTTAGAACCTTTTTTTCTCTCTGACGTTCATAAGTGCATTGTAATGTGTCTAAATTGAAGAATAAATATCTTTTATCTTTTTTATATTTTATCAATGCGCCTTGCCAGGGCTCGATCGCTTTACCGATTCGCAACACACATGAATTTTTGGGAAGACGTCATTTGATTATATTTCCCGTTAGATTCAAATGTCTCTAATAAACCTACTATCTATTGTATCCTTGAAACGTCAAAAATGCGAAAATACGTTAGGCATCTGTGCCGCGCGTCAAACGCCCCATACAAAAAACGTGAGGTTTATGACGTTACCGGCCTCAAAGTTGCGGAAAACTGTTTGGAAGGAATACGTTTTTGGAATGTTTTTGTAACTTTTGGGTACGAAACAATGCGTTTTTACCTATACAGTTGTTATGCTTTTTTTTCTTGTAAGAACACAAGTAATCGTATTGAGGTTTTGGAAAATATATTTGGGGTATTCAAAAAATTGTTTAAATTTAACGTTTTTAAACCTCTTTACAAAAATATTAGAAAATTATTACGGATTTCCATTATTTTAAATTAATTTGGTGTTGTTGTTGAACGTGTTTATTGAACAAATTCAACTAATTCTTTTTCACGCATGTCCTCAATTAAGCTATGGGTCAAGTAACTAAAATGAAGAAATGTTCAATGCATCACTCTAAAAAAATAATCATGGATTAGATTCCTTGATTAACTAACAGAATTCAGCTTTTTTTCAATTATTTGTGTTACTTATTTCATCCTATCATCCCCGCTGCGAGCGGATAGCGAATTTCAATAAAGTGGCATCGGATAAAAAAAACGAGTAAGTTTAAAACAAAATTGAACCATCTTTTCGAAATAGTTTAAGTTGACATCATTTTATAGTGATATCCGCAGTTCCACTTCACTATTAAGTAGTGTCGCTAGCAGAGCGAAAATGTGCGAGCTATTATAAAAGCACGTAAATTACAATTTACTGCAGGTGTAACGTTACGTAACTATACTTAACATTAACTTAAATATATATCTGTCTCCCGATCCCAAAATCAAACTTGATCTAATGAGAATGGGCCATTTAAACAAAAAAAAACTAACCCAGTCGTCTTCGCGAAATGAAAACAACAAATGAGAACCTGCAGCTTTTTGGAGTCAGTCAAAAAATAAAAAATTGGTACTTCACTCTTATTTTAGGCAAAATAAAAAGTAAAACAAAATGCTTTCTATTGAAAAGCCGGAAAAGCAAATTATATAAAAATATAAACATATCATTTAAAAACCAGACGTTGTCATAAATTATCGATAAGTATTAATCGTCGACGTCGATCTTACGATAGCAACGAAATGACAGCAAAAATAACGTCTGTTAATTGGTACACCGGCAAGGAATAAGTGAAGAAGGAAAAGCATTTTTTTTAAACAAGTAGTATACTGGCCACTCACTATCATATCCGGGCATTAAAACAAGATAAAGACTTAAAAATTGCCACGCCGATTCTACGCCGGTCAAAATCATCGGCGGCGGCGGCGTGGAAAAATTGTCGGCGGCGGCGGCGCGGCGGCGCGGCGCACATGTCTAGTAGAGAACCGGACATTACTTTTGCTCTATTTCCCTAACCACAGTTGAACCTAATTACCGAGCAAAACAGTCGTTCATAGGTGACTAGAAAAAACGGTCCGATAGAGAGCATAATATAAGGGGCGGTGTCTAGGTAGATTGGGGCAGATTTAGCAATCAAACTAATCGCGTACTTGTCAACCCTAGAAGTCGAAAGGCAAAATTGTATGAAGACGTCATGTGTCATCGTTCATCTGGGAAAATGCTGTCAAACATTGATTTTTTAGGGAAGTTAGCCTTATGTACGTAGTAAGTACTATTAAATTAAATAAGATCAATCGAGCTTCGCAAGTGAAGTTCAATCGATATTATATGACTCGCTTCATTGGAAGATATAATAAACACATTCGAATGGATAACTTTTTTTATTTAGCATTTTTTCTGCATATTTTTTTAAGTTTTAGCACAATTTTAGCACTTTTTTCAGTATAGTTTTAGCACTGATTGAAATGCGGAGTTGGCAACACTCTCAGGTTGAAAATTCGTAAGACGGACCCGTGACCTGATCGAATACCTAAATCTTCTATATTAATAATTCCGTCGAGGGGTACGGTAGACCCGAATGAAATTATACTCACATGAAAAAGCGTAAAAAAATAACAGTTTTGAATTGAAGACATATATGGGCAAAATTTGGATTCGCGTATTTTGCATTTAAAAGTGTTAATTTAATGACAAATGGTGGGCCATATTACATATTTTAGTGGTTGACAACTTGACAGTGAGGGGTGCGTTCGGAAATTGTGAACTATGTTTACGTCCGGCATATTTGACAGGTTAGTTGGTCAAAGGGAGGACGAAAGTAAATAAATTAAGAAAACCCGGCTGACTGACAAGGCAAGAAAAGCATTTGACACACGACAAAATATATTCTTACAGAAATTAGTTTTCTTTTCACTGAAATATAGGTAAAGCCTGACCAGAAATATATGATTACTGTCAAGAGGGCGCTATTATTCTCATTTATATGGCAACAGTTCAGTATAGCCATAGAGCGTATTATTTATCTATGGTATAGTGACATCTTGATTTGTTTTTCTGTCAGCTCTGATGTTAATTTGAAAATGTTTCACAGCGAAATAGTTCCATTTCCCGAGCGTATTATTTACAGCTGTTTATTACATACACTATTTACAATGTTTCGCTCTTGACTATGAATAATTATGAGATATTTTTGTCTTGTATTATTTAATATTCAACACTTTACTGTAATTCAAATAAACCGCGACAATGACACTGACAGCCTATCACATGCACTCACACATGCATATCATTCTGTCAGTAAAATAATTGCCAGTGCAAGAAATTAGTTCCAATGAAATTCCGCAACATGGTGCATGATCATATATTTCTGGTCAGGCTTTAAGTAAAAATTGATATTTTTACTAAAAATAAATGTAAATAACACAAAATTCATGAAAATTCGTAAGACAGACACGTGACCTGATCGAAATATGGTTACAATGCCATTGAAGCCAATAGACCGCCGGCGCGGCGTAGGAGAGGAAGTATTCCTCTCTCTTTCTACCGCGCGGCGAAAATGTATGCCTGCGCCTGCTGTTTCGTTCGAAATCGTAATCTTAGCACTACGAAATACAAAACCACTATTGATGCGGTATTTATTAGACATTTAAATAGATTAGAATCAAAATTGTTCGTTTCTTATTTCAGCTACCATAAAACAAACCTATCGTATCAGTTTCAGAGACTGGCGATGATGGTTCTAGTAATGATGATGGTGTAAGAGTCGTTGAAATTATGGATGTACGAGTAAGTTGATATTTCTGAGAGATAAACTTTTTAATGTTAAATAATTGTAATAGTTCTGAAGTGTTAAATTTTTAATGTAATATAAATTGTCATGTTTGTGTACGATAGTGCAATAAATGAATATTGTATTTTACCACATAAAATTTTTATACTGATAATTAAAGCAATTCGTGCAAAATTATTCCCTAACCATTCCAAAATATCAAAAATGCACAAAGTTAATATTCAAGTTTTCACTTCTGCCGGCACTCCCGGAGTGCCACCCGTTTTTTTTTGTCTGTCAGAGCTTTGACAGGAGATTGCTGTCATGCAGGAAATATATATATTGTTATTAGGAACAATTTGTTAGAAACATTTTTATTTAACTTGTTCTTTCGTCTGTCTGATTGCAGATTTCAAAGTTTGGTTCATATTCTACTGAACATGCGTTAAGTGTGCGCAGGCATCCTGCACATACTCTATCTCAAAATATTCGATGACAATAGGTATTAGAGAAACTTATGCCAACTCTATTATTTCTTATTCGTATCCAATTTTTTTTTACCAACAATTCTTTACGCGGTATTTTTCATAAACACTAATCTTATCCTAACTGCAAGACAGTTTTCTGGTGCTGAACAACAGCACTCAATACACTTCCTCATCTCCTGTTCTGTAACATTTCATAAATATTCTTATATCCTAATTAACTAAGATTGTACCTACTTACCTAATGTATTTAATTGTATAACTACAAAAGTCTTAAACGTTGAAATTAAAAGCCATATTACGTTATCAATACTAGGCTAACATAAGGCTATAATATTAGGCTCATGTCAAAAGTGGATAGAAAAGGGACGCGCTCTTCATGCGACATGCAAACTTATTATTATTATTTATTATGATTTATGCATCGCCAGGTTCACTGTTGGCTTTTGTTTAAGTAATTACCGATGAATAGTCGATATTATGGGTGATACAATTTTTAGCCACCCCATCTAGACATAGGTACTTATGTCCTATGTATCTATCGACATTCTTATAATTTACACGAAAAAAGTACTACAATATTCCTGCAAGTCCTACGCTCTGATTTTAAAACAAAAATATCTAAGATAACAAGGGAAATTTGAATATTTTTAAATATTTATATTCATCCGTGCCTCAGTCTCTGTCCACTTTTTCCTTACTTCCTGAGATTCTTAAAATAACGCTACGTTTTTAAAGAGACACAAATTCGTAGCCATTTTTGCTTCGAGTTGTCACCCGTATAATTATTCCTTAAAATTATATCTGAGAAAGGAACCGACTTGACTGTGTAATTTATATCGGTTAATTTTAGCTCGGGGCTGAGAAAGTTGATTTGGTTTTGTTATGATTACAAATAGGAATATAGAAGATGTTAATTATTACTTAGTAAGAATTACTAATAAGACAATAACTGCCTCGAATGATTTGTAAACCTTATACTATATACCTACCTACTAACCTACTCGTAATATGTCTAATGAAGTCGGTTAAAAATTACCTGTCGATAAATAATTTTAGAGGAGTTTGTTCCACTTTAACTCATAGGGGATGTAGGCGTCCATAAGCTCGGTAAGTGCTTACCATCAGGCGGCCCGTGCGCTTGTTTGCCACCGTCGTGGTATAAAAAAAGGGCTGCTGCCAAATATATAGATTAATCTGCCTAATTACTACTCGTGGCAGATCGTTAGATAAGAGAAATTGAATGCAATAACATGACTAATCTAGCGCAAGCAGTACGATTAGGTATGTGCTTAGGTATTCTACTTTAATCGATTCTCATTAATTAGCCGGAGGGAGTACCTACCTATAAATTAAGCAAATAAACTGGCAAGAACAACGTCCGTTTCGCAAAGTTAGTCTACCTAAATCTCTTTTGCCCTTAGAGAATTCAACCAACCGGAGCGACTATGTCTGAAATTTTCTATACAAAAAAAGTCTGCCGATTTTTGCGGGGGAGGGGAACGTTAAATGTATGGCTATTCGTACGTAACGTACAAACAGCCACGTAAGATAAACGTCAGTCCATTTAATAAATATGACCACTGGTCATATGTTTTCGGCAGAGGGAGAGGGGAATTCTCTAAGCGTTCGCCCCACCCGCTTAATTTGGGCATTTAAAGCCTTTAAGGAAGAAGCCTAGAAAAGACAAAATATCAAAACATTTTCTCTGTTGTCGCGATACTCGCAGTCAAATGTCGTAGGACATTAGCATATACCTTTTTCTGAAAGAAAAGAACGCCATAACGATGGCTCATGCTTATATTTTTTTATGCACAGGAGTGTTTTAGGCTGTTTCGTGTCAGTGATTGATGGCATTCCAAATGAGACTAGCGCGACTGAACGGCGTGAAAAGAAGCATGGTGCGTATTCAGATTGTTGAAAATATTACACCCATTGCAGTCTATCCTTTTTAGTAGAGATGCGCAAAACGCTTCACTGAATTGAAAAGATTGATTCATATCTTTCGCTCGCGGAGATATGTATCGCTCGTTTCGCTCATTTCGCTCAGTGGATCTGTTCGCATATTAGCCTCAATCGCATCGTGTCACTCGTTTGACTCGGCCGGCTCATTCGAATCATGCGTGAGAAAGAGCGAGCAAGTAACACTGTAACCACTGAGATAGATGAGTTACTGAGCGAGTGAAATCTTCAGTGAATTGAATCAAAAGATATAGTTCATTTTAATCACTCACTAGTGAACGACCCATGTCTACTTTTTAGGTGTTTTAAATATCTCGATGATGGAGTTATTGCCATAATCAGTATCTCAATTTGATGAGAAAGCATTAGATAAAAAAGGTTTTTTTTTACGCCAAGCAAATGGGTCCTATTTTTCAAAATATATAATATATTTTTTTTATTTTTTTTTTATTAGCCTGTGTTAGTGTCCCACTGTTGGGCCTCCCCTATTTTTCTCCACTCGACGCGGTCGTTTGAATTTTGCCACCATTCTTTGTAAAATGCGTCCAAGTCGTCCCGCCATCTCCTTCTTGGTCTGCCTGCTCCTCGGCGCGCGTCATCAATGGTGTGTCGTGGGTCCCAGTGGGTAACCATTTTAGCCCACCTGTCCGGGTGCATGCGGCAGACATGTCCAGCCCAGTCCCACTTCAGCTTAGCGGTCTTGGCACCTACATCTACAACCCGAGTTCTGGAGCGTAGTTCCGTGTTTCTGATTCGATCAGTTCTACGAACACCTAATATACTACGCTCCATTGCTCGCTGGCAAACTTTGAGTTTAGATTTTAGAGCCTCAGTTATAATGACCAGGTTTGCGCACCGTAGGTTAGGATGGGCAGGATACACATGTCAATGAGTTTGCGCTTGAGACACAGCGGAAGGTCGCCCTTCAATAGCGCCTTCATGGACCAGAAGCTCTTCCAGGCATTTTCGACACGTCGGTTTACTTCTTTAGTCTGCCTGTTTTCGAAGGACGCTATCTGGCCCAAGTATATATACTCATTGACATATTGTATTTCCTGTCCATCTACCGTGACCCTACGTTTTGTTTTATTAGTCATCAACTGAGTTTTCGCTCGATTCATCGTGAGTCCAACCTCAAGGCTCGCCGTGCTGAGATCATGTACCATTTGTTGTAGTTGAGATACCGAGTGGGAAAAGAGGACAATGTCGTCGGCAAAGCGCAGGTTTGTTAACCTTTTGCCACCAACGTCAACGCCAAATCTTTCCCATGGGACCGCGAGCTTTTTAAATATCTCCTCGAGGCAACTGGTGAACAGTTTTGGTGACAGCGGGTCACCCTGTTTAACGCCTATTTCGATATTAATAATTTTTAAGAAAAAAAAACCGACTTCCATGGGGGTAGCCGGTGAAGCATTATTGTAGATGGTGCACTTAGATTCCATACAATGAAATAACTTGCTTAACAAACGCAGCGGAGAGGACAAATCGCCAAACCTGAACTATGCGTCGTTGAAGAGTTCCGTTCTGATCATCATCAGCAGTTCCACTACATCAAATGTCACTATTTTGAATGAAAATGCTTGATTTGTTGATAAAAATACAAAAGTCACTTTATGTATGCCTTTAAGATTTGAGGAATTCCCTCGATTCCTCATGGAACTCATCATCAGAACTTGAGCTTGACGAAAATTGGTCCTGACAATCTAACTTGCTTAACAAACACAGCGAAGGGGACGAACCGCCAAACGTGAACTATGCGTCGTTGAAGAGTTCCGTTCTGATCATCATCAGCAGTTCCACTTCATCAAATGTCACTCTTTTGAATGAAAATGCTTGACTTGTTGATAAAAATACAAAAATCACTATGTGTAAGCCGTTAAGATTTGAGGAGTTCCCTCGATTCTTCATGGATCCCATCATCAGAACTTGAGCTTGACGAAAATTTGTTCTGACAATTAAACTTGCTAAACAAACACAGCGAAGAGGACAAATCGCCAAACGTGAACTATGCGTCGTTGAAGAGTTCCGTTCTGATCATCATCAGCAGTTCTACTTCATCAAATGTCACTGTTTTGAATGAAAATGATG
Source organism: Pammene aurita (assembly GCA_947086415.1). Lineage (NCBI taxonomy): Eukaryota > Metazoa > Arthropoda > Insecta > Lepidoptera > Tortricidae > Pammene > Pammene aurita. The sequence continues at coordinate 14,061,635 of OX352302.1, forward strand.
GATTTGTTGATAAAAATATAATCACTATATGTATGCTTTTAAGATTTGAGGAGTTCCCTCGATTCCTCATGGATCCCATCATCAGAACTGCGTTTTGACAAAAACGGGACCAATCTGTATATATATACTTACAATCAAAAAAAGAATTTTCAAAATCGGTTCAGACATGACGGAGTTATGGAGTAACAAACATAAAAAATAAAAAAAAATAATAAAATAATAATTTTTAAGAAAAAAAAACCGACTTCAATGGGGGTAGCCGGTGAAGGATTATTGTAGATAGATGGTGCACTTAGATTCCATACAATGAAATAACTTGCTTAAAAAACGCAGCGGAGAGGACCAATCGCCAAACGTGAACTATGCGTCGTTGAAGAGTTCCGTTCTGATTATCATCAACAGTTCCACTTCATCAAATGTCACTCTTTTGAATGAAAATGCTTGATTTGTTGATAAAAATACAAAAGTCACTTTATGTATGCCTTTAAGATTTGAGGAATTCCCTCGATTCCTCGTGGAACTCATCATCAGAACTTGAGCTTGACGAAAATTGGTCCTGACAATCTAACTTGCTTAACAAACATAGCGAAGAGGAAGAATCGCCAAACATGAACTATGCGTCGTTGAAGAGTTCCGTTCTGTTCATCATCAGCAGTTCCACTTCATCAAATGTCACTATTTTGAATGAAAATGCTTGATTTGTTGATAAAAATACAAAAGTCACTATGTGTAAGCCCTTAAGATTTGAGGAGTTCCCTCGATTCTTCATGGATCCCATCATCAGAACTTGAGCTGGACGAACATTTGTTCTGACAATTAAACTTGCTAAACAAACACAGCGAAGAGGACGAATCGCCAAACGTGAACTATGCGTCGTTGAAGAGTTCCGTTCTGATCATCATCAGCAGTTCTACTTCATCCAATGTCACTGTTTTGAATGAAAATGATGGTTTTGTTGATAAAAATATAAAAATCACTATATGTATGCCTTTAAGATTTGAGGAGTTCCCTCGATTCCTCATGGATCCCATCATCAGAACTGCGTTTTGACAAAAACGGGACCAATCTGTATATATATACTTACAATCAAAAAAAGAATTTTCAAAATCGGTTCAGACATGACGGAGTTATGGAGTAACAAACATAAAAAATAAAAATAAAAAAAATAAAAACATACACGCCGAATTGAGAACCTCCTCTTTTCAAATCTTGAAGTCGGTTAAAAAACAAACACGCCGAATTGAGAACCTCCTCTTTTGAAATCTGGAAGTCGGTTAAAAATAGGACCTGGTGCATGTAGTTTAATGTTGGCTGTACTGTTTCTGTAAATTGTGCCAACGAGTTCATATAATAAATATATTTTTAATTCTCGTATGAGTGCGGGCAAAATTCAAACGACCAGGGCCCTGTTTTTCAAAAAGTACAAGCCTTGTATTACAAGTGTGTATCTGGTAACGCTTGTATTTCAATATTTGTCACAAGTTTCCGTTTCACTTAAATGTATAATTGTTACAAGAGCGGGGATACAAGAGTGTTCACAAGTGTATCGTTGACAAATACAAGTAGATATTATATACACAGTAATTTCGTTTCTCGAAGGCTGTATTTTACACTTGTAGCTTGTGACTTATCACAAAATAATGAAGATTGTCTATAATCTGCTAATATTGTTTTTTTCGTAAAAATCGATTAATACATAAATGAAGATATTGCATTTTTAAGATTTCAAACGTGTAAGTTTTGAACGGACTTCGTTAAAATCAGTAATATATTTTAAATTGGCCTTTTATATAACAAAAAAAATTCAGTAAACTCATTGCTATGAAATTATTATTATTGGGCAAGAACCAGTAAATGACCACTAACATATTAAGGGTTAGCGTGATTTTCTAACGAATTCACACGTATTATATATAAAAAATTGACTCACCCTGAAGCTTGTAAACATTCATTGAGTGACTAGGGAAAATGTGTTTGATTTTACACTTGTAATTGATGCTTTTGAGAAACGCTTTTCATTACTACTTGTATTATTACACTTGTATATTCCGAAAACACAAGCCGGCCATTTTATTGAGGAATAGTTGATGTAATTGATTGTCACTTAAATTCAATAAAGTGACGTGTATTCGTTTGGTGGTAATGTGGTCTAGCGACTCTTCAGATGATGAAGAAGTGGTTGTGGTGAGGAGGCCTCGAGTGTATAGAGACAGAATAAATTATACGTACATGGAAAATACTTTTGAGTACAACGAGAGATTTCGACTTACAGCAGTGAAGCTGGAACATCTAAGAAATATATTAGGTCAACATTTGGCCAGACTTACTAATAGAAGTAGAGCATTGTCTGTCGATTTACAGCTGCAAACCGCTCTTCACTGGTTGGGGCCAGGCGTGCAATACCACGCAGGAGGGGACATGCAAGGAATTAGTAAAGCGCGTTGTTGCCGCTGTAAATGAAGCTTTATACCCCGAATATGTGAAATAGCCTGAAATTATGCACGCACTGGTTGCAAAATTCTATGACATCGCCGGAATGCCCTTAGTGTGTGGTTGTATGGATGGAATTCTAATCGATATAGATGCACCTAGCGAACACGAGGAAGTTTTTGTCGATCGACATGGCAATCATTCGATCAATTGCATGGCTGTGTGTGGTCCGGATTTAAAATTTTATTATTCCTACGCAAATTGGCCGGGAAGTACACACTTGTAGTAATCATTCCTTTGAGAAACAGAATTAAACATACACTTGTATAATTAAGTTTAAAATGTAAGCTTGTAGACTTGTGAACTTGTAACATTCGAGAAATAGGCCCCGGGTCGAGTGGAGACAAAAAGGGGAGGCCTTTGCCCAGCAGTGGGACACTAAAACAGACTACCTAATAAAATATAAGTAAATGAGTGCGAGCGGGATGCGCTGAGATTTATTGGTCATGTCCATGAAGTTGGTATCAGTCTTAAAATCTCTAGGTTTAATTTAAAAATCGGAATGTGACTCTAGCGCACTTCAATATGAAAACGCTTTAAGTAACTTCGTTATTCTGATAAGGCAAACACAAACCGGAAGAAATTTCGGCATTTGGGGCACACTTTTATTGAGTTTACATAATAGTACGACGAAATCTTTTGAGTTGCGCCCCTCTGAATGCTTCTTTTACATGGTAGAGGTAGGGCTTAGAGGAATTTAATCCTTTATATAATTGAAGCGTCCTAACTGGAGATCTACTTTATAAAAGACCAAAACCAATTTCCGTAAACTGCTTATCTACTTCCGCATTTTATTGTTACGTCTGTCTCTGGTACATGGTATGGTCTCGTTGGTATGATATTGGCTCTCGGAGACTGTTTGCTAACGAGCGAGGTATTTTTTTTACAGTAATGGCAATTTATTACAAAAAAGAATACATTTTTCATACCAAATACAAGTAAAAAGTTTAAAAAACAGTATCCCGACTACGGAAAAAACATGTTTAAGTTGAAGTTTGAAATTACGCTTAGTCTATTACTCGGGCCATAATAACGAATCGAGTGACACCTTTCATCAAAATCGGATTAATAGTTTAAGCGATACGGAGGAACATACGTAAATACAAACATACAATACGTATATACACTGCAAAAACGTAACCCTTCCTCTTTGGCGTAGTCGGATTAAAAGTCCGTACCGTTCATTCACATACGCCAATTATCGCGTAAATTTCTTTTAATCGTAGGAAACTAAAACTCACAAACTGGAAATTACTTCCAACCGCAGCATTTTGGAAATAGCTTTAAAGATGAAAACACATAAATCTTTCATGGTACAACGTGACCCCAATTGTATTTTAGCGATGCGTATATGTCAATTTATTTATGCAATGTAACTAAACTAATGCTATTGCATTAAAGTTTACATGGCGGCCCGGGGTATAATGGCTTTTTACCCCTATGGATGCCACTTTTATGGTCGTTCATGGGCATGGCACGTGCATTGACGATATTAAAATAACTCGAGTAGAAAGTTTCTTCATAAATGCTCATAGTGTAAAATTGGAAGCATCTACTTTAATTTCCTTAAATTATGTTCCTAAAATAGGCCTGATAACTAAAACGGAATGGCTTTGGTACCTAACCTATACTTACAATAATTAAATTAAAAGCACTGGTCGTCCAGTAGGACTTGGTTATGACCAGCTTATTGTCATGGAAATTGAACACCTTAAAGGTTAGAAGAGGGTTAGAAAATTAATAACAGCTTGTCTAAAGTTATTTTAGATTAGTTAAACAACACATTTCTGCCAAATAACCTGAGTACGAGGGTTGCTACTTATATATCCGGAAACAAAAAAACAAACAAACGTACACGGCTGAAAATGGTTTTATTGTTTTTCAAAGTATTCCCCTTGATGATCTATGCACTTTTGCATTCGCGTGAACCAATTTTTAAAGCACTTCTGCCACTCCGCCTGAGGTACCTCCATAACGTGTTGTTTGAATGCGTCGACAGCATCTTCAGCGGTCGAAAATCGTTGACCGCGTAATTTATTCTTTATATTTGGAAGTAAATAAAAATCGTTGGGTGCCAAGTCAGGGCTGTACGGCGGATGACCCGTTAATTCCACATTTTGACCCTCCAAAAATAGAGTTGTTTCGCGTGACGTATGACAGCTGGCATTGTCATGATGAAGAATGATTCTTCGTCGCTGGTTAGTTTTACGAATTTGTTCAAATACTTCCGGTAAGCAAATGGTCGTGTACCACTCTGAATTAACCGTTCTACGGTTTTCTAGTGGCACTGTAGCTACATGGCCATTAATACCGAAGCAGGCCACCATTTGTTTCAATGTACTTTTTGCACGAGTAACTTTCGTAGGGTTCGGCTCATTTTGAAACACCCATACCGTTGATTGTTGCTTCGTTTCGGGATCGTATGCATAGATCCAGGATTCGTCACCTGTATAGATGTTATAAACGGCTTTTGAGTCACCACGGTTATATTTTTTTAACATTTTATTGCACCATTCGACGCGAGCATCTTTTTGCTCTTTTGTTAAGTTGTGGGGTATCCAACGCGAACAAATTTTTTTTACAGCCAAATAATTATGTAATATGCTATTAATGCTGGTCATAGAAATACCCAGAGTCGCCTGTATCTCGCGGTACGTAACATGTCGGTCGTCCATTATAAGTTTTCGCACAGCCTCGATATTTTGTTGTACAACGACCGATTTCGGGCGACCTGCCTTAACTTCGTCCGTAAGCATACTACGTCCACGATTGAACTCACTACACCAGTGATACACAGTAGTTTTAGATGGGGCTTCATCACCAAAAGTTGAAGTTAGTTGATCTATGCACTGTTGTTGCGTTAAACCACGCCGAAAATCATAATAAATCATAGCACGAATATTTTCACGAGTGAGTTCCATTCTTGCTGCGAGATGACATTTAAAACCCGTCAAAAACAAAACACGAGCGTTAATAAGAAAGAAAAAATATACCGGCCAGTACTTAAAAAAGTTCAAATTTTACCATGGAGGTCAAATATGCTATTTAAGAAGATTGTAATCCCGGTTTCCGGATATATAAATAGCAGCCTATGTATCCTAAGTTGTAAACTGTAATCCTTAGTCCCAGCCCAGACACAAAACATTGATGAGCAGAATGATAGATCGTGTCAACTTTAAGTAATAACGGAAGTAATCGTAAATCTTAGACAAAAATGCTAAAGTGTTCTCTCGAAGTATATTTGTTTAACGGATTTCTTTAGTAATCGTCAGAACACATTTCATGGATATCGCACCCTTTAACCATGGAATGTAATCTGGCGTCATTGTACTATTGCATGACTAAGCACTATTAAAGTTCCATAACATAACATACACAACATTCCACGCCTCTTACATGAAACACCACTTCCTCTCCCTAATTCGCCTTTATTGAACGGACTCAAAGACAATCTGCTCAATCGATTGGCAATTTGGCATGCTCAAATCAATCTCAAGTCGCGTCACATCACGTCAATCCCGTGGAATCAATACCGTGCCCGGCAGAGATCGCGCCTCACGCATCCGACTATCGATCGGCTAAATATTCTATTTTATTTCGGAGCAGGTGGCCATGCTTGTTTATGCAGGGTCTTACTTACGCCACAGGCGTGTGTGGATGCATGGATGTTTGGATATGATGCGGATGCATCTTTAACACTGTTGTATACAGATCGTTCGGAAACGATGTGTCACACCTTTGAAGCTTTGTGTAAAGTCGAATATTAATGTATTTAAGTACAACACAGAACTTTGTTTTCACATGCTACAGTATTTATATGGTATGATTCAAACTAACTAAAATAAATTACCGTTCTATAAAAAATTGATATGGAATTGTTGATAAAAATAATTGGAGTAACGAACACATGAAAGTTATGTAATGAATAATTAGAAAAATTCTCAATTTGCTGGCCATTTCAAAGGTATGCATATGTGCTATTCCTGTTTGCATTAGCAATGACAGTTGATAACAGCTAATGTTTCTAAGAATTAAATCTCCGTATCAATACATATGTATACTATATAGTATTACCTAACGCAAACAACCTATCTAAATGTATCTGGTTCTGGTCGCAGACTTTTTATTTAAAAAAAGTAGCTCAAACTATAGAGAAAGATCTGAGATTAGTTGGATAAATTCACACTTAGATCCATTCTGCGCACGTTTCCTAGTCGGTTTAAAGCAGGGACCGGAAAACCCTTCATTTGATTAATCGTTTCGATAGGGTAACCCTATTAAAGTCTTACCCTAATGATAGGGTCACCCTATCATTGGGTTACCCTATCGATATGGAAATCATTTTGAATAGGCTTAACCCTTTTCAATGTGGTTTCCGAGTCGAATGGGGTAAAGATAGCTTTAATATTTACCGCTTACCCTATCATAGGGCTACCCTTTTCCTGTCTCTTTTCCACGCAGGCAGGCGGTTCTATCTTTCTCATTTGAAATGGAACAGGAGAGGTGGCGGCGGAACAAATTGAGGAAATATAAGATTTGCTGTCGTTTATTTATAATTAGGGGATGTAATTTCCAAAATTATTTCTGTTTTATAATCCAAGATGGCGGTTATATACTTTTTACTGAAAAATAGTCATGGTAGTTATTTTCGGTTAATTATTCGGGGTGTATAAATTATATCTGTTTTAAAATTCAAGATGGACTGGTTTCTTTATTATTATTTGTATCTCCTTTGAGAATCACGGGCCTTTATATCCCGGTCTTTTGATAGGCTTGCGTGGGGATACAGATCCAACACGCAGAGGCCCCTTGGAGAAATTTGCTATGTTATAGACCTGCTACAACCCATTCAGGGGTACATTAATAGATACCCGTAATAGGTTCCAGCAGGCGTTGTGGATATTGTAAATAAAATGGACAGAGTAAAGGGCTATGGTATTGAAGTTTGGCTGGTCAAAGATTAGGCTATTGTTATCATTATTATTATTATTATACACGGTGAATCTGAGTAACCCGAAAGATTTCAACCATAAATTCCTGAGGTCATAAGGAGTAATAAATGTTTTATGAATTTAGGTCGATTTCGCCAAAAAAATTTTTTTTTTAATTTTTCGGATTTTTAAAATGCTTTTGAACATAAAAACATAAATGTTATTGGTAAAACTATCAATTAAAATAAATTAGTACATTTTGGCCACGACCACTCTGTAAAGAGTGTAACGACAAAGAAGAAGAACTCTGAAAAAGACGACGGCTCTATGATTTATATGACTTGAGAAGAATTAATAAAAGTCCGGAATTCCTAGATTATGTCAGGAACTTTTCTAAATCTTTTAAGATGATGTGTGCCGCTGCTAAAGCTGATTATCTGTCCAGAAAGATCCAAAATTCCAAGGATAAAGTAAAAACTGTTTGGCAAGTAATCAACGATGAAACTGGGAAACGTAAAATCAAAGATCCGCACTACAACCTACGTATTAATAATAATTTAGTGAGTTCGGACCTTGAAGTTGCGGATCATTTTGAGCAGTTCTTCTCTAATATACCGGTAGAAACAACAAAGTCTCTTCATTCATCGCCTGACGTCGCTGAGGCAATACTGAAAACAAATATAGCAGAGTGTACAGATTTCTTTAAATTTTCATATGTTACTCCGAACTTAGTTATTAAAACATTTAAATCCCTAAATTTAAAGAAAACTGAAGATCTTTGGGGCCTATCTGTTAAAGTTCTACATTCCATTGTTGAATCGATTGCACCACATTTAGCTGATATATTTAACAAATGTATTGATACAGGAATATTTCCAGACATAATGAAGCACAGCAAAGTCATCCCCTTGTTCAAATCAGGATCGAGAACAGAACCAAGCAATTTCAGACCAATTTCAATACTGCCGGCACTGAGCAAAGTTTTCGAGAAACTAATTCTAAATCAACTTGTGTCACATTTTAACCGAAACGAATTGTTCGCCAGAAATCAATTTGGTTTTACCAGAGGTCGCTCGACTACTGACGCAGGTGCTGTTCTTCTTAAGCACATCTTTGCCGCTTGGGAAAAAAAACAAGATGCTGTTGGAATATTCTGTGACCTATCGAAGGCATTTGATTGCGTTGATCACGAAAATCTAAAGAGAAAACTAAGCCATTACGGGATCAAAGCTGGTGCCCTTAACCTCGTCTCATCATACCTATCGGATAGAACACAACGAGTGGTTATTAATGGAACTCAATCTTCTGGGTCCCCTGTGGCACTCGGAGTGCCTCAAGGCTCAATACTTGGTCCTTTCCTGTTTTTGGTGTACATTAATGACCTACCTAAAATTGTGCAAGATAAACATGATATAGTGTTATTTGCTGATGACACATCTCTGATATTTAAAGTGGACAGAAAAGAAAACAGCTTCGATAGTATTAACAGTACACTCTCCAAAGTAGTAAATTGGTTTACGGCTAATAACCTACTTTTGAACGCCAAGAAAACGAAGTGCATCAAATTTACACTTCCCAACGTCAAGCAGATTAACAGCAGCAAGATTATAATAAATGATGAAATAATGGAATTCGAAAATCAAACTGTTTTCTTAGGAGTCACTTTAGACTCGAAATTACAATGGCATCCACATATAGCTACCCTAGCTGGGAAACTTAGCTCTGCAGCCTATGCCGTGAGGCGAATCAGCCATCTAACAAACAGTGAAACTGCCAGGCTGGTATACTTCAGTTACTTTCACAGTGTTATGTCGTATGGAATTCTGTTGTGGGGTAAAGCAGCTGATATTGGGACCATATTTGTGCTACAAAAACGAGCTGTACGTGGCATTTATAAAATGCGCGGTCGAGCATCCGTAAGAGGAAAATTTGAAGAGGCAAATATTCTTACCGTAGCATCTCAATACGTACTTGAAAACATTATGTATGTGCGGAAAAACATCCATAAATTCAAGCTCAACAGTGATATCCATAACTATAACACTAGAAATAAAGATAAGATTGCTGAGCCTGGCCACCGCCTCGGTAAGGTTCGTACGTCTTTTGCTGGGAACTGTACACGTTTTTATAACAAAGTCCCCGCTGATGTAGTGAATTTGCCACTAAATAAATTCAAGTCTTATGTTAAGCGCTATTTGTTGAGGAGAGAGTACTATACTTTAAAGGAATTCATTGAGGATAACGATGCCTTTAAGCCTGTAGCTTGATATAGTTAGTACAATACAAATTGAGAAATTATTAGGTACATTACTCTATGAAGCAGCTTTACTAGTGTCCAGTATTACCTGTTTTTCATTTTTATTTTATTTTGTTTTTATTTAGTATTTGGACACTTAGAGACGTTATACATCTCTAAGTCTTGCATTCGCAAATATTTATATGTATAGATATATATTTAATGATCCTGACGCTTAGAGACATGTACGTCTCTATGTCACTTTTATATTGTAATTTAGTTCACGCATGTAAAATACGAGCACAGAATATTGTTTCTCACCAGACCAAACATGGCTAGTTTTTATTAATTAATAAAGCCCGCCAGCTTGAACATGTCATGCTCGCTTAAAAGGCTCTGCTTATGGTGGCGTCGTTGATCGGGTCGCCACTTTCCCGAAGAAAGGTTGAGGGAGGCGATGGCTGAGATATGCGTCATACTCGTGAACGGGTGCTGTTTGTGGAGACCGGTCTGTTTAGGCTAACTGGGGCAACACATTTACGTAACTTTTTATTAATCATATTTAATTTTAGTTTAATTGGCTTTAGACACAACATTCGGTGCTTGATTATCCATATTTTTTTATTCAAGACACTTGGAGACCTTATACATCTCTAAGTATAATTTAGAAATAGTATGTTTATTGTATACTAGAATCACTTAAGTACTTTTTTTTATATTATTTAAATTCAAAGTTTGTTTCTAACTGTTGATGATGGATTATTATAATTTGGAAATTTATGTAGAAGACACAGTTCAGGTAAGAAAGTATATCAAACTTGTATGTAATTTATTTTCAATAGTCAGATTTGGACTCATCTTTTTTCTTTGGTATTTTTCTTAAACTATAACCTATTGTTGGTTAATCTAACCTTGGTTTGATATGTTTTCTTATAGAACAACGCACTATATGTATTGTTTAGTTTTGATGTACTGTTGTTTTGAAAAAATAAGTCCCGCCGAGTTTCTTGCCGGACATAATTCTTCTCGGGTCAGAGGTGTAGGGTTAGAACCGGTGTAGTTTGATTTTTTTTCTCTCTCTTTTACTTTGACGTGTAAAAGTGCCCTTGTGGCCTACTTACTGAATAAATGTTTGAGTTTGAGTTTGAGTTTGAAACTAGGCTAATTCCAGAAAAGTTTATACGACATTTTAGTCTCAGTCAGTTATTTATCAGTCAATTATCAGGAATGTATGGTTAAAATCTGTCGGGATACTCAGATTCACCGTGTATTGTATATAATTTTTTTATTTTATTTTATATTAAAAAAAATTCATTGTATAATATTTTTGGTAATTTTTTTGTTTTTTTTTCATTTTTTTTAATTTTTTTAAAATTTTTTTTTAAATTTTATTATCATTTTATTTTCGTTATATTTTCATTTTTTTTCATTTCATTTTCGTTTCGTTTTCGTTTCGTTTCGTTTTCGTTTCGTTTTCGTTTCGTTTTCGTTTCGTTTTAGTTTCGTTTTCGTCTCGTTTTCGTCTCGTTTTCGTCTCGTTTTCGTCTCGTTTTCGTCTCGTTTTCGTCTCGTCTTCGTTTCGTTTTCGTTTCGTGTTTGTTTCATTTTCATTTTATTTTCATTTTTATTTTATTTTTATTTTTATTATATTATAATAGTAGATTGTACAACAAGTGCATAAAACGTACGATTTTACGCGAGGCGTTTAAAAGTCGAGTGTAAAATGGGTTTTATGGACGAGGGTTACACTCTAATTTTCACTTCATTTGCGAGGAAATTATTTATCGGTAATCGTAAAACAATTTCAAGTTGTAACAAAAATATTACAATGAAAACAAATATGGTTCCAACCAATTAATTTTTTAATATATTTTTTTGAATTTTTAACATGTGAATTTAGAAATTTTCTGCCAAGTCATCAAAACATTTCGGGGCATTTCTAAACTATTATCAACTCCTATTTTATTTGATTTCATTTATTTAATTATAGAAAACACGCAATTTAAATAATTATAGCAATACTCAGATAGAATTAGCGGAAAAATCATAAAAAATACAGTCAATTCCTATTGGACGGGAAAAAATTTGTTTGTATAGATCAAAGTGTCAGGAATTGATATCAATTAAATTTATAAGTGAATATTGGGCGCTAAGGTGCCAAAAAAATGGTAAAAACCAGTTTTTCGCTTCTAGAGGAAAAACTACGGGTCGGACAAAAAATAGTTAAATGTAACAAATGTGCGAAAACAAAGAGAATGAGCCTCGGTAGAGCAAAATCGGTCTAGAGGATCGTCCGCAATTCGCAAAAAAACACATTTTTTTTGCAAATATTGTAAATTCAATAACTCGTGGTCCGGAAGTGCTGGACAGCTGAAATTTGAATATGATGTCAGTTTTGTGGTCCTCTAACTACAGTTAATTGTTCAAATTAAAATGTTGTAGACTTTTTGCAAACCGTCGACTTTTGCAAAAAGTGACCTTTTTTAAATCGATTGGGAGGGTATTTTAATTTTCGAAAAAGTTATAATTTCGGTTTCTATGCATTAAGGAGGAGTTGAACTACAAATTTCCAAATCTACAGATCATTTGACAAGGAATAAACTTGTTTAAATAATCTATGAAGATCAGACACTTTTTGCGCGCGCGGCAGCGGCGCACTATGGCCCAAACGCCCGATCTAGCTGGACAAAATTATTTTACACTCATAGACTAAAATTGACTATTTTAATTATTATTTTGGTATAATTAATTATTCTGAGGGTAATTGGACCAACTTTTTATGAGCGTCTACCTACAGAGTTGCGAACTGAACCATCTGACGAAGCATTTGAACGCCAATTGAGAGACTTTTTATTGGAAAATCCATTATATTCTGTAAATGAATATATGACTTTGACATCCAATATTAGAAACTGACTTTGAATATATCTTTTGAAATTGTATTTATTATTGTTATATCTCTAATTGACATGTGTGTATTTTTTAATCTGATATTGTATTTTATTATTTATTCTTAGTTTTTATAGTTTTGTGACATTTAAATGTAATTAAGTAATCAATTAATAAAATATGTTTGTTTTCACTGTTTTGACGATCATAATATAAATTTGTATAGGTTAGGGTATGATAGTACAAAATGGTCTTAGGACCATTTTGTACTATAATTTATTATTATGAAATAAATAAATCTAAATCTAAATCTAAATCTATTTGTCAAATGATTTGTAAACTTGGAAATTTGTAGTTCAACTCCTCCTTAATGCATAGAAATCGAAATTATAACGTTTTTCAAAAATTAAAATACCCTCCCAGTCGATTTAAAAAAAGGTCACTTTTTGCAAAATTCGACGGTTTGCAAAAAGTTTACAACATTTTCATTTGACCATTTAACTGTAGTTAGAAGACCATAAAACTAACATCATATTCAAATTTCAGCTCTCCAGAACTTTCGGAACGCGAGTTATTGAATTTACAATATTTGCAAAAAAAAACGTGGTTTTTGCAAATTGCGGACGATCCTCTAAACAGATTTTGCTCTACTGGGGCTCATTCTCTTTGTTTTTTATTGCGGACATTTGTTACATTTAACTATTTTTTGTCGGAGCCGTAGTTTTTCCTCTAGAAGCGAAAAACTGGTTTTTACCATTTTTACCATTTTTTTGGCACCTTAGCGCCCAATATTCACTTATAAATTTTATTGGTATCAATTCCTGACACTTTGATCTATACAAAAAAAAATCCCATCCAATAGGAATTGTCTGGGCTAGAAAGCTTATTCTATCTGAGTACAAGAATATAATAAAAGAACAAGTTTCAGTATTCTACGAAATTTTACTGTTCAATTAAATTGTGCAATATATTTTGACTCTGTTTGGCTGTTGAGCCACATTCTTGGTCTTAGAAGAAAATTTTACTTTATGCCCTAGAGCTTAAAATGCGATTTTATATCGTCCACGCACGATTTAAAGTCGAACTTCACGAGCATGAGAAGTGAAAAGAGTATATCTGCCTACCGTGGATTTTAAAACAGATATAATTTTTGCTGGGCATAAGGGAAACTACGCCTTATTGGGATTAGGTCCAGTTTCCACACGATGTTTCCTTACACCGAAAAACCCAGAATACATTTTTATACGCGGAACATTATTTAAAATAAAAAGCATGATTAAATAATTCTGTTAAGAATCATTATTTTTATTACATTTTGTCGCATATGAATTAGTCCCGACGAAATTATTTTGAATCATTTTAACGGGAATACAATCAACATAAGTTTATTCTTACGATATTTTTTTCAAATAATCATTTTATTCTTGAGTGTCCAGCAAGGACTGATATTGATCGTTTCATTATACTAGAAGTATCGGTGAACGGCGTCACATTTTGCTGGAGCCATTGAAACAAAGTACTACCTATAACTAGAATAACACAAAATTATATATTTTAACACTTCACAATATGCATTTTATTTTGGTTCCTATAAGCCTGGGTCTAAGATTCAATCGACACGAGCCGTCACGCTCGAATGGCAAGAACAAAAACACCGGCACCACACAACGATCTTTTAGCGCACTAACAAGCAATAATAGCGTCTAGATCAAAGGCGTAAGTACGAAAACATACGCAAAAAGATTCTTGTTTGTCTGTAGGCTCGCTCGTGCCGCCATACCGGCAGCGCTTAGCTCGTAAGGTGCTCGAATAATAAATAAGCCAAATGTATTGGTCACAGAGTTTAAAATAGCTTAATCGCATTTGAAAAACCCTATCTGATAGGGAAACCATGTGCTGGGTTGTAACCACTTACCCGAATTAACTGTATTGACATGGTTAGCCTTTCGTTCGGGTAAGTCAAACGATACGCTTACCGAATTGATAGGGTTTTTAAAAACAACTCTATCAAATACCCAATCTAATACCCCTTTAATGGTTACCGGTTCCGGTCCCTGGTTTAAAGCATTCCTAAACACGAAACGTCCGATAAGTATTTAAGAAGAATACTTAAAATTGATGAACAAACCGACTAATCCAATATACAAACATGTATTTCTGTTCTGTTTAAATTGACCCCTGGAACACTACACGGTATTCCTTATAAAGTGTCTCGGTTCAGTGGACTCCATCCTGACGTCATAAACTCATAAAACGTTGAGTACCTATGCGCTTACGCGGCTGCTTACCCAGGAAGTTGTTATCCCGTTGCTAAGAGAATTACCGCTTAAGCGCATTACAGTCTGTTCTTCTTAATTTGCTCATTTCGCATCCTTATAAATACCTACGAGTACAGTATTAGGAGCTTTTGGGTACCTGTACACACTGTAACCTGTACAATATGTAAGTTAAGGTTAAGTCGGAGTAATAACTTTTGAAAATGATTTGTCACCTTTATTTTCATGTTGTGCCTACTCGTAATAAGAAGAATATCCTAGTGAAATATGGTTATTTGGCGATTAGGTGGAAAATTGGTGGTGATATTGTTGAAGACTTGAATTGTCTGAAATGTGGTAATTTAAAGTCACACGTCACTTAAACTAATAGTGTGGGAATTAATCCACGTATTAAGTCCGTATTAAGGTAAAATCAGGCTAAAGCTTAGCGGATTTGTGTAATCGGAAACAGGCGTTTTGTAATAAAAGTCCCTTCTAACGAATTAGGTAGATATACTAAATGACATCGCTTTGCTAATGTGTCCAATTACCGTAAGTTATATTAACAAGAGGATGCCTTTGATTGTATTACGATGATATATTACTTATATTATAACCCAATATTAATATTTATAATCTGATCAGTTAAGTCCACGAACGTCTTACGTCCACTTACAATGGTTTTCTTTGCAACGTTGGTTCTCAGTAGCTCTTCAGTGAGGGTCAATCATTATTTCCTTGGCATTACCATTAAAAGCTCTGAAGGGCCATTGAGTCTTTTTTATAGATCTTGTGCCTTAACAAAGGAACGTAGCCTGAATAGTAGCTCTGTTCTGTTCAGGTAAATAAGATCTTATAATACCAACAACCTGTATTATGCTTTTATATATTTTCTTCCTGGCGTTGAAAAGTAATTCTCAGCTAATAAAGCTCTTAGCTATAAACATGTGGAAATTTAGGATATTGCTCAAAGCTGTTGGTTGGTTTTTGGTACTAGTTTTTAGATCAGACCACTTGGAACATAACACCATGTAGGTTTCAAATAGTTTAAATAAATTATGAAAATGTTACTCACTTACAGTTAGGAATTATTAGGTAAGTGTCTAAATAAAAACGGAATTTAAAATAATTAATTAATGATAACTAATTATATATAATAATGAATATTATGGGACAATCTTACACAAATCGATCTAGTCCCACAGTAAGCTCAATAAGGTTTGTGTTGTGGATACTAGACGACGATATATATAATAGATAGATATAGATAAATACATAGAAAACATCAATAACTCGGGAACAAATATGTGATGAACACACAAATAAATGACGTTGAAAGTTTTCTGTAAATTTAAAATGTGTTTTTCGAACTTAACTTTAAATAAAAGAATTAACTGAAACTCAGTTCCTTATAGGTGGTGGTATACACTTCCAATCTATATCGCGGAAGGACAAAACGGTCATGGTATTCAAAATAAACCGTTTTGATTACAATGAAAACAGCTAGAAAGCTGCACATAGAACATAATCGCCAGTAATCCGACTACCGGTAATGCGCCCGTATCCATGTTTAGCGCGCTCCCGACACGGCAATGCCCGATTAGCCCTCATTACGAAAGTGCATAGCGAATGCAGCTAGAAGATAATTGCCTTCAGGTTAATCGGGTTAGGGCGTGCTCTGTTTCATTACTTTACCGTGAAGGATCAGTGATTAGTGCAATATGACACGTGTGATGATTGGATGCATAGTTCCCTTACTTACGTACCGAAGGAAGCCCATCAGGGAATCAGAGTTTACCACTGTAAATTGGGGTTTTGGAACGAAGTTCCTTATCGGATGTTTCACGGATGGTGGCTAGGCGAAAAAAAGTCACGTGACCGTCACGAAAACAAGAGTGAAGTGAAGTGAAGAGTGACAAAGTGAAAAGTCTGTTTCAGTATTTCGATGGAGTATTTGAATAATGTTTTTCATGCAAACGGCGAGAATTAAAGTATGTGCAATATTCACTCCTAACGGTACAGTTCAAAAATAAAAGTTCTCAACGGATCTTGAAAGGAGTTGTATATAATTGGGCGCGGACGTAAATAAGAAAGAAAGAAAATACATTTATTTAACGCCACAAATACACACAAAGCAGTAATAAACAGTACAAAGACGTCAAATAGGATGCTGAGCATGATGCCGCGGCAATTTAAACCTTGGCGCTGGTTTTCAGTGGCGACCTGACTTATGAGCTAAAACTAAACTAAACTATGACTAAATAGAGTGCCGACACATACGTCATTGAACGATTGCAGAACAAACATACAGAAGAAAGGAAATCCAGAAAAATAAAAAATAAAGTAAAAAAATTAAAGCAGAGCCAATTAAATAAATGATAGGATATACATACAAAACAAACAAAGAAACAGACAATATACAAAAAGGATCGTATTTGATTTATATTTTGTGCCCTCAACACTGAGTTTGCAAAAAGTGTAAGCGACATTTTAATTGAAGGGTTTTAATGTTTTTTTGCGCACGGATTGGGGGAGGGAGGTTGTTCCGCAGCAGTAAAGCAGGTGCTAACGCTGGTCTGCTGTTGAAGGCTAAGTAGTCATTCAGTTGATCTCAATTGTAGATGTATTTAAGAGAAAGTAATGTGAAATCTAATACGCAGGAAGAAGATAAACTTGTAATGAACTAAATTCTTCACTCAGTGATCCAGTCTATTCTGACATATATTACTTACGTTTGCAAATGTTTAGGCCAACACACAGTAACACGCGTTAGCGTGATACGTGATGATTTAACACGAATTCCTTCCCAAAACCACAACACTGCATTTAAAAGCACATGGATAAAACGATATATGACAGGAATATTTTACTGAGCGTGAAATAGGCCAATTGCTTTAACTGGCAAAACGTTCTTGGAACACGTTGCTGCATTCAATGGCCAGAAGTAGTAGTTTGTAGATGGAGATTGACATATTTATCGTTATTTAGATTTAAATTTATGTACCTCTAATTCACAGCAGTTATTTTAAAGTAGTGATATTGTTTTGGAGGAAGTGGTCTTAAAGGTAAACAAATCCAGAAGGATACTACATATGATAAGATTGGATAAATTAAAGTATTTTGTTTCACGGGGGTTTTACCATTTCAACTGCTTATCAACCGACTTCAAGATTTCGAAGCAGGAGGTTCTCAATTCGTTGGGATCTTTGTTTTCGCTTGTTTTTTTTTCTCGGACAATTCGGGCATTTGCTCTTAGAAAGGTGGAGTTGAGCCTAAGTGAAGTCGGTTCTTTTTTTTGTTAAAAATTATTAATATTTTTGTTTATTATAAGTAGGTACTATTTATATGAACTGATTATTTAACTACCTTTTTTGTATACTACCTACTTCAATTTGATTTTATAAAGTATTATAAGACCAACCGAGCTTCGCAAGCGAAGTTCTATCGATATTATATAACTCACTTCATTGGATATTCGTAAGGAATGAGGGTTTCCGCGGTCGAGATTTTCACTATAGTTCTTTTTTGAGATAAGAAAAAAGTTGACAGAACGATGTACAGGGTTCTTTATCAGGCACGATCATAGCTTAATGGGCACGATACATGTCACAACTGTCAAAGTGCCTACGCCGTCATTAAACTTACTTAAATATATTTGTATTTATAGTAAAGCCATTATTTGTAAATGTTATATTGAGTATTTAACATTATTTTGATATTAGTTATATGCACGAAATATTTTATTTTTATTATTGTCAGTCTTGTGAATGTTGCACAATAAAATGCCGAGAGAAGAAGAGGTTTGAAACGGATGGTTCGATTTTTAAATATTTTCTCTCGTCATCTGTCGTTAGTATCTCAGCTATATATAATAAATAATGTTGGATTATTTAATCTGCAAATTGTTATTATTTATTTACAAATGTGAACTCAATCTCACTAATTATGTTAAGTAATCGTTTGTTGGTATGCTTGCAGTGTGTTTAAAATGAAAATTTAGAACAGGTAGGCAACTACTGTTTCTAGGAGTTCTCGTTTGGGTCCGGACCCGATCGGACGTATTCTCTTGAGCGTCCCAAAAGAAAAGGCAACTAACATGTGCAACGGTCTTTGTCGAAAAGTCGCATGTACCGGAATTCCGCCGCGCGCGATCATGAGCCTAATCGCCTTGGCTTAAGGGCAGCCGCGCATTTGCGCGTCCACGTCGGAGGCAAGCCGAACGAAACTACGTCGCCGCATCTGCAACCCTGTACCTCCTGCCCGACCTGCTGAGCTTTGAGATGCAGCAAGTAATACCTACTTCGAAGCCACGCTAATATCCGTGATGTGATTTGGTGAGATCGTTCCATTACGCTAATTGCATGAAAAATATTTTTCTTTTCCTTTTTTAATCTCTCGTTGCCGCCGGGTGTAGGCATATATAGCTGACACCCTGTTTGTATAACTAACGGTACAGTAATTAAACCACTGGTTAAGGTCCCGATTAATATGAATATCTTGAAGTGTTTATGTAATCAGGTAACGGCAATAAAATCACAGTTAAACAGTTAAGACCCCAAATAATATCAATATCGCTTACCATCGCTAGTTCGTGTCACGCTTTAATTCGCCCAAAAATACAGATAATACAAAATAGGTAGGTACTATATCAAGTAGGTATGGTAGCTTAGTACTTTAACTCCTAAGAGACAACACCCCAAATCTTTGAATGATTTTGTTAATTCAGGTCTCAATAACGGACGATAAAAGACGTAGCTGTTGCTAACAACAAACCCCATTCATTTTTAACCGACTTCAAGATTTGAAAAGAGGAGGTTCTCAATTCGGCGTGTATGTTTTTTTTTTTTTTTTTTGTTTTTTATTTTTTATGTTTGTTACTCCATAACTCCGTCATGTCTGAACCGATTTTGAAAATTCTTTTTTTGATTGTAAGTATATATATACAGATCGGTCCCGTTTTTGTCAAAACGCAGTTCTGATGATGGGATCCATGAGGAATCGAGGGAACTCCTCAAATCTTAAAGGCATACATATAGTGATTTTTATATTTTTATCAACAAAACCATCATTTTCATTCAAAACAGTGACATTGGATGAAGTAGAACTGCTGATGATGATCAGAACGGAACTCTTCAACGACGCATAGTTCACGTTTGGCGATTCGTCCTCTTCGCTGTGTTTGTTTAGCAAGTTTAATTGTCAGAACAAATGTTCGTCCAGCTCAAGTTCTGATGATGGGATCCATGAAGAATCGAGGGAACTCCTCAAATCTTAAGGGCTTACACATAGTGATTTTTGTATTTTTATCAACAAATCAAGCATTTTCATTCAAAAGAGTGACATTTGATGAAGTGGAACTGCTGATGATGAACAGAACGGAACTCTTCAACGACGCATAGTTCATGTTTGGCGATTCTTCCTCTTCGCTATGTTTGTTAAGCAAGTTAGATTATCAGGACCAATTTTCGTCAAGCTCAAGTTCTGATGATGAGTTCCACGAGGAATCGAGGGAATTCCTCAAATCTTAAAGGCATACATAAAGTGACTTTTGTATTTTTATCAACAAATCAAGCATTTTCATTCAAAAGAGTGACATTTGATGAAGTGGAACTGCTGATGATAATCAGAACGGAACTCTTCAACGACGCATAGTTCACGTTTGGCGATTGGTCCTCTCCGCTGCGTTTTTTAAGCAAGTTATTTCATTGTATGGAATCTAAGTGCACCATCTATCTACAATAATCCTTCACCGGTTACCCCCATTGAAGTCGGTTTTTTTTTCTTAAAAATTATAATTTAACTATTTCATTTATTCTACACAGCTATGGAAGCACAACTACGCGCGTAGGTAATAATTTTTTTATACCCGCTCCACTTGAAACATGTGCAGAATTGCCCAACGGTTCAAATGTGATACTACAAAGAAATAAGAGAAAGGACAAGGGCCAACTATAAAAAAGATGGACCAGCAAATAACACTTGTTTCCAAACAAACACTACCCAGTGATGAAGAAAAGGTCAGCTATGATACATAGAGTACATAAGTACATCCGATAAATATTTAGAGGGTTGGAATTATTTATTACTACTTATTTACTACGTTCCAACGCACGTACCTAATCAACGAGCAGGTAAGCAAGGAGAAGGCGCAACCAAAACCTATGGTGATTATTTTATTAAAACGAATACATTATATTATGTAGGTAATATATAGCCAACATGAAGTCGAGCCCACCAATGGGTACTTGGAAATGGGCATTAGGTAGCTGGAGCTCTAAGTACAGGTACGAGTATAAGTTTGAGGTAAAATCAAGAGTCTGTTGCTAATTAACGGCATTTTGACACCTATACTTAGACTAACAAATCAAGAATTTGGCCCTTCGTGAAACTGAAACCGTTCTCAACATAAATACAAAAAATACCTAAAGATACAGAGTATAGATAAGTGACTGTGTCTTTATTTTAAGTTTCATCGAGTTTATTTCGTGCAGTGTTTTAGATGTTATGAGTGAATAAGTGATATGTATATGTATTACATGACCTTGTGCCTAAGTGAATAGTGGTTATGTTTGGCCATAGATATTACTGTTACAGCATTTAAAATAGATAAAACGTGCTTGTTAGCAGCATCGCTGCACAATTGTGTTTTTCTTGTACAGTGCCCAGTTTATTGCGACCCGTCGAGATGGTCCAAAACCCACTACCTTACCAACCTATTTAAACTCGACAACAACAAAACCCGGAAAAAAAAGATTGGAGGAGTCAAGTGTCAGACGCTGGCCAATTCCTACATTATCAACACAAAAAAACGTGACTCTCAAGTGAATTGCATATATACTTAGTTAGTCAACATACTATAACTTTGATTCTGCTATTAAAACTACAGAGTGCTAATAATCGTCACTCTCATACATAGGCAAGGAGGACCTATGCCACTTCATTTAGTGGACAAGATAGACGAACCACCATAAGAAATGGACCCTTCTTCAAGCACGGAACCTGCAATAGTGCAATCTAATACAAGTGACAGTCTTTAAATATCGACCAGTGTTTTATACAGTGCTTTGGTTATAATTTAAATAAGTGCATAAAGAGAACATGACTTGTGTCTAGTAAATAGTGTTAAACTGCAGTTTTGTTTGATGTTCGGTGATTACTTTTAGATTACAGTTAGAGCCGAGAAATGATCGTAAAAGGACAAATGACAAGCTGTTAACTAAACATACAATGTCTCCAAGTTATCTCACAACCATGAGGGATCGATCGACGCAATGGATATACTTTGAAATATCGCACTCGACTGTGTTACAAAAAAAGTCAAACCAAAGACATCGGCCAATCAACAATCAAACGCATCTACATTACAAGCTCTACTAGTACCCTTCGACATGGGAGGTAAGGAACGAAGAATGATATCGACTTCTTATCAGTCAGAGATACAACACATGGAAAAGGCGACAAGGAGCGAAGACAAAGAACATCAACTAGCAGCACTTCATCAACGCTCATCCCACTTCAACTTAACCCATCATTCCTCGCATCCTATATTGGCTTCAGGCTGCATAGCCGGTCGATTGTGGGTTACTGCCGCGTGTGGTAACTCGTCCTTCCCCATCCCAGAGCGTGCCTCCTCAAAAATTTGTGCCCCCCGGTATGCCGGCTTGTCCGGAGCAGGCATGTACCTGGCTGGGTGTGGTGCCTATGTTCATGTTCATGTTCAACAGGTAGGCAACTACTGTTTCTATGTTTACTCAATTTCTAATCTCAAAAAGAACGAAGTATAGATGGCAGCACAGTGGCGAGAGGTCTAGCTGTCATAATCCACCAATCATGATTAATCATGTTTTTTACCTCTTGCCACGGTGATGCCATGTAGTAAATAACTCGATTGCGAAAACCCTCATTTATTTAGATGATTTGGGAAGAAGCAAAACATTAAGTAAAGCTTTTTATAATTTCTTTAATTACAAATATAGCATAGCATATAAGTATTCCTAATCAAAATCAAAAGGAATGATATTATAACAATATGAAGGTATTGACATATTTGACATGACGCAAATACATGTTTTTATTCCCTACAATTGAATAAAATTGCATTAGTACATTTAACGATATTGCTAGTTTTAGGGGAGTCATTTCAACCCGTTTTTAACATGTGATGTAGCTGAGTAGGTAATAACTATTTAGGCGGCCGATGTAATCGAAATAGGTCTTACTGTTCATGTCATGATTCTCTGAAAAATTTGCAATCTATCAAGAAATGCAGTTCAACTAAACATTCCGCGTTTGCGTAAAGCTTGTAACTTGCAAGCAGCGGGATTTTTATGTATAAAGAGAGACCGATTTTTCCAATAGCTAACATAACGCCGGTCTAGATACGCGAGGATGAAACTCGAAGCTAATAAGCTGCTGTTTGAAAGAACAACAATTGTCTACTATTCTGCCCATTCCCTAGTTTAAACCGTGCGCTAACAAAATAAAGAGAATCGAGAATGTTATGATGTTCGCTGTTTGTCGGGTCGTGAATTGAATATTGTTTAATAGTTGTATACATATTCCATAACATTTTCAAATCTTTTGATTTTAGTTACCTAAGGATATTGTGTTCAGCTTTTACTAGTGTCCTGCGGCCGTATTCTAACTTTAAAACACGTATAGACACGATTCAACTTCAATACAACTCCAATGCATTAACAACGCAATACAGCTACAGCATAAACATCTGAATCAGAAATATCAGAATTTGCTTGAGAAATATTCCAACGCAACTCCAATACAACTTAAATATTGCTTGAATGTTTGTTGTGTGTTGGAGTTATGTTTGAGATAGGTTGTATTTTTATTGTATTGTAAATATATTTTTAAATTAGAATCCGGCACTTGGTTGTTCCTCTAAATAATGTAGGTATCATATCATATCATTCATATCATATTTCATTGCCATAGAAAACATCATTGATCGGTCGTAATAAACACGCACACCAAAAATGTTTTTATATTTGCAGTAAAATACGTTCAGTTTATTTGATTAGGTATAGATACTGAACTAAGAAAAATAACTGCGACCAACAATCTATAGGTATAATTAAATAGGTAGATAAGGTAGCATTAAAAAAACATGAACACACGTTTACAAATTTGGATACGAATTATGATAAACAAACAAATTATATTCTACTAATGCTTGCAGTTTGAAATGGTATTCAACCTAGTTAGTAGTTCAATCTCTTTGATCCCTACAGCTGCGTTGATGTCACGAATCAGAAACAATACGTTAAGCCACTCGAGCTGGAGCTCGGCATAGTCTACGTTAATTTTAATAACATAATAAATATTCTGTAATAGTAGTAACTTAGAATAGAAAGTATAGTAGTAACACTTGATTGCACTAAACCATACAGTTTGTACAAAGGCAATTTTATAATCGAATGAGCGAAGCATAAGCGAAGTGAGGTTCTTACAGACAACTTCGGATACAACGGAACTGTCAGCTGGCTACCTAGACGTCTGTGCATTTCGATGGCTTTTTGATTTTGAATAGTTGTCGCTCCATAACTTAAGTAACGTTTATCTTATCTATATGAAATTTGTTGAAGTTGTAGTAAAGCTCAATACAGTTTGCAAGTTAGATCAAGGGGTTATGGAGCTAGAAAGCTCGAAAAAAATCATCATTAGGGTCTTGCTTTTTTGGTCAACTCGTTTGCAAGAAAATCGCAGGTTCTCAGTTCGAGGCGGACTACTAGTTTTGAGTAAGCTTAATGTTCTTAAGTTGTACCTAATTCTTGTCATATTTTTTTATTGGCAAACCTACTCCACGGCACTTTTATCTACACTTGCGTAAATATTTTGCACATCCCAAATGTTTTAGGAAATCTCTTAAGAAACATGATAATAATGAGCTTAATTATATTTACTCGTATATAGGTACATAGGTACCACATTAATTCGTGAAGTTATATATTATGTAGGTAATGCTTGATCCCTTAATCTCCTGGATCCGAGATGTAGATCGGGTTTACTTACACATTTTACGAAACGAGGAGCACCATTATATTCTATTTATATACAGTATGTATAAGGAAAGTAGAACATATATCTATATCCCACTGTCATTCATTGCTCAGATTTACGGTCGTTTTACTGTCTGGTATTTTAGCTGGCATTTCCTAGACTTTTACTGTCTTGGTGACCTACATGTATAGTACTTCTAAAATACGTTTTAAGGCGGTCATTGTGTTCGCCAAACTGGGTGCGAGCAAGCGCTCTAATTATAAAGCATTAACACAATGTAACCGCGGTACTCCATCATCAATCTATCTGTGCATTTAGACCCTATGTCGTTGACATAAAGACTGTTATTGCATGAGCTGCATCAGAGTATGTTTGTGGGTGGGGTGTCTCGGTGCATGTATGACAGTTCAGTCACCGTAGCAGATTAATTCGCTGGTTAGCCGCGTGTGACGACGCGCCTTTCTGACCTTAACTTTCTAAAAGAGCTTATCTCCTCAATAATTCTGTCAAGTTTCATCATCATCATCATCATCATATCAGCCGAAAGACGTCCACTGCTGAACATAGGCCTCCCCCAAAGAGTGCCACAATGACCGGTCCTGCGCCACCCGCATCCAGCGGACTCCCGCGACCTTCACCAGGTCATCAGTCCACCTTGCGGGGGGTCTACCCACGCTGCGCCTTCCGGTTCGTGGTCGCCACTCGAGAACCTTTCCGCCCCAACGGCCATCGGTTCTACGAGCAATGTGCCCCGCCCACTGCCACTTTAGTTTAGCGATTCGGAGGGCTATATCGGTTACTTTGGTTCTGCTGCGGATGGCCTCATTTCTGATGCGATCACGCAGAGAGACTCCAACCATAGCCCTCTCCATTGCCCTTTGGGTGACTTTGAGCCTTCTTATGAGGCCCATTGTAAGCGACCACGTTTCAGTTCCATATGTCATCACTGGCTCACTGGTCAAAGACTTTCGTCTTGAGACACTGCGGAATATTGGACAAAAAGATGTGCCGTAGCTTCCCGAACGCTGCCCAACCGAGTCGGATTCGTCGATTGACCTTTTTCTCGAAGTTGGATCTACCTAACTGGACAGTCTGTCCTAAGTACATATAATCGTCCACAACTTCGAGTGTAAAGTCTCCGATTGTAACGGGAATTGGTGCTACATGGGTATTTGACATGATCTTCATCTTATCCATGTTCATCTTTAGACCAACTCGCTCGGAGGCTTTACTGAGGTCATCGAGCATCGTACTCAAATCCTCCATGGTCTCAGCCAAGACTACTATATCGTCAGCAAACCGAAGGTGAGTGATGTACTCGCCGTTTATGTTGATGCCTAGCCTTCTCCAGTCCAGAGTCTTGAAAACATCCTCCAGCGCAGCGGTAAACAGTTTAGGAGAAATAACATCTCCTTGCCTGACTCCCCGCTGCAACGGAATAGGCTTCGAGTTCTGGTCCTGGAGTCGGACTGACATAGTGGCGTTCTCGTACAAACACTTCAGCACTTCGATATAGCGATAGTCCACTTGGCACCTCTGGAGAGATTGTAGTACAGCCCAGGTTTCGATCGAGTCGAAGGCTTTCTCGTAGTCCACGAATGCTAAGCAGAGGGGCAGGTTATACTCCTCAGTCTTCTGTCAAGTTTACACCTCCTTTATTCTCAGTTGCACTTTTCCAGATTTGATATTAACTGATGTGTATTGAATCTGACACTAGTTATTAATCTTATCAGGATAAAGTCAGCCATACAGCTCATGAAGGAAAAAGTGTCTAAGCCAAAATAAGCTCGGAATCAACCTATACGCCAAAAATGTTCATACCAATAGCTTTTAATGAATACCAAAACAATTGATAACAAATTACGTATTTTAGTAATTTGTATAATCGTTGTCATTTTATTTATCCGCTTCATTTCAAATCTCCTCTGTTCCCCTTCAGAACATGTTATTTTCGAAATCAAAATGTACATAATAGTTAACCTTACGTAGACATTAGGCCCTTTTTTCGTACCACCCCCCTCGCTGTAAGGGCATGTGCAGACACTGCAGACTGTTGCTAAGATCTGACTAACTACCTACACTCAAAAGTCATGTCTGTTTCACTCTGTCCTTGTGTTTCAATTCGTGTTGGTCAATTATACGCCAGGCTGGTTTTATGTGCATCAATGTCATTGATGTCATGAATATAAACATTATCTAACCGTTGATGATGCTTAGTTCACGCAATACTATTAAGAGTTATTCTGAATGTCGTTAAATGAATTTATTGGATCGAAAATATTTTACAGATAATGTAATTTATACCTATACACTGACTTTTTTTTATTGTCTGATTATATCTCACATGTATACAAACACAAATATGGATTGTTAAATCAAACATCGGTAGGTGAGAATGTTTTCTGTATGTGTTATAGACCCTATCCATATAAAATTAAAGTTTTGATTAACACACCAACAATTCTTTATTATATAGTAGGGACAAACATTTTACAATTATTATTTAATTAAGAAAAATGCAGTAACTGCAATTTACTATTCAACTTGGGTCTGAAAAGAGGAATAAAAAGATAATCATAGTATAATTATATTAATTACGTTACTTTGTCGGACTTTAACTGAGATACACAGTGACCTGCCTAGAATGCAAAAAGTAGACATGCTCCATGATGCTTTGTTTCCAACTAAATGCATATTTAAATATTTGCGCATATAGAAATTCCAAACTATTTATACCTTGCAACGGAACAAAATACGAGTATGCACGTATAGTAATAAAAAAAATTGGCGATTTTTTTTAGAAGTACTGCTCCTATCCTATCAGGCTTACATAATGCATTTCCATGTATTTTTATTACTTCTTCTCTTTTTTAAATATTGGCTTTGGCTTCTTCTTTCTGGCAAATTATGTCATCTTCGTATCGATGAAAAAAAAGCTCCACCACCCACGCCCCGCCAATTCCCGAGTAAATGTACATTAACACATTGTGCCTATTTAGTAAATCACAATGGTCGGCGTGCTTTAATTAAAAATAGTTCTAAATCCGCAAACGCATATCATGAGGCAATGCGTCAGTGAGTGCATAAACAGCCTCGCGTCGCGCCCAACCGCAAACATCTGCGCGTGGGCAGAGAACAGTCACGTTGCCCTGATAAATCCCATTCAAATGCCGTTGCACATAATCCATCTCCTATTATGATGCACGCTGTTATTGCACTTGAGTGCAGGGCAGTTGTCTGTATGCATCTTAATTGAAATCATGGCTTACTGAAATCCTTTAGATATAGGGCAATATTCCATCTTAGAATATCAAGTCCTGTCTAAAACTAAATACCTTTTTAAAAGGTTTTTACCTAACTTACATTGTTTGTATGTAAATTATGATAAATGCTGAATGAGGGTTTCCGCGATCGAGATTTTCACTAGAAGATGGCACCACCGTGACGAGAGGTGTTTTTGACAGTTACTCTCGAAAAGACTTCTCGTGACGGTGCGGTGGTGTTGCCATATGTCTTTGAGTTTAGATTTGTTAGAATCGTCTTGATGAGCGGATTTCTCTATCTTAGAGGAGTTCCTTAAGTTATCTTCCGACTGCATCATCAGAACAGCTCAATATAAAATTTCAGTTGTAACAGACATTTGAGACTTTCGAGATTTGAATCAGCAACGCTAAATAAATATACGGAGTACGGCTTGAAGCCAAATAAAAGTGTGTAAAAAAACAAGTTTGCTTTCGTGGAAATTTTTACATGCTTGTATGATTCTCTTTGTAGAAATTTTAAATATTAAAAAACGTAAACAAATCTGAGTCAAGTACTGTGCGATAAAAAAGTATTAATATTTTTTGGAAATATGTGACTTTTCCTGTCAAAGGTACATCATTGTCGGTCTTCAGTAGAGTTTATTTCTAATTGATTTTTATAGCAGTACTTAACGCCTTATTGAAAACCGACAATGATGTACCTTTGACTTGAATTGTTTATAAACTAAATGTACATTCAGCAGCAGAAGTAGCTAAGCGGGTAAGGTATTCAAAATGACCTTCACACACTCTTATTCTTTTAACAATAAAGTCGTGTCAAACTTATTTTGACCACCCTACCCGCTTAGCTACTTCTGCTGCTGATTGTACAGTAAATTATTTGAACCTATGACTAGGCCAACTGCTTATGTTAAAGTGACCGGAATCGTATCACTTTGAGACAAGTATGTAGGTACTAATGGTAGGTACCTGTTTTAAATTGAACTGAGAAATAAACCATAAGCCTTAGGGCTCTCATGATAATATCTTTCAACCCTAATTTTAACCGGTAGCTTCAAATGCAGTAGGTATCAAAATTAATTGCCCCACTTGGCTTCAGACTAAATATAAATCAATAAAGTGAAACGTGAAATTCGATATAAGACTTCAAAGAAATAGTGGAAAAATTAAAAAAATTAAAGAATTATTTTGACGTAAATAAATAATGTTCAAACGGACGAGTTACTTATCTGTGGCATGAATGAATTCATTCCCAAGCTGTCAATCAGTCTCGGTTTACATTTACAATCTAATTTTAAATTATGTACGTTTTGTCAGTTATAATTTTCAACTCTTGCGTTTTCGTACTCTACGATCCAGACATATTTGCTGTTGGCGACAGCTTCAGAACTCTTTGGTTTAATATTTATATATTAATTCTTCAGAGATAAGGATCCTAAAAATTTTTTTTATTTAAGGGGCTGACAACAGCTAAATTCCCATATCTTTTTCAGCGCGAGTGAAAGAGAAACACTGTGTTACGATTAGTATGGGAGCTCATTGCAAATTTTGCCAAATGATGAATTAAAAAAAAACTACGCATTAATTGAGAAATATAAAACAACGAAGTTTTTAGTATTAGTGCGGTGGAATTTTGTCCTTAGTTACAGACGTATAAGTCAATAAACTAAAGACATACGACTGTTTAAAGCAAATTTTATGATGTAACTTTGGAATTATTTTCTATCGAGCCGATTTCGTCCAATCGTGTATCGGAATGAACGAAGTTCTTCCAAATATGACGAATAATAACATATATTTTTTTTATATTCTCAAAACAAGGAGTCATAGCTAAAACACTGTTTGAGTAAAGTCAATTTGAAGGTCATCGGGTGTTGTCAGCCTCTTAATTGTATTACCGATGGCCCCGCATAGGCGTCGTTAATATTTGTTAAATGTGGGACCTATTGGTTGAAAACGTAATCAAAAAGATATATATAAAGTTTATTGCTGCAATAATACTTTTAAATTACCACTCTTTAAAATAACATTTATCAGGTATCTAAAAATAAGAAGAAAATACAAACTATATTTTCTTCTTGTTTTAATGTTTGAGTAATAATTTTAGTCAAAGTAATTTCCAATATTAATACTCACGGATAAGAATTCATAGTATGCATTTAGAATAAGCCAAACGTGCAGTTTTCCACGAATATGTAATTTTCAAAAACGACTCGGGCTTTATGAGTTTATACTATCGGAACGATAAGAAGATACTAACAAATTCACATAGGTCATATCAATGAAGCAGCCTTAAGCAAACTCTTGTGTAAATCTCCTTGAAACTTCGCTAAAAGGCGGCATTGTTTACTATACGATTATATATAGGTACTAGTAATATATCTACGTTTATGATATTCGACGGTTGTAGGACGACTCCTTGATTATTTATATTGTATAATGATTTGATAATTTTCATAACGTAGGCTTCGGGGATAATTGGCAGCGTTGTTACTCCAACGCTTTTAAAATTACAGTTGGTTTAAAAAATAATTTAATTACTTAAAAATATTCCAAGACATGCATTACATACTGAAGTAGTAATTGCAGTTCAGAGATAAATGCGAAATACAGAAAGTAATAATGTTACATCATATGCAACGCTTGTAACCTCATCATCGTATAAAATTACTCCGCTAGCCAGCCTAACAACTAGCCTAGTTACTGAACTCAGTTACATTTAACAGCTACAATTCTGTCAGTTACTAATAGAGATGTCCGTCGCGTTGCGCAACGCAGTACGGCGACAAACGGGCGGCCCGGATGACATCACGATATATTCGAATAGCCGAATCGATGGTGAAATCGAACACATGGCGATTCACGAGCCCTTCTATTATGTTATTGGTGGTAATTGTCATGTTAGAGTCCAGTTAATTAAACAATCGATATGTGGCACACGGTTGTCGAAACCAATTCGTTACATTTCATTGCAAGCTGTACCTAATGTGGGGAAATATTGAAATGAAATGAAATACTGTAACAAGTCCTGTACTATGTTCGTAACAAAAATCACAACAATTGGGGCAAACATGACCGAAAATAACAGACTTACAAATTATATTCATGAAATTACAAGCCTGCGAACTGCCTTTCGCGTATAAACTTATTATACCAACAAAATATTGCTGAAGTATTCAGCGGTTAATATAAAACTCGTTGGAATTTTTCATATTTAATGCACGATATCAGATGTTATTAAAATATTTTCGTATAACATTGCATCTGGAGCATTAAATATTTATGGCTTTATTATCATCAAAAGGCGATAAAATCGATGCTCAATGCTAATAAACCGTATCATCCCCTATTTTCGTGTTATTTGAACAGACTCTAAAAATTAAACAACAGCAGATGTTTCTACTTTCAGAGCCGATTTCAACATTGTTAATAAATGGCCGGTTTCAACTGTTTTGTTTAATTTCATTAGCATATTTATTGCGCTCCGATGTAAAGCGTAGCTATTAGGTGTTATTAGATTTAGAAGCCTAATTTAGAATTACCACTAGTGATTTAGTACCTACTCGAATCCTAGGCAAGGTCTCTCTAAAGTCTAATCTCAAATCTCAAATGTACTGTAATGTAATGTAAATACTCCCTTTTTTATAAAACTTAGCAAACGTTGAGTGATAAAACGCAAATAATAATTATAACATCTTTGTAAATGTATTTTAGTTATATATAGTGGTCTCTCCAAAGGTGCCAAGTAGACTATCGCTATATCGAAGTGCTTGTACGAAGTGAAGTGTTTGTACGAGAACGCCACTATGTCAGTCCGACTCTAAGACCAGAACTCGAAGCCTATTCCGTTGCAGCGGGGAGTCAGGCAAGGAGATGTTATTTCTCCTAAACTGTTTACCGCTGCACTGGAGGATGTTTTCAAGATTGGTCTGAAGAAGGCTAGGCATCAACATAAATGGCGAGCCGAGTACATCACTCACCTTCGGTTTGCTGACGATATAGTAATCTTGGCTGAGACCATGGAGGATTTGAGTACAATGCTCGATAACCTCAGTAAAGCCTCCGAGCGAGTTGGTCTAAAGATGTACATGGATAAGACGAAGATCATGTGAAATGCCCATGTAGCACCAACTCCCGTTACAATCGGAGACTCTACACTCGAAGTTGTGGACGATTATTTATACCGAGTACTGTCCAGTTAGGTAGATCCAACTTCGAGAAAGAGGTTAATCGACGAATCCGACTCGGTTGGGCAGCGTTCGGGAAGCTACGGCACATATTTTTGTCCAATATTCCGCAGTGTCTCAAGACGAAACTCTTTGACCAGCGTGCGTTGCCAGTGATGACATATGGCACTGAAACGTGGTTGCTTACTATGGGCCTCATAAGAAGGCTCAAAGTCACCCATAGGGCAATGGAGAGGGCTATGCTTGGAGTCTCTCTGCGCGATCGCATCAGAAATGAGGCCATCCGCAGCAGAACCAAAGTAACCGATGAAGCCCTCCGAATTGCTAAACTGAAGTGGCAGTGGGCGGGGCACATTGCACGTAGAACCGATGGCCGTTGGGGCGGAAAGGTTCTTGAGTGGCGACCACGAACCGGAAGGCGCAGCGTCGGTAGACCCCCCACAAGGTGGACTGATGACCTGGTAAAGGTCGCGGGAGTCCGCTGGATGCGGGTGGCGCAGGACCGGTCATTGTGACACTCTTTGGGGGAGGCCTATGTTCAGCAGTGGACGTCTTTCGGCTGGTATGAGAATGATGATATATAGTGTAAATAATGTCTATATTTAATTTAGTACCTAAACTATACAAACTTTTAGCTTGTTTGTTTTTTGGGCTGGGTCTGTAACTTCGCGAAGTTGAGAGGCTATTTCAACTCCTCCGTATAAATTTTAATGATACTAGATAACGGTACATATGTACAATAGCACATGTTCCAACAAAGATTTTTATCTGTTTTTATAAGAACTCACTCAAAACATAATAAGCCAAGATCTATGATGCATAAAAAGTATCTAGGGTGACATAGTACTTGTTTAACTGTCGTACACAGTATTTGTTGTTGTTAATAAATGAGCACTAACCCCAAATAAATGATATCCTCTAATTTTCTGTTTAAAACACGAAAATATACTAAAAGTTAACTGATGAATCTACATTCCACTTACAAAGGTACTTAGGTAACGTGTGCTGCCTTTGTAAACATTCCTGCTTTCTAGTATTAGCTTTTACTAAAAATATTCCGTTTGCATTCTAAGCCAACCTTTTTTCATCTCCCTCTTTAAAGATTTATTAGCGCTTTTATGTTCCTTTTGTAATTTAAAATAAAATATTAATGAATGACCTCCGCTCAAGGTTCAAGAATTCGAGATGCGTAAGCTTGCTAACAGTAAGTTTACTGAGTAATGAGTCACACGTACGACTTCAGGCTGTGATGTGGTACATGTGAATCATGGATCTTTGAAGTTTTGTTTACTTTATAGTTTATCAATCTTTTGTTGGAAGCGAAACATAAATATTTACATTTGTGACAAATGCGCGCGTTGGACATTCAGAAACTCGAACCAAATGGGTATGATAAAGTTATTTACTATTATACAATGGAAACATACATTTTTATTTAATTATTAACATAAATAATTAAAAAATTAAATTGAATTTAATCACGCTGAATAAATTGTATGTATATCACAACGCACTGATAATTAATATAATGATATACCTAAAAAATGCTGCGTTGAATTATTAAAATACTGCGTTATAGTATTTTACAAATAGAATTTCGTTTTTTTACTGCAGAGCCTTTTCTTAATGCTGCCGCATTTTACTCAATTAATAGTAAGTGCTGCAGTAAAACACTTCGTAATTTGCATTAACACGTTTAATTTTGCAGATTAAGTAAATTATTTAAAATTAGCAATTGGGTCCTTCGAGCCGGATAGAATGTAATTAAATTACAATAATCAGATTATTTAAAATTAGTACTTCACATAAAAATGACGATAACGATATCTATATAAAGATATTTCACATTCAATAATTTCCTTAGTGGATAGAATGTAATTAAATTACAATAATCAGATTATTTAAAATTAGCACTTCACATAAAAATGAAGATAACGATATCGATAAAGGTATTTCACATTCAATAATTTTCTTAGTATCGTAGACCCGGATAGAATGTAATTAAATTACAATAATCAGATTATTTAAAATTAGCACTTCACATAAAAATGACGATAATGATATAGATATAAATATATTTAACATTCAATAATTACCTTTCCGCACGAAAGGAAAATAAAACGAGGGGGTACTAGCAAAACTAGTAAGTACAAATAAAGACTCGGCTAGTAATTTGGCTGCGGGGAAAGTAATGGATTAATGAGACGAGTGATATGGATGGTGACGGATGATTCGCTGGATGAGAGTAGCCTAAATTCAAGAGCCAGGTCTTTGTACGCCCGTCAAATGAGGCAATTAGAATTTTGGGGATTTAGGGTTAATATAAAAATGCGGATCCCATATATGTAAGAATGGTAACAACAATATAGAACTAAAGCACGGCAAATAAAATACGAAGTCCCCAATTAAACTCTAGAACACTTCACGGAGCGACACGCCGCTTTCACCTGGTGAGCCACGCGTAATGCGGGCTCGAGTCCTTTAGAGGCGACTGGCGGCCGTATTCCAGGGCGACACTCCGGTTTCACCTGGTGAGCCACGTGTAATGCGGGCTCGAGTTCCTTAGAGGCGACTGGCGGCCGTATTCCAAGGCGATACGCCGGTTTCACCTGGTGAGCCACGCGAAATGCGGGCTCGAGTTCTTTAGAAGCGACTGGCGGCCGTATTCCAAGACGATACGCCGGTTTCCAATATCTGCGTTGGACAGTACCGCAAACGCTTGACGCCCCTCCGACGCGGTACACGAACGCACTTGGCGTTGGATATCAAAAAAAATACTAATTCCAATCACACCCAACAAATAATCAAACTCAGATTAAAATAGGAAAAAAGGGATGTCAAAATGGATTCTGACAACCGCACAGCTCGAGGTTCACAATCTATCTGTCTTCTCGACTAAAACAAAAACTATTCCAAACTCCTACAAAGTTTGAATTTAAATTTGATGCGAATATCCTCTTTTCTCAGTCGTCAGCTACTTTTAAAATAAAAAAAGGACACATCATATTTTGATATCGGCGCCACCTAACTATAAGTAGACGAACCACGATCTAATCTACCCTAACTCGCGCAACTTGGCCGGTAAACAAAATTAATAGCGCGGATAGTCCGAAGGGACGCCGCGAGATGTAGCTGGCGTTCTTTCGGCATGCTACAGTACCTACTAGGTATGTATGTATGCATCTCACCATACGTAAAGTGTTTAATTTTTTTCCGTCGTTCAGCGAATTTGTGACCATTGTTAGTTTTAACTATTTTTTACATAAAAACTGTACAGCATAAAAATCAATAATCGAAATACACAAGCACTGTGCTACAATTTTTTCCTTTTAACGATGGTTCTTTCCCGTATCCAGTTTTAAATCACGCACGATAATAACAAAGTTGCCTGACAAAAGGACCGCTTAATACCTAAACGTGCAAAAAGGCATTTTACATAAATTTCGCCCAGCTGCCAACCACAGGGAATTGAGAAAGTTTACGAATGAATATACGAAAGCTTTTAAACGCTGGGAGTTGGAAACAAGTCGTATGCAATGTTGCAGCGTATGCTGGGATTATTCCGATCGAATACTGGACACAAGCTAATCAAAAACTTTGAGAACCATTATAAATGCTTGCCTATAGTTATTACTTATATCGAGGTCTCAAACAGACTGGTTTGTCTTATGTTAAGCTCGCCTGATTTCAGTAAGATTTGGGAATGCATAACTGACCGCCTTATCTTTCCGATGTTACGGGTTAGTTTGTTTTTTTTTTTAATTACAAACTAAGCCTTCGAATTGTTTGTTAACTGTGTTACATCCTTTTATTTCCGATTCTGTCCTTATTGCTTTATTCGTACCTACATGCGTTTTGTCTGTGCTATAAGGTTATTTGCTTAAAATAATACTTGTACCTAGTCAAAATGTATAAAGGCTAGTAAATTGCTATATACGGATACACTAATACGAAGCGTAACTGATGAAAGTTAGGGGTGGTAGTTAGTGGTATAATTAATTAATGGTAAAATGCCTAATATGCTTAATTATTTTATCGTGCTCGTTAAGCTGTTAAACGAGTGCCCGCCTTTTTAATCAGCAGCAATTTATTATTGTTACCTTTCTCTATTACGTAACTATATTTATTGTAAATACTTTGGTACCCACATCTAACCGTCATAATTCGATCATAATCGTCATAATCAATAGGTAGGTAGGTACTAGGTATGTACATATCTTTTCTTTTAATTAAGATTAATCTTGCTAATAAGTAGGTGCCTCCGTGGTTCCGGTTTTGTATGGCCGGAATTGGATAATTCCGGTTAAATCAAGCAAAACCGTAACCGGGAGTACGTGTGTATGTCCAACTAATAGACGGAGAGCTAGCCACGTCAGATTTGACACAATAACGAGAGCAACGAAACCACTCTGGTCAATTTGATATACTATGCTTATTTCTAGATCTGGTCATCTGGCAGCTGTAAAGTGGTGGAGGTAAAAAATGCTAACCACTTCAAGAAAACCAATCCTAGAGTTCTGGTCTTGATGCAAAATTATGAGAAATTATATAAACCATTAGATTACCCATATCATTGCCAAAAGATTATGTTGGGGAGAAAGTGTGCCAAACGACGTAAACTGTGATTAAGTTTGTCGCCAACTGTTTTTGTTTCCGTAAAAATACGCAATATTTTTTGTTCTAATGTTAAAATATAGGCCCTGTCCTTTATAACTGTGACAACTTCGGCAGTTTTTACCTATTTTTGTATTACTATTTGCCAATTCAAAAATTTTGGGCCTCCACCCATTAAAAGCTACCAGATGCCCGGATCTAGCAATAAGGGTAGTGTAGCAGTCTAACCAGACGGGTTGCTATCATTATTGTGTCATATCTGACGTGGCCATCTCTTAGTCCGTAACTGGCAAGCAAAGACAACAACTTTGCAACATCCGTTTATTTCAGAAATTCGGTAAACCGTCAAAGATTTGTTCCCGTTGATCGTTTTCCTCGATCATCGACTGGAACTATTTCGCCAACGATTTGGTCTAAATACCGAACGTCTCGCTGCTTCGAATTCTGCCAAGCCACAGCCACCACCGTGACGGAGCAAACGGTACTTGTTCATTGCTTAGTTCAAGATCGTATAATTCTCTTTGCTGGTAGAGCATAGGCTAGACGAGTTCTGAGGCAAGCTAGGGTAACGTGACGTATAGATGGGCGACGACTATACGTTATCCGATAACGCTCCTTTGAGGCTCGACTCGCATGCGCTTTTTGAGCGATGGGAATGACGCCACATTGGATCTGAACTGTAGCCTATAATCTCTAACAATAATTAGGTGATCCTAAAACAATATAATAGTAGTTAATTATAACTTACAACTAATGTGGCCACTTGGCCAGGTTAATAATGCTGGCATTGCTGGCATTCTTACAAATAATAATATTGCCTAGCTATGAAATTAATCATAATTTCTTAATTAGGTTATAGGCTATATTCATTACCTTTATCACACGTATCCATCTAAAAATACCTGCACTCAAAATAATGTAATATCAATTTATTATACCTACGTTTGGTTCATAACTATCTGTTCATTTAAGAACATAAAATAACTAGCAAACACATGAAGGGTGTAGAGTCTCAGTAAATCGTAAAACACAGAAATGGATAACAAAGGGGCTAAAACTAAGCTGTAAAAATAAACGTGCTCTACGATTTAAACGCTACAAAGAAAAAACTTCAGAAAGTAGATGTAAATACAAAGTATATTCAAAAATGCTATTTAATTGCATAAATACTTCCCAAAGGCTACACAATTACAAATGTATACAAAATTCTACTAGTAGGAGTAAGGCATGTTGGGATATTATCAAAGACCACCTTACGAATGAAATTACTGAAATCAATAAGGATGGTACTGTGATCGAAAACTTGACTCAAATAGCACATGAATTTAATAGCTACTTAATTCAACGTACAAGTATTAATACAAGCTCAACCATAAAAAACACAAATTCAAAAATGATCAAAAACACCATATTTCTTACTCCTGTAAGCCACAACGAAGTCAAAAACATTATTAAAAAACACTAATTCCACGGGTTATGACGGATTATCAACTAAAATTCTGAAATTATGTATTGACGAGCTAGTAACCAGCTTTAACTCATCTAATTAATTTATCTTTCGAGGCGGGATGCTTTCCGGATGCTTTGAAATTGTCAATAGTCACACCACTATTTAAAAAGGGAGACAAACCCTTAATGTGTAACTATCGGCCGATATCGCTTATACCGGTCATATCTAAGATATTCGAAAAAGCCATGCATAAAAGGATCATGTCGTTTTTAGAGAAATATCAGATTTTAAAAAGAGAACAAAATGGATTCCAAAAAAATAAAAGTACGACCCTTGCGCCTTTAACCTTATAAACATTGTCATTCGAAATATTGACAGTAAGAAACCGGCAGTTGTAGTGTTCTTCGACATTTCAATGGCATTAGATTTCGTGTCACATGACCTACTAATAAATAAGCTCCAAAATCTTGGGATAAGAGGGCCAGCTTTGAAATGGCTAAAGTCATATTTGAGTAACCGACAGCAATGTGTTGAGATAAGAAACTCTGTAAGCTCTACTACAATTAGTCATAGGTCTTCGTACATTGAAATCAGCCAGGGAGTGCCGCAGGGTAGTGTACTAGGACCACTCCTTTTTCTGCTATATGTCAATGACCTACCAGATACAACTACACATCAATGTACGCTTTTGCAGATGACATATCAATTCTAGTGACATGTAATGATGAAATGCAGTACAATAATGACATTCATAATACTATACAATCTATAATCAAATGGCTTGAATTCAATAATTTATCTGTAAATCTTAATAAAACTCAACTTATCCAATTCCGTAGTGTAAGAAACAATGGAAAAATATTAGATGTCCGATACAATAACACACAAATTAAGGAAGTTGATACTGTA
The DNA here is from genome assembly GCA_947086415.1 of Pammene aurita. Lineage (NCBI taxonomy): Eukaryota > Metazoa > Arthropoda > Insecta > Lepidoptera > Tortricidae > Pammene > Pammene aurita. The sequence goes on from OX352302.1 coordinate 14,100,873, forward strand.
AAATTCTTAGGAATTACCTTGGACATGAATTGTGGTTGGAAAAACCACATAGACACAGTGTGTGATAGGCTCTTAAAATGCTCAAGCGACTTCGCAACATATCTGGTTGGAACACATTACTGATGGCATATCACGGATATGTTGCGTCTCAATTAAGGTATGGACTTCTTGTATGGGGTTATTCCAGTGACGCGGCTAGGGCTTTCATAGCGCAAAAGAAATGTTAAAGGGCAATGTGTGGGATACCCCAACGTGAATCATGTAGGCCATTATTTGCAAAGCATGAAATTTTGACATTGCCGTGTATGTATATTTTTCAAGCAGCTGTTTTTGTAAAAAAATACCCATATCTATTCAAAAAAGCTAAAGATGTATATCTCAGGAACACAAGAAACCCTAATAGACTTGTAATTGATTTTGTTCCCAGTAGTTCCCTTTTCATGAAAAGTAGTTATTATATGTGTATACGAATATTCAATGCCCTTCCCGATAATGTTAAAGATCTCCCTCTTAATTTATTTAAAGCACAACTTCATCGTTGGCTAAAAACTAAAATGTTTTACACTACAGATGACCTATTTTGCATGTTAGATAATATTGTATTTGGTTAAGGTAATAGATAGGTATTTGGTTAAGTTTAGTTAAGTGTACATTTGCATGCTAAACTAGCAAAATATGTTTAAGTACAGATATATGTTATCCTTACCATCTCTTTGTACCATATTTTAAGCAAATAAAGAATATTTTATTATTATTATTATTATGAAATAATATATAGTGTTTCAAAACCTATAAACTTAATTTACGCATCAGTAAGTAGTTGCTATGAATCTCAGGACGAAGTTTAAAGCTTTCAGTCGAGGCAAAATGTTTTGCAAATAGACAGACTGGAAGTAGGTCAGAAGGTTCAGGATTAGGATGAAGTTTTGTTATTTGGGTATTGCCCAGTGGTTTAGATATAATTGGTTAGGGATAGTTCTAAATGTTTGCTTCCAGTTAAGGCAGTAACTTTGAGCAAACTTTACCATAATACCACAAATAGGAAACAGATGTCCATTACAATGAAAAAAATAACTATGAAGGACTCTGGAACATCACGGGATGTGAACCCACGTCCTTTTACCAAAATATTATTTGAGTAAATATCTATTTATCTATTGCTAAGAATGAATAAATACATATTAAACTATTTTATTTAAATAATGAATAACTAACATTGTTCTTCGTCTTTTACAGATCAAATAAATAAGTTCCTGTAACGCCGTCCATCGCGGCTTTAAATTAAACAAGGTAAGAAAGAATCTATTATTTTTAAAGAGACAATTCAATTACTTATAAGAACTACCTCCGTATTAATAGTAGGTTTTTTTAATACAATCACAATTTAGATTCGAAAGTATGCGTTGGTACCTAAAGTCTATATTTTCCGTGAATAAACGACTCGAGGTTTCATCACTCGCTGCACGTACTCTTGGGAAATCATCAAAAACGGTTTACCTTTACAATCTGTAACGATAACAAAGTCAAACGATGCGATTTTATTGTCAGCGGTGTGTAAAGTTCAGTAACTAAATTAATGTAGGAAAAACAATTATATGATTATGACAGCATTTTATCCCTGACATCTACAGTATATCCACATAATTATCTGGCGGTGTTCCATTCCGATTGCTTGCGGAAACTTGACCGGGGTAAATTTTCAAGCGAACCAGTATAACTTGTTCAAGAGATCATCAGTAACAATTGTGAGTAATCAAAGAGCGCTTCTAAACTGGTTCGTCAGAGCTATAAACTTCACTATTTTCGGTAAGCGGTTACAATTACAGCCCTCCTCGAGACAATTTAACGCTTTAGGTAGGTACGAAAGACTGACGCTTCAAAGACACGCGTGGCACAGATCCCCACTTCTGCATAGCAAAGAGACCGCCTCTTATCTCAAAACGTTTCAAGTCTTGCGCAAACTCACGGCGCTCTTAACGACATGCATTTACTAATTAAATATCTAAGAAGACAACCACACGATTGTATAGTTCAGGTAAAATTTCCTAACAGTGTATGATACAGTAAACATCTATCGTCGTCAACCTTAATAGACGTCAGACGATGTTTATTCCCTCGGCCAGCCAAAGCCGTTGTCAAATTATTTCATGCTTTATTACAGGCATAATATCGTGCAAACCTTTAGTTGTATACACTTGGCACTCACCCAATTCTACGAGGAAACTTCAAAGAACTAGTGTTTCTAGAGCATTTACTAAAGGTTTTCCCGATTGTTTTATTTCTTGTTTTAATGAGAAATGTCCGGCGAAAACAGGAACTAATCCGACTATTTTCAATCTCACACTTGTGTTGTTGTGTTTATTAAATGGGGATTTCCTTGAAGCAATGATCAAAAACAGTTTGAATCAACTTTGTGTTGTTATGCACCATTAGGAGCTGCGCTGCATTATTAAAGTAATCGTTATTCGTAAGTACATATTGCAGAAGTCGTCAGCTTAAATAAGCTGTCTATAAATCTCATTCATTCAAGAAATCATCTCGATTCTCACATTCTAACACATGAAACGAAATCCGTTAACCAATTGGCAGTAAAACTGAAATGGATCGATGAAAGCAATAACTTATGAATAGGGAAAAGGGGAGAGAGCAGACATACATTAGCCAGTTTAATGCAAATCGGCGCGTTTATAACCAAGGTTTAGTGCCCGTCTAGAGCGTCTAGACGTCTCTACCCAGGTTCTCTTGCCCAGCGCATCCTCTCCTAACCATTATACTTAAGTGGACTCCAATAACTCATATTTGTCGCGGATGTCGAGATCAGACTAAGATTGACTGAGCCTTTGACTTGTGTTCAAGTGCGATTGGAAAGTTTAGCAAAATTACCAACTTTAACAGTTTTGTCACTGTAAATATAGATGTGGTGTTGTGTTTATAGTGTGTATACACACAAAGACAGGTGGAGTAGTGATATCTATCATTTTTCATACGAGATGTTCACCTACTATTTTGTTTAGGTCATACGAGTTAAGTTGTATGCAACCACATGCCTGTACTATGGAAATTTGCCTCCTAAAAAAACAGACGCCACTAGTTAAACTTTGATTCCATTTGGCGTGTCGTTTATATCACAAGAAACAAAGTTTTTGTAGGATGTCGGCAGTGGGTTATTTTGAGAAATCCTAAAGCTACCTATATAGACGTGAGCATTCCTTATAAGGTACAAACACAGAAGTTTCTCTCGGATAAAAATTGCACAAGGCAATCTACCGGCAAAAGTTTTTTGTCATTTTCGTCAGGTATTCGAATCAAGCGAAGCATGACCAACCCAAAGCAGGTAGTCGCTTAATGCGAAGTGATAATGAAATCGATTCAGTCAGACAAATAAATTGTACCCCGAAAGCGTTGCCCAAAAGGGAGAAAGGTGTTTTAAGGACAGTGACCGTAAATCACCGTATGTGGGCTGCGGGCTCTGCAAGTAAGGATGCGGTCTCGCTGCAGATTTGGAAATAAATACGAAATATATATGGCTTTATGGAAAAAATGTACAGCTATTGTACTAGAACTAGTGCCATGACTGATGGTCTTGCAATGCCGTGACGCTGGTATACCTTGTTTATTTTAAGGCGGTATGGTTAAATCTGGCTTATCAAATTTGAGATGTTTTTCAGATAATTTGCTGAATATAAGATCAGCGTATGGTTAATCGAGTTCTTCGGACTTCATGTCACTAGGTCTTACAAATATGTTAATGTTTTCATACTTTTATATTAAAATTAGTATGTTATCGAATTTTCTCTTCTTGTTCGCATGTGTGTATGCGTTAGTAGCCTAGCGTTAGTTTAATTTAGACTATATTGTTATTACTTGTGAGTTCCTTTAATTGGCTTTCTGTGTTTATTTAATTGTATAACTGTGACTTAAAAGCTGTTGGTTCTCCTTAACATAAATAAAATAAAATAAAATAAAATAAATATCTATAAAATATCCTTAGTTTTGACTGATAACCCTAGGAGTTGAAATTACGGAATAAGCACTACGTATGCCTAAGGAATACGATTCAAAGTCGTATGCGCATCTTAGAGTTGACTAACCGACGCGATAAGCGCTAAGCCATGGCATTAAGACTTATTTATTATCCATACTAATGAGGCTCCGTCACCGGTAATAGATCAACGTGTCCTATGTCAAGATTACAGTCCTTGTATGGTCATATCATAGTCGCCCATTAGTAGTAATCTTTATAAGGTTTGCTTTGTGAAACTTTATAAAGATTACTATTTACAATGTCAACTACGAGCGCTTAACTATTCGATATTATCATTGTAATCCCCCCCATCTAATGATGCCGTGGGCGCAACGACACGAGACAAAGTAATTTATTTCTTGGACTAATTTGAAAAAAAAATACATTTATATATAGATTAACAAAGCTCAGCAGCAAATCTATAGGATGTTTAACGTTTTTATTGGACACTTAACTGGATACGTTCAAACAGCAGATCAGCTGGCATTACAAATATTGTCGGGCTACTTTTGTATCAAATGCAAACTCACGTGATAGCAAACAGTGCGCATGTTACATTAAAGGCAAAGAGATTTCAGAAAACTAGGGTTTCTGTGTTCGCTGACTAACAAAACAATATATAGTAGAATCGCCTATTAGTAATAATGGCCAAACGGCCGCGTATGGAATATTCATAAGCCCTTCGCGTAAACCATTTTTATAGAAATGTCGGAACAGGAAGCTTTACATAATGCATGGTGTCTACAGGATATGTAGCACTATCCTGACAAGGGAATAAGACTGTTGAAGCGCTCGCAAATGACTAGTGCAAGCTATTGGTCACTTTTTAGTTCTAGCAAAATATTGATTGCGTATTTTGTGGCTGTGTGCGTTAAAGAACATAGTTGTATTAGTAGAGATGATGGTAAAGTACGCAAGTTCGCAACATTAACACTTGGATAGTGTGAGGTCCTCTGAAAAAACTGTTAAGATTTTAACCCCGTTCCGCGTGCCTAAATAAATATGTAATATTCTTTATTGCACCGTGCAAACATTTGCACGGTGCGATATGCAGAGCAATCTGTTATTTTTTGGGAGTAGATTGTGGAGATTCTGTATCAGACATACACTTATTAGCTGTTTACGATGGTATAGATCAAAATGAATTTGTTGTTTTATGTTATCCTATGTTAGGCTTAGTTTTCGATCTGGAATTCAAAGGCCGATGATAGCAGATGCTTTTTCAAAATGTAGTGCTTGTGCCAAATGTACCCCTAAGCTGTACCTGTATCAAATGTACCTGTAGGCTTCTCTAGATTGCAATCGGAAAACCGCTAATGTCTTGAATTAACAACTCCATTGCTAGCATTCAAGAGTTTTCATTATCTACTTGCAGGTCGTAAACCACAAGCTAACTTATCAATTAAACGCACTACTTACTTAAGAAACGAGAATAATATGTTTTGATAATTTTATTGTTGAATATGTTATACAAATACTTATGCAACTGACGCAATCATGGCCGAACCGTCGTGATTATTAGTAGTTTGGGCGATGCACCACATCCGGCGGCGGAAAAAGCTCACTGACCAAGGCTATTCAACCGAAGCACCTACGCGAACAAGCTCAGACAGCGGCCATTACGAAACGGATGGAGGTTTTAAGGGATAAAAAGTCCAGTTTCTCCCTAAGAGCTCGCTTTCCACGGAATCTTTAGGCGCGTTAACGGGGCAATTGTTTAGAAACCTCTTTGGTGAGCGCGTGCCGGCTGTTTGGCGGATGCTGGCAGCACGCGTCTTTTGTTTTTTCCTCTCACAGCAACAATGTGATCCATTTTGAAGTGTAATTTTGTGTATCAATTGTTTCCTTTTGTTTTGATTTTACTTTCTTATGACTTGTTTTTGTCTTCTTTTTATTGTTCTCTCTTCCGCATATTTGTCTTGTCATCGTCATAACCCTAGTCTAACATATATTATTGCCCTAACCTGATTCGGATTCTTGAGTATTTCGGAATGCGCAATTATTTTATTCAAGTATGTAGAAACGTTCTCAACCGCAAGCGTACGTGTGACTAAATAAACAACATATTCAGCACATCGTAAACCATACTTCGGCATGAGGTCGGGAATTTACGACTATAAAATCAAAACGCTGCCAATGTAAGAAGACAATGCCAGTATAGCAGTATTAGGATCATACATCCTTCTTCTTTTTGAAAAACAAAAACATCATCGGCGAAAATAGATTCGTCGATCCCACATTGTCATAAAACATAAGATAGGTCTACGTTACAATTGTAATCCTATCACGAAGAAATAAGACACTGACTCAATTAACTTACTCCAAGGTTTCTATTCTAGGTCCGTACATTTATGCTGGCCTGAAAATCTTATACACACATTTCGCTTTAGAAAGCGGGCATATAGTGTTTTGTCATGTGTTTTTGCTTTTGTGCGGGAAGTACACATTTCCACGCCTACTTAAACAGTTTGCATAATATAGACATACTCGAAGACAGGCGCAGCGAAGCAAAATAGTAAATAAAAAGTTATGAACATTATATATGAACAATTCTTGAGTATGGCAATATGAAAAAAATAAAAAAAAAACAATTGCTAACAGGCCTTAATAATACATCAGATTGGCTTGCGAATGTTAGGTATAACATGACAAAATCGCTCATGGTGACCACGATTGTTCAGCAGATGTAGAAAAACAAAAGAACGTATCTATTCCAATTTAACTTTTTTTACATATTCATGAATGGGTCATGAAGCGGCCAGTATTAACTGATTAGCTAAAAAAGTTTGTAATATATAGATACCGAGAATACCTAGTCGGTCCATAAGTTCTGTCACAAGGGTTTTAAGTGATAAAATATAATACAAAGCTTTTATTTAAAAAAATTAGACCTGATTAGAAAGCATATTTCATACAGATTAAAATATAATATGATTAACTTATAATCAAGATCGCGTATTTTATAGATCCTTGTAAACTTGAAGATTGTTGTCAGTCCAAAACACGCCGATGATTTATGAAAATTGTACTTCACAAAAATTGGTTTAGATCATTTTTATAGTTGTCCAGAGTTACAAATTGTTATTTTTATGAAAGTAGATGATTAAGGCATATTTAAAAACCAATATTTAGTTGACTTACAAGTCTGTGCTTCAGCTATTCTTCTCCTGAACCTCAACGTATTTTTCAGTTTTGAGCAAAACACGATGATTTTGATGCCATACATCAAGGTAGTCTTCCAAAATTGCGTATACTAGCCTTCTTGTCAGTCAGACCCATGTTAATTATATATTAAAATGAAGGTTAAAGATCAAGATAATGCAGTATGCAAGACTGAAGCCTCTTAAAATTGAATAAAAATAATGATGGTCAAAATCAACTCGAACAGGGCGCGTGTTTTTGACGTGGTTTTTTATTCCGCTTTTTCGAATGTTACAGGGAATTGTGTAAAACTGCCACAACTATTTGCCTTAAATAATATCGTAAATTAATCAGTATTAAATAGGCTTTTTAATCATATATTGAAATAGTAAGCAACCTCTAACAGTTCGTATTTTACCAGTCCAAACCCTAGTGACAGAACTTATGAACCGACTAAGTATATTGAACACCCCTCGTATTTCAATGTGACGTGAATTGTGAACAAATAAATGTTATATAATCCTACACCATCTTATGACCTTATGAGTTATGATTTAGGTAAGAATTTGAAGTTAAAAACTGTACTAATTATTATAATGAAAAATATTTTTTTTTGTGATTTCGGGGATGATCCCATAGAAAGTTTGTTCAGTATGACCTACCTAATCACCTGGTACAATATGGCTAATTGTTGAAAAAACATCCGTATATTAACCATTGTGTAAAACGAGTATGATTAAAAGAAGTGACTTGTTACGTCACAGAAATATGTTCTCAGTGCAGCAAAATTATCATTAGTTTCATTTCATGGAATTAATTAATTATACTTTTTCGCTGACCAGACTAACACATAAGATGGGCAGTGACCAGCTATAGTATATTAACTGAAAACTGGTTCATCCATCCAGTCCTCAAAATACCTTCTATACTTATATATAATGTAGTATAGGTAGTGTGTCTATAGAGACAGCAGGTTGACCAAACTGTAGGACGGTCGTAATTGAATTACTATTTAAATATTGGTTTTACTCGCCCAGAAACACTGGTTCGGTGACGTCAACCCTATAAATTACTTTCCTTACATTTAAAACAATGGGTATGATTGTATTCAACTGACAGAATATTTTTACCGGTCCAACTGATTCATTTTTATGAACTGTCATACGTAACTAATATATACAACCCTTGTTTGCCTTTTAACTTTACAAAGGTTATAAGTTTGCTATCACGATTAGATTGTAAGAATGTGTTGATGGGAAGGTATATGTATTAGCATTAGGATAATATCCACCCTATAGTGGTTAACTTTGGAGAAAATGTTTTCAATTTTTTAACGCATCTTAGTGGAATCTTTAATACCGTTTTTTACTACAGAATCACAATGAACTCAACCACTGTGACACGAAATGCGTAATCGGAAAGGACACATCCTAGTTTGTCTGTGAGCTCTCGACTCGCCTGAGCTGAATTGTGATTGGAACACCCCTGGGCGAGACAGCTTCCCTGATTATAGAGCACACCTCAGTCGTTAGACTAATAAGTCCGTGCTGGAGGGATTCAAGGTTGACTCGGTTTACGAGCCGACTTAATCGAGTTCCGGGGAACGTGGCACTTACTACGACCTAATAAATATGTAAACAATTTTGTGCGGTATTACGATGAGATAAAGTGCAAATATGTTGTACCTTTGAGCAAGCGCAAAGAATTGGGGTACGTCATTGTTGGATAAAGAAGTTATATCCACACGTGAGGAGATTAAATCTATCTTTGATGGATCAGACCAGGCTTACTACAGGTTTTGTTTTTTCATTCATCAGTATTCGACTGACATTAGGTACTAAGCCCACTTTCTGGAAAACCGGGAAAAGTCAGGGAATTTCGCTAGTCATGGAAAAGTCAGGGAATTGTCAGGGAAATTTAATGGAGGTCAGGGAATAAGAATGGCCTCTGTATGTACATAATAAAAAAAAACAAATTATTAATTTTACCATCTCCAAACATTATATATCTATTATAAAAAGGAAATTAAAGACTTGCAAACTTAAATAAAAATGGTCATGGTGTTATCCCACAGAAACGCTTATAGTGAGCGTGGCTTTTCCATCAATAAAGAGTTATTAGTGGAAAATCTTTCGCAAGAGTCTATAATAGGCATGATGAATTTATTTCATGTATGGTATCAATCGATTGGTATCGATCGATTTTGTTGTAAGGATAAAACGTCTATATGGGGCTAATTGCGTCAAAGCAACACAAAAGTCAGAAATGAGATTCAAAATCTGTCACTCGCTTTTGTTTCTCAAAATGCTCCTAACAAAATGATATGCAACAGTGACGTCACGGTTGCAAAGTCGCCCTGTTTAAAGTATGTAAAAATTATGAAATTGCCATTTTGACGTTAAAATATTGCGTTTATGTATATGGTTGCTGTACAATTTATTTTACGATAAAATGTAAGAAATCGAATGCTGTCATTCCTTTTTTTAATTTCTTACTTTTAAAAATTCGTAAAATTTTAGAATTTTGAAGCATTATATCTTTGAACTATTTCAATTGATTTTTTTAATTTTCACTTTATTTGGAAATAAAAATGGTCATGGTGTTATCCCACAGAAACGCTTATAGTGAGCGTGGCTTTTCCATCAATAAAGAGTTATTAGTGGAAAATCTTTCGCAAGAGTCTATAATAGGCATGATGAATTTATTTCATGTATGGTATCAATCGATTGGTATCGATCGATTTTGTTGTAAGGATAAAACGTCTATATGGGGCTAATTGCGTCAAAGCAACACAAAAGTCAGAAATGAGATTCAAAATCTGTCACTCGCTTTTGTTTCTCAAAATGCTCCTAACAAAATGATATGCAACAGTGACGTCACGGTTGCAAAGTCGCCCTGTTTAAAGTATGTAAAAATTATGAAATTGCCATTTTGACGTTAAAATATTGCGTTTATGTATATGGTTGCTATACAATTTATTTTACGATAAAATGTAAGAAATCGAATGCTGTCATTCCTTTTTTTAATTTCTTACTTTTAAAAATTCGTAAAATTTTAGAATTTTGAAGCATTATATCTTTGAACTATTTCAATTGATTTTTTTAATTTTCACTTTATTTGGATATATTAGTAATTCTGCATCCTTTATTAGGATATATTTATCATTTTGCATCCATTCAACTTAATTTTATTACAAAATTCAACATGTGTCATCATCCCTATTGCGCAAAGACGCGTTTATGACGCTATATCCTACCACGGCGGTATAGACAAAATAAATATTGAAAAAAAAATGAACCACGTGGCTCGTAATTTTGTGTAGCTCCTCCGTGTATAAGCAGTGAGCCTTATACACGGAGGAGCTGCACAAAAAGTAAGAAAATTTAAGTTCAGAGGCGAAAATCAGAGCAGAAAAAAGGAAAACTGCGAAAATGGTCAGAGAACTAGAAAAGGAAAAAAAATCTCGAAGGAGCTGCCAAAGAAGTTACGTTATTGGTAAAACAGATTACCAAGTTACGATAATTTTTGTTATTATTTTTTCAAATATAATAAACATGATAACTGATTAAAATTTTTAACAGACTTCAAAAAATTAGGTTTCTCAATTCGTCGCTTTTGTACCATAATACGCAAAACGTTGAAGTCTAGTACTTACTAATACGATTAAGGCCCGTATAAAGTGTTCCTTTTAGTATTTCTCGCTGGATTATATTATATTATATGATGCATTTAATATCCAATAAATTTAGTAGTCAGAGGTAGTACTATTAGTTATTCTGTGTCAGAGGTACTGTTTCAATTGGTCCTTCATGTACAGCTTTTAACAAAAATGGTCAAAAATTAAATACTGTCTGATAGCAAATTACAATTTTTAAATACAATGCAGCAGATAATGGTGCAAAAACTTAAAATTCTAATTATATATTTTATACTTATTACAATTAAGATTATGGTCAGGGAAAAACTTGAAAAAACGCCTGGAAAACCGGGAAAAGTCAGGGAATTTTGGTTGTAGTAAATAGTGGTCACCCTGTAAGTATTTTACACTAGATAATATGAAAATACTTGTCAGTCACATGTTTTCTGTAGAAAGGGCCTACAAATACTACCTAAGTAAAAGTTACGTTAATACTATGTTTTTCTGCTAAATGGCGTGTTTGCTTTGTTTAATTTGCAAACACGCATTATAATCCTTTTTAACTTCCCGAACAGATACATTACCCAAAAGTTTGTAACACATACTGTCTATGGGTTACCCGGAAAGGAATACATATGTTTTTTGAATAAGCAAACACGAAAAACGGGCATGTTTTGTTATGAATTCTGAATCAAATACAGAAAGGCTGTTCGATGAATGATCGGCTGTGACTCCAAGTTAACATACCTAGATAGGGGTGATAATTTTTCGGGTTAGATTTTTCACCAGATTTAAATATAAGTGTCACCCTCGCAACTCTATGGCTGTTGAGGAATTCGCCAGTAATGATACTAACGAATGATATATCGATTCTGAAAACATTATCTTGTATTTTGATATTTCTTCAAAAACTCCTTCGTTTATATGTGTAAGCCGAGAATATTTAATTAACTACGTACACCATACCTTATATTACTTACACTATTTAACTTTTTTTAAATTAGCCTCAATAAATAAATTGAATTCACGCGTACATGCAGGCAGACGCACGCACGGTACCTAGGTACCTACCACGTGCTGCTTCCAGTGCTGTAATTCTGGAAAATGTCACACCTTTTACGACGCTTCGAGCACATGGGGTGAAACAATGGGCACGCTGGCCTTTAGCCGTACAATGCAGGCTGGGTGGGCTTTATTGTGGCGGAGCCGAGAATACGGGCTGCAAAAAACCGTCCGATATTCGCGTGTTAGTTTGTATGAGTAATGAGGTCGAAATCAAGTTAATGCCCACTTTGAACCCCAGATAACTATCTAAAATTACAATGACTAGGTTAATATCAATTTAAGAGAGGCCAAAATATAAGTTTCACGCAAACCATTTGAATAAATTATTATCGATATTTTTTGTTGCTAAATTGATTCATCGGCACCTTATTTCCATGTCATAGTGCGAAAGGAACAACTTATTATAAAACTTTCTAGTAATATTTATTAGGCATGAATAAGGATTCAAGTCGAACATAACAACCCTACAAACGCTTCTAAATATGTAATATCACACAAAAGTCACGTCGGAACGGCAGCTGTGCTTTCACACGGTGGTTGGAAAACCTGATAAATACACCCTCCAAGCTTTGTGGTATTCAATTAAATATGCACGACCTATCCATCGCTATAAAACACTTCTAACAAATGTGATCACAATGTGAACAGTATCGGTAGTCGGTCTAAGACTAAGGCATATTTATAGCACCTCAATACTGGGAACTCTGCGTTCGTTGTAACAAAAATACAGTAAGCTTAAAAGGCGCCTATATTATCTTACGGCGTTCTTCTTCCAGAAGTTCCCCGACATTATGATGCACGCGAGCGCAGGAGCGCACGGGCACGTGACTTCCGCTGTTGAAATAGACTTGCGTCTTCTTTCGACGCGCCCTTACAGTAACCTCACCTTTACGTCGAATATTGTTACTAGCCTTTTCCCGCGGCTTCGCCCGCGTACTATAAGTACTCAAAAAGGATACAATGTTGATTTTCAGACTTTGTGACCACATTTGTCCCTTTTGGGGGTTGAATTTCAAAAAACTTGAAACACGTGTTTACTCATTTATCGTTAGGAATACTCCTGTGAAGTTTCGAATAAAATAGTCTAACAAATCTTGTTTCGCCATACAAACTTTGGACCCCCATTTTACCCCCTTAGGGGGTGAATTTTGAAAAATCCTTTCTTAGTGCTCCCCTTGACCTTATAAGGAACCTATGTGCCAAATTTGAAATCTCTAGACCCAGCGGTTTGGGCTGTGCGTTGATATGTCAGTCAGTCAGTCAGTCAGTCAGTCAGTCAGTTTCTTCTTTTATATATATAGATGAATATTTCGGTCACATGCGACATTTCTCTCCCAACGTGCATCTACTGCATGTTTGTACAGATTAATATATGCTATGCGTAAGAGAGAATTATGAACTCTGTTTTTCACAGACTAAGGTTACGTTTCAAAAGCAAATATAATGAGATGCCGACTCCCAAATTGTTTGTTGTTCATTCCCTTTAGAAATATTACTTGCGGCCTTTTCAGGACAGGTTAAAAATGGCGGAAGCGTTTATTTGCTATCTATCAATCACTCTGTCTTCTTTCGCTTTATATCTTTTATCGTTTACGGTGTTTTTTACAAGCATCCCTATATTGCGATATCTCTATTTGTTTAATACCCAAAGATCAACCAGCTTCGTTTCGACGAATTTCAAAGTATAAAGTTCCAAATCCCAGTATCAGAGAGGTTTCTGAGTCCAGTTTGAAAGCACTCGTTTAAAATGAAATGTTGAATCTAAGCTTTTCTAAAATTCAGTGAAACGGAAAATACTGGAATATTTCGAGAAACGCAGACTATTTCGGTTAGAGCACTCTTTCAAGTCGAGAGTTCTTCTTTTGCCTGCGGGTTTTACGTAAAATGATGTTGTGCCGACGGTGGAAAATCTAGATATATTTTTAAAAAGCCGTAGGGCTTATAGCCACTCCTTGTAAACGTTTCAAGGTATTAACTCGTCGACTGACTTTCTTTTCTTATAAAAATATTTTTAAATATTTCTCTTTTTGTTAACATTTACCCGTATTTTTTTCGAACAGCTGATTCTTTATTATCCCGCCTTACTCTAATCAGGTACCAATTATTCACGTTATGACGTCCCTGATTACCAGCTGACCCAAAATCACCGGAATGTAGTACCGTCGCAACGCCACCGAAGTCAAAGCTTATGAAAGTACTGCAACATGACATTGTGAGCCTCGAAACCCAACGACATTCCCTGCGCAGCACAAATATAATTACTTTGCCTCTATACTATCTGATCATGCCTGTTTCCGAACGTAATATTTGCGGTAATATGAAGTAATTATTTGGGACGAAATAACTTAGAGAAACTTGTTCAGTTCAGATCTAGATTCAAGATGGTATTGAAACGTATAAATAGTAGCGTGCGTAGGATTCTAAATAGGTCATGTAATCATGTTGCTAGTGGATCTTACAAAGGCAGTATTTTATGCAGAATATCAAAACACTGGCAACGTGCCGGAATATAAAAAATATTCTTCAAATTGGTACCTAATTTTAAAACTGTGGCTGAGTTTCATTTATTTTGAACGCAAATGTATGTCAGCGCTTAGCTTGTTATATTCGGCATATAGGTATAATGATTTTAAAATTATTTGATTGCCATTATTTTAAATTTTAATCTAGCATGGATTATGGAAGGTGGGTTTTGAACCCCGAGGGACGGAATCCGTAAAAGCATCATAATCATCGAATCGCAATGTAAAAATGCTGTCGGGCTGGCACACTAAACACAGTTGACTTATTCAGATTCAACGCATTGGGAAAGTTTCACTTTGCCACGTAATTGTTCCCCAAGTACCGAGGGCTCAAAGTTTCCCTTTGAACATTTTTCGATTAAGTCCCACCGACGCTCCCCTAACTTAGCAATTCTTTTTTACTTGATAAAATACACATTAACGAGGTTTCACGTAGTCTTTGTGAATTAACTCTCGATTGTCAAGATATTTTCGTGTGTAATAACTAATAATTCAAATATTACCTTGGCATTTAATTAAAGAAACTTGAAGTCTACTTTAGGAAGTAGGTACTTGAATAAAACAAACGTCCTCTCTAAGAAATTAATTACTATTTTAATTGAATTTGCATTGAAATCGTTCTTCAGATTCTATTTAGAAACAGAATTTATAATAAGTAAGAACACTAAGAGTTTATTGTCATAACTGTTTGAATAAATCTAATTCAAGCCAGCACAACTTCTTTACTCTGAGTGGGCATTACGTGCCCTCGACAAGTAAAAAGGGTAACTTTTACCCGGGGCCAAGTAGTGCGAGCTGTATGTTGACAAAAGTTGTAGGCATAAGTATGTATGTGGTAGACAAGAGATTTTGTCGGGGGAAAGGTCCATTATGTCGACCCTCCGTCCCGGGCTTGAGGGCTTTGAGAGTCTGATTGTAACACGCTTACCATTCCGCTTTGCGAACCTAAATTGATATCTCTGCTAATTTCATAACTTTGCAGAGGGTATCCGCCGTGATATCTTTCAGTAGATTTGTTATCTTTGTCAACGAGATGCTATTCGTGTCGCTGTTTACTTATCCTTAGTTATATCAAGAAAATATCTATTTATAGGTACGTTTTAACTGCTAATTTTAAATAGTCTTGATTGTCGTGACATGGCATTTTCAGAATTAGAACAGAAAACTAGGTGAGCGCTACTCATTTATTTATGCTTACTCAGCAATATTTACAATCACCATCGTAGAAACTATTTGACAAATGCAATTTAGTTGTTCCAGTTATCCATTGTTGTTATTTTAAAAATATTACTCAAACAACTGTTTATGATTTTTACTTTACCAACTATGTATTGAGGTTTAATGTTAGTTTAAAGCAATGGACTGGCCACTGTATTTATTACTTTCATTCTTAGTAAACCTATAAACTTTCATTGTTTTACATAAATTTTGTTGTCGTTTTAACAATGAAGTAACACTGTATCGGCATCATCAGTTACGGCTTATTTTACAGGGTTTTTATTTATTCACTTAACTACAATGCATTATGCTATGTCAGAAATAAATAATTCGAAAAAAAAACTATTACTTAACTTTTAATTAGAAAGTTTCCATCGTACACTCCTCATGGTCGACAATACGGATAACTGATACTTTCTGCATAAATGCATATACAGTAAAACACGCTTAAAACGACTTTGAAGGGACTCAGCCATAATCGTGTCTTAAGCAGGAAAGCATATTATGCGGGACTGTTTTGCGAGACCTCAAGTTGCAGGGACTGATATAAAATGGCGTACTATGCGAGATATCGTATTAAACGTGATCGTATTAAGCGGGCTCTACTGTATTATGTGGATGCGTACCTCGTACATATGACATACAACAGTTTCAGAGCGTATTCATTGTAAAAATAATAGCATCACGTTGACGAAACTTCAACTCATACATAAGTACTCTTATAAGACCCCTGTTTGCTGTTGATAACTGCCTCATATTGATAGGGTGACGAACACCATCAGTAATGATTACTTCTCGGCTCTCCCTTTCTCACCATAACGCCAACTTTTAATCTTGACAATCTCTCTTGTTGTAATGACCCTTGTCTGGCTAAACATGTTGACAGCGTTACCGCAAATGCGTATAGGTACTCGTACTTCAGAACAGATTTAAGCAAGTATTATTCGAATATAATGAAATAAATATGCTATTTAATTTCAGATTAAGTCTTTTTATTGTATTTTCCAATCGATTTGGAATTTATTTGAGGATGGGTGATCCATCGATGAGATGTACAGGAGAGAATGTGCATTTTTTAATCATAAAAGCTTCAGAATTGAAATATGCTGACATGTTTTGCCTGCTTGCCCCGTCACAATTTCCCTCTGCTAAAATTCTCTACGTTTGGTGTTTTAATATTAGTATCGCGTCATATTTTGCAAGGGAGCTGCCTTGGCCCCCGCCCCTTGGGATCTCCGCTCTTTGAGTAAAATAATCAATGACGCCCAAATTCTCGGTACTGGAATCAAAACGGTTGTATTAAAATAATGAGGCAAACATCAAGGGAATTTCAGAGATGTTTCTTTTTAAGTTATTTCTAAAATTTGATATTCCATTCCATTCAGTGATATGTAAAATAAGCATTTAAGGTAGAATTCACATTTGAGTTGAGTCATTTGACAGCTCGTTTCCAAAAAGTGCTGTCAAATTATTCCACTCAATTGAGAATTCTACCTTACGAATGTTTACTTCTTACCTAAATATGTATGTATTTATTTATATGTGTATTAAAATTTAGGCCAGTTCTGCAGTCGTAGGTAGGTAGGTTTTAAGCTGCAAGATAACTATTATTGAGAAAATCAAATAACCATAAACTTTTTTACTGTAAGTATTTGAAATATGGATCACTGGAAGCTAAACTGCGAAAAGTCCAAATTTGGCAGATATAGTGATAATATAAATCAGCACGGAACAGGACCCCAGGACTTGTTGTCAAGCTGTTATAACAGCCGAAAAGCACCCTTGAGTTCAAAGATAAAACAACATTCATTAATGTATAAAGACAATCAATTTACATAAGTAAGCACTCAAATTATATTTTTAATTATACTTTTTTCACTTTTTCGCCCAACTTGTCAAGGAGCACAATTAATGCCAAAATTGCTTCGGACTTCTTCAAAATAATTGGAGAGGATGTCTGCGTCGAAATTTTCGCAGATCTTGTGTGCCGAATCATTTTTAATACCTCATTAAATCGGTCAAAAGAATTATCACTCATACTCTTTTTATTATATCTTTAAATATTTATCTAAGAATTTGAAAAGGTCCGCACCTAACCAACATTAACTTTCTTCACGATCATTAATCATCACTTTGTTTTACCTAAATTTCCTTAAGGAAATCTACATCAAAGTCTGATCGTAATAAGACAGGTCAAATTGAGGTTACTTCCTCAAACTGTGAAATGAATGCGTTCAAGTTCCGATGTCTGGAAGTAATTTCTTAAAATAACATTGCCTTTCAAGTGTCTAAAAGTGTGGTGTACTCAAAGGAACGTAAGTAATATATGTAAGTGTATTCCCTGAAGTGCCTTTGCGACAGAGTAAGAAACGCATTGTACGGAAGTTAGTTAGAAGCGAGCGCGGGGATAGTGTAACCCTTTTTTAAATAACTCGTATGAAGATGAGGTCATAGAGTAGGTACTAAAACGGATAGAACTCATCAGAATACAGAAGTATATACTAAAAGTATACGAGTACTACTATAACCAGCTGCGGTAGATGCAATCTGAATTGATATTCATGGTCAAGAGATTGAATGTTATGAGTGTTATGACTGAATTATGGCCTTTTGACTGATTCGTTAAAATAAAGTGGGTCATTGTTTGTAATCCTAAAATTGAACTTTATGATACTTTTCAATCTTTATTGTAATTAAGACCTTTGGTCACTGGTTGGTGGCGTACCTACGCTGCATCACGTTTCAATGTTGCTGTCTTCACGAGAGCTCACCAGCGCGAGGGATATATTATGTATTGAAGACTGCCTAGTACCTAGTTAGTCCTTAAAGTGACAAAAAGGTAGTGGTAGTAGTGAATAGTAGTATGAAAAAAAAATCTTCTCTTTCTAACACATGTTGTCAGGACAAACATTGCGTATTTCAACCACGGTTTAACACAATATCCTTGTCCTAGACGCTAAACTTCATAGGGTGCATTATGTTTAAGGAACATGTTCTAAAATAGAACGATAACCAATTGCCCTTAGGTTTTATTCATGCATGCTGAATTTCAGACGAATGTTTCCAATGAACTAGGTGTCAGCAAATTTTGCCTTTTTGTACTCACAAGTTCCTATGCCTAAACTACCCGGTCGCTAACTGCTATGCACTCGCGTCCGAAGACGCCGGCAGCATTCTATTTGCGTTCGATCATTATGCGGCAGCACGCTTCTTTAACTGTGTAACAGTACCCGGAGAGTTTCCGTTCGCCGTCTCGCCCGTTTAATAGGCCCTGTGTGTAGTCATTTGTCAAGTTTGCACGAATTCGAGAAAGGGTGGCCCTCAGTCCCTAAGGAACAAACTTGTGCGATGTTAGTTTTCTAATGATAGATATTAAAGTGGTTTGTCTGTTGCATTCGTTATAGTTACGTTATAAAAGGTTACTTGATATGTGCGTGATTCTGTACACCGTTTATTAACAAGGGCTCCGTCCTGGTGTCCATGGCATGCAACTGGTACATTACAGATTTCATATCAATGAAATAACCTGGTTCACCTTGGATCATCTTATGTCTATAGATGCGCAATTGCGCATTTAGTTAATCAAAGTGATAAGCTATAATTATGGACTCTATGTTACGTACTTAAAATTTCAACACATCGAATCAAGCCTCAGTACATTACTTACAAATTTTACCTGTCGAACTTAGATAAAAAGACGGAGAAAGTCTTTCTTCAATTCAGTAAATTTTTTTATTGTTAAACTTCAAGTTATTTTTGGTAGCCAGTTCGCTGAAGTGCCATGGCATCAATTCGTGCCAAGTTTAGAAACAATCCTCCTGTGACTCGTCTCGTTCTAGTATAATTGTCGGACTTTACATTCGCATACCGAATTAGACGTCTATGTTTAGTCCGGTAGGGAAAAGAGTCCCAGTTATGCAGCAATAATAAATGTATGTTCTGAGCTAAGGTTTCTTTACTACTCAGGTACATACTGATCAGGTCTAAACTGTTCTTGTTTATGGTGAACTTATCACCGGCTTATCGCTTTTGAGACAACCGTGCACTGCCTAAAGGTATAAACTCAGATTTGGCCATTTGTGTCTACGTCAGATATTGGGATTTGGAATCAGGTTTCCAAGCGGATAAACACTACTAGGAAGACGATAATGAACGATTTTTCCTTTTGTTCAACGAATACTAAACTAGTATTTTTTTTGTCCACAGCATGAGTTTATGAGTGACGCACGGGAGATGGGGGGCGCGCGGTTCGTCGCGTGCGCGCTACTGCTGCTCTGTCCGCTGGCTCTAAGTCGCCACGACGAGGACTTCGCCTTCGACAACAGCGAGGAGTTCCAGGTAAACATCTACACATCAAGAAATAACACTTACTGAACCCTAGCTGTAGTGGGTCTAAAACCGAGAACTCAAGGCACAGACCCATTAAAGACGAAGAAAAATGGAATGCCTTTGATTATTCGTGAATTTTACTCCGCCCATTTTACCACTAGTGGAGTGAAAATCCCGTTTGTGTTCCAAACGGGATGGATATAGTGTTGTAACGTGAGTCCCATAATTTGCCGTACTGAAAACTCTAGAACGCCATCGATTATTTTACTAAGGAAAGAGGATGGTATCTAAGCTAGTCAATCAAACGCGCGACATTCGTTCTGGCAAAAATATTCAACATGTGGTACGGCACCCTTCCCATGTAGGTATATAAATGTCAGAATCAGAGCTCGGAATAGGTAGTGCCTATTTACCTAAACTTCGCAGGAGGACCTAACTAAGAGTGGTTACAACCACCAAAAAATATTATTTATTTTTATTGAACGCGGGATTTTCCGGGATTAATAAGAGTACATAATTGAAATAAAGGCACACTCGGGGTCAAATTAATAATGAAATGATATTATATAGTAGTTATTATAGATTATAGATGTTTATACGTGTATAGTACAAATTTGTATACAATAAATGTTTTAAACGTATGATAATGAGTTTTTATTTCCATTACCTCGTTACACACATACACATTGCATTTTTGATCGATATTCTACACAGTGCGTCATATGCCACGACACGCATTTTTCGGCATTAAACTATTGAATTTTACTAATAAATTGACCCCAAGTGTGAATTAGTGTAGATTATGTACTCTTATTAATCCCGGGAAATCCCGCGTTCAATAAAAATAAAAAATATATTTTGGTGGTTGTAACCACTCTTAGTTAGGTCCTCCTGCGAAGTTTAGGTAAATAGGCACTACCTATTCCGAGCTCTGGTCAGAATACCTCGTGTAATCCGACTACTCTACGATCCATATCCGAATATGTGTAATAATCACTAGACTTGTGTAAACTAAACACACAACAGCATGTGTCGGCGAATTTCAAACTGGTGGATAGTTAAATGTCTCTCCAACTCACACTGCCAGTTCTTAGTTAGCAAGGGAAATAGTGCGCCACGAACTTCGTGAATTTGGTGGACCACTGCAATTTGGTACCTTTGTACTAACCCTCAATTACTCTTACACACTTGGCCATGTGCTGGAATTGTTGACTATGCTAGTATTGACTAAACTAGTTTAAACTCTTTAAACGGATTTTTTGATGTGCATAGTAACTTTTTTATTAATCTTTCATCATATACATGTATCATTTTATTAACTGCCAGAAAGAAAATATAGTAACATATTCGAGGGCAATAACATCCAGAAATGTAATATTAATCAAGTTAGTGAGATTTAAAGGCATTCCCTTCGTTTGTTTATCTCTGTCAGCGATATACACGTACGCATATTCTCTGAACTAATCTGCTTCACGGTCGCATGATTTCACAAACTAGCTATAAGTCAAGATACCCCTGCCTGCGGCTTGTAGACTTGATGCGTCGATCCATTTAGCATCAATCCCAATCATGAAAATCATAATCTGTAAAAGTAACAGTAAATCGCACTGAAATAAGTAGTGCAGTTAGTTACCGCCTCACACAGAAAAAACACCACATACCTGAAGAAGTAAAACTTCCTTAAAACTTTTCCCCCTCGACACGAGACAAAGGATTATGCTCTTTTCAAGTAACTTACGTGTAATTTATTTTGCTCCCTTTCAGGTTGAACTAACAGCAAACCATTCAGAAATAACGAAAAATGGTCTAAAAAGGTTATGGGGCGTTCCTGACACATCGGCCTACGTGGGACACTTGTTCCGAATGGAAATACCCAAACAAGCATTCACCGGCGAAGTACTAGCGTATAAGGTACGCTTTCTATTCCATTCGTTCAATAGAATTTGTTCGATTCAATTCTAAATTCAAATGTAGCACTTTGGCAAAGAATTATGCTCCTGCGAATGCTGGGAGATTTTATAGAATGTAGATCGAACAACGAAGAAATTGAGTTTGAATTTTACGTTCTTATTTTTAGCAAATATTTTACATTTTGAGTAAATGAGTTCTCGTGGCAAGTTGTTCCCTATTTAAATCCATCGCACTTAAATATTTAGGGTTCCGGTATTTTTATGCTTCATGTATGATTTCAGGCAGTTCAATGAAACAACCGCATTTTGTTACGTAATGAATAAATATCAATTTGTTTCCTTAAAATTCATTAGGTATAGTCAAGTCACAGAACTTCCTCTAACCAATGAGTCATGGATTTATGAATGTGTCCGCGTGTTGAATAAATCACTTGCATAAATAATTAATTGGTTAAGTGCGAGATAGCTATGAGGTAAACGAACCCATTATGTAGGTACAGTGTATATGTAGGTAAGTATTATTAAAAGTTCAATTTTACGGTCCATCGCTCTTCCGTCCAGTCGGTTACGACAACCGGAACAATTGCCTATCACTATGATCGATACTAGAGCATAATTGTGGTTGAATGTATTTAAGAATCTACTTACACAAAACTGATGTTTTAAGAGACACTATATGTATAGTATAATTGTATTATTGAAAATTACAAGAAGTTTTAAAAGCCGGACTTAACGCTCTAGGACATTGCCCACTGGTCTATCATAAAAGCCACCATGAAAATAATGGTTAAAGATAAAAGTGTCCATTGCCCCTATTCTAGCCCATATCAACACATCCATTACAAGAATAACGAACATATAAAAATGTTATGTTTGTTACACAAAGCTAATCATATAAAACTGGAAATGCCTCGTTAACATTAATTACAATTGGTGTTAATAATGGCTAGTAGCAATAAGCTTTTGGCTGTTACTGTTCAACATGACATCACGTTTCTCACAGATTTGGTTTCTGCCGAACGATACACTACACTCTTGATAAAAATTAACTCTGTTTACGACTACCCATTTTTACCAGCCGTATGCTACGGTCAATTCATTGTTACCAATTTTAGTTCGTTCTGACTGATTCACCACTATATTCTCCAGGTCCACAGCGAAAATGGCCGTCGAACGCCAAGCTGGCTTGCCGTGGACTCGAGACACGGGCTGATCAGTGGCGTGCCGCAGCCGCAGGACCTGGGTGCGCACACCTTTACCGTCACCGCGCACGGCCGGACCCGCGGGCTCAGTGCCACGGACTCGTTCACCATCGAGGTAGGCGCAGGTTGACGCAGATACACTCGAGACGGGCTCATCAGCGAGGTGCCGCAGTGGTAGGCTCTGGCCGCACACCTTCACCGTCACCGCACGTGGCCGGACCCGTGGGCTCAGTGCCACGGACTCGTTCACCATCGAGGTAGGCGCAGGTTGACGCAGATACACTCGAGACGGGCTGATCAGCGAGGTGCCGCAGCGGTAGGACCTGGGTGCGCGCACCTTCACCGTCACCGCGCACGGCCGGACCCGCGGGCTCAGTGCCACGGACTCGTTCACCATCGAGGTAGGCGCAGGTTGACGCAGATACACTCGAGACGGGCTGATCAGCGAGGTGCCGCAGCGGTAGGACCTGGGTGCGCACACCTTCACCGTCACAGCACGTGGCCGGACCCATGGGCTCAGTGCCACGGACTCGTTCACCATCGAGGTAGGCGCAGGTTGACGCAGATACACTCGAGACGGGCTGATCAGCGAGGTGCCGCAGCGGTAGGACCTGGGTGCGCGCACCTTCACCGTCACCACGCACGGCCGGACCCGCGGGCTCAGTGCCACGGACTCGTTCACCATCGAGGTAGGCGCAGGTTGACGCAGATACACTCGAGACGGGCAGATCAGCGAGGTGCCGCAGCGGTAGGACCTGGGTGCGCACACCTTCACCGTCACAGCACGTGGCCGGACCCGTGGGCTCAGTGCCACAGACTCGTTCACTACCGAGGTAAGTGCTAGTTGACATAGATAGAAAAATAGTAACTCGAGTGTTTAGATATATCTCTGTTTATTTAATAAAGCCTCTCATCCGCACATTTCTTTCTCTCACTATTGTATGCCAATACAAAGAATTTAATTGGAAAAGCATAAAAGAGCCCAGCATCCTTCCCCGATTACTGGACTGAGACTAGTGTGTATTGGCTAAACAAAGAAAGTGGGTCAGTCAAATGAAGCCAGACCGCTTTTGTATGACTTCTGACTCTTATTTGTGAAGCGTATGAGCGTTTTATACAGTTTAGATGCACTTCATTGACGGTATTGCATGCAAGCCGGACTCGTAACGCTCAATTCATGTAAATGAATGTTTAAATTCACAGGAAATTCCATTGTAATAATAATAATACTTCCTCAGTTCCTCATTGTTTTAATACGTATCTGTTAGCGTTTAGCATCTGCTTAGTTATTATTAATGGTCCAGAACACAATCAATATGATTAATGTAATGTAAATACCACTTTTGTTCGTGACAGATAAGGTTGCGTTTGAATTGGCAAGCAAATGTAATTAGTGCGTACGTTGTGAATTATTCACATTACTATTCGGTCTGCCGTTTATAAAATAATGAATTGTATGTACAGATGTAGTGCATAATAGTTTTTATCGGAAATGTTCGTATTTATCGTGCTCTCTCAATTAGCTTCGTGCAGCCACTTTAGTATGGTTTTCACTCAGTACAAAAGTGAAGTTGTGTATTTTTGACCATGGATAGAGTGCCCCCCGATGAATATTTTTAGTTATAGTCCGTAGAATTTTTGGACCTTGACGTCAAAATCAAGGGTCCCGTGCAATATGTTATTAGTGTTATTAATCTTTGGTTAAGGCTGCTAGGGGTTATGTGGTATCATTTCCGTATAAAACACACATGCAGAATCCATTTTTGGTACTAAAAAAGGTCCAAAAATTTTACGGACCTCCAAAACTGAAAATATTCATTCTATCCGTGAACAAAAATTCTAAACTTTTTTCGAAGCGCACAATTTTATCAATTTCCAGCTTTGCTACTTTGACATTTTATATTTACTTTTTGCCATTTGACACTAAATAATAAGTATATGAATAGATATGAAAATGCCATTCATTTAATACAATAATTGATAATAATAATAATTGCCGTCGTATTCCGATTGAGATCCAAGTTTTCCCGATGGAAACACATTAGGCACTATATCTGTATGCGGTGACATCTAGAGTTTTTGTAAGATACAATGTAATAAATTCCACCAAAATAAATACAGTTTTATGACATCCAAAACCCAAGGTGGTTTAAAATTTGTAAAAAGGTGTAAAAAAGGTGGTTTAGTATTTTCACAGTTGAACGTGACATCGTTCAATTTACTGTTGATGCATTCTACCGTAGAGTCCCTTACGAGACCTAGTTCTTCGGCGAATAATAGGCTCCTTTCCTATGAAGTCAAATCAGCTGCTCTGTAGGAAACGTCATACTCATAACGATTTGTTACTATTAGTAGGGTTTTCTCTCAGTACAAAAGTGAAAAAAATGTGCGCATTGAGAAAAAGTTGTGAATTTTTGAGCATGGATAGAGTGCCCTACGATGAATATTTTTTAGTATTGGAGGTCCGTAAAATTTGTGTACCTTCACGTCAAAATCAGGGGTCCCGTCCAATAAGTTAATTCTCTTTGGTTAAGGCTGCTAGGGGTTGTGTGGTATCATTCTCGTATAAAACAGATATGCAGAATTAATTTTTGATATTAAAAAAGTAAAAATCCATATAAAAAATAAAGTTCTGCGAAGAGGAAAAACACTCAAAAAAATATTATTTTTTAGAACGTTGTATGTTGTATTGTAGTAATAAATATTATTTATTTGTAAATAAAAAAATGTTATAAGGAGGCATATTTAATGCAGTTTTTTAAATAAGTATATAAGTACAATTTTAAGGCCTTTACAATACAAAAACTACGTGAAAGAAATCATTCGCGTCGTGGTGTATATGTTTTTTCCACAGTAAGTATCGAAAATCAATGTGAAACGTGAACATGCGTAGCTTATTGACCTTAAATGTATGTATTGTTTATTATTAGTCACTTTTGCTCAGAATACCTTCTACAAAATGCAGAAATGAAAAAAAAAAAGAATTAAAAAACACATTTGTTCCAATTATAGCGATTAATACTTAAGTTAGTATTTTATATGGAATTTTACTTTTTTAATATCAAAAATGAATTCTGCATATCTGTTTTATACGGAAATGATACCACACATCCCCTAGCAGCCTTAACCAGAGAGTAATAAGTAGTAATAACTTATTGCACGGGACCCCTGATTTTGACGTGAAGGTCCAAAAATTTTACGGACCTCCAATACTAAAATATATTCATCGTAGAGCACTCTATGCATGTTTAAAAATTCACAACTTTTTCTCGATGCGCACAATTTTTTCAAATTCAAGCTCTGCTATATGGGAGACTAATATTGCGACGTCACAATTCTATATGATAAATACGTCTGCTTTATAAAAGTTTAAACCATTATACAATAATTTAAAGTGCAAACACATGTTACACCTGGATTTTCCCGTGTATTTTTGAAATTTTGATAGTATGAATGCAACGTAACAATTAAGTTAATCTATTGGAAAGTACCTAATTATGTGCACATACAGGGGTGTTAAGTTATTATTATTAAATTTATATTACTAGGTTCTATCGATGGGGCGGAATAAAGAAATTACAACTTTATTTTGATTCCTACACGTTTATTTTACAGGTGAAGAAAGCGGAAGAAAAACCCCACTCTAAATATGGCTCTTGCGTGGGCTCCGAAAACCGCCTGGTGCTGGCAATCCTAGTGGATGGAGCCTTCCAGAACATCTCACCGCGGCAGCGGATACGCGCGCTCATGGAACTCGCTAGTTTCATGGCCCTAGACTGGGTAAGACCGTTACTGCTGTTAATACATGTGATTGAAAACCGCCTGCTGCTGGCAATCCTAGTGGATGTCGCTTTCCAGAACATCTCGCCGCGGCAGCGGATACGCGCGTTCATGGAACTCTAGTTTCATGGTCCTAGACTGGGTAATGGGTAAAACCGTTACTGATGTTACATGGGAATGAAAACCGCCTGGTGCTGGCAATCCTAGTGGATGTCGCTTTCCAGAACATCTCGCCGCGGCAGCGGATACGCGCGTTCGTGGAACTCTAGTTTCATGGCCCTAGACTGGGTAATGGGTAAAACCGTTACTGATGTTACATGGGAATGAAAACCGCCTGCTGCTGGCAATCCTAGTGGATGTCGCTTTCCAGAACATCTCGCCGCGGCAGCGGATACGCGCGTTCGTGGAACTCTAGTTTCATGGCCCTAGACTGGGTAATGGGTAAAACCGTTACTGATGTTACATGGGAATGAAAACCGCCTGGTGCTGGCAATCCTAGTGGATGTCTCTTTCCAGAACATCTCGCCGCGGCAGCGGATACGCGCGTTCATGGAACTCTAGTTTCATGGTCCTAGACTGGGTAATGGGTAAAACCGTTACTGATGTTACATGGGAATGAAAACCGCCTGCTGCTGGCAATCCTAGTGGATGTCGCTTTCCAGAACATCTCGCCGCGGCAGCGGATACGCGCGTTCGTGGAACTCTAGTTTCATGGCCCTAGACTGGGTAATGGGTAAAACCGTTACTGATGTTACATGGGAATGAAAACCGCCTGGTGCTGGCAATCCTAGTGGATGTCTCTTTCCAGAACATCTCGCCGCGGCAGGGGATACGCGCGTTTATATAACTCGCTATCTTTATAGACCAAGGCTGGGTAAAAAGACTGCTAACAGTTTAAAATCTGTTAGAGCATTATATTACTTGTAGACGGCCAAAGCAGCTCGTAACTTTGATCAAGGATTAAATGATTGTTCTCCGTCAATTCATGTGTTGGTTTGCGTGGAATACTTTATTCTAGCTATGTAGTTGTCTAGGAAACGATTGCGTGCCAAAACTCTGTTCATCATTCTCGTAGAATATATCTTTCTTCAAATTTCCATAGCGAACATTATACGTATAAATCACTCCTTGGTAAAACGATCGTCATAGTCAATCGTGTTTTGTGATAAGTTGTTATATATAATCGCTGTTAAGTCGCCTAATTGCTGCGTTAATAAAGTGTCGACGCTTTCGCTCGTCACACGCAAGTGAAGGAAGAATTATTAAGATCGTAACTTAGACTATTTATTAGATAATATAGATTTAATATCAACTTCGTGTAGTGTATAGTGCTTATAACTTTCTAGTTGGATTTATTGCGAAGCTTTTTTTTTGTATTAACTCTGCAAGTCAACGTGAAATTACTAAATGTTAACTTTTCTAATGAAGGCAATTTCATTACTAAATATTTAGTTATACATAAATTATTTTTATAACCTTTAGAGATCATTTAGCTGTATAATGTATTTTATGAAACGGACAATATTTTAGGGGTACTTTAATACCAAATAAAATAAAGGCCATCAAGAGACTCTTTAGAAATATGAGACTTCAAAAATCAATCTCTGAATTTTGGGTAAACTCTATCTACTGAAATAAATCGAACTTAATACTGTCTTTTCTTGCCAACGACATTATGAACCATCCCATTAAGTATACACATAGTTAACTGCTTATCCCGTGACCACAAGCCCTGGCGAAGGGCTCGATACGTCAGGAATTGTATAAAAATCCCATAGACGCGATATAATCCGTTAAATAACAATGGTTTCATTGTTCAAATATCATAAATGAAACCTATTATTTTGACTTGCAGGACGAATTCTGGATCGAACCGTACAAGACGGAGGCGGCGCGCACGCAGTCTGTGCTCATGAGCGGCGCCGGCTCCGCCGCGCGCAGGCACGGCGACGCCACCACCGCCATCTACCTTAACGTGAGTCATATTTAATACGCTATAACACTTGAGTCGCTTAACTTCAAACTCGGGTAAATCCATCTGTCAGATTATGCGATTTTGGTATAAAGAAAAGGTAATAGGGTAGATATTTGCTGAGATGGTCGAATGGATTTACCTGAGTTTGAAGTTAAGGGACACACTTTGTCTTAATGATGGTTTCAATCCAGATTTTCACTAGATGGCAGCATCGTGACGAGATGTATTTTTGACAGCAGCTGTTAAAATCCAACAATAAAAAAATCAGATTAAACATGATTGGTGGATTATGACAGCTAGACCTCTCGCCACGGTGCAACCATCTAGTAAAAAACTCGATCGCGGAAGCCCCCATTGAAATATCTATTAGGTACACAACTCCCGAGAGAACTACAAATTTTATTATACAACTCTACCGACAACTTTAATATTCATTACGTAAATATATACCCATGTAGCATCAACTCCCGTTACAATCGGAGACTTTACACTCGAAGTTGTGGACGATTATATATACTTAAGACATACTGTCCAGTTAGGTAGATCCAACTTCGAGAAAGAGGTCAATCGACGAATCCGACTCGGTTG
This sequence comes from Pammene aurita, assembly GCA_947086415.1. Lineage (NCBI taxonomy): Eukaryota > Metazoa > Arthropoda > Insecta > Lepidoptera > Tortricidae > Pammene > Pammene aurita. The sequence goes on from OX352302.1 coordinate 14,130,264, forward strand.
GGCAGCGTTCGGGAAGCTACGGCACATCTTTTTGTCCAATATTCTGCAGTGTCTCAAGACGAAAGTCTTTGACCAGTGTGTGTTGCCAGTGATGACATATGGAACTGAAACGTGGTCGCTTACAATGGGCCTCATAAGAAGGCTCAAAGTCACCCAAAGGGCAATGGTTGGAGTCTCTCTGCGTGATCGCATCAGAAATGAGGCCATCCGCAGCAGAACCAAAGTAACCGATATAGCCCTCCGAATCGCTAAACTAAAGTGGCAGTGGGCGGGGCACATTGCTCGTAGAACCGATGGCCGTTGGGGCGGAAAGGTTCTCGAGTGGCGACCACGAACCGGAAGGCGCAGCGTGGGTAGACCCCCCGCAAGGTGGACTGATGACCTGGTGAAGGTCGCGGGAGTCCGCTGGATGCGGGTGGCGCAGGACCGGTCATTGTGGCACTCTTTGGGGGAGGCCTATGTCCAGCAGTGGACGTCTTTCGGCTTATATGATGATGATGATGAAATATATACAGGTTTTATCCTAACGTTATTGTTGTTTCCAGGTGGGATGCGGCGAGAAGCTGTGGAGCCGGCACAAGGTGCTGGTGGGCGGGCTGCGCGAGCAGTCCCGCGACGGCACGCTGGCGCACCTGCTGCGGCTGCCCGTCGTCGGCTGGCGGCTGGCGGCCGTCAAGCCCGTGCCCAGGCTCAAGAGACAGGTGGGCCATTCTACTTTTTGTTGTAGGGCAGATGCCCCGGTTGTGGCCACTGTGACGGTTTTGGCCATTTTTAACTTTAGATTAAGATATAGACTAATATACAGGTATATGGTTTGTAGTTAATATAAGAGTAAATTATGGCAGCACAGATGGCACTGTTATCTATTATGTATCAGTTGTCAGAAGCCATGGAAAAAAGTGGCCAAAACTGGCTCCTGGGCCCCGTTTTGACATTTCATTAAAGAAAAAAACAAAATCTAATGTCAGAATGTTAACAGCAGAGATTCATATAAATAAAGTAATATATTTTTAATGATTCCGTACATAAAGAGTTATGACACTTCTTATTGACACAAAATGATGGACGTCTGAATGGACAAATTTTCCTTAAAGTGGCCAAAACCGGGGCATCTGCCCTACATAACTTTTTGAAACTTTTTCGTAATATGAATATATTAGAATACTTGGCCATTATTTTCATTTCCTGTTTTGTGACTGAGAAAAAGGGCATAATTAGGCTATCAATCCCGATAGCTTAATTTAATAATAACAAATGTATATAAGTATTCGTAATCACAGTAACTCGGTGGTTCTTGATTGTCTCCCGATTTGTATGAAAATAAGGCATTTACCACTGCGTTACCATCTTTTTACATCAATCAAAATTAATATATGAATTTTGGTTAATAAATTCCTATTATTTGATTCAGGCACAATTTGGGAATAAAATCTTATATACGAAATTCAATGTCTATCATACTTTTTTCTGGCAATAGATTAATGGTCACGAAAAAATAGAATTTGCCAGTACATTGTAATGTCATAAAATGTCACCATAAAACTTCCCAAGTATTCCGTTCCAATTTCTAAGTAAAAATATCGTTTTTTCCGGCAGTCCCCTCAAGACCTGGACGACGGGTCCGGCGCGGGCTACGACAACTACGACGACGAGGACGCCGGCGACTACAGCGGCTACGACGACATCGACGACGACGACGCATACAAGGACGTGGACTCGCCCGCCGGGCCCGAAATGGTAAGTCTGCGTACGATATTGCGCCTTACTGACTTTCACTTACGGCTCAATTTTGAATACAGGCGCAAAGGAGTATGTGAGTATTGCTGTAAGAAAAAGCCAGCAGGTATAGTCGATCGGTTTTCAACTGAGCTTTTACTTTCATTGTTGTCAACTATAACATGCGCAAGTGCCGCGAATTTTTGCACTTGTAAAAATTATAAAGCGCAACGATTAATTATTGAACTATCAATATGATCGACCGGCGACCCCTTTAATAAGCGGCTGTAGACGATGATTAAAGCATAAGTTCCGTTATAAACTGGCTTAATGACTACAGGTTAGAGTTTACTTCCAAATCGTCATTCATCATCATCAAGATCATCATTTGTGTCGCTTTTATTGAAGTAATGACTCTAGAGCATAAATAAAACTGATATGATATAAAATAAAGTAAATGTCATCATAACTTCCGCTGAATGTACTTGTTTTTACGGAAACTTCAACAATAAGTAAAATAAAAGTAACAAAATTCATTCAAATACATTTCTAACCTTGCTCTTCAATGGACAGAGAAGTATCATTGTAATAAAACAATAAGGGCCGGTTGCACCAAATCGTCTGTTAACGTCAACGTCATCGTTAAAAAAATCTTGTATGAAAAGTTTGACAGTTCTTTATGGGATGACAGCTCCGTCGCCATATTTAACGTTGATCAGTTCGTTAGTTATGCGTGGTGCAACCCACCCTAAGACTAATAAATCTGTACATCACCGACGATGCGTAAGTATATTGTAAATGCATTGTTTAATGGTTTAGTCGTTGACGTCTATTAGCGTTCATTTTCTCGAATTATGTACATTGTATCCGCGAAATCGGGTCTTGTTATTCTAATTGGGTTTTAAACCTCGAACTTGCCGTCAATTGGCTTATAGCATAAACCGTTATGCTTTGTGAAAAATCCGTCAATTACTATACATTTAATATATCTTTTAAGGTGTAAAAGCAAATGAAAAGTGCACATACTTTATTATTTGCTTGAACTAAGTAATAAACAGGAGCCATGACAATGTTTTATTTATGACTGACTTCTGAAAATGCATAAAATGCTTGGGTGACGCTTAGACTTAGTCACGGTCATTATTGTCATATTAACTGTGCGTCATATAATGGATATCGTAAATAACAATGATAGTTTAAAGTTAATCCGTATTTATATCTCATCCATTGTCACCTTAACCTTGTATAGGACTGCCATCTTTGTAAGGCTGGAGACGCATTTTTTCGATAATTTAACCTTTTTTCAAAGAGCGTGACTCGAGCCTTACAATGTAATCCGATCCGATGCATCATCTATTTAAAAGTTCATTGCAAAATAATGTTTTGATAGATTTTAGCTTAACATGTAAACGTAAGAAGTGGACATAGCATTACATACAGTTAGTATCAGAAGTAGTAATGGGGGTGATGTATTCAAAGTGATCTTGACATGCTCTTTAATAAAGCCGTGACAAGCTTATTTAGAACATCTCAACCGCTCAGCTATTTCTATTCTATTATATTTCTATTATTTATATTCCAATACATTATTGGTGCCCGCGAGGAAACGGATTTTTTTTACCACGCATTCCTGAGGTCATAAGAAGAAAAAACATTGTACAAAATTAGGTCAAGTCAGTATTTTATTTTTAATGTTTTTATACATAGTAAGTAAATGTTCGTGAAAAAATTATCGATTAATATGAATTAGTTCATTTTTTCGTAAGAACTAGTCTTATAGGGCCCATAGTGGCGACATTGCCACCATAAAGGCGTTATACTGTACACAATAAAATAAATTATAAATTGATATTAACTCTGAAACTAGGCGAATTTTGATAAAGTTTATATGACATTTTTGTTTCTAAATACAATCTGGAATATACTGTTAAAATCTTTCCGTTTCCTCGCGTGCACCGTGTATAATCTACCATATTTCACCATGTCTACCAAATTTTACCAATGGGGAAGGCCGGAGAAATCTTGTTGTAGAGGGCGCGGTTCCAGATTCCATACAACTAGAGAAAGAGATAAAAGACGAATGGTCTTTAGCAATGTACTGAAACTATATACAGGCAGAAGGTTTTTCTTACAGAAAATTCTTCACTGTCGTGTTATTCTACAGAATTTTAATTTTAGAGTATTTCGGAAACCTGAGAATTTCCCTTGGGGACCAATTCGAGACGAAACAATGAGTCATTTTCGCTAAAATAAATAAAAACTACTTCCCGCCATACAAATGTAGCTTTTCTAAGGACCAACGTTGCACTCGTATAATACAGGAAATTACATTCAGCGGTCGCTAGACTCCGTAGTAAGGGCCGTATTAGGATCCCTTTTCAAGTTAATTGCGGAACCAATCTCAAAAAACATTATTTTGCAAAGAACGCGCCCTCCCCTTTGTAGAGTAAATCAATAAGATGAATGAGACCTTGCACTTATCTGTCACCATCATAGTCGCATCCATCGAGACACATTATTTAGCATGGAATGTTGAATGGAAATGCCGTATTGGACCTACTGTTGGAATACCCCGTACTAGCACTGGGAGTCGGCACATCAACAACATGTTTGGCAACAATTTTGGCAAACATTCGACTACAGAAATCAATCATTCATATATTTTTACCATTCGTAACAAACATTTGACCGAACATTGTACATTTCATACATCAAACTGCGTAATAATTATACCGAAACAGATTCTTGAATCCAAAAATGTCATTAACCATACTCGCATCGACATTCATAATAAATAATTTAAATGTAATATTACATGATATAAAAAAAACATAATTGACAAGTGAGCTTTGTGTGCTGTTATTAACTATTGTGCTTTCTCATAATTTTGCCTCTAACAGAAGCTTAAAACACAGCGCAGGTTTCAAAGCACTTTCCTGAATTCCTATGCGATAAGATGCTTATAATCCGTCCAAGCAAATTCCAATTGCAACTTTAAGGCCCGCTCAGTAAAGTCTAGAATGAAAGCAAGCCATTGCTTATCTCAAACCCATCACAATAACCCATGAAGGTATATAAAATGGAGCGTGAATTCTTCGGACAAAACAAGTGGTGCGTTAGAGAGCATCAAACCAGGGGGCGATGTCTCCCTCACATTCGTTGTTGTTTCCTGGATATAATTGAGATGCAGTCCCTTAGTTTGACATCTCTTTCGGTTTCACTTTTCGGTCGACGTTCACACTTCGTATTACATATACCTTCGCGCAATAACCACACACAGGGCTCGCTTACTATGTACATGGTACAGTACTAACCCAGTCTGTGTCGCGGCGCGCGCTGCAGGTGGCCGCCCCTCCCCCGCCCCCCTCCGCCCCGCCCCCGCACCCGCACCGCCACCACCACGGCGAGTCACCAGCCACCACCGACACGTTTCAGACCGCGGCGCCGACGACGACGACACCCCCGCCCCCGCCCCCGCCGACTCTACCCCCGCACACCCCCGCTCCGACCTCTGTCCCCCCCGAGCCTTCGACAGTTCCCCCCTCCCCCGCTGCCCTCCCCGCCGCTACCGAAGGAACGACGCGCGCCGAGGAAACCACTCCCGAGCCCGCTACTACTAATACATATACCACGGAGGTTTGTCGTAACCCAGCTGCCGCATCTGTGTTCGCATGCAATATGTGATGTTGTTCTTAGTTCTACCTTACTACATTGAATACAAGGCATATTTTACCTTGTGTCGTTAGCTGATAATAACATCACATTGTTTTATCAAGCATGTACCTATAGTTTATGTTATCATAGTATGTTATGTTTTGTGAAATACCCGTGTGATTCCCTCCCTATTAGCTTTAACTTATTATCCTTTAGATATAGACTTAGAAATGTAGCTCGAATTATGTTTATTTTACCCAAGACAATTATCACTGTCTGGGTAGTTCTTTTTGTAGTAGATCGAAAGATGTTAGAGACCACAGACTGGACTATTTTAGTTATAAGGCTAGTGTAATTATTTTCTTTATTTCTGACAAACAGCTTAATTTTCTAAATAGTAAAGTGACAGATTTTACTGATTGATTAGATGATTAGAGACTTAAAACGCACTAGCATGAAGTTTGAACCTAGTAAGTAGTTCTCCTTGCGTGCAAAATAGCTTATCGATATTAAAACCGCACACCCTAAAAATACCTATTATTTAATAACATTACATTTTTCAGCTGGAGCCTAAAGTGAAAATCACACCGTACGGCGGCGCCGAAACTGCATCCGAAGCCAATATTGTCAGTTATTCCGCCGTACCAGCCGAAATACCAAGGGCCTTCGACCATGATCATGTCATCATAGTACCTGGTGACGATGCCACTACGACCGAGGCCGAAACGGTATGTCTGTCCATCGATCAGCTTAACCACCTAACACTTCACTGTAGACTAATGTTGATACAGAGTGGAACTGGTGTTATACCTAACACTTAGAATATGTACATTTTTGCCTCACGGTTTACATTTCCATTGATAGTATGTAAATATAACTGACTAATCTGATGACGTAAAAACAACGAATTAGACTAAAGTAAAGCTTTTATTATAATTACGGTAACTGCTTACCATCAGGCGGGCCGTATGCTTGTTTGCCACCGTCGTGGTATAAAAAAAATAATATTTAGAAGCTTTCATGCACTGTAATTTTATACCTACTGGTAGCTATCGGGCCTTGTGAGAGAGCACAGCACAGTGATTTATGCACTCCCTTTGAAAAGAAGTCTATAAGAAGGAGTTTCCAGAAATGACTACCTATCTATTGGGGGGAACATTTCATTTCTCTTTAATATGGCAATAAATGATTTGAGTTTAAATCACTTTCGTAAATATTTGCTCCTTCGTGAAATATTTATAATAATTTACTTAACATGCTTTGCAGCCGTCCGTAATGAGGGCTACCGTATTTTTACTTACCAGTTGGCGCCACTGTGAACGGAGGTCCCGAAATATCTGTATTTTTTTAAATTAAGTTTCTGAAAACAAAATGTACGTTTAAATTATACTTATACAATAGAGCGTACTGTAAAAATATTGACCACGCCGCAGTGTTGCGCAGTACCGTTTTATTCGGAAAAACGACGATTTTCTTACCTTCGCTTTTAAAATAAACACTTTCAATGGCTCGTAACTCATATTTGCCATAATTAATATCAGGCATTACAAAATATTCACAACATTGTTAAATTAGAGATAAATCTGCGAATCCCGCTTAATAACAGTAGCATTTGACGTTTTGGACACCTCCGTCTACACTAGCGCCGCTAGTGGAAAATTCATACGCGATAGTTCTCAAGCTTTTTATTCAGTAAAATTCATTATTGTGACTTAATTATACTGTCCTTATAAAGTATAAATACGTTGTTTCTACGTCCCTTCACGGCACATCGTGTGAGCGTCGCATGGCACTTTCAGCAGACAGTAATAATTCGCGCGTCCAGCGAGCCCTCGTCTACCGAGCCCTCTCCGTCCCCAACGACGCCCGAGGCCACCGCACCCACACCAGCAACCACATCCACGTCAACAACAACCACAACAACGACGACAACGACGGAAGCGCCGACGACGCCGTCGACGACTTCGACTACCGCTTCGACGACGTCGACTACGGAAGCGTTGCCGGAGATTGAGATTACGGAAGTCACGAAGGAGGTTTGTAGGATGCGTTCTCCTATTAGTTCTACAGGATTGAGAGTTCTTGATTCTGAAATTTCTGTTGAACAAATAGGAACAGTTGAGCTCTAAAATATCGATGCAATTAACTGGACAAAAATATGTATAGACGACCTTAACCTTTTCAATACCAAAGACGCTTAAAAGTGGCTTGAGCTGTCGTGCCCGCAGCGCCGAGAACACCTATAACTAAAGCTTGTCCCAGAAAAAAATGTCGTTTATTAGTTCGTATGGAAAAACATAAACAATAAAAAAATACCAAATTTTTGACAACATTTTATTAGAAATGTAGTAAACAAAATATATTTTTGTTATGTTTTTGTTCTATTGTTTATTCATCCAGAAACTTCGTAATTTTCTTTTGATACCTGCCATCAGGTTTTGTACATCTGTGTCTGTGATTAGTTTTGAAGCTGTATTCCATTTTGCTTGAAGTTTTCAACTGATGTGGCGTTAGTTTTATGTTTTAAGAGTTTCTGCTTCATACGAGCCCAATAATTTTCTATAGGTCGTAATTCAGGGCAGCTAGGAGGATTTTGGTATTTGTCCACAAATTCGACATTATTGGCTTTGTACCATTTTATCACATTTTTAGAATAGTGGCACGTGGCCAGATCAGGCCAAAACAGAACTGGATTCTTGTGTCGCTTAATAAACGGCAATAATCGCTTTTCCATGCACTCTTTAAGGTATATATCGCCTTTCATAGTTCCGTTAACAAAGTATGGGGTGCTGCGTTTGCCGCAAGAACAGATCGCTTGCCATACAAGAACCTTCTTCGCAAATTTATCCGTTTTTATTACCTTGTACTCGTCATTGACAGTTTTTCTATCGGTCACCGAATAAAAATGATGTCTCGGCAGTGATTTAAAATCAAGCTTGCAATATGTTTCGTCGTCCGTCACAGTACAGTACTTTTTCCTCGTTAATTTTGAATACAGTTTTCTTGATCTTGTTTTAGCGTCAGTTTCTTGTTTCGAATTTCTATTAGGCACTTAAGTTTGTTTGAACGTCTTTATAGAATTATTTTTCTTTACTCAGTGCACAGTTGATTTAGACGTTTATCCTTTTTAGCTAAATATCTTACAGATAATGTAGATTTTTTCAGCAAAGCAGCTATGATACTCTTCTCAATATTTTTCTTAACAAACCCGGTCTTCCGACCACTTCCAGGACGCCATCGAATACCGCCAGTCTCTCTGAATTGTTTTAGGACTCTTTGGTCAGTTTTAACAGACGTGTTTAGCTCCATCGCTACTTTTTTCGTGGAAATCCCTTGATTTTGGACATATTTGTACAATATTTTGTCATGAAGTTTTTCTTGTGGAGACGATATCTTTGAAAATGTGACTGTGACAGATTTTTTTCTAACATTAAATAAAGAAACGAGATGCATTTAACGTATAACCAGCCATTTGCAACCATTTTGATTGAAACCTGATATACAAACGTTGCGTAAACTAACGACATTTTTTACTGGGACAAGCTTTATTAACTTTCATACTTTTAAGTAAGATTTATTTTGGCTCGCCTGCGTCCGTGATCATGGCGTGTGAGTGACGTTTTTGTATATGACGTAAGTCATTCAAATGGTTAAGCACATACAAATAAGATTGTGTTCATATATTTTTGTCCAATAAATCCCATCGATGTTTTAGAACTCTACCGTAGTATCCATCCCATCCATATGATTCAGTCCATTGACCTAGCCTTTCTGCAGAATTCGAGTTATATACGAGAGCCGATCTTGAGAGGTTGATACAATCCTCTGAACCCCACGTTTATTTAGGTTCACTTTAACATTAGATCCCACTGAAATTGATAGCCGAACAAGACTTTACCTGGTAATTGTTAACAGGGCTCCACAGTTGTCGTAAGTACGTTTGCATTGTAAAACTGGGTTTATGGTGTGCACTGCAGAGTTAGAAGGTACACTGTACAGCAGACGAAATGGTAATGGTTTACTTATCGAGTGAATGCGTGTGTGAAAATCACGGGGATAACATGGTATTTTGTGAATCATTTGGGCGTATTTTCGATCTTAATCAATTAACACTAACTTTTCAAAATTTAAAATTCAGTCGCTCATTAAACTCCTTGTGATGGTTTCAAAATTATCGATTTCATACACAGTCCACACATTTAAATCCATATACCTAACCAGATCCCCAAACACGTACTGTGTTGTCGTTTGGCATAATATGTCACGAGAATCAACGCAAGACGTGATGGGGGGCAGAAGTCTAAATTTTTGAGAAACCTATAAACCTTTTAAATTATGACTAGTTTTAAATTACTTCCAAATAACAGTAAAATAAAATATTTTTTGAATGTTTATAGTTGATTGCTCATTTGTATAGTTGATAGCCGCCTTTCTCCCATCTCAGGAAAAAATATAAATAGCTGTTTGGTGAAGAAAATCATGTTTTACTAGGCAGGCAAAGTTGAATATCGCAGGCAAAGTTGTAGCTGTTGAATATTGAAAATTATTAAAAAAAACTTGTCTTTCCTATCTCAGTCATATTTTTCCCTTTTTTGTATCACGAAGCGTTTTCTACGATATATATCAACTTGAATGCACATACCGCTCAAAAATCTATAATATACTCAACTAAATTTCAGGAGTCAGTCACACAATCGGAAGCCTCGAGCACAATCGTGGGACGAACCACTGAGACGTTCTTGGTGCCGTTCAACATACCCGTGACCCAGGTTCCCATGACCAAGAGGCCGCCCTCGCTCAAACATCACATGAAGAAGGTCGGCACGGCTGCTGGGAAAGCGTTTAGGTAATTTTTTTTTAAATAATCTATGGCTTTGTAGTAAATGACATGAGCTAAAAATATCGCGCTATATGGAGGACTAGCTTTTCCCCGCGACTTCGTCTGCGTGGGATTAAGATTCGCCATTAGGAATGAATAAAACGCCTTAGTAAAATTTATTAGCAAATATTCATTTGGCACATATGCCATTTTAAGTCCGCAGTGAGCACCAATTCCATACATACTTCCACTCCCCTTTTCACTTAAGGGGTTAGGTGATGATTTCTGGAATAAAAACTATCCTGTCCTTGACTTGACTTAGCGTCCACCTTTCCAAAAGCAAATGCTCGAGCTGCTGTAAAAAATACTCAAATCACTATAGGCGTGCCTATAATAGTTGAACAGTTCCCTCGATTTCTTCAGGTTCCCATCATTAGATCCCTGATTAGAGACTTGACCTGAGACCTCGTGATTTTCATGCAAACGAGTTGATCAATATAACTAGCCCTTAATGATATTTTTTAATGACTTCAAAGTTTTAATAGTTTATTCGCTTTTAAAATTTAAATGTGTTTGTTATAAAAAGACAAAATATTTAGCTATTCAGAGGCGTATTGAGTTTTATAAAAACGGTAAACATTTAATTGTACAGATACGTGATCCCCGCGAACCTGTTCACGGATCCGGAAGACGACAACAACTTGACGTACAGCATGTACATGAAGGAGGGCACCAAGCTCGCCAAGAACTCCTGGATACAGTTCCTGCCTTCCAAGCTGGAGGTGTATGCGTTGTAAGTACTCTTTTGCCATCGTACACCTGTTCCATGTAAACACCATATGCCCATTTTACTTATAAAATCTAAATGTGAATCTATTTTTAAGACTACGACGGTAGCAAACAAGCTTATGGTCCGCCTAATGGTAAGTAGCTACCATAGCCTATGGAAGCCTGAAACTCCAGAGATGTCACATGCGCGTATACACAATACAATAAGAATACTCTTTATTGTACACCTCTATAAAATAGAACAGTACAGTACACAGATTAAAAGTAGAGGCAACACACGTAAAGTTTCTTCGCTGTGATCACGCCTAAAGGGACAAGAGACACACGTTGTCGTCAATACACTGTATCCTCTTTGAGTTATCTGGTGACTTTAGACCTTACTCACACTGTGTGAGTAGGGTCTAGTGCTATTTGGCTATGGTTTTCTGTAAAGTGACGTACTTACTTCCCCAGTCGGGCTCTGTTCCAGATATGAGAACACATTAAGATTTTCCTACTGCTTACCAATGAATGGGTGTTTCACTGCTACTTTTTCCTTTTATCTAAGGATTTGTATGTAATTCCAGGCCATTAGAAGCGCACGTATCTCGCTGGAACTTTGTGATTGAAGCGCAAGACAGCGAGGGTCGAACAGCCCAGGGACCGCTCGACATTACCGTTCAACAGGTACGAAGACCATGGTGTCTATTAACCTTTTCACAGCTACATTCCGCGATTTATGATATCGGAAAGTCGAACTATGGACGTGAACGACGGCTACAACCGACAGCTTTTCTAATGCAGTAGGGGCCCAAGTGGGATCTCGTAAAGTTCAATTTCGCTTAAACAATGCGATTACGTGGCGTCAGTGTCGTATCATTTTCAACAGACTTCAAGATTTCGAAGGAGGAGGTTCTCGATTCGCCGGGATCTTTGTTTTTGTGTCACCGATTATTCGAATACCACTGGACCCGTTTGGAGAATTATTTTTTAGGGTTCCGTAGCCAGAATGGCAAAAACGGAACTCTTTTAGTTTTGGTCATGTCCGTCCGTCTGTATGTCACAGCTATTTTACTCGGAAACTACGGAACGTATCTTAATAAAATTTAGACATAAGGTATAGTTTGTATGCCGCTATTTAGTTATGTAGTGAAATTGCAGAAAAAAAAATTTTAGGGGGGGCGCTCATACATGTAACTAAATTTTCACCAAATATCAACATGTTGCACATCAATCGATAGGTCTTTAAAAATAACATTGAGGTTTCTTTAAACATTTTGTGATTAAGTGAAAATTTTCAGTAATAATCGCTTCGAAAAATATCGTCCCCCCCTGTAACTTTTGAACCGTAAGTCCAAAAAATATGACAAAGTTTGAGAAGATGCGCGTTATCATATACTTTCCACGAAAATTGTTTTGAACATTATCGGTTTAGCCATTTTTGAGTTATTTCCAAAAAACTTCTTCCATAGGCATCAGATGCAACCTTTTGGCATTAGTCTGGTTCTTATTCCATTAAAGCTACGGAACCCTCCATTATGCGTGGTCCGACACGCACTTGGCCGTTTTTTTGTTTGAAAGAGTATACTTGACAGTTAGTCCCATTGTCATCAGGTCAGGATCTGATGATGGGATCCTGGAGAAATCTAGGATTAAACTAGCGCAAAGGTCAACCTCTAATATCATGTTCAACCTTAAATCCTGAGCTTCAAAAATTTTATATTATGACGCCCCAAAACATTTATATCTGGAATGAGATTTAATACATGAAACTAAATTACAAATCATGATATCACTTGGAACAAAAAAGAACTGACTTCACTTAGCCTCCACCTTTCCAAAATCAAATGCTCGATCTGCTGTAAAAAATACTCAAATCATCCTAAGGAGTGGTCCTGAAATAAAGTAGCAGTGTACAATCTTGTGTATTTTTTAATTTAGTGCTAATTTTGAAGCAGTATATTTATTTTATTAATCTGTAGATACAATACTAATAAATAAAAATACAATCATAATAGAATATGTGAGCATATTTAAGTTTTCGCGTTTTTAATTCAACATACTTTGTAACCTTTTGAACAACATAATTTGACAATCTTCAATCGACATATTTCTATTTTCACAACCCGTTTTATGCTTTTCAGAATTTCATCTTACCAAGAAGCTACATTAATTAACTGTATTTTAGCTAGGATAGTCAGGAAGACTCTCTAATCTAACCTCTGACAAAGATTTTTCTATGGGAGATAATTTTCTATGAAAAAAGGCAAATACATTTAATTATAAATTACTGTAACTACCTTAAAATGAAGCCAGATAAAAAAGTTTACTATTGAAGAAAGACAATTTATTAAGGTATAAAATAGCTCATCAAATCAAACTATAAGAAAAAACATGTTTTTGAGAAACACCTCAAAAGTTCTGTCAGAAGACGCTGTTCAAAAAACTATGTGTATGATGGAATACAAAAGGCGAAAACTTCCAAACGCTGTTTTATTTAAGTATGATTGTATTTATGTTTTGTATGATTGTATCTAGAGATTATTTAAATATAAACACTGCTTCTAAATCGGCACAAAATAAAAAGATAAATCAAAAAAGGCACGGCTACTTTTTTTCCGGACCACTCCTTATGTGTGCTTATAATAGTTGAAGAGTTCCCTCGATTTCTCCAGGATCCCATCATCAGATCCTGACCTGATGACAATGGGACCAAATGTGAAGTATACTCTTTCAAATAAAAAAGAATTTTCGAAATCGGTCCAGTCGTCTTCGAAGTTCTCATAAAACTCTTATCGTTCGTATTGAACGAACAGAGTTCTGTTCCGACACTCCCAATCTCATCTGAAAATGGAGTTAAAAACGCCATCCCCGTTTTAGTACCAAAACACACAGTTTCCTTAACCTAAACATTTCTCTTGCAGCACAAAGCCGCCCGGACAATCAACCACCAATTCGTCATGCACTTCAAACTCAACAAAACCTTCACGTACGACCTGGACTGGCAGATCCGCGCCCTCGAGGGCATCGTCAACCTGCTGGCTACAGACATGCACCACATTACAGTCCTCAATGTGTCGCAGAGCGGAGATATGTGCGAGTTCGTGTGGACCAACGATACGCTGCCTAAGGAGACCGCGTGCCCTATGGACGATATCAAGAATCTCATGCAGGTAAATATTAATCCAATCAGTTTTGTATGAAACAGTTCCACTGGAAAAGATCGTCAACAAAAAATATATACACGGTGCCCGTGGGCATTGCGAGAGATTTTAACCACGCATTTCTGAGGTCAAAACACAGAATAACTAATAGTACTACCGTACAGAAAATTCACTCCTTCACAAAAGTCAGATTTAGGTATAAAATTATACCTATACTCGCCGCCTGCAAGCAAAATTGAAACTTATAACCGCGCACGAACCGTGAATCTTCTTTGCGCGCCGCAGTTTTATGACCGAGCTGTGAGGGTTGTGACTTGACAAGTTTTTGTACCTAAAATACCTACTGATTTATTATTTTTAAGATAAATACGTATGTAGGAATTACAAACGTTGATTCTGTAAACATGAAAATTTTATCCGAAGATAGTATGTCTGATTCTTACGGAAGTAGGTATGCCACAGCCTTTGAAAATATGTCGGTCAGTTCCTAATATTGTTTCTGGGCAACCAATATTCAATAAATTAAGGATGTTTATTTTAACTATTACCTACTAAGTAAGGACTTCGAGGCCTTTCTATTTCATCCGGAATTAAAAAGAAGAATTCTGCTTCCTTGTTCTTCCGTTTATTCAGACATCCGTAAACAGAACACTATATTTTATACGGATTATGTCGAGATTTAGGTTTCGAAGCCATTGTGTATTTTCAATTTTGCTAGAGCGCCACGTGGCACGACTATCGTGCGAGCCGAGCGGCAGCCCACGGCCATACGCCTGCCCGGGAGGCGCGCCAAATGTACCTAAACTGCGTAGTGACACCCGCTGGTCAAAAGAAGGAAAAAACATGTGACGTTAGTTGTAAAACGCCAAAAAATATTTATTTATTTTTTTACTTTTTTGGAATGCTGTTCTACATAAAAAGTAAATGTCATTGGAAAAAAGTAACGAATAAAATAAATTGCTACATTTTTTCTCGTAAAAACTAGTGCATGCAAAATTTTTCTTAGGTCTTTGATATCTGTCAATAAGAGATGTCTAGACTATGCCCCATACTGGTGAGATCGCCATCAAAAAAGCATTTTTCACTTCTCATGCTCAAAAAGTGTGTCATATTATGCTTACCAAGGCGGACTAAAGTAGTACATTTAGCCTCTAGGGCTAATATGTGTACATATTTATGATTTACAAAACATTTTAAATTGACCAATCAGAACACTTCACCACATTAAATCCACCAATCACAACACATATCGAAGTTAATCGGAACGCTAGATACTTTTTTGGTGCGTATACTGTGTAAATAATTTAAGTCCTTAAAAAAAAACATTGTATTTAATATCAACCAATCAAAATACAGCAATGTTAAAATCGACCAATCAGGAAACGCAATTTAATTCTCAAAACATGAGGTGTTTTTTAGTTCCTACTTCACAATCATGAAAGAAGAAAATTTTTTGGAAGCGCTTTAAAGCGTGTTTAAACTGTTTAAAGAGCTAATTACGAGTATACCGTCGTCTGTGGCAGTTATTCGCGGTATTTATATTTTGTATCTATGTCAAAGAAGTTAAAAAAATTAAAAGACCGTCAAGTTAAACCATAATTTCACCTTAGTTTAGTTATTGTGCGTAAATAATAAGTATTTTTATCTTATTTTCTCGCAATCGAAGTGAAAAATAGTATGCATTACTCTGGCCTAAAAGCCATATTACCACTCGAACAATTTTATATATCAAATAACCACCTCGTGGTAATATCGCCTACTTTAGACCCTTGTCAAACAATCTACTATTACACTGAGTAACACTTAAAAAGTACTTACTCTGAAACTATGGCGAATTTCGGAAAAGTTTATAGGACATTTTTTAATCAAAATATGATCATTAAAATTCACTGTTAAAGTTTCTCGCAATGGTCACGGGCACCGTGTATATTTCATCCAACTTGAAGTAGTACAAT
Organism: Pammene aurita; assembly: GCA_947086415.1. Classification (NCBI taxonomy): domain Eukaryota; kingdom Metazoa; phylum Arthropoda; class Insecta; order Lepidoptera; family Tortricidae; genus Pammene; species Pammene aurita. The sequence goes on from OX352302.1 coordinate 14,146,340, forward strand.
ACGTAGAGGGTCTCTTCTAGTGGATATGGTGTACCTGTGTCAGAAGACATAATATAATTGTTCTATTGTAAATATTAAAAATATTTATAACGGGTTACTTACGTAATTTAGGCTCGACGTGTAATAGTTAGTATAACACTTAATTGTACAAGAAAACACATCGAGAGACATAAACACAACATACACTTAAAAAATGATAAGGGATTTCTTCCAGTTAACCTTTGAGCAATTCAGTAAGAAAGTTGGAAGTGCTAGGCAGACTTAATGCATGACACGGTAAGATGAGTTATAAATCATAACCTAACTAGGTATTAGGTAGATAGTGTAGATACCCAATCCTTTATCATACATAATAGTAGTTTATGTAACTGTTACGTAATTAATAAGGGTCCTAATTACGTACAGTTGCATACACTGCTTTATCTACTATATTATTTATCCTTAATGCCGTGTTCGGAAACCATACGAGTAGAATGACCTGTATTGCACCGCCATGGCCAACTCTTGTGTGCCGGCGGTCGCGCGGGCGCGTGTCGGCGGACATGTGCCGGTGTACATTATGTTATCAAAACTCATAACCTATCAATATTTGAGCATGTAAAGTTAAAATTACGTTACTGCCACAGGTAAAAAGCTTATCATAGTAAAATCGGTTGTGGTAATGCTAGCCATTGCCTACCGTTTTTGAACACGTTTTAGAGGACTTACAATGTGAGTGTAGATAAATATACGTATACTTCTTACATCAATACAAAATTATATACAATAAACACAAACATAAATAAGTATAATTACATGTTTAAAATAATGTTAATAATTTATTACCGCACATATGTATCTTATTTAGGATTCGTTTGAAAGCCACAACTTGTTTAAATTTGCCTTTAGCGATGCCACCGTTTTACGCAGCCGGAAAGATGGTGGCAACGAATTCCATAATTTAACAGAATTACCGTACAAGTCATAGGAATGGTGACTGGGCGCTGGGATAGCTAGATAAATCAGCACTAGACGTAGGTGGTGACCACTGCCGTCCGCCAAAAACTTAAATCTCTCTGAAAAGTAGGGTGGAGAAGAAGGAAGAAACAATACTTTGAAGAGAAGACAAAGAATGGGCACGTCTCTACGACGACGAATAGGTAGCCACTTTAGTTGGGAACGAAACACAAATGTGGTCGAACTTACGCAAGCCAAAGACATGCCTTATACATACATTATGTAACCGTTCAAGCTTGTCCAGCAGTTTTTGAGTGAGATCCAGGAAAGCGACGTCTGCGTAGTCTAGGAGAGGAACCAGAAGAGAACGGGCAAGGATCACCTTTGTGTGAAACGGAAGAAAATTTTGGAGACGTCGAAGCGATTGCAGAGAAGTAAAAAGTTTCTTACTAATTTCGGTAACATGGGCTGGTCAGGAGAGGGTCTGATCCATGACAGTGCCTAAATCACTGTAAAAAAATTAAGCATCGACCCCAAAAACCATATACAGACTTTTGCTGACATTATATCTCAGCCAGTGAGCTTGCGCATAGTCCTCACAAACCTGCAGCAATCTTCTCATACCGCAGACTGACGCGCTTAGCAGCACTATATCGTCGGCATAGCTCAAGTTGTTTACGTTAACACCATCTACAGGACAGCCTATATGCATACTGCTGAGCGAGACAATCAGCTCATTCATGTACAGGTTGAAAAGCGCTGGCGAGCTCAATCCACCCTGCCTCACACCGCATTCCATACGAAGAGAAAGGAACCACCAAAACAAATATCAGGCGTTGTTATTTCAGACAGGTTGGAGATAAAATAACGGCTTTCAACCAAAATAGCTTGCCACTTTTGAGCGATGATGCCCAATCGCGAAAAGAGTCAAAATCTTGGTTAATTTGGTTTACTAACGACCTAAAATTGACCATTATTGCTGCAGCGTAAATTAGTAAGTGATCCGCATACAGACGGGATGATGAACTTAGTGATTTTGTGTTTCCATCAATAAAAGTGGAAAAAAGTAGCGGAGACAATACCCCTCCCTGAGGAACCCCAGTTGACAGTTCACGCCACGTGGATAAACTGTCGTCGACTGACCTTCCGAAGAGGTAATCACGAAACCAGGCAATGGTCAAGGCAATGGTGACAGATTATAGTGGTTTAGTAGTGCGAAGAATATGTCAAAATCGACAGTGTTAATCGAACTACTATAATCTAAAGTTGACGTTGTCTTATTTACAAGCGGCTGCAACACCGATGCAACGTGCTTGGCCAGATCGTAAGTAGGTGAGACGATTTGATTTACAATTGGTCGTAAGGGCACGTATGGCTTGTGCACCTTAGGCACAAATAACCTCAACCACAACCAACAACTCGAAAACACATACTCATAAGTACAACTCGAAGTCACCACACATAGGCGCTCCCGTACTAATTTAACGTTTTTGATCATTATTACTCATGTGAATTAAAAATATCTACAAAATTCAGGTTATAGGGGTGAACCTGGATTGTTATACTACAAAATACTATTGAGATGTGCTGTTCGAATCGTAGAAATTTACGAATAAAATTGAGCTTATGTGTGATGACTTCGTGTTCTTTGTAAGTGCTTAATGATGTGTAGTCTGTGACCTTCGGTAAGCCATACAACTTCGGTGGTTGCACTATTTTAAGCTTGTATGCTCGAAACGTCAGGAAATGATAAAAGTAAGTGTACGCGATTAAGTCCCATTTTTGTCAAAATAAATTGAAACGAACTATGTTAAAACGAACGTCATCAGTGACCTTAACCAATACCGACACGGTATACCTGGGGCGGAAGCCGGATTGAAACGGATTAAAAATATTTTGCCTATTGAGATGTGAGGAGAGACGTTTATTCGGAAAATGCTCAATTACTTTGGAGAGGATCGGGAGAGTTGAAATAGGACAGTATTGGGAGTAAGCTACAGGATTGAGGACTTTTGGTAAAGGAATTTCACGAGCTGCGTATACTAGAATTACATCCCGACGTTTCGAATACTTTGCAGCGTTCGTGGTCACGGGTTGACTGAAGAAAAATATATTTACCTTTATCAAAAAATTACAATTTATCGCGGCAATCAAAGACAATATTATTTTAACCGTACACAATAATTTGGCCCGTAATTTAATGCACGTTTCCAGGATAAGGGGACAGTGCCAGACGAAAAAGAAAAATTTATAATTTGGGCTAGGAAACGAGCAATGATTTCAGCCACGAGCATAATCATGTCCAGGCCGAGGCTATCTTCACCAACATATTTCGTACCAATAGTTCTAAGAATCGAAAGAACTTCTTGCGAAGAAATGTTGTCAAACTGAAAGACAGGAGAAACGGGGCGTATTGTGTTGGCGAGAAGGGATAGTCTGTTGCTTGACAGCTTAATCAAGATTAAACGGTGAACTGCTAAAGTGGAGATTAATGCCGTTAAGGTCTAATACAATGGCAGATCCCCATCCGAGAGACATAAGAAACTTCCATAGCTTAGTGGGGGGCAATCGTCAATCGACTGATGTATGTAGCGACGTCTTGTATTTCGACACACTTTATTACACCGATTTCGCAAGGAGATATAGGCCCGCAGGTTAACGTCGGAATGATTGTTGCGGATACGAGCACGATTCAGTTTAGCCATAAGTGCTTTTATCTCCGCCGTCATCGTCAACTAAGGCAGTAGAAAGTAGTGTAGTGTTTCGATCAATTTACGATGATCTTTTTATGAGCGGCCTTCCGCAACGGCAGCGTGTCTGCTACTTTTTAATACGTTAGAGTCTCACGAGAGGTTTATAGTTCTATTGGAAGCCGCTTTTCGTCACTGACGCACATTATCAGACCTACAACTTACACTTTTATTTTCAGATAATGGAAAGGTCCCCCGACTCGCACACTCCGTCCCAGCGGCTCCTGGACGCGATGTCGCCCGAGCTGCAGGTGGCGGACGTGTCGTGGCGCGGCGCGGGGCGCTGTGCCGGCGCCGCGCCCGCCACGCGCGCGCCCGACACCTACCCGCCCGTCACGCGCAACCAGGTCGACATGCTGCGCGCCACCGTCGGCCATCTGCTGCTCTACAAGGTGCCCGAGGTATGTCACCCGAGCTAGTGTAGTGGACGTGTCGTGGCGCGCGCCCGACACCTACCCGCCCGTCACGCGCAACCAGGTCGACATGCTGCGCGCCACCGTCGGCCATCTGCTGCTCTACAAGGTGCCCGAGGTATGTCACCCGAGCTAGTGTAGTGGACGTGTCGTGGCGCGCGCCCGACACCTACCCGCCCGTCACGCGCAACCAGGTCGACATGCTGCGCGCCACCGTCGGCCATCTGCTGCTCTACAAGGTGCCCGAGGTATGTCACCCGAGCTAGTGTAGTGGACGTGTCGTGGCGCGCGCCCGACACCTACCCGCCCGTCACGCGCAACCAGGTCGACATGCTGCGCGCCACCGTCGGCCATCTGCTGCTCTACAAGGTGCCCGAGGTATGTCACCCGAGCTAGTGTAGTGGACGTGTCGTGGCGCGCGCCCGACACCTACCCGCCCGTCACGCGCAACCAGGTCGACATGCTGCGCGCCACCGTCGGCCATCTGCTGCTCTACAAGGTGCCCGAGGTATGTCACCCGAGCTAGTGTAGTGGACGTGTCGTGGCGCGCGCCCGACACCTACCCGCCCGTCACGCGCAACCAGGTCGACATGCTGCGCGCCACCGTCGGCCATCTGCTGCTCTACAAGGTGCCCGAGGTATGTCACCCGAGCTAGTGTAGTGGACGTGTCGTGGCGCGCGCCCGACACCTACCCGCCCGTCACGCGCAACCAGGTCGACATGCTGCGCGCCACCGTCGGCCATCTGCTGCTCTACAAGGTGCCCGAGGTATGTCACCCGAGCTAGTGTAGTGGACGTGTCGTGGCGCGCGCCCGACACCTACCCGCCCGTCACGCGCAACCAGGTCGACATGCTGCGCGCCACCGTCGGCCATCTGCTGCTCTACAAGGTGCCCGAGGTATGTCACCCGAGCTAGTGTAGTGGACGTGTCGTGGCGCGCGCCCGACACCTACCCGCCCGTCACGCGCAACCAGGTCGACATGCTGCGCGCCACCGTCGGCCATCTGCTGCTCTACAAGGTGCCCGAGGTATGTCACCCGAGCTAGTGTAGTGGACGTGTCGTGGCGCGCGCCCGACACCTACCCGCCCGTCACGCGCAACCAGGTCGACATGCTGCGCGCCACCGTCGGCCATCTGCTGCTCTACAAGGTGCCCGAGGTATGTCACCCGAGCTAGTGTAGTGGACGTGTCGTGGCGCGCGCCCGACACCTACCCGCCCGTCACGCGCAACCAGGTCGACATGCTGCGCGCCACCGTCGGCCATCTGCTGCTCTACAAGGTGCCCGAGGTATGTCACCCGAGCTAGTGTAGTGGACGTGTCGTGGCGCGCGCCCGACACCTACCCGCCCGTCACGCGCAACCAGGTCGACATGCTGCGCGCCACCGTCGGCCATCTGCTGCTCTACAAGGTGCCCGAGGTATGTCACCCGAGCTAGTGTAGTGGACGTGTCGTGGCGCGCGCCCGACACCTACCCGCCCGTCACGCGCAACCAGGTCGACATGCTGCGCGCCACCGTCGGCCATCTGCTGCTCTACAAGGTGCCCGAGGTATGTCACCCGAGCTAGTGTAGTGGACGTGTCGTGGCGCGCGCCCGACACCTACCCGCCCGTCACGCGCAACCAGGTCGACATGCTGCGCGCCACCGTCGGCCATCTGCTGCTCTACAAGGTGCCCGAGGTATGTCACCCGAGCTAGTGTAGTGGACGTGTCGTGGCGCGCGCCCGACACCTACCCGCCCGTCACGCGCAACCAGGTCGACATGCTGCGCGCCACCGTCGGCCATCTGCTGCTCTACAAGGTGCCCGAGGTATGTCACCCGAGCTAGTGTAGTGGACGTGTTGTGGCACGGCGCGGGGCGCTGTATTTTCTACAATTTAGACAATATTTGTCATTTTTAAAATGCCGTTGTCGTATGTTTTTGAACCCGTAATTGTAAAAAAATTTTAGAGGTTTTTTTTAAGTTTCTAAAGTTTTTGCTCTAAACTGCAGAAATTGCGTTCCATTTCCATCCATGAGATTTAACCTTTTTCATTGACTTCCTAGGACACATTCTTCGACCCCGAGGACGGAGGCACTCGTAACCTGGCGCTGTCCCTGCGCTACATGGACCGCGGCGTGCTGCCGGCCGCGCACTGGCTGCAGTTCGACGCGCGCAACCAGGAGTTCTACGGCCTGCCCGAGCCCACCGACGTCGGCACGCAGCACTATCAACTGGTAACTATCTTTGAACAAACTGTCACCGTATATGGCATATATTCAAATAACCACAGATCAAATAATACTGGAGATACACAATCAGCCCCAATAGCCCTACAATAGTACCGCAAGAACGACTCGTGCGGTACTTTCTCTGACAGTTTTATTACGGTATTAGACTATCCGGTAAAAAAAATCTTATTCTTAAGTTTTATTTTAACGATGCGCGGCTGTTTACGGCAAAAGTCGCCGAGGGCTCTCCCGGAAGTCGTCGGCAACATAAAGGGTCTGCTAGGCTTCCTGGAGGAACTGGGTTGGCACGAATAAGCCACCCAGCACGAAAAATAGGCGCAGTATATAGACGTCGAGTTGCGGAAATCAGCCCGCGTTAACCTATAACCTACGGCAAAAGTTGGCCTGTGCGTCGCCTTTTACTGTGCCACTTTTTGTGTTTCTCGATATTATGAGAGTTCAATTATCCTAAAGCATTATTATTACAAATCAAGGATGGTATAAGACATAGATTGACAATGTCTATACAAAATCGCGTTCCCGTATTTCTGGTTGAATATGGTAGTAGCGCCGGTATAGTCGCAGACGGTCTAGAACGCAAAATTACTAGTATAATATTTTGGCTATATCGCCTTTAGTCTACATCGCGAACGGTCTAGAACGCAAAATGACCACTCATAGGTAGGTTAGGTTCGTTAGTTATCTTCTAATGGCCGAAGGCCTAATAGAACAGAAATAGGAGCCCCGCAGCAGCGGGGCTCCGTCGACATCGCTAACGTAAAGATAAAACAACGAAAATGATGTAGACATTTTGCGTTCTAGACCGTTCGAGATGTAGATTAAAAGCCATATTGGCAAAATATTACACTAGTCATATTGCGTTACCCGTAGCGCCATCTATCGGTCACCGCAAACACTAAATCCCAGTTTCCTACATTTTGTTCGGCGATTAACGCTGACAGAATAACTTGAGTCCAGACTCGACAGAAGGCGCTGCGACACTTAGTACCGAAAACATACGTAATCCGAAGTTTGGAGGAACGTGATTTTCTATAGACATTGTGAATCCATGTCTTATATCATCCTTGTTACAAATTTATATCTACTTGTTTTATTTTATTATATTTTATTTATATTTATATTTGCTCTTACGTTTTCTATTTATTTTTACCAGATCGCTGAAGACTCAAGCAAGAAGAGCGCCTACGACAGCCTCATAGTGGAAGTAATGAAGGCGCCCGCCATCAAACCCACCGTCGAGTTCCAGCTAACGCTCGACTACGACTACCAGCAGCTCGCACACAGCGCTAACAACAAGAAAAAGATCGTCGAGAAACTAGCGGCGCTGTTCGGTGATAAGGACACGAGTAATATCAGGGTTCGGAACATTACGGATCATCCTACTGCCAGCACTACTATTATTTGGTGAGTACTGTAAACAAGACTTCTAGCAGCTCGTACACAGTGCTAACGATAAGAAAAAGATCGCCAAGAAAATGGTGGCTACGTTCGGTGATAAGGACATGAGAAATACGTCTACTGCCAGCGCTACTATTATTTGGTAAGTTTTTTTGTAAACCAGTCTCGTTTTACAGTCAGTTTTTGTAAACAGCTCCAACAATATTGCCAAGAACAAGATTATCGAGAAATTAGCGGTGCTGTTCGGTGATAAGGACATCAGTAATACCAGGACACGGGATATCGTTGGCCATCCCACTGCCTGCACTACTATTATTTGATAAGTATTGTGAACAAGACATCGAGCATCTGCATCGTCGACAACAAGAAGAGGATTTAGGCGAAACTGGAAGACCTGTTCGGAGACAAGGACACTGGTAACACTAATGTTTTGTAATTATTGCACAGGTCTGGTAAAAAAAAATCTAAACAGTGATATAAACTCTTCTTACCTGTCCATCAGATTTTTTTAGTCTAGATGGGACCTAATTGATTAGTAAGGTAACTGGCATATATCTTATATAGTCTGTCGACTATGTTCTACCGCAAGGCATGACGGTTAACATAAGTGATCGATAGCATTTTCATAAATTGTGTAATATCAGCAAATCACAACAACGTTTTGTTTATTCTTCTTAAATTAATGTAAATTTAAATTTAGTTTGTAAAATACGTTTTCAGTTATGTATACTTTCGGTTACTAGACATGTAACTTTGGTAGGAAGAGCGGGATCTTCTGCCACAAGTATAACTTTACTTAATGGGAGATTCCAACCATTATTTGTTGTACACAATATTGTAACCAATAAACTTTTTCATTTTTTCATTTTCATTTATCCACAGGTACAACACCAGCCTACCAATGGACAGCTGTCCGAAAGACAAAATAGAGACGCTCCGCAAAATGATAATCGCCGACGACGGCGCTCTAAAAGACATAGTCGACATCGTATTCGACAAAGAAAAGGTCATGTCGATAACCCTGATCCCGCTAGGGTTGTGCGCCGAGCAGGGCACTAAGAACCTGCGGCCGCCGCCGCCGCCTCCGTCCAGCCCTAGCGGGTCTTCGAACCTGCACAATTCTAATACTAAGCCGGGTGCTGCCGAGACTGGTTACACGGAGTATTTGGTCACCTTCATTATACCGGCCGTGGTTATTGTGTGCATGCTACTCGTGGCCGGGATCATCGCCTGCGTGCTTTATAGGAGGAGACGGACTGGTGAGTTACTTATTATTTCGTTATGAATACATATTATATGTATGTGGCAATCGAAATCAAACATTTCCAGTCTTTTCAATTCAATCGGTCGAGTATTTGTCATCGGTGGATAGATGTGTTCAATCAACTGTATGATTTTACCAAAAAGTGTAACATTATAATCGTTTATAGATGATAAAGGATGATATATTATATCCGTTGCCGTATGTTGATAAAAAAAATTGTAATTTTAATAGGGTCATGGTATGGTTTACCTGTGCTAACTCGGGGCAAGTTCTAGGGATTTGATATCGATATAAAAGATGTCGATATATATTAATACATGTGCTCATTGAAAATTCTCAATTACTAACTATATAAAAAATCGATATTATCGATATCATGTCTGATATCGAGCATGTTAAGTTAAAATTATGCGGATGTAATTTTAATCAAAATAAGGTAATTTTCTGTCAATGCCATTTATATGCTGGAGTGAGATTAATATATGAGGCAATATTCCGCTACGATTGTTACGAATAAAATAAATAATATTTATTTATGTTGACTAACTTCTAGATGTTGACAGTTGTTACTTACGAGTATACTGACAGCGATCAGCAACACATTAGATATCTATTCACTCAATTTATCTATATTTTCTATTTTCTTTCGAATAAAACCACTGTTTACTTTCTTGCCTTCTGTTTTATTTCGTAACTAAGGCAACAAATATCAAACTAGTAAAAAACTAAAAAATTAAACTATTCGCTATAAAAACCAAGGAGTTTGTACAAAGGCGTCGCCAACAACAATAATATCGATATATTCTTTGTCGATAAAATATTTTGCTACATCACTTTAGTATTGGTGGCCCGAGTTAGCACATGTATGCTCATAACTAATAAAATATATGGATTTGTATACGGTAACGGGTTAATTTTATGTTATAAATATTCTAATTTTGAAAATACGTAGCTAAATACATATTTCGATCAATTTAGGTGGCAATGACGAACCAGTCCCTGAGGTGATCCTAGACTTTTATATCGCTTGACTCACTCGCGAAAGTATGTAGGTACTTAAACCCAATTATACAAGCGTACACTATCGTATATGTCACTTTCTGATTCGCTGAGATAAAAAGTGAGAATTCAATTAACGTTTTTGTAATTGGTTATTAATCTTGGAGCTAGATATTGTACAGCACGTCAACGTTGCAATTATGAGCTAATTAGAATGTCTTAAAGAGTTTTCACGCTGCTTAGTTACAATAAACAGACTTGGCATCAAATTAAAATTATTTCAGAATTGCATTTGTTGTAAACTACTTAAGTACTCACTGTAGACTTATTCCACGTCAAATATATGTCACGCGTAAACAAGCTAAGCTAGCAATAGGCATAAACATATTACCATTGACAAAATATATCATGTCAGTAAGCGAGTCAATTTAGTACCTACATATATCATGGCTAGATTTGACGGATGACGGATTTTGTTTACAGAAAATCATACCTTGTTGTATTAAAACACTGGAATTTAATAAGTAGTTTAAAAACCTATTAAGAAGTAGTTCAGATACAATACTTTCTACTTTAAGAGAATTCAATACATAGTATATATCAATGTAGGAGCTTTCCACGAGATTGTCGCTTTAGAAATGCTTAATTTATACTACATAAATATGACTTAAGGTGCCGTGAGTTCAGCGAAGTATATTGTATGGCACCGAGTGCGGGAATCCTTGTCATAGAATTATTATTTTTAAATTATGTTACTATGTAATAAAAAAGTAATCGCTAAGTTCTCTCAAAAATAAAATAATACATGATATTTAATTAATAATTTTAAATAGTGCGGTGAAACGAATGTTGATGATTTTTTCCTATACGTGCTACGATTTTTTTTAAACTGTGATCGATGAACCTACTGCGCCTTAACGCCGAAATCTATTGTAAGATTTTCAGATATATTAAAAAAAGCAGCAATTATTAGCGTCATTCTTTTGCAATGCTCATGTATTATATCAGAACTTTACATTGCAGGAAAAATGAGCGTCGGCGACGAAGAGGAACGCCAGGCCTTCCGCTCCAAGGGCATCCCCGTGATCTTCCAGGACGAGCTGGAGGAGCGCGGCGAGGCCGAGCCCGTGCACAAGTCGCCCGTCATCATGCGCGAGGAGAAGCCGCCGCTGCTGCCGCCCGCGCCCGACTACCGCGACGAGCCCTACCGCCCCCCGCCGCCCTTCGCCGCCTCCCGCACCCCGCCGCGGCCCAAGGCCACGCCCACCTACAGGAAACCGCCGCCGTACGTGCCGCCTTAAGACGCCAGCCCGAGCTGCTCGATCCTGTGTCGTTCATCGCTAAGACGGAAGCCGGGTAAGCATCGCAAACGATTCATTGTTACGATTTATCTATACGTTGCGTCTAAAGTTCACAAACGCACGGATAAATCGTTGCGGTGTGTAACCGGCTTAACATTTTTGTTCGGAATCAGCTTTACTAGTCGACGATTTCCAAATTTTTTTCTATTTATTATTTCCGCACTCCGACTCGATGGCGCTGTAGTTATGAACGAAATGCATTTATTACAAAATTATTGATAAGTAGGGTTAACCTCGTATCGTCGAAACCAGGAATTGCACCGTTTACATTTAAAAGTTAAAGTGACTACGAATTTCTTCATTGTAACATAAGTGTCACGAACTAGTATTGTGAGGTTTTTATACATATTTCAATTATGTACAATTGTACATCTTCGCAAAACAATAATTAAGTGTTATTATTGTTGAAGTAGATGACGTTAGCTCTTAGTGTAGGGGCTATCACTAATGATATCACGTCTAGTACAACGATTTGTGAATGCTAAGCGATTGTAAACCTAAATGCTTACGTAATACTGCTTTATTACGAATGTTTTGTAGGAAAAAGTCTTGTAATTTCGACGTTGAGTCACTAAACGAATCGATTTAGCCACTTTTTTGAACGGTATATTCCGATCCGTGCCCGCCGGGGACAGATAGGAATAGTTTCCTGCTCCGGATCCAAGAATTATTCCCATTGGTTCCCGCCGCTTATTACGAAACGGGATCAAATGGGAATACATCTTTTGCACTTCCATTTTGTTGCTTAGACGTGAAATGTGACTTCAGGTGATGTATTCTAATTTAAAAATACGTAAACAGTACATAAACCTTTTGACCGCCATTGAACTTTCAATTTTGATCTTTGTCATAATTTTATTGACACTTTGTCTTATGTTATATATCAGACGACGGCGGTCAAAGGATTAAAAACACAATCTATCTCAAACATAACTCCAAGAAGAAGTTGTATTGGACTTGAATCGGAATGTTTTTCAAGTAAATTCTGATATTTCTGATTCGGGCGTTTAAGCCCTATCTTTATTGCGTAGTTAATGCATTGAAGTTGGATCGTATCTAAACGTGTTTTAAAGTTAGAATATGACCCCAGAATGCGTCACATGAAGTATACTAAGTATGTAACTTACGCACTGCGTCCGTAGAGGTTCGGCTCGAAGCGTGCCATTTCGAACATGTGACATTTAAAGTAAAACATATCGAACTGTAATGTAACATGTTAGCCTTTAGCGTAGTTCTTCCATACACGATATTTTGTAACAAAATTATATAAGTAGTGTGTGCATGCGACATCGTGATAATGGGGTGTGAGCGTACCCGTACACTAACTATCATAAACATGTATATAATTTGTCGCCATATTACATTGACATAAGGTGCAAGAATGTATAAATATTTATGATTGACTAGTGCCGGGACTAGTTCGAATCGAATCCTAACTTCGCCGTACGGCGGCAACTGTTAATTAACGTTATTGTATTAATAAAATATACAAGCGACTTTAATCCTAGGCTACGAATAGCTATTTTTAAGGATGGAATATCATTTTGTACTTGTCTAATTATTACCATAGGGTATAAGGTTAACAAATGTGTACACGATAGAGACTATTGAACGAAATGAGCTATATAAATAACTTTCCTTTGGATGTATTTTTTTCTACTGTACTCATTTAGAGTTTGCATTTATAGATCTTTTTAGTGTTATTATTATACAATTTTATAGGACAGCGAGTTTTTTTCTTTTCTTTATATTCGTTTCTTAATAGGTGTACTTAATTGTGTCCGTTAACAAATACCGAACCATTGTCATTTTATAGACTTAATGTTGATCGATAAATACGCACATAATCGTAAGTTATTCGAGTTCTTTGAGTTTGTATAAAATCTGCAAAAATATGACTCCCTAATTCTGTCAAAGACCATTTACACTATATGTGCTTTCTGACAGGGTTAAATTGATTGACAAAGGGGTTTAATTTTTGCAATCATTTATACTCAAGGGTATGACTAGTTATGTGTCGAGGCTCCGTTTAAAGACTAGTTATGTGTCGAGCTCCGGGTAATTTGAGCGTGTCTGTGTATGCAATCTGCAATCTAGTCCGGACTGCTATAAGCCAAGAAATGATTTGACATACTACAATTAATAAAAAACACGGAGTTTACGGCATATAAGTACCTAAGAAATGTTTGTATTTGACAGGTTTTTTACTTGGAAATAAAATAAAAAGGTCTAGTAAACTCCTACTTTCATTTGTATGCTTCTTTCTTTTACCTTTTCTTTAGGTCTTTTCAAATACGTATTTGCGGCGTTTGCTGTGGAGACATTAGGGCCATGGGGCCAGAGGCTCTTAATCTATTCAAAAAGCTGTTCTATATGCTCATTCGCTGCACCGGTGACCAGAGGCCTGGCTCGTTCCTCGCTCAGCGCATTGGCATTGCTATTCCGCGAGGTAACGCAGTCAGCCTTATGGGCACCTTGCCAAATAGCAGTGACATTTGTACATATAGTTTAGGCACCGTAGGCCGGGCTAGGTAGTTAGTATTAATTAGTGTAATTTTTTATATATATTGTTGTTTGTCCTTTGTTTGTTTTGTTCTTAATAAAAAAATCCAAGTAAAGGTTAGCTGGAAGAGATCCCTTAAAGGGATAAGTTCGCCTTTGTACACACTCTCTATATTTTTGTTGGTCATGTACTTATTTTGTGCAATAAAGTGTTTTACTACTACTACTATGTACTAAAATCTTTGAAGGTAGGGTAAATGAAAAGTCTAATGCTCCATGTAAAATATTTATGAAGACCGAGAAAAGTAATCAACAAGGACAAATATATTATACATCATCTAATGTTCGCAATGAGTGACTACAACAAGTAAGTATTATTATATCAGGTGCAGTTAACAACTTGGTTAGCACTAGGAAGTAATTGACAATAGCTAAGTCATATATTATGTATTACTTACGTCCACATTCTAAATCTAAGAACCATTTAATTGCCAACACAAACTATGACACGAGTTTAAAACACCGTAGTAATTATAAACCTTGTTACAAAGTGTCAAGGTTCATTATTATAGCGTCCGAAGTCACAGCATAGTACAAAAACGTGCCACACTAAAAATCTACCGAAAGCTTACACACTACACCATCGAAACAAGTGACGAGTGTCAATAATTACACTATCTAACATAAAGTATAGTGTCTCAATCTTGGCTTGGCTAGGGACTTGCAACCAAATTATGCAACATTTTAGTTAATATAAAATTAAGGTAATTTTAATTTAATAAATACAGGATTAAAACTAAAAATAGTGGCGCAATCAAGCGGAAAGAATGTGGACTAGTGCGACTCGCGCTTTTAGAAACAGTTACTTATTAAAGCTAAGCAGGACGCCAAGAGCCACTAAAACATCACGCATCGCTTTGACTCCGTCGAAATAGAATACTCTTACAAGACAAACCGTGCTGGGAACTTTAGAAATAATTTAAAAGTAACAATAAATTACTTTTATCTACAGTCTATTAAAATCACCTCACATCCAATTAATAAAATGTTTCGAAAATAAGAATATTCTAATAATCTTAAATACATATAATACTGAAAACGATTTAACACTCTAAACATGCCCAAATTGCATTTTGACCGTAGCCACAACAGTTTGACTCACTTCTAATAAACAAAAATTTACACACATACATGAATATCATACCATTTTCAATGAAATTATTGCACTAAAACTTAATATTTCATAACTTAATAATAAATATTGCATAAGCGTCAAAACCACGTTCTCGCCAAGTAAAAACATCAAGTCTTAGTTAATAAAAAAAATAAGAACAATGTCAGTCCGATGAAAGTATTATTTAAGTTACCCTAGCGGCTACGTCATGACGACGGAAATTCCGATTTAACTAGAGAGTTTCCACTAGTACTATAAAATTCCAAATTTTGTGCTAACTACACTTCTAAGTATATTTCTGACTAAATATTAAGTACGATTTGGTGCTCAAATTTAATTATGTAAGTAAGTGTTAATTTAATTAAAACTATAGAATTATTTATCTACATAGTTCGAAATATGAATCGTTCGATAATAGTACATTACTTACCTAGGGCTGTAAAAAAAAGAAAGCCCGAAATCGCAGGTATTTGGGACCCGAGCCGCAGGCGAGGGTTGTAAATATGCGATAGAGGGCTTTCTTTTTTACTGCCCGTGGTGAGTACACAATTTTACGTCCCCACCTGGCCATAATGCGAGTTTTACCGTAAGCGTAGCGAGCGGTAAAACTCACATTATGGCCAGGTGTGACGTAAAATAATCTAATGCTACAAGTAACTACGTTTTCGAATTTTGTTAATACTAATAAGATTTGAGTATAAGTCGTCCAATCTACCCAAAGCATTTTTCTGCATCCTCCATCATAGCATACTTATCTCATTCCAATCTAGTAATCAATGTAATTGATAAACATCTGTTCTAAACA
This sequence comes from Pammene aurita, assembly GCA_947086415.1. Classification (NCBI taxonomy): domain Eukaryota; kingdom Metazoa; phylum Arthropoda; class Insecta; order Lepidoptera; family Tortricidae; genus Pammene; species Pammene aurita. The sequence continues at coordinate 14,162,172 of OX352302.1, forward strand.
CTACTGATTGTGCTATTTTAAACCTACATTGTCGACACTCTAACTGACACTGCATCTACTTCTTTTTATGAGGACGTTACCAAATGGAACCTGACCCACTATGAAACTGTATGTCTAACTTTTTGAATAGAACTATAGAATAAGTCCGAGTAGTAGGACGATGACGATCTAACAATAATAATTGTGTCAGAGTTTCATTTTATCAAATAGATTCAGAAAATTTTAGCCATCACGCTCGCTTCTTGGTCTTCACATAGAATGTAGGTTATCTTAACCAAACAGCAAGGTCAAGAGCACATCCGCGAGAAGAAAATGCGACTATAGCACGTGCTTGCCGACGTCTCCGCTTCGCTCGTCAGTCACTCTATTGTCCGTTATATTTTTGATCCCTGGAAAGAAAAACATATTCAACATTCAAATCATACTCAAGCCATCTACAAATCATAAAAAAGTGTGACGGAATCAATACTGAGTAATTGAGTATACATACAGCCTTGGTCAGAAGTGTTGAGCATAGCTCTTTTTTGTTTACAATTTTGATGTTAAGTATTAATTCCCTATCATAACAATTTACGATGACGTAAAATATTATATTTTATTGATATATCTAGAAAACTTCACTTAATAAAACTTTCAAGGTACCTATAAAATATGAAAAGTGGAGGTCCCAAAAATGCGAATTTAGGTCGGTGCGACAAATTGCAACTATTATATGCAGTTACTACTCACTTCAACAAAACATGCCTGTTCAGTTTGAATTATTTGATAAAATAATCTCAAAAAAGGTAGAAAAGTCGGTCTTAACTTTCGAGTTTTGTATGAAAAACGCAAAGGTGCTTAACACTTCTGGCCAAAGCTGTATATACCTACAAACTGAAATTTTCTCTGTCCAAATCGGCGCAATCTACCTCTGATCGCAAACCGAGACAAAATGCAATGCGAGGCAAATGTAGGCGGCACCACTGCCATTCATTTAATACCACGACAGTGGCAAACAAGCATACGGCCCACCTCATGGTAAGCAGCTACCGTTACCTATGGACGCCTGCAACTCCAGAGGAGTCACATGCGCGTTGCCGACCCTTTGCAAAAAGGAGACTTCACTGTGTTGACGGCTAAAGGAACAAGAGGGACCCCATCGTCAACACACTGGGTCATCTTTGAGCTCTTTGGCAACCTCACTCACCAACAGGAACACAACACTATGAGTAGGGTCTAGTGCTATTTGGCCCGAATACCCGAAACTTACCTTTGCAAGGCCCAGGATGCAATGGATCGACGACTTGCCCGGCGTGGCAGGCAGCTCGCTGTAGGCGGCACCACGAGGGATACGTCCGTGCATCTGACCCGCAGAGCTCTCGCCGTAAGCCGCCGCCGCATGACCCGCACGACACGCAACGCGCGCCGCTCGCGCCGCCCGCTACGCATCGCTGTCCGGCGTTGCATGATATTGTGGCGCAGGTTGCGTTCGCTGCAAAGAAACACGTGAACAGGTTGTTGCATTATTCTGCCAAATTATTTAATAATACAATGTTTTGGATGGCAATAAATAGTTTACCTTGTAGTCTACCCGTTACCCGTTATTATTATTATTTCGTTAATCGTGAGATTTGAAATAAGAGCGCACTGGTCCCACCGGCGGCGAGTAAGCGAGTAAAGTTAAGCGAGTATCATTACATCGCGGGCCTTCAAAGGTCGATCGATCACTCTATACCTCGGCAAACCGCAATGTAATGCTACTCGCTTAACTTTACTCGCTTACTCGCTCTTGGTGGGACCAGTGCCTAAAAGTAGGTTAAAAAAATTCACTGCGACAAGAAAGAAGTACTTTTTGACCGCCAAAGATGTCAAATCACACGACCGGAAAGTGAGAATTTTTCCGTCCGATGCTTGGCGGTCCAAGGGTTAAAATATCTACTTAGGTTACAAAATGCGGTAACAATCATATAGTCTTTACCTTTGCAAGAGCCTTTATACGCCAGCGGCAGCGCTTTCCCGCGCTCACAAGCCGCGCGCCGCAGCGCACACGCACCAGCGTACGTCCGACCGTCGACAGCACAAACAGGGGACCCGGCCACACTGCACGCTCCACAACGAACGCAGTGCGCGCCTAGCTCCGCGTCCAGCACGCAGCGTTTGTCGCCGCCGCAGCGGACGTCGTCGCAGCTGCCCACTAAAACAATATATGGAATTTGTTATTTTTTTCAATTCAATTTATTCAGAAAAACGTAATATTACTTACAGGTTAAATCCCAAGTCTCCCATAATTTTGCAATACAAAAGGTATTCATAATATAATGTCAAATAAAACTGAAACATGATTAAATAATAAAACCATTACACTAAGTCAGACTCTCACATATTTTCAAACACTCAACCATCACCCAGCTGTCCGCAAACCACAGGAGGGTTGCACAACAGAAAGTTCATTAAGCGCAAGCATAGCACGAGTTATACCTACGAGATAACTCAGATAACAATTACTTAACGCAACTCTTGGATGCTTATAGACCGCTCTCTAGCGACAAGACCGCCTGTAGACTGCATCTACTTTTCATTTGTATTCTATCTACTGTTGGCTGGCATGGCTGGATGGCAAAAAGGACTATGTAATACAAGGGTCGACAACAGGCGGCCCGCCGCTTATGGCCCGCGAGCCTCCTATCAGAAGTCGTCGTTATTGACAACCGACAATGTGGTACCTTTTGCCTTATAAAGTCACAAATTATTAACAAAGTGCGGCCCGCGTAAATTTCGTTAGCTACTCTGTGGCCCTTGGCTGCTAAAAGGTTGCCGACCCCTTATGGATAGCAAAAAAGAATCCTAGCAAGACCGGCCGGAGTACCGAAATCGAATCAGACAAGCGGTTATATGTAATACCTCCTCTACAAGTCCAGACGACGACTACCACCTACTTCCCACTTTTCTTCTTTACCTACCTACTGATTGTATCTGCGCGAATTAAAAATATCCAGTTCTTTAACAAGCCGTAACGTAATCTGGTTCAATAGATGAATAACGAGAACTACATTTTCATGGAATATTGAATTTCCGAGGCTGCAGTTTTTATCTGACACAATGGTTTATCGGAGCTTCGAAGCGGATTAATTATTTTCCATAAAACAGCACATCGCTGCAGGCTTTTTGCTTTCAAAGGGATATAGTTTTACGCCGACGATGTGTTAGCGCAGTCACTCACACATTAATATAACTACTCTATCCCGATATTAAACTACAAACACTAGTATTTAGTTATAGTTGTGTGAGTTTTGGAATGTTTACTGTTTTTGTCAATTTACTTCCCAAAAGACATGAAATCAAATAATAGATAAACATACACACTAAATTTGCAACAATATGAGACTAATTTGGTTAAGATAAGCCTCATAGTTCCCGAGATAAAGGTGTTCATAGTAACGTAATTCGTCATTATTCGTCGCTAAGTACCTTCGGCTTTGGCTTCGCTCACTAAAATTCCTCGGAGCTCGGGCACATACTGTACAAAATATATATAGACTATTTGATGGGCTTTCATTTGATATCCCACTTGTGTATGTAAACTTCACGATTTAGGTCCAATTTGGACTGTTCCAAATAAGAAGGAAATAATTTTGACGACGTCATTATTCGGGAGACTTCCTTTCAAGACTATATGCAGGCAGTTTTGGGATCAAAGTACTATAACTAGCAACATAATAAAAGTCAGTGCTGGTAACTCTACTTACGTTACCTGGGTTTAATCTTATCTTAAAACCCATTACATATTGAAAAAATACGTGCTAATTTGAAGAGTCGTTTCTCGAGAACTATGAGGTGTTAGTAAACTTAATTAAACTCATTATATTGCAAATACTTATAGTCTACTATAAAGTGTCTTTGACAACTTTTGCCGTAACATACGTCCTTTGTTAGAAACCAAAATGACACGAAAATGTTAGTGTTTTTTTTTTATTTGACATTGACTCGGTGTGATTCTGAGGTCAGAAACTCTTGCCTAACATAAATATTTCATCACTATTAACATATAAAAAAATCAGCCATACCGGATTTGATGTAAGGCAACAAACACCCCTTAACAACTACCATATCCATGAGCTATCGTGTTTCCCATGAAGTGGTTAAAAAAGAACAATACGGGCGGGTTGCACCACGCATAATTAACGAACTGATCACTGTTAAATATGACGGAGCAGCTGTCATCCGATAGGGATCTGTCAAACTTTTCGTACAAGTTAATTTTTACTATGACGATTACGTCAACAGACGGTTTCTTGCAACCGGCCCTTAATTTATAAAAGCCCTAAACCATCGTTCAAAACATTACGTCCCTAACATCCGCTGGAACTAGTTAGAAGGTCCGAGCGCGCCGCCCACTGATGTAACATAATAACGGAGTAGAAATCACCGTCTGGGCAGTATTCGCTTTTCCCAGTCGATTGTATCGGGTTTATAGACCGGCCAGTCTAGACTACACTGCGAGGTAGTGCCGGCCTCATATAGAGCTTACAAGAGACGTAGAGATTAAGGAAATTCCGATACCAAATTGTCAGACTAAATTAAGTATTTGAGAAGTAAAAACATTCTTCAGAATTCAGCTGGCGAAACCAATAATTAGATCTGATAACTGATTGATAAGATAACTAAATATTGTAAAAATGGGACATGGGACAAATACATAAATGGACGAAAGGACCAGTCTGAAAATCAACGCTGGGTATCATTCCTAGCATACGTTGAAACTAGTACCTTTTACCAAATACCATTATTTAGCTATAGTTTTGTAGTTATAAATGGCGAGGCGTCCATAAAGACCTACCCATACTTTTTCTTTTCTTTTCTTCTCTTGGTCAAAAAACTGAAAGAAAACACGAAACCTAGTATAGGATAGTTTAAGTGAAGCAAATCCTTTCAGTTTTTGTAAAATTCAGTTTGTAAATTTCTTTTTTGGTATTAAACATTTTTTTTTTAATAGCGAATATAAACTATAAAATCATATCATATACCTAATTGATATTATCGACAAGTAACACTGCGCTGTAGCTTGGGTGGAGGTACGACATCGGTAGCTACGTGCAGCCGGTTACACTGGACAAAAAAGTAACATTACAATTACTAATGTGCGGCGGAAAATATACAGAATTAAGAAAAGTTTCACAAGGGAAAATTATGGAAAATTCGGACATTATTAGGATTTCCAAAATGTTAATTTAATTAGCGGTGGGCGAAGGGGGCGGGCGCCCCAGGCCTCATAGCGCGCCTTTTCAACCGACTTCAAGATTTCGAAGGAGGAGGTTATCAATTCGTCGGGATCTTAGGTTCTTATTCCATTGAAGGTACGGAACCCTCCTATGCGTGGTCCGACACGCACTTGGCCGGTTTTTTTGTTTAAAATTATTATACTCAAAATTCTGCCTGGTGGGAGAGGGATTGCGGCGGTGGAGCATATTCGTTACATCCCTAGTACCTATGATAGGCACGATGGCGTGATTAGCGAGCGCTTCAGGATACCAAAAACATCTTGGTATATAGGTAGTGGTTCACGCAATGTACACTAATGTACGCCTTTTGTTTTTGACATTACAAAAAATAAGTAGACCTACAAGCGCGATTATGTATGAAAAGTTTAACGGCTGTCTGTGGCGAGTACGCTCGTAAAACGCAATGAAACGTTCGGCCGAGCGGTGATGTTATCGTGCTATTATTCATGTTATGGAATGGGGACGTCTGGGTCAGACGCACCACGGACGCGTCGAGACTGCCTGTTATATACAAAAAGTTTCAATAGGGTTTGTACACTGAGATAACCTAGAGAAACCTAAGAGATTTAAGAGATATTTTTGAAAAGGAAGACTTAACGTAACTGTGCGAAAATCGAAAAAAAACTATCTAGTGTTCTTTCCGGCACTCTTAGTGCTTGAAAATGGAGGACAAAGCTCTCCGAAACATATCGCCCATAGTGATTAAAATACGTAGTAAAAGGAGATCGTCAATTCTGGGCCACCTGATGTAAAAGTTTGTACTTCAATGTAAAATAAATACTCATTTTATTACTAAAGTAGACAAAATATTACAAAAAAATGAAACGGGAATTAGAAATACTAAATAAATAAACATCATCATCATGTTCATCTTTCCGCGATTAAAATTCAGCAAGACAAGTCGTTAACGTCCTTATGGCGTTGACATATAGTTTAACTTCACCTGGACTGAAACTGGTTTGATTTTTGGTTTGACACTGATGTCAATATCTACCGTTACATAATCTGCGTTTTGATACTGTTCGGTAAGTTAGAACATTGTAATTTTAAAATAATATCTCAGCCTACGAATACGGAAGTTTCAATTAGAAATCGACTATATTAAAACGCCTAAAGATTGAAAATGCGTATTTTTGTTCGGAGTTTGAATATTAAAAGTGGGTTTCATAATGGCATAATATCATGCTCCTTCGATAACGAAACGCATCTTTTTTTCAATTTTGCAATCTCATATACTAGTGGTCTCGCACTAACGGTGGTAAACCTTATCCCTTCGCAATAGGTGTCAGGAATGTTCAGTTAATAGTATCAACGATGGTTTGACAGCCGTCTTTGTTTACCAAAATACAGGAACTATAAATACGCTCAAAATATCACTTTTTATTATTTCATCATGATTCCCGTTTTGTTTTTAAGTCCGTTTTTGTACATTTTCTTTAAAAAACCGGTACTTTATTTACATTAATATATAAATCATAGGCATGCACGCTTTCAAATATTGTCCTTGTCAGATTCAAGTATAAATGCATGATTTTTCAATTTACCCTTCAACGGCCAAGTCACACAACATTAACTATAATAATAATAAAGAAATCGCAGTAAGGAACCTTAGACTTGGCACGACTTTGTCTAGATTTCATTACTTTTTAGAGATAAACAAGCAGCTCCATCGAGACTTGGCTAGTTTTTTACAGAATGTTTTTGGTGGGATTTCACTTCTTTTTGTAGAAAAGTGGGCTTATTGATTTATTTAGACGACAGCGACAGTCAGCGCCATCTAGCGACGCCAAATTTCAGCTCTCTGAGTTTATGGGAAGTACTAGTTCTATTTTGATGATCATGAGTGAGTGAGTGTCATAAATGCGAAACTTTGCTTTCGCTTAACTTCGGAACTAAATGACCTACAGACTTAAAATTTTGGATTTTAAGTATGTGATTATAGCTTACTGGATGACGAAAATTTCTGCGTTCTGGTCTTATCCAGAGGTTCTCAAATAGGGGCCTGAAAATGCGGCTAAATGGTTCCAGTAAAGGATGGTACGGCAGTGTTTGCTTCGCGCTCGACTTGGCGGGGGCACTGCCGTGCCCCCAGATATCTAACTTAATAAACTAAACCTAGAATACTAGAAAAGTACTTATAACTAACAATATTACCTATCTAGCACTAATTGTTATAATAACAACCTGCTAATTAACCTTAGCAAACCTCACGAAATAATAAGCGTAATCAACGAAATGCAAATAATCCCTCCTAATCCCTTTTACCTTCATATAAATAAAGTTAATCGTTCGACTACATACATACAACAGCATTACATTACATTACAACAACTTGTAATCCTACTTCGGGATTCTACATTGAAGTACCGTTAGCGCCTTCTAACTCTATGCACAACGCTATCTAGAGGTGAATCAAGTCACTAGTGTAGTAACTCTACGCGCTCTGGATGGCGTTAGTAGTGGTCACTTCTGTTGTGGTATAGTAGTTATTCTACTCGCTTCTAGATGGGGTTAGTAGTGGTCACTTCTTGGTGTTACATATGCGTATTAAAAGCAGAAGGGGAGGCATTCGCCCAGCAGTGGGGCGCTATAGGCTAGATTAAATTTCAATTAGAAGATGTGTCCCACTACGCTGGATTTTTGCAATGACAATCGATTATTTTATGTACCAATAGTAGAAGGGGGCATTACCATATCTCTAATACAGCTGAGACCAGCTGAGGGTTCTTCATCAGATACTTCAGACCTTCGATTTTTGACATCAAATGAAGCGGCCCACCAAGTTGAATATTTTTTGTAAAGGCGGTATAGATATATCTCTAATAGTTTGGTTGGGCTCTTGTGTTTTCTAATCAGGGTCACCAGGTACTCCAGATCTTCGATTATCCCAGTTTTTATAGTTTTCCCTTTATGTGGCCATTAAACCCTAACTCTGTACCAAATTTCAGCTCTCTGAGTTTATGGGAAGTACTAGTTCTATTTTTATGATCATGAGTGAGTGAGTGTCATAAATGCGAAACTTTGCTTTCGCTTAACTTCGGAACTAAATGACCTACAGACTTGAAATTTTGGATTTTAAGTATGTGATTATAGCTTACTGGATGACGAAAATTTCTGCGTTCTGGTCTTATCCAGAGGTTCTCAAATAGGGGCCTGAAAATGCGGCTAAATGGTTCCAGTAAAGGATGGTACGGCAGTGTTTGCTTCGCGCTCGACTTGGCGGGGGCACTGCCGTGCCCCCAGATTTTCCATCTTTGTCACTTTAACAAAGTTTGGTTTTCGCTATAATTTAGGAATACTTGTTAATAAAATGTATTTAATACTAACTATTATTTGCTACAAAAAAAAACACATTCAGTTTAATATTATGACGTTCAGTCTGAACCTTTAAAAATAAAAGATTTAAGTGCGTTTTTTAGCTCGTATAGATTACGTTAGCAAAAGTACCGAGCATCGAGTCGTAAAGTATGTTTCAATGACTCTCGAATCTTAAGTACCGACAATGATATGTTTACTTTTGGTATGCGGATATTATTTTGGAAATAACGAGTGTTTTGTGTCGAAATTTATCTGTTGCGATATCGTTATTTCAAGATTCTATTTACGCACTCAGATAATATTTATTACAATGTTAACTACTATAGTCACTTTATTATACTTTTATCCACGATGCCATACTTCTAATTCCAAGAACATTTCTGACTTTTTGAAAATTTCCCGCAGCTGGCACATCGGTAGATAAGTACTTAATATTCAGATACAACTCTAAAACACACTTCAATATCGAGAGATTCTGAAATCACAATTGAAAACTTGCGTGAAAAATATTTAATTTAGCTACCTAGTTTGCTCAATATTTGTATGTGTTCAACTTTTCAGCCATTTTTTATTAATTAAATGTATTTTTAATAAGAAGTGTTGTAGTATTACAACTATACACTTGCGCTTAAACTAACAAAAATCTTCCAAAAACGTATTTCTTTCATACAGTTTTCCGCAGCCACGCGGCCTATGATATGACGTCACGTACCGCGCGCTTTTTGTATGGGCCGTTTCGCTTCGCAGTACAGACGCCGGACAAATTTTCGCATTTTGTACGTTTCTAGGCTAAAATAGATAGTAGAGGTTTATTAGAGACAAACTCTTTATTAGAGAAAAAATTAGAAGGGAAATAGAATCGAATGAAGTCCTCCAAAAAATATGGATGTTGCTAATTATGTGCTTCGTATTCATCGGGCATTCTTATTTCGATTAGTTTTTTAGAAATTTCTACATTTCTAAAGTTCTTAATCATCGTTTAGTAGGTATACAATCTGATGCAAATGCATGCAAGTTTCATTAAATTTAACGCCAGGGTCATTAAAATTGCAGTTTATACAATGATCCAGTCAATTAATAGAAACTTTATCGTTATTGAGAGTACCTGCTGCAACAACTCTAGGATGTTAGGAATCAGGAAAAGCTTTTAAGTGGGATACCTAAGTACACCTACTTTGCGAACTCGATGTTTCCATGATTATTTTGTAGTCATACAATCTAGGTATCTACACTTATTCATAATGTATATACAAGTGGTCGTTATTGATTTTGCATGCTTCAAGTGGTCTCAGTTGTCATCCAGCCGTAATAACAGCCTAAGGCGGAACGTATTTGCACAAAACACGAAGTGTCGGAGTGGCCATTATCACTAAAGACATAGTGGAGTCGCTTGGTTTCTGGTCTATAATTTTGTAGCATTACTGCAATTAGGTTGTTGGCTGCAGGCTGGCGGTGGCACTGATAAGCTTATACCGCGCCAGCAGCAGTTGGTAGCGAATTCTGACATGCGACAAATAGCAGCCGTCTTTTACTATGGATATGGATAAAACGAATGTTGACCGCTGCGCCGTGATGCGAGATAGCAATAAGATTTTAAGAATTGGCGAAATCAAAAACTAAAATTAAATTTTGATGTCTCCAGCACCTCTAAAGTTTGAAATATGTTTCTGCACGTTTTTCGTAATAGCTAATAATAAACCCAGTCTAATCTACTCATCTATTTATAAGTTGACGTTAAAGAGCAATTAGCAGTTGGCAGTCTGAATACTACAAGATGCACATTGCATTTTGTGCTTCATTCATCACATAAAACTTTAAAGGAGAAGTAAGAGCTCTTACAGACGTCTTCGCGGAACCGTAGACTTTTTTTAAAGCAAGAACAAAGCGAATAGGCTTAATAATACTTTTCGAACTCTTTATTAACGACCCTTTCTATAAAAAACACTCGATATCCAGCTAGCGTAAAGTGCAACCACAAATAGTCGAGCGCTTTTTCATCGGACGCTCAACGGTGCAGTGCACGTTGGAAGTGCATTCGAGAACCGCGTGTAGGGAGCGGTCTCATTCACATGCATGCACCCCGGGCGACGCGGCTGGCCAGACGTATCGTGCATCGCAATGAGCCATTATTGAGTCGCGATTCCAATAGAGATGTAGCCAGCCTTCTAGGAACGAGCTCGCAATTTACTAGTGCGATAGTAGGGGAGTGTCCGGCCATTACTGCACTTGGGATTAATGCACTGGCCACGAACAAAACGACGCCGAGCCCGGTTCTTAATGGACGATTGTTTCTCTAGAACAAATGTACGCTATCCTGGTTATAATAGTGCGACCAGGAAACGGACCAAATATCATTGACGGATTGCAAATCCTACGCTGAAGGGAAAATTTTCGTGCTGGGAAATGCAACCGTATGAGTGATACGATGTTTATTGGTTTATAAATTTAGGTACCTTCAACTACTACAACATTGCCTACGATGTTAAACTTTGCCTGGCTTGAAAAACAGTGATTATCCTTACCGAATATATTTTTAATTCCTCATAATGGCCGCCTTTCTCCCATCTCAGGATTATTCCTGAGAACATGTCTAGTCACTTTGACAACATTTTGAGTTACAGCGCTTTTATTAATAGTAGTTTATGTAACTGTTACGTAATAAGGGTCCTTAAAACATGAGTGTGGTTTTCATAATAAGATCACACGAGTGTTTTAAGGCCTAATTACGTACAGTTGCATACACTGCTTTATCTACACTCATATTATTTATTATAAATGCCGTATTCGGAAATCATAGAATGGCCGCCATTGCACCGCCGCGGCCATCTCGATTGTGTCGGCGTGGCCAACTCGATTGTGCCGGCGCTCGCGCGGGACCAATCGAGTTGGCCATGGCGGTAACATTATGTTATCAAATTCGATGTTCCAAATTTGAAACTCATTGCTTAACAATATTTGAGCATGCAAAGTTAAAATTACGTTACTGCCGCAGATAAGAAACTTATCATAGTTAAATCGTTTGTTGTAATGCTTGTCATTGTCTACGGTTTTTGAACGCATTTTAGAGTACTTACAGTATGAGTGTAGATAAAGTTTGGAACGTTTCAAATAATCATACTATTTTCGAAACTAGATGGTTTTTACGAGTTAATAATGGACTTACGTTAAAATTTGCAGCTGAAACAGAAGTTGTTCATTTCAAGCTCTACATTTTGATATAAAAATCTCAATTTACAAAAAAGTGACTAGACATGTTCTTTCCGTGTACCCTTCAGATATAAATAGCTGTTTGGTGAAGAACACCGTGTGTTTCAAGCCAGGAAAAGTTGAGCATCGTAGGCAATGTTGTAGTAGCTGACGGTATTTTAAACTTCCTCGTAGTTATATTGCAACTTTGTCCACGTGGACAGATGATAGTACACCTACCATACTTGTCCTTTGACTATTAAAAACCGTTTCGACTACCTCTACCTTCAAAATATTAACATGGGACATGAATTCGAAAAACCATAGAAGATTGAGGGGACCCTTGGGTACAACAAAAAACTTCAATTGACCTTAGATTGTATTTTGAGGATATTTATCTTATAATACTTAACTGTAATAGACCTAACTAGCGCTTTAACATCGTTATTATATTGTGAATAGTTTCACAATGCAATAACAAATTAAGTATTTGTCACGGTGTGTTTTTGAACGGAAAAAAAAATGGAATACAAATACTATTTATAGAACACCTCAAAATATATAAAAACCGCAAATACCTACATAAAATACAGAAACTAGGGATGATGAATTGATGATACATGTTGAATTATGCAAAAAAAATCTGAAGAAATGGTTCAAAGATAATCAGGCTTCAACATTTCAAAATTTTACGATGTTTCAAAGTACGAAATAAAAATAAAAAACAATGAGACCATTGGATTTTTTACATTTAACATTGTATTTTATAATTTTTCCATGCTTTAAACAGGGCAACTATTTTATTGTGACGTCACTTTTGCCCTTCATTTTATTACGAGCGTTTTGAGAAAGTCCAAGTCTCATTTCGACCCTCACAACCACACGAAACTATTGATACCCTACATGAAAAAAAAATCATCATGCCTATTAAAGTAGAGGTAAACAACCGGCGGACTTATCGCTAAAAGCGATCTCTTCCAGACAGAAGGAATGACAGTGGATGAAATAATAGAAATAATAAGTAATACACATTACGTTTGAATGCTTACCTAGGTATAAAATGTGGAGTGACTTTATAGGATCCGAATAGTCTAGCGAGTCATAGTGATGCACGCTACGCTAAATAAGCCAGCATTGAACCTTACGATATTTCTTAGGTTATTATTAGAGAAAATAAAAGAATTGACGCTCGTGTACTAGAATATTACATACAGGATATAACAAAAATACTGGTGATCCGTTTAAGGACATAATTCGTATCGTATTGTGACTAAGAAAAAGTAGAACATTTTTTTGGGCGCAATTTTTTTTGTATGGGACACGTGGTCCCAGCCGGCCGACCCTCCATACAAAATCCAATTTTTTTTCGGCGCAAAAATGTTTTCAACCGACTTCAAGATTTCGAAGGAGGAGGTTATCAATTCGTCGGGATCTTTGCTATTGCTTTTTTTTTTTTTTTGTATGTTCACTGATCGTAGACGGCTGGACCGATTTGGAAAATTATTTTTTTGTTTGAAAGCGTATACTTCACAGTTGGTCCCATTGTAACCATGTCAGGATCTGATGATGGGATCCTGGAGAAATCGAGGGAACTCTTCAAGTATTATAGGCACACCTATGGTGATTTGAGTATTTTTTACAGCAGATCCAGCATTTGGTGTTGGAAAGGTGGATGCTTAGTGAAGTCGGTTCTTTTTTGTTTAAAATTATTTTTATTTTTTTATTATAAGAATACGATACCAATTATGGATACCAAGGACATTTAGGAGGACCACCAAGGACAAGGACAAGGATCACCAGCATTTTTGTTACTCCTTGTATTCTGGTGCATTTTGTATACCGAATGTGTTAGGTAACTTTTTGGGAAAAGTTAAGTCAAACGAGATCACTATCTATGACTATAACTATGTGCCCCATTTATATTTGAAGTAGGTCTACGTTTGCCATATGGATGGTATAGGAAGGATGGAACTCTCTTATAGGAAAACGGTCGAAAAAGTGTCCAGCGGTAAGCACTAAACAATAGTTCCAAATATCTCCGGGTGGCGCTAGGTATAGTACAGCACTTGAAATGAATTACCGATATTTAATACTTATATGACTTTCTAAATAAAATTAATATTCAGAGTGTTTTTCATCTCCGCAAATAATTATTTTGGATTTAATTTTTTTTTTTTTCAAAATTAGTTTAAATTTAATATCATTGTGGCGCCATCAGTTTATCGCCTTTTGACGGACACTTTTGTAACATAGAGATTTATATCCATCTTGTACCATCCATAGTTTGCCACCTCTCGTCACTTGCACCGCCCCCTGTTCGGCTCGGGTGCTCAATACTGAGCCGGTGAACTTCCCGGGTTCTAGACTCGGTCTAGGACGGTTGCTATGCGCGCGAGCATGATGGATGGCTCAAAAAGCTGTTGCCAAAAGGGTGTAAGTGTAGAAAGTTACGAACCTTCTTACATCTTTGTTGTTTTGTAGGTCGATTATATTGTGATGGGAAAATTATAACGGCTTTTCTGTGACTTTAGATATTCTTTCGATATTCTTAGGTTACCACAGTTTACTTTTTTTCAAGTAATGTTTAGATTGAGCGCATTTAATTATTCAAGTGGAAAGTCAACCAATAAAGTTGCGTCTGTTGAGATGACTGCGCTTTTATTAGAATTAGGAATATTATGATCATATGCAGTAATATTTTGGTCGCATTTTGACTACATAACTGATGAAAGCTCAGCTTTATCAGAACTGCATTCACACTCATACCAGCTTCAATTTTCTTGTGATTCTAAAAAAATCGCTTTGCCTTCCCCATTTAGCTTCCCGGGTAGACCTTAATCTTTAATATTGTGGACATTGATAACGACAATGATGCGCATTGATGACAGAACTACGCTAAGATTCAATTAACCACTGATATATCAGTGCACATTTTAGCTTACATACAGCTGTAAGTGGCGTATTAAATTACCTACTTATAGAAATCTCCTGTAGCGCGAACACGTTTCGTAAGTAGTTTAGTTAAGTACATTAGTTTCGGTCCAAAATAGAGACAGTGCAGTAAATTCGTCTTCCCCGTATCTAGTAAATTTACTTTAGGTACGTGCTGTTGATATCTCGTGAGTACAGTTGTGATGAAAACTGTCATTTAACACCTAGGCAAAGCACTACCAGGCCTATGAATCATGCCCGCGCGAGCGAGTTATATACCTACGTCTTGCGCCTTCCTCGAGGGCAGTGTTGTTCCGGATACGGTAATTGCCGTAATATACGGCAATTCAGGGGCATTACAGTCAAAAATACGGCACACGGCAGCGGTCCCATTGCCGTATCTCCATACATTTTTTAGACACGTTTTCGCCAATTTTCTGGATACGGCAATTCAGCGGCAATTATTTTAAGAATTTGTATAGGGATACGGCAAATTACGCCTCGGAATACGGCAACCCCAAAATTCAACAAGAACAACACTGCTCGAGGGAGCTAAAGTCAGTGGGCTACCAACGCGCTCACTGAACGCTCGTCGTACCGCGCGCGACGCTACTCGGAACTCGGAACAATGTCATCACGAAAAAAAATAATTTATTGAGATGTGGTTGGATGTAAAAATAGCAAAGCTAATAAAAACTTATCGTTTTTCGCTCTGCCGACGGATGGGGAAAGGTACAAACTTTTTTTTTATACCACGTTGGTGGCAAACAAGCATACAGCCCGCCTGATGGTAAGCAGCTACCGCAACCTATGGTCGCCTGCAACTCCAAAGGAGTCACATGCGCGTTGCCGACGCTTTACAAAAAAGGAGGATTCACTTATGTTATAATAATAATAGACATGTTATCTTTATTAATCTCTCAAATAACTATGATGATATTGCTAAAAGGCGATTAGAATAAGATTGATATAGCTGTCAATCCATATTAATTTTGACAGTATGTGGCAAATCTGTCAAGATTAATCATCGCGGCAACAAAATATCAATCAATATTACTCATGTAACTATAATTGTTATGCACCATGCGAACCACTTAAACACTGAATCAATGCAAAATACCTATTTCCTTAACTATAAAACATTTCCAAACATAGGCTAGGCGACCCTAGCGATTGTGCGGGTGCGCGGGAGGTGCGGGGTGCCGCGCGTTGAAGGTCGCTCCATTGTATTATTGCGTAGGTACGTAAACCGTAGGTATTTGCTTTTTCTATGAGTGATTCATATCTGTTCGTAAGAACTATTATATAATCTGTGGCACTACACTCGCTCTGAAGAACATAAATTGAAAATTATAATACCACATAACACGAATATGAGTAACATCTTGTAACATTGTGGTGGCGCCAAGAAATTGGCAATATTCCTAATTCCTGAGTTATTTATAGTCTACCACATCGTAAAAGATATGTCACTCATATTCGAAATGCTTAAAATAAAACGGTAATTTACCTTGAACCGACCTGATCTAACATGTTTTATGCTGTTTAAAGATTTATTTCACTGTTTATGTTACTACACTACTTAGGTGGGTTATGAATGTAGAATACCTATGATTCTTTTGGAAAACAAATCTCATAGGCTTTGTGGTAAAGAATTGTAAATATTTTGCAATTGTAACTATTTACAAAAGTACCTGTATCTGATTCCTTCTACAATCTATTAGTCGGAGAGCTGCTAGCCACGTCAGATATGACACAATAATGAGAGCAACGAAACCCTTCTAGTCAGTTTGCTATACTATGCTTATTTCTAGATCTGGACATCTGGCAACTGTAAAGTGGTGGAGGTCAAAGAATGCATACCACTTCAAGAAAACAAATCGTAGAGTTCTGGGGTTGATGCAATATTATGAGAAATTATATAAATAATTAGATTAGGTATATCATTGGCAAAAGTTTCTGTTTGGGGTAAGGTGGTTCAAAGGACATATAATGTAATTCATAGTTGGTCGCCTACTGTTTTTGTGTCCGTAATAATACGCAATGGTTTTGTTCTAATGTTAAACTATTGGCCCATATTCATAACTGAGACACCTTCGGCAGTTTTTACCTATTTTGGTATTACTATTTTCCAATACATAAATTTTGCTAGTCTGTCAATGTGACCTCCACCCATTAAAAGCTGCCAGATGCCCGGATCTAGCAAAAGGGATATTATAGCAATCTAAACAGACGGGTTGTGTTGCTCTCATTATTGTGTTATATCTGACGTGGCCAGCTCTTAGTCCATATCGGGAAATTACCTGTAGTAGGTATATCTATATGTAGATTCTATAGGTACCTACCTCATCTTTAGCTAGAGAGTAACATAGATACGAGAAATACGACGTCAAAGAGTCATTTAAATTTATGATAAAACTGCAATGGCTAGCCAACATGTCGCCCAGCTTAATTAAAATTGCAATCTATCATATTCGTGACTAGACAAGCTCGTATAGGAATATTAGCTAAACGTATTCAACTGCAAGTAATGCAACAAGGTTGCAAACCGCTCTTCATATCGCTTAGCGGCCACAGACGAGCACTCTGCTCGGGAAAACCAGTACGAGTATATCCTTTGGTTTTCCATATTATTCCATATACATACATACTCGTATGTAGGTATGTACTTATCTCAACAGTTACGCAAACACAGCAGTGAGTGTAAATTAAGAAGAAGAAAGAAGAAGAAGAAGAAAAATTTGACTTGATAAAATGCATAACAAACACATCAGGTGAAGTGATAGCGTTCACCACTGAGAAAACCACTAAATAGCGGTTGAGTTGATATGATATGGACACATGCAGAGCAGTGAAGACAACGATGACCACATAGTTAAGTTGCCTCATACCATATTGGTACACTGAAAAAAAAAATGTTTGCTCCAATTAAGGTCCTATTTAATGTAACACGCATCTTGACTGCATATAAGCCTAATAAGATCTTGTCTGTTGAAGCTAAGAGCACTTAGTAAAAGTTATCATATAGTTAGATATAGTAAATAAATATATTATTATTTAAAACATTTTATTAACAACTAAGATCAAATGCATCTTACGTAGTTGGACTTAATTTTTTTCAGTGTAAGAGAACCAAGACACTGGTGTATCAGTATCACTGATATACGTCCGTAACGAAAGAACCGACCCCTAGGAACGCGATAACGACAAATAAAGTAGTAGAAGGTACGGTGGGTTCCCCAACTTAAGTTGGGTACATTGCCATACAAAGTTGTATGGGAGAGTGGATACTTATGTTGGGGAACCGACTGTACCTAAGTAGGTACATATCTCAATATCATATATTTTTGTACTGCTTAGTGTCGCTTGCACTTTGTAGCGATGCGAATACGGCGCCAGAATGCAATCTGCACTTCTATTTACCGGCGACATCATTTTACGTGCACTGTTAATTTAAGCTGACGAAATGTCATGGAAATTTATTTATAAACATGCAAACGTTAGTGTATGTCTTGTGGGGCGAAAGTGGCTCGAGGTGTGAGCAGAAATAATATTTTACCCGTAAATGAGACTTGTAAATGAGGTACCTATTTACCTACCTGTCAGTGGGTAAATTTTAACCAGTTAAAATAACAGTCGGTAATTTATGTGGTTGCACTAAATATATTTATTGTTTTTAATTAAAAATACTTAGTAAAGCATGTGAAATTGTAATCCATACCCATTGATTTATGATGTATTCTACTAGATGTGACATCTAGAACAAATTTTGTGCGCCATGTTTGGCGGTTGACAGCTATGACAGAATCAAAGAGTAGTATAGTATAGACTTGTAGTGATTTTCACTATAACTTTTGGGACAAAAAAAAATCTTAGGGATGTCATCTCCTGTTATCCATACCTGTCCTTGCTAACCATTGTCCATCCAGAAAGGTTTTAAAACTATAGGTATAGTACGATTTTTTTAAGATGTCGGAATTGTCGATAGAACTCCTTAGTAAGATTCCGACATCTTAAAAAAATTACCACTATACACGAGCACGTAAACACGTCGATATTAATTACACTCAAGATGTCGCGCCTAAAGCCCATTCCGTTGCACGTCGCAAGTGTCAAGTTGACGAATGTGCAAACTTACCTTTATACACATTGAGAACGCACTCGGGTACGAGTAATTAATGTTCAGTTTACGCCTTTAGGTAAACATTATTAAATGTTAACTCTGAGTCGCAACGGAGTATGAAACCTAACGAAGTTGTGCAGTTCATTTCCTTTGGTAAGTACATTCAATTGATTAGGATTCAGCTTATGTAATAATCAAATAGTATTCATACCTAATACCTACAATACACCTAATAATAATAACAGATGTTTGTATAAGCATATTATAATTAGCTTATTTATAATGTTAGTATGAGCGAGTTTTGCGTAATATTCCCTAGGTCACGTCACAGCTTATATTCGAAGTTTCTACATAGTGACGACAGCGAAAGAGTATCCAGTGGACTAAAAGCTGGCTACGTCAGATATCTATGACAATAAGGAGAGCATAGACGTGTTTTGCGTCTAGATAGTACTATCATAGAAACCAAATCACTGTGGACCAAATCCAGCTTGCTGGAAATTAATTCCTCAAAACGCTTTTTATGGATCTTATTCGATTGTCCTAAATGCATTATATTATAAAACATCATTATGTTTTTGCTCCTTGGTAGACAGCAAGCGGTACAAGTCGTCGTCTTTGCTAGTATGGCTCACCTTTACAAGATCCCGGATAGTCCAGCGACAGATGCTTGGCCGGGCGCCGGCACGCTCTGCGCCTCAGCCGGCACAGGGAGCGGTACGTCTTGCCGTCGCTGCCGCACACGGCGCCGGCGCGGCGGCAGGCCGCGGCGCACACGCACCGCGCGCGCCCGCCGCGCACCACGCAGCGACGCCCCGCCCCACACGACACGCCTGCGCATGATTCTGTCAATAAAAAAAACGTGTCTAAGGATAAGTCCGCCTTTGTACAAATATTATGTATTTTTTCTGTTGTATTTTTCTTTGTTATCCAATAAAGTATTATACTACTACTACGTGTACGTGTCTAAGGAGGATCTCACGCTCTTATGAAAAAACGCTCTGAGCGATATCGCTTAAGACTCCCGCCGACTGGCATAGGTACTCGTACTTTGTTAAGCACGTATGATGGTCGGCAGGAGTTTCGAGCGATATCTATCGATCGGAGCATTTTTTTGTGCCGTGTGTGAGCATGTGTTTTCATACAAAACGCATGATTCTAGCATGTTTGTGTTTTTAAACAAAATCCCTCCTTCTCTCCCTAAGTGCCCTAACTCTTATTACACTTCCCCACCTGACAGGTTGTCCTGACAGGACTAAAATAATAAAAGTTATTTCAGCGTTTTGTGAAATTCAACCTCGAACGGGGTAAAAAAGTGGTTGAAAGTTTGTATGGAGATTACTATTTTTTTTGTGACAGACTTGAAATTTCGCCTGCAGGCTACTAACTTAAAAGCAAAAAAACTGTATTCAGCGTTTTTCAAAATTCCACCCCAGAGGCGTTGATTTTGAAAAATTCATCCCCTAAGGGGGTAAAAAGAGGGTTAAAGATTTGTATGTATAGGATTATAAATTTTAAGTTAGAGACTTGAAACTTCGTACGTTCGCTGATATTATAAAAATAATAAAAGTTACTTCAGTGTTTTGGATAATTCCACCCCTGAGGGGGTTAAATAGGGGTGCAAAATTTGTACGCGGGAAACTTCTTCCTTTGAGATAGAGACTTCAAACTTTGTAGGAATATTACTTATTAGAGTACAAAAAAAGTACTTTCAGCGTTTAAGATAATTTCACCCCTGAGGGGAGCTAAAAAGGGGTGCAAAGTTTGTATTGGGGAATAATAATAATAATAATTGAAAGCTAGTCTACTTATTCGTACCTACCTAGGTTCGCAATACTATGAGTTGATTGACTGATCTGATAACTTGCGAATAAGCATAAAAACAAAAACGGTTTCAGTCACACTTTGTTTACTTATAAGTCGACGCTCCCTAAGTCCTAATTCCTTGATAATACAACGGCAGTTTCAGGGGCCCATCTAGTTGGCGGCGAGTCACCGCCTGCCTCGATAACATGTTATAAAATTGTTATGGCAGGTGTCCGGACCTCTTTACAATAGCCTAATCTTTGACCAGCCAAACTTCAATACCATAGCCCTTTACTCTGTCCATTTTATTTACAATATCTACAACGCCTGCTGGAACCGGTTCACGGGTATCTATGAATGTACCCGTGAATGGGTTCTAGCAGGTGTATAACATAGCAAATTTCTCCAAGGAGCCTCTGAGTGTTGGATCTGTATCCCCACGCAAGCCTATCAAAAGACCGGGATATAAAGGCCCGTGATTCTCAAAGGAGATACAAATAATAATAAAATGGGGAAATGTTTTTTTTTGGAGCTAGAAACTTTTAACTTTGTAGGAAGATTACCCTTTCAAATAAAATAAAAGTACTTTTAGCGTTTTGGATAATTTCACCCCTGACAGGTTGAAAAGGGGTTCAAAGTTTGTATGGGAGATTTTTTTTTTGGAGCTAGTGGCTTTTAACTTTGTGGGGAGATAACTTATTAAAATACAATAAAAAAACTTTCACCGTTATGGACAATTCTACCCCTGTGGGGGTTAAACAGGGGTGCGAAGGTGCTATCATTCGCGGATGAAGTCGCGGGGCGGAAAGCTAGTCTACTTATTCGTACCTACCTAGGTTCGCAATAGTATGAGTTGATTGACTGATCTGATAACTTGCGAATAAGCATAAAAACAAAAACGGTTTCAGTCACACTTTGTTTACTTATAAGTCGACGCTCCCTAAGTCCTAATTCCTTGATAATACAATGGTAGTTTTGTTTGTTAATTATTATCAATGAATGAAGCACGAATATTGCTTTAGTGCAGTGTTATCTTTAAACTGACACACTTAGGACACTTTAGAACGGTTGATTCATTTATAGCTTCACAGGGAGTTGAGCTATTTACAAAGTGGAACTTAGTAATCTGTTCTACATTTATTTATAGTCTAACCTCCGTTAATCCTAGTCGCTAAGTAATAAAGTATGTGTAATAAAATATAAGGTATAATCACTTAACAAGTAACTTCAAGGTATAGGTTGGATAGTCTACTTCGCAGATTATCGAGCTGCATTACTGTATCTACTCACCGGCGCAAGCGTTGCAGGGCACGCCCGACAGCGCCTTGTATCTAGAAGAATATCTCGTCGCTGTCCAGGTCGCGCGGGCTCGAGGCTGCGGGCGCAGCACTCGGCGCGGCCCACGCGCAGCGCCGCCACCGAACTGCAGTACTGTGTCTACTCACCAGCGCAGGCGGTGCAGGGTACGCCGCCCGATAGCGCCTTGTAGAAGAATATCTCGCCGCTGTCGAGGTCGCGCGGGCTCCAGGCGGCGGGGGCGCGCGCGCCGCCCGCGCAGCACTCGGCGCGGCCCACGCGCAGCGCCGCCACCGAGCTGCAGTACCCTGTCTACTCACCAGCGCAGGCGGTGCAGGGTACGCCGCCCGATAGCGCCTTGTAGAAGAATATCTCGCCGCTGTCGAGGTAGCGCGGGCTCCAGGCGGCGGGGGCGCGCGCGCCGCCCGCGCAGCACTCGGCGCGGCCCACGCGTAGCGCCGCCACCGAGCTGCAGTACCGGGTCTACTCACCAGCGCAGGCGGTGCAGGGTACGCCGCCCGATAGCGCCTTGTAGAAGAATATCTCGCCGCTGTCTAGGTCGCGCGGGCTCCAGGCGGCGGGGGCGCGCGCGCCGCCCGCGCAGCACTCGGCGCGGCCCACGCGCAGCGCCGCCACCGAGCTGCAACGCCCGTCGCGCTCCATTCCCGACCAGCAGATCCCGGCTGTTGGCAAATATGATCATTTTAGGTACTATGACAACGTTAGTGAACAATGAAAACGACACACACGAATTTGTCGAAACATTTTCTTTGCGCTGCATGTATTATTTATTGCTGCAGTAACGTATGCGGAATGAAATCTGGACAAAGTTTTGAAGACGTAAAAGGAAGGAAAAAAATAAACTCAAATGTTATATAAATGCCAATTGAAAGCTTATACATCTGTTAATTAATCCCGTACTTTTAATGGGCATTGGATTCTTTATCTTAAAATTATGGTTCATCGAGAAGAACAACGTTGCGAAACATTATGTCATTTCTACAGTATTCATTCCCTATGGCTGAAAGCGAAGACCGTGGAAAATTTTGTGGAAATGGGATAGAGCTAAAGAGCTATTTATAATATTTTTGCGTCGTTTTTCTTTACAAAAAATGCCACAAGAAAGCCTGGTTCAGGGAAATATTCCAGCATTAGCCAGTTTTCTGAGAGAGATCGATTAAAGAAAATGACAGCCCGCTGAGTCACAAAATCTTATAGAGAACTCAGGAAAATAAAGAAATTTAAAATATCTCGAAGACGTAGGTATCAGTTAACAATTAAGAAAAGTTACGCCCATCGTCTCCAAAAATTAAAAAAAATAACCGAAAATACGGCCACGTCGTTTGGTCAAAAAATTGTAAAAACAGGTGTTTTTTTTTATTTTTAGATTTTTCGAATGTTTAATATTATGTTGTTTAAAATGGAAATTCGTGGCAAGGTAACTATTATTTTGAGAATACCAATAATCTTACGGCAAAGAATGTGAAAAATGTCAAGTATACGAAGCTTCCTTAAAAAGTTATCCGATGGAAATGGAAGATAAATTTAGATCTTAAAAAATCTGTACATTGTTGTTGTCGGCAGCGATGAACATAAAGTACCACACCTTTCGTTTGAAACCTCGCATTGGATTAAACTTACTCTGGCGTTGTGATTAAATACATTATTAAAAACCATGAAAGATTATAAAAACAACTATGTTATATTTCTTTTATAAGAAATTGAATGTTGTCCAGATTTCGTTACGCATACATTATGAGCTGTGATTTACTTTTATCATAAAAATAATAATTTTAAACAAGTTGTCATCTCAGTTTCTGTGACGCTCGTTTGACGTACCCTACGGTATATGCTATCGTTTAAGATAACTCGTTTTGATAACAAGAAAATGTTATGCGCATAAGCTAGATATCACTTTCAAATTAAAATGAAAAGCATAAAAATATGCTTCGAATAGGCCTCCATGTAAGTACCTAACTACTGTTCTCTAATTATAAAAGTTAGAACTTGTACAAGTATCGTACGCACCTCGATTACAACTCATATTACAAAATACAATCAAAAGCTAGTTAAATAAAGTATGTAATGAATGGAATGTCTTATTCTTAAGAAAAAACAGCTATATAAATTACCCGAACGTTAGATCGTAACGGCAACTCAAACAACATAAACAACAAATTACCCAAACATAAACAGGATCTTGATCCGAGTTCTGAAGTGCTCCCCTACTTTATCGAAGAAATCGAATAACAATAAAAATCTTGTTCGCTTCCACATTGCAGACTAAACAAAAACAATGCGTGGCGAAGATTGAGGAACAACAGCGTAACAGCTCAGCGTACGCCGTTCAGTGGGTAGGGCTGCTACTCAGACATAGGTATTCACATTAATTAGATGAGCATTTTAGAAATGTTTGCACTTAACGTATCCTTATTTCTTAATTTCCATCTTTGCTGACGAGCATTTTAAAACAGTTTGCAGCAGTTAACGTATCCTTATTTTTAAGGTTTTCTAACTAATCTACGTATGCATTTTAAAAATAGTTTGCAATATTTAATGTTAGTGGGTATTACTTCTTAGTTTTTCAAAAAAAATCCTGTTTTCAATCATTTTATGACCACTTTACATAGTCATTGTTATAAGTCCAGTTGATGAGTCCAACGCTCGGGGTTCGAGAACTCATAAATTATAACAAAAACATTCTTGAAATTATTGCTGGTTATACCTATACATATATAATATCTTATCTAATTGTGCATATTTTTCAGACAAACAAGTTAAGTACCTATAAGAAAGCCAAAACAGTAAATCAAAGGATCGTCTAAAATACCTAGGAAAAAAATATTCAAACGAATTATTTCAAATCGTACGTAAAACCATCTTTATTGTATGAATTTATGCAAACAATACCTACAAACGACATCATTCATTCAAATTCACTTACGTATAAAAAAAACGTAAACAAACGTACGTTACGTGTAAAAATTATATTATTAATTATTATAGTAGGTACGTACCCACCTAATAATTTAAAGCTGTCCTAATGTTCTATTAATAACTCGTCCTGCCATTCCGACATCTTAAACAAATTAAAACTAGGTACATATAATCTAGAAAGATTTAAGGAACTTAAATAATGACTTCATTTTCTTTGTCAGCTGAAACTGAAAACATATTAACGTGTAACTGAATTGATAACCGCGTGATTTTTCGAAAAGCGTCATCAACCCTAGCTCGACTTGACTCATGTTCGCGCTAGACGACCGGCAGACAGTACTATTCTTCACAGTGACGCACGGACCGGCTCGACCACCACCCAACATGGCCGGGCACAAAGTCAATTGCCTTTTCAACTTCGACTCGCAACGGTGCAAACTATAATCATACCTAAACTAAAGGCGAAAGTCTCTGTTTAAGTTATGATCAGGTATTAGACGAAGTGATTGTACCTATACCTGACTATTTAAAATTAACTCTACTTGTGACTATCGATTTATATCGAAAAAATTAAGACCTAACCTCACACAATTATTATTAATTGTGTGAGGTTAGGTCTTAATTTTTTCGCTACCTACAATTAGATAACAATTGTCATTGCGAATTGCAATCGCTAATTAAGTAGTAGCAGAAAATGTACTCAAGCATACTTAAATAGTATAAATAGAATAGTAGATTAATTAGGAGCCTATTTAAAAATTTCGCCTAAAAAAACCTTAAAAATTCTACGAATTCTGTATATTTATTGATGTTAAAGTAAAACAAAAAACGTGTTCCTGCCTAATTACCGTTAAATAACGTAGCCGGATAGAGCATGAGATATGGCGGCTGCAGACGGACAGACAGGGATATTAAAATTATAAATGATGATGTTATTTTTCTGATATTACCAGCCAGTGATAAAAATACGTGTAAAATTTTATATCATTTTAACAGTGAAGCGATTCGCGGGCGTTGATCTCACGACTCCTGCGCTTTCAATTACTGCTAACCTTTAAAATGTTAACACATTTTCCTCTTGCCAGCGGAATGCAACTCTTGTGGCACCGACTTAAGGTCCTCTTTATGAATCATCTGCTATTTTACGAATATCTCGCCTGCGCCCGGACAGATTTGGCGCCACTTTTTAGAGGCTATTACACGATTTATATTTGAATTATCTAATGGCGATACCGAAACGCCGCTTTAAATTACATTTGTGATGTTAATGCGTGCGCAATCGGAGTTCTCGTTCGAAGTATTTATTACCAGACATAGGAATCCGCGGGGCAAAACTGATTGACAAGTAGGGAGTTCCTATATCGATAAACTCAACTATCGATGCTAGTTCTATATACTAGTGATCACTCAAGGGTTTGCTTGTAAAAATAGGTTTTTATTAATATAAAAAAATAACAACTCAATCAATACTCTTCTTCGTTTTTAAAAACAATTTTATAATTTTACTCGTTCCAATTTTTTTCTTCGTGACTGTCCCATTTACTATTGTTAAAGTAAACGACCAAAATTTGCTCCATATTTTCGGGCGTTATGCGTCTCCATCTTGGCTGATAAATCCATTTCAGGTGGCTAAATGACTTCTCAATTTCTGTGGAGGTTATAGGGGCATAACAAAATTTTATAAAGTGATCTATTGTACTTCGCCTATTGTTCGGTTGTAAAATGATTTCTTCACCTTTTTGTAGCATATTATTTTTTTCCATAGTGTCGTATCCGAAGTTTTTGTTAAAAACATTTTTAAATTTAGTGTAAATAATTTTTCCCTTTTCGTTCAAATATATTTTAGATAATGTAGACTGTACTTTTTTTACTATTCGTACACCAAAGTCTAGCGACAGATATGGCGATTGTAATTTTTTTATAGACTCTTGAATAATATTTAGATTTTCGGCTATAAACTTAAGTTCGCCCTGAATATTTGATTTATTAAATGCAGCTTTTGCTTTTTTAACCGCGATGCCATCTGATACAGAAAATGTATTCATAACTCGTCTTATATCATCAAAATATATAGCATAATAGTTTGCTGCTTGCAACCATGTGCCCCATCTTATAATTGTTGGCTGAGGCGGTAGAGGTATTTGTAACATATTTTTGAATACATTGATTCTCCGGGGACACTTCAAAAATACTTTTTTGACCGATGATATCAAGGTACTTGGAAACAGAGATCTTACTTTCTCAGCCACCCTATTTAATCCATGAGCTGCACATGTTACGTGAGTCATATTTTTAAAAACTGTATTCAAGTTTTTACCCACTTTCATCATATAAGGTGCTGCGTCAGTCACTAACAATAGAACTTTGTTGAATTTATCACTCTTTGCATCACAGCACCAAACATTTGATAGGGACGTTATAATCAAATTTGTTATTGTTTCATTATTTGTCTGCTGTAAACATTTACTTGCAATAACATACGGCCGACTTGGTGTACTGTCAAGTTTGCCAACGATAACATTTGCAATTTGGTCACCGTTAGCATTTGTAGTCTCATCTACAGACACGTAGATGTAATTGTTCCCAATCTCGTTCCTAATTTGTTGGTATGTTTCATTATAAATTAGAGAAAGATAATTTATCCTTATATGAGATTGCGAAGGCACTGAAAAATTACCGTTCGTCCAGAAATGCAATTTTGAATAAAACCGTTAAAATTTGGATTTTCTAATTGATACCACGATATATTGCAGGCCACCATAAACATAGTAAGGTCTTTATAAAATTGATATTTTTCTTCTTGAATACCTCTTCATTGAATTTCATATGCCTAACAAGAGAATATTTTTTGCGATGAAAGGTGAATTGACATTTGTTACAGTATAGCTTGGACCCACGTTTAATAACTTCAGGGTGTTTTTTAAGCAATTCGTCTATTTTTTTGGGAGACATTATTTATTTTCACTCATAAATATAAAATACTTCTGTAATATAACGTGTTTACAAATGGCACTGTCCGACGACATTGACAAGTACCTATTGTGTTATAGTAAGTGTCTAAGTAGGTAATATACTTCTTTTTAATTATCTAAAGAGGTTGAGATAATATTAACTATTTTGTAGAGCAATAGGTATTACGCCCTACCTTTATATAACCTAGCGATTACCTATTTAAATTATGCTATGTTGAACAATATAACAAAAAACACATCATGTTAGGGGCGATCACTACTATATAGAACGAGCACCGATAATTTAAATAATAAATGGGATAGTAAATGGGACATTCACGAAGAAAAAAATTGGGTCGAGTAAAATTATAAAATTGTTTTTAAAAACGAAGAAGAGTATTGATTGAGTTGTTATTTTTTACTATTAATAAAAACCTATTTTTACAAGCAAACCCTTGAGTGATCACTAGTATATAGAACTAGCATCGATAGTTGAGTTTATCGATATAGGAACTCCCTACTTGTCAATCAGTTTTGCCCCGCTGTTTATTACTTTATATAAATCACCTTTCGTTTCAAGGACTTGAATGTTACCTGCATTTAATTATTAAGTACCTACTTATACTTCACGTAATGGTATAAATTGATAAGAACTTAACTTGAAGCTGCAGATAGATTGTGACCATACTTTTTTTAGACTAACGGCAAATACAGAAGAAAAATGTGGATACCTTTACTTAATTTTGGGGTCGCGAATGAGATCTGACCATTGAAGCTCTTCCTTTGATTCTCTTCTTGAAGGGATCTAACCACATGCAGTAAATTTAAGTTATGCTGGTTTGATGTAGATGAAATCTAATTCACTAGTGTTTGCATATTTACTCTTTACATATATGTAATTTAATTTTAATTTCTGAAAGTCATCAATTTCAGTCAATTAAGTTATGGATATTTAGGTTTCATAAAACCAGTTCTTTAAAGCACTGAAGTGTTCAAAACATCAGCGCTTAAAGCTCATCATTCAAACAAACACACTCATCAATTATTTTCGTAATTTCGGAAACGGATCTACAGTGCGTCATTTGTTTATCGAAAACGCCCGCAAATATCTGTGGGCACGCTAATGTTCCTAAAATACCTGCTTAATACTATTCAGGCCAATTATCCGCGTCATTTCTTCAAGCTTCTTTGACTGACTAAAACAAAATATTATTAAAGATAAAGAAACTTGCGAGATGAATAAATGCATCCGCCGGTTTCTCATAATTTGGCTTTAACGGTAGCACAACAAACAACAGGATATACCTGAAGGAACGTATAATGATTTTCCTGAATTGATGAAAGGATAGAAGCTCCAAATATTGATTTACGTTTATTTTTAGCTGGCAAGCTGAATCAATAAATAAGCGTCCACAAAAACAAATCTGTATTCTTCACAGCGCAGTGCTTATGCAAACCATCGCATGAGGGCATATAAATACCTACCGTATAAGGGTCCATCAAAAAGCCAAACATTGGCCAATGTGGAAATAGTCCAGCATAGGTGCAGCACTTAAATGTTCCAATAATGGAAAAAATTGGTGTGTAACTCAACTCAAATAAATCAGATGACTAACGTAATAGAGAAATAGAACGGAATTCAGCTTAAATGAGGCGAACAACCGTTTGATATAAATACTAACCACAATTGCGAGTACTAACTTAACCTAACATATTCAAATACCGATTGAGATCGAACTACTATATTCAGAGCAATAGCACGTAGTTACAGTGGCCGAGAGGCAACCGGATGGCTCGTGGTATTTAAGCTCCCTACTAGTTGTGGAACCACCCTGTGCAACTCGAACTGACCCTCGTTGGACTTGGTTTTTCATCCTCCCCCCCTCAATTTTGATTATCTTTTAGTGATGAAGAACGAGCATTCAAATTGCCATTCACACTGGCTGGTCGGTTGTCGATTCCTCAGAGTTGTAAGCCGGAAAAAATGAGGGGGTAGAGATGAAAAACAAAGTCCAACGTGGGTCAATTCCGGTTACACAGGGTAGTTCCACAGCACGTAGGGAGCTTAAATACCGCGAGCCATCCGGTTGCCTCTTAGACACTGTAACTACACGCTATTGCTTTATTAACTATAAGGTATACGTCCTAGTGCGTGACACGCTAATACCCAGTAGTTGACACACAGCTGTCTCCTTTATTGCGAATGACTTAATTTTAAAGATGTACTGGAACAGTGTCAAATACTTAACTATACTTAAGTTTACCTTATGCTACAAATATTTGTACCTACGGTATAATTAGGTGTTTCTTTTTAATTTACGCATGACATCAAGTTATTAGAAAACCAAGATCAACAGATCTACATGAGTATATGTCTGTCGTATTCGGAAATCGCAAGTAGGGAATGCAACCGGTTACTATTTCGTATGAGAAGGTTTTGTACCGGTTAACCGGCTATTTTTCATACAAAATCAAAACCGGTCGCATTACCTAATCACAAGCTTTTCTAGATAAAGCTTTTTTCAAGAACGTACCTACCTATTTACATTTAATTTCATTGTTACACATAAGCATGGTGTTTTGTATGTATGTATGTAAACATTTTATTGTACATAAAAGTAACAAAACAAACATGATAAAAGAAAAATAAACAAAGTACAAAGGCGAACTTATCCCTTAAAGGGATCTCTTCCAGTTAACCTTTGAGCAATTGAGAGAAAAGTATAAGATAGACAAACATGCACTATGTGCTTAGTGTACTTACGGAAACAAATATCTAAAAAAGAAGAGATAATATCTACTTTACCTAAGGTATAATAAATACACATATAATACATAATCAAATATATATTATATATATATACACATATTCATAAAATTGTTTTATTGTTGTTGTATTGTTTTTTTAATAGTATCTACTTAAAATATTTTTTTTCTTCATGAGATACCTTTCAGCTTTGGTAAGAAGATCTTATGGGCCGTATTCTAACTTTAAAACACGTTTAGACACGATCCAACTCCAGTAAAACTCCCAGGGCCGGGATTCGGGAAATAAACACACACACTGGACAGACACAGCTCCAACCCAACTCAACCCAACTCAACTCGACGCTATAACGACATTGACATTTGCTATTCGAACAGATTTTCATTCATCATTGGTCTCACATTGGTCTCACATTGGTCACATATTGTACCAATGTTGTACCAATGTGAGACCAATGTGTGACCAATTTGTGACCAATGTGAGACCAATGTTAAATGAAAATCTGTTCGAATAGCAAATGTTAATGTCGTTATAGCGTTGAGTTGAGTTGGGTTGAGTTGGGTTGGAGCTGTGTCTGTCCAGTGTGTGTGTTTATTTTCCGAATCGCGGCCCAGCTAGCGCCTAAACGTCTGAATCAGAAATATCCGAATTTGCTTGAAAATGATTCCAATGCTAGTCCAATACAACTTCAATATTGGTTAATTGTTTGTTGTGCGTTGGTGTTATGTTTGAGATAGATTGTGTATTTAATGTATTGTTTATGTATTTTAAAATAAGAATACGGCACCTGGATAATTTCTCTACCCTGTATACTATCGGTATGTAAAGTGAAGGGTTCTAATTTAAAATGGTGATTGTCTGGCAGCCTCCAGCCGACCTAGTTTCAGCAAAGGACGGATTTAAGCAGATGTCTGGAGCGGTCACTTTGCATAATACAATGAGGCTTGTCTAGCAAGTTTTTAATGCGAATAAAGAGAATAATCCTTATAAATGGTGAGTAAAAAAAATCTTAGGCAAGCCGTAGCCTAATTTGGCTTAAAATTTCTTCATGCACTATAGGCAAACTTTTCAGGTGCCTGAAAATTAGCCAAGCCGGCGAGAATTGAGTTCTATGGACGCGCCGCCACTGATGAATAGGTATAAGTATATTTCGTTTCAAACAATATTACTTAGCATTCAATTATAAATATATTAAAAAACGTCAATTCAACTTAATTGTAATTAAAAGTTATACTAATCATAAACCAAAAACTAATCATAAAACTAATTTAAAAACTAACAAACAATTACTAAATAAGTCATTCGTTAAATTATTAATAACGACTAGAGACAAATTAAATAGTTTAATTAAATATCTTGATTTGTTTATTTTGAGTAGACACTCTACTATATAAATTATAAACTTGATTGGCCAAATTCGCCTTCGCATTAGCATTTACAAAGATTGCATATACAGGGGAAAATTTGATCGGTGCTGCTGTGACCCGGGGGGTTGGAGTAGATGCCCTACCTAAGGCGTAAGCCGCGAATGCAGAAAACGCTGTTTCGATTCCAGGTTGGGCACTGGAGGTCCTGGTCACTCTTTCTTTATTTTACTTTACAGCAGTGTATGCAAATAGGGAATAATTATTAATTAACTTAAATAGCTGGTGTAAAGTAAAATACTCCTTTCAGTTGCAATGACAGTGATAAGGACCGGAAAAGTCGAAATCCCAGTCGCTATTTAAGTCTTCAATAAAGTGTTTATTTAAAACACTGGAAAGTCCAACAAGTGATATTACCTTATACTTTTATCTATAAAAAAATTGCTGTTATGCACGATAGCATAGGATTGCGTCATTATCCTCCTAGCGTTTATCCCGGCATTTTTGCCACGGTTAAATTTGAGCCTGTGTCCAAAACGACCCGTTATTTGAACCCAAAACTTCCTAATTGAAAGGCAGACGTCGCACCGCCAGGCTACCAGCGCTTTACTAACCCGTTTTCATTGTATTTGTGTATAGGTATTTGACAAGTATGTATTCCTACGATACCTTCTAAGTATGATGTACTTAATTACGATAGGTAGTGATTAAGAAATAGATACTTATTGATTCCACTTTCCACCACCAACCTTTTCGACGCCATGACAAATGTCAATGCACTCATTCATACGCCAAACCAATAATGAGTTTAGAGTAAAATGCATGGTATCTTATATTATAACGGATATATACGTCGTTGGCGTCGAAAAGGTTAATAGGTAATTTCCATAAAATGGTACCTACACTTAACCGCGTGAAAGTGCATACTCTGTGCTTTTTGCGAAGTCACCGTGTCGACTACATGAACTGCGGAGTATTGACATTGACACAATAGCGTGCGCGCGATGCACCGCGCGCTGCACCCAGCGCGTGCATTCACTTTAGTGACGCGATATGGGAACTTTATCGACATCGATGAATAATTACGTTCGCACTGCTCGAAATATTTAGGCCTCCATTGATCCCTACTTTTTATAAGCCTAAGCGCTCGAAATCAGATTAACAAGAGAATCGCTAACAAACGTTTTTCACCAATGTCAAAATTTATTTACAAATACAAATTTGTTTTATGTTCCGTAACATATCCATCAGGCTCCAAACTAGGCAGAGCCTGTATCTTGCACGTCTGCGAGAGCGATTGACAAATTATCTGATTCTACTTACGTTATGTATAATGCTCATAAATAGTACTTGGATTAGAGGGATTTTTTTGAGAGATTTTCGCATGTAGTTAATAATTTAAATAACCACAATTTTAAATTACTATAGCTCGTGTTTTTACAATTCATCGATTCTGATAGAGTTTTAAATGGCAGAATTGAGCGCTTGTTACTCAAAAATCGCCCTCCAGAGTAACGTAGTTTTATTAAAATTTGCATTCTTTTGGAGGGAAAGACACTCAAGAAGAATCGCATGATATCTCACCAAGGAGGGAGGACTAAGTTGCAAAATCGCACAAAATTTGAGACGGGACTGGACTGCCCCAAGCTTACTGCTACGCATTTTTTATAAAACCGTTTTATATTATAGGTATTAACACATACATAATCTTAACCCTTAATGTTCTCATGTCAATATTCAGGGCATTTGTATGTGGCTCCCGCTCCGCATAAATCTGCGTCAATGAATGCAGATGCTGGTGCGCTGGCGCATATTTCAGCGCGCGGGATCATTTGCATGCAGACGGCATGGTGCGAGGTCCAGACCCGTTATAGAGTGTACAGACAGCACAGCACCAAATATGAATATAGCATATTATATTATGAATATTTGTAATATATATCTTACTTGCCTACGAAGGACCTATCTTCATGTGTACAGTCAGCTGCAATAATATCTTCAACAACGAAGGCCGCATAAATATCTGACACAACCTGTCATATATGTTAGCAACCTTCGTTGTGCAAGATACTATTAAAGATGACTTATTGCATACACATAGTGCAATATTAGGCTATAAATGATTGCTTTGGTCATTTGCTTTTCTAGTACATACCTTAAGCCGTGATTTTTTTTTATTTTTTTCCTTCTCGTAGGTACTTAAGAAATACCTGCATAGATATTTACTAACGCGGGCTTTAGGTACCTGTTACCATTTGTTCAGTGTAAATATTTTTTTTTAATCAAACCCATATTATAATTTAAAATTATTCCAATATGAAATGATAAAACAAGGTGAGGAATTTATTTCCATTTATTCTATATGACAAATATCCGATGTAGTTATTTAGGTATTACTTAACCATACTTGATCTGCATGTTAACCACAACAACATAAACTTTGAAATTTTACAATCTCAAACGCGGGACTATGGATGGTACAAGAAGGATATAAATCTCTGTTACAAAAGTGTCCGTCAAAAGGCGATAAACTGATGGCGCCACAATGATATTAAATTTGATTAAATTAATTTTGAAATAAAAAAAAATTAAATCCAAAATAATTATTTGCGGAGATGAAAAACACTCTGAATATTAATTTTATTTAGAAAGTCATATAAGTATTAAATATCGGTAATTCATTTCAAGTGCTGAACTATACCTAGCGCCACCCGGAGATATTTTTTCGACCGTTTTCCTATAAGAGAGTTCCATCCTTCCTATACCATCCATACGCGGGACACACAGCTAGTATAGAATATGTGACGTTCCGCGGATAAAAGTACGCGGATAATTATGACGGTTGGCGCCTACGTTACGAAGCATCGCATTAGTATTGGAGCATCATTAGCAACCGCCATAAGGTACCTTTAACCGCGGAATGTCACATATAATATTTACGCACTAGTAGTTTATGTAACTGTTACGTTTTAAGGCCTAATTACGTACAGTTGCATACACTGCTTTATCTACACTCATATTATTTATTCTAAATGCCGTATTCGGAAACCATAGAATGGCCGCCATTGCACCGCCATGGCCAACTCGATTGTGTCGGCGGTCGCGCGGGCGCGTGCCGCTGCCGGCGGCCGCGCGGGAGCGTGCAGGTGTACATTATGTTATCAAAACTCATAACACATCAATAGTTGAGCATGTAAAGTTAAAATTACGTTACTGCCACAGATAAAAAGCTTATCATAGTAAAATCGGTCGTGGTAATGCTAGCCATTGCCTACCGTTTTCGCACGCGTTTTAGAGAACTTACAATATGAGTGTAGATAAAATCATTTATAACATGTCCCTTCTCGACGCGCGTGCGCCCGGAATTTCAATCGAAAGCTAAATGACATGTTTACGTCGGCACTGACAAATGTCATTGTGAGGATAATTTATTAATATTATTTCGATTCTTAAGGTATGTTTCTGGATAAAAACATGTCACTTTGTTTATCAACAGTATTTTTCAGTATTTTTACAAAAATAATTATGATCTCGTTGTTGAGTCAACCATTTGTTTTTATGTGAAAAGTATAAATATAAAAGAAATATTATGGCCATTCGTGAACTAATTCATATAATAAGTAGAAAAATAATACTGAGCTACTACTTAAATTTCTGCACCCTACATATACTAAATGTCATATTGAATCTGTCCCCTCACCCTCGCTAAAAAAATACCTTTCATTTCCATTTAGAATATATATATGTACACTATAAACAAACCTATCCAAGGGACTCTCAATAAGTAATAGATCTCCAATAGATACATCACCTTTCAACCTAATTCAAGACCCGTATACAACACAAGCTATACAAATTGTGGTTCTAAGTTACATTTAACGGCCTCCTAGCCTAGTCAGTAGTGAGTGACCCTGCCTACGAAGAGCAGGAGGTACCGGGTTCGAATACTGGTCAGGGCATTTGTTTGTGTGTTTATCACGAATATTTGTTCCTGAGTTAAATAAATTAAAAATAAAAATTAATTTATGGATATAAGAATGTTAATCTTTGCCTCATTGCAGTCCTATCACCCATAGTACAAGCTTTGTCTAGTTTGGGGCTAGGTCGATCTGTGTAAGATTGTCCCCAGTATTTATTTATTTACGTAAAATAACAAAGTAGGTACCTACTTATCTATGACATTCTGTGATAATAGTTAAAACTACCTCCAGCCAATATCGATAACCTGGCGAGAGTCGTTTTTCCCACCCCTAACCCGCAGAGGCTCGTCTGACATGCAGTTCCTCTCGAATCGGCGCCGCTCCGCCTCACCCAGAGTACCCAGACTCGGCTCTTTAATATTTATTTACACATGCAAATGTACGCCGGTCGGCCAAAACAACACTCCGGGTCATTTTCCTGTACACCACCAAAATAACCGATCAGCACTAGACTGCCTCACACACATACA
Source organism: Pammene aurita (assembly GCA_947086415.1). NCBI lineage: Eukaryota > Metazoa > Arthropoda > Insecta > Lepidoptera > Tortricidae > Pammene > Pammene aurita. Next base: position 14,198,559 of record OX352302.1, read on the forward strand.
CCTTTTTGGTTATGCATGAGCGCTTTGCGAATCGAATTAACTTCGAATATGCATTCGAGTACTATTTAAAATCGTATTAAAATGTAACGTACCAGACTGTTGGAGACTGAGTTACGGCTGCAACGTTGATGGAACGACAATCCTGCGGCAGACCCGCAATTGTGTAGGTATTCACATCATAAAAGTCCCTATTTATTTTTTCAAATGTAACTCTGTTGAAACTAGTAGTCCGCCGCGAACTGAGAACTCGCTATTTTCTTGAAAACGAGTGACCAATAAACAAGACCCTAATGATGATTTTTTTCGAGCCTTCTAGCTCCATAACCCCTTGATCGATCATGCTCATGAACGAACTCTCAAATTGTATTGAGCTCTACTATAACCTCAGAAAATTTCATATAAATCAGAAAAACGTCACCAAAGTTGTCGCGCGACAAATATTCAAAATCAAAAAGCCATCGAAATGCACCGACGTCTATTTAGGTAGCCGAAGTTGTTTGAAAGAACTTCACTTCGCTTACGCTCCGCTCGTTCGATAAATTGAAATGAATTATATATTTTGATCGAATAGACTTAAAAAAACTGCAAATATTGCACTATACCTCTGCGGAATTATGCCAAATTAAATATCATCTATATCATACATAGTTGTCCAGCTCACCTCATGTAAGATGTGTACGTCAACTATAGTTCTCCATAGCAACAGAAACTCCTTGCAACCACTGACTGATATCCCCAGTAAGGTACTCGTATCAATTACCGAGGTGTTTAACCACTCGGAAATTAACCAGACATGAAAGTTAATGACGCTTTACCGTACGGCACTCGCGTACATTATGTATCAGGGAGCACAGCGGTCTAGCCGAGTGGCGGCGGCGGATGTTTCGCAGACAGAAATATGTTATTCAGTTAAGTGGAGATTAAATACGTACAAGTAGGCGCTAACTGCCGCTAATTTCACTTAAACGTCTGAGCTCGCAACAGCCTTTACTAGCTTTATGGGAGAATTATTCAAAAGACTTGTGTAAATTGGGACAAGAACTGCCGACCGTAGCAAAAACTTGTCGCGAGCCGGGAAGTAACTCGTAATTTAGGGATGGTTAAATTATACTTCGGATGGCAACTTTATACTTAGCTCCCTGTAAACAGGATCATCAGTCATTGGAAACGAGTTTTGCCTGCGATGTAGAGAAGAGATGCATGATTTTGCGAGATTGATTCAAGTAATATTTCTGATATACGGGTTGTGTAATGTAACTCACAAAGCAGGAATAATAGGTGTATTTTATTTACTTATTTTAATGGCATTAGTTGTAGAGCAGGTACGTCATGGAAGGTTTGGATTGTATTCCCACCATAGAGAAAATAAGAATGTTTACTAAATTACTTATGTATCTATGATTCACACCATGCTTAGTCCATTACGGGTTAGTGGATTACCACGGACAGTAGAAGTTGTCTAAGCTCCTCGCATTGCGGACGTAGGAGAAAATACTGTTCGGCCTTGAGCCGCTCAATAGAAATTCGTCGGTTATGGGATTGCCATATTGGTTGGGTATTGTTGTCACAAAATGGATGTCGGGGGATAGGCCGGATAGGGCAAAGCAAGATTAAGATTCGCATTAAAAAATTAAGCACCTGCTGGATGTCATTGCTCTGGATTTTAGTCGTAAACAGTAACAGGACACGTATAACTAACTATTTAAGATATCCCAATAATCATCTTGTAACGATGGCAGCTGTTCCATTAAATCGATATCTGATCTGACCGTCGGTTTATTTCGCAAAATTGAAATTCCAACTGTATTATACCGGTATTTCACCTGCCTAAATGGGGCTCTTATTAAAAGGACGCTGCAATACGCTAGACACGTTTGGAGATATTTCTTAATGGTTCTAACGTATTGCGACGTCCTTGTCGTTAGATCCCGATTTAGGGAGGTGTAATACCGGCATTAGCAATTTATCTGGTGCGTTCGCGTCGCGATAAGCCGGTAGCCCTGCGCGTGCGCCTACGCGGCGGTTGTTGACACGCGGCGCGTCCTCGGCGCGTGCTAATTGTACGATTTCCATTCAAAAATAATTTCGGACTGTTTACTATCGACGGGTGGTGAGTTCGGATTTAAAAAATATTCAATTGATTTGATTTTCAGTGCAACCCGCTCGCGCTCATACTTACATATTCTAATTTGTAAGTATGAACAATACAAACTCTATGTAAACTAAACACAAAAAATATATATAGAATAAGCAGTACGAAGGCAAACATATCCCTTTAGGGTTTTATGTTGTTGCAAGCTTTCGGTAAAATGACGCTTGTTAAAGGAACACAATTCGGTACCAACGGACAATTTTTTGAGACTGGCAAATAAGCTGACACGGACAGAGATGCGTCATCGTCAGTCGTGCAAAGTAAATCAAATCTCATTGAGCTTATTGGGAAAATTATACTTAATTAATGGTGTAAACTAAGATAGCGTTGTAATAATTAAATTAAATTAAAATATTTAACCTAAATTACCATGTCTTTCCGTTCCTCTATGCACCTCAATATGACTGTGGGTTGTTAAGATAAAACATAACAGACTCAAATGATGCCTTCCTACTGCTACTGCTACTAATTATGCAGACGCTAGACTGTAGGTAATGACAAGATGTAGTGACCGCTTCATCGGTGACCTTCGCAAGTCGCCTGCAATTACGTACGTAGGTATAGGTACACTGATTTGTTCGATCCTATTATGGACAGTAGGTCTTAACGTTAATCATAAAAAAAATGCATGACTAACATTCTTTAGCCTATAAATATTGTAAATGCTTTATCTTGATGTCTATCTGTACTTAAGCTAGGATTACATTTGTATGTTTTCATGTAGGTAAATTTACATATGTAAGTAGCTACCCACGAACGAATGGCGATTCGTTAAAATTGTGAGCTGTTGATTGGCACTTCAGATTATTTTTTAAGGTGTGGGGCCTGTAGGAAACTACTAAAAATCTGGGCGTAATATTTTTTTACACTTTCTAGTTTTTAGCCGTTTCAAATAGACCGCTACTACCTTCTATCTAAGTATTAAATAAGTACCTACGTAGTGCTAGTGCTAGGTATTAAAGCAGTTCGAATAGAATCGCCCCCCTATTTGTATTTCGATATTACTACTTACTATTCTTAAATAGAGCAACTTTAGTCATGGACTTATGGTGCAGCCACACTAGCGTTATAAAATGTTATATAACAAAGTGTAACAAGGATGCCGCTACGAGTATGTCATTAACATTATGACGACATCCTTGTTACACCGTGTTTTATAACGTTATATAACATCAGTGTAGCAGCACCGTTACGTTAACAAAATTTGCCGCAAATATTCTACAAAATATCCTAAAGTTCTATATCAAGATTCTATCACCTCTAGCTAATAATTGAAGGCGATGACGGACAATCGCGCCAGTTTATTAACAAAGGTGGTTACTATTCTCAGAGTTTTCGCGATGTGGGTCACCCAGTTAGTGCATCGACGCATCAGGGATGTTGTTCACAATACTAACCGGCATCGCATTGGAAAATCCAGTATAAAGTGGTATCTCATTACACTTATTTGTCACGAATTTTCCGATCTAAATATACATGACAAGAGTCGAGAAATTTATTTGGACTTAGCTGGACTGGCAGATGCTTTATAGATAGACGGTTAATGTAGTTCAGATTTAGAGATAAGATGATGCGAGCATGCTTACGATGTAAAATGTCGAATGGAGGCGGAGGCGTGATTATTTTTCGATAGAGTCGTCTGGGATTGTATATTATTCAGAAGCTGGTTTTTTTAAATTAAGTAGATTTACCTATAAAGGGTCGGTAGCTCCTAACAAACGGCGAGAGGCTAAATATTTGCTTACCACCGTCAAACGATACGCGTGTTGGTCAACACGCGTATCGTTTGACCGACGAAGTAAAAAGAGATAAATATGTAACAATACTACTTATATAATAAATAGTACTTAATAGATTTCTAATATAAATGTAGATTTTACTTTTTAAGGCTTTTTCTTAGGGTTACGTATTTAGGAATATTAAATACATAAATTCATTCATGGTTAAAATTCATTGCACGTTAGACGATATAATGTATGATTGGTACAATTTTTTTTTTACTTGATTATGTAAAAACCCTCAGGATGACGTAATGTCTATGATTTTTTTACTAAATAAACTCGGATTTCTATGTCTTTGTAAACCGTGTCCCATGAAAAAACTTTTTAAATCGGACGACGGAGCTCATAATTTGATAATAGCGAACATAAATAATACATATTCAAGTAACAACTTAGATTTTGTACATGTATATTTTCGCCAAACTGTTACGTTTGATGGCGAGAGGCGCTCTGTTTTATACTTTAACAATTTAACCTACTAAACTCATCTTATAAATTTCTTAAAAATAAATACTAACTATAGAATGCTCATAACATAACCTCCTCCTTTTTTTAAAGTCAATTAAAAGTATTATATAATTTATGTATATACCTAATACCTACTAATTTATCTAAAGGTTGTTCAAACAAGTTTACTCTTACATGTTTAGTATGTCCGTTAGTTTGTCCTAAAAATAGTTACACGTGCCACGATAATTCAATTGTTGGGCGTCATCGTCAAAAGACTTTGTTTTTGTTTCTGTACAATTTTTACACCTAATTAAAAAACCGGTCAAGAGCATGTTGGATCAAGCTCAGTGTTGGGTTCCGTAGAATTCGTAGAATTCCTTAGCTATTATTTATTTTTGTCAGTTACTGGATGAGGCTAGGAACTCCTGTTTTAAAAGGAACATTTGTATTTTTCAACCGACTTCCAAAAAGGATGTTTTTAATTCGTCGAGATCCTAGTTTTTGCATTTTTTATGCATGTTCACCGATTATTCGAACCAATTTGGAAAATTCTTTTTTTTATTGAAATGGTACACTTGATAGTTGGTCCCGTTGTCATCAGGTCAGTATCTGATACACAAATATTTTTTACAGTAGCTCGGGCATTGGAGCCCCTTAACTTTTGAACAGTAGGTCTAAATAAAATTGGGAGCATTCAGGGAAGTGAGGCCTGATAAGTAATTTCAATGAAGACTATATTTAATAAAATAAGTTGAGCCGTTTATGAGTTACTCGTATAACTGAAAAGCTCGTAGTAAAAAGACGGAAGTGCCGCAAAATATCCCGTAATAAAAAACTTTTTGAACGGATGTATTGCAACCGGCCGGCAACCACGGAACCCTACACTGAGCATGGCCCGACACGCTCTTGGCCGGTTTTTTATTTAAGTAGGTATTTGAAATTCGCCTTGCCTTGTCTAAAATAAAGTAAAATTCAGTCGCAATCGAATTATTACTACTATACCGACGTGTCCAGGTAAGCATGTAGAATATGATTTTGTATAGTAAGAATTTGGGGATATAATGCATGAATTCAATTGGTACCATGTAGGTATTCGTTGACCGGAAACGGTCGGTCGGTCGGTTAGTCCATAATCGGTACTATTTAATATTGTTTGGCAGGGGAAGTAAATACTCGACACAGACGAAAGCCCACTCGAGCGGAGTCACGGGCATAGCTAGTGTGCAATAATGCAGAACATTTACGGATTCACGTAGGCAGGTGAGCTTTGGCACCGGCTTCGTGCTTTATGTACCTACTGTTACCTTCATACATACATATTATGATGCAACAAGAAGCCAAATTATATGAACCAAAATAACTGGTCGAAAATAAAATAAGAAGGTACTTACTTGTTTTAAGATTTGGGCGAGATTATGTTTTGATTAAAAGTGGTCACATCATCACATGTAATATTTACGTTACATTAGCGTTACTAAATTATGTAAAATGTGAACTATGCTTTTGTGTTTTCCCTTTAAACCATGTATTAAGTTTCTCAACATAGCACGCTTAATTTATGTCGACTACTGCGATAAGTATAAGACTGTATGAAATAAAGCCGGCCAAGTGCGTGTGGGACCACGCATAATGGTGGGTTCCGTACCTAGTACCAACTATCGAAAAAACCAATATGAGAAGGTCGTATCTGCATAGGAAGGAAGTTTTTTGGAGATAACTCAAAAACGCCTTAGCCGATAATGTTTTCAAAATAATTTTCGTTGAAAGAATATAACAAACATATAATTTTTTTTTTTTTTTTTTTTTTACATATAAAATATACATCCTCATATTTTTTTGGATCTCCCGTTCTAAAGTTACAGGATGATTTCTGAAAATATACACTAAATCAAAAAAAAAAGAACCAAACCTTCAAAAATGATATTTTTAAAAAACCTATCGATGATGTGCAACATGTTGATATTTGGTATAATTTTTTTTTATTATATGATGTAACTAAAATTTTATGGTTTACGCAATTTTTCCTGTATCTGTGCTATAAGACGTTGCTTCGTACCAAATTTCAAGATCCTGAGTTCACGGGAAGTGCCCTGTAGGTTTTGATTCCCATGCGAGTTTCGAAAATTTGCAGAATTTCGCGGCATAAACAGCTGTATCTTTTGATTGCGTTGGCATAGAAGTTTGAGTTTTTCACCGCACCAAGGGACAGTAGACCTGAGTATTTGATATAAATTTCAGCTTGATACCTCCACGCGTTCCTGAGACAACGGACGGACGGACAACAAAGTGATCCTATAAGGGTTCCGTTTTTTCCTTTCGAGGTACGGAACCCTAAAAAACGATATTAATGTCAACATCTAGATGTTAGTCTACATAAATAAATATTATTTATTTTCTTCGTAACAATAGTAGCGGAATATTAATTACCTCATACATTATTCTTACTCCAACATATTAGACGGAGAGCTGGCCACGTCAGATATGACACAATAATGAGAGCATCGAAACCAATGTAGTTAGTTTGCTATACTATGCTTATTTCTAGATCCGGACATCTGGCAGCTGTAAAGTGGTGGAGGTCAAAGAATGCAAATAACTTGAAGAAAACAAATCCTAAAGTTCTGGGTTTAATGAAATATTATGGAAAATTATGTAATTAATTAGGTTATATCATATCCAGAAGGTTCTGTTGGGGAAAAGTAGTGCCAAATGATGTAAAATGCAATTTTTAGTTAGTCGCCTACTGTTTTTGTTTTCGCAATAATAGACAATGGTTTTTAATCTAATGTTAAAATATAGGCCCTGTCCTCTATAAGTTACACAACTTTGGCATTTTTTACCTATTTTGGTATTACTTTTTTCCAACTTAAAAACTTTGTTGGTCTGTCACTCTGACATCCACCCATTAAAAGCTGCCAGATGCCCGGATCTAGCAATAAGGATGGTAAATCAGTCTAACTAGACAGGTTTCATTGCTCTCATTATTGTGTCACATCTGACGTGGCCAGCTCTTAGACCATATGAATGTCTCTGATAGAAAATTGTCTTATTTTGATTGAAATGACATCCGCATATTTCAATGAGCACATGTACTAGGTGCCCACAGCACTGACAATCTATTTTAGTATATGAGGTGCATATAAATATGAATGTAGCGCCTGACAATATTCTACTTATTAAAATATATACATGTACAGATTTATATTTATGTTATCTACCTAGCAGACAATAATAAAAGGTACGTACATTTTTAATAACTCAACACTGAGTCCGAATGGTTGGAAGACCTCTTTAATAAGATACGGTCATCTTAAAAATATATATATTTAGGTACTTCTAGGTATGGAAAAACCTACCTCTTTGCTTGCTCTTCAAAGATTTAAATTCGTAAGTGAACATAATCTCAGTTTTCTTTATCATTATTACTTCGCGAGTGGCGACGGAAGAGTGCTCACCGGTCAAGTGACTGCCGAAATGATCACACCCTCCTTCCACATTTAATTAGATATTAATTATCATTACAAATAACCAGCCACTGATCACCGCATTAAATAAATTATTTAGTCATTTAATTTGTTTAAGCCGAATGTTAAAGAGCCATATAATAATAATAGTGGGTTAGTGCGGCTCGCACACCTAACAAAATGTATAAGATCTGGGGGGCGATTTTTGAGATTTTATTTAAAACTCTGAATAAAACGAAGAAATGATGTTTTAAAAATAACAGCGATAGTAATTTAAAATCATGATTATTTATACTATTAATTTCACGCGTAAATAATGGCGACAAACTTTTGTGTGCGATTATATTCGAGGTTAAATTCTTTGAATTCGAGCACTCGATTGTCAAAAATCGGCCCCAGGTCGCATACGGAAGAATACATGAAACTTTGCATATACGAAGGTAATAAAGTTATAACGGTACTAATAAAAGAAGTGGACACAGGTCGTCCAGTGGGTGTTCCACCCCTTCCCTTCTTTTTTTGTGTCTCAATTTCTAGTCTTTCATATTATAAAAACGGTTGGAGTTACTTACCACATAACTTCCAATGAAGAATGTATTCTTCATTAAAAATTATTAATATAGGTATAGTGAAGATGTATATACTTACTCTTTCTTACCTCCAAATGTAAACTAGGTACATTTAACAAATATATTAAAATGTTAATAAGATATCCAGAATCAGTGTAAACTTTTTTAGGTATCCAAACAGTTTAAAGGAAAATACTAATTAGAGTTTTTTGACTGCAAATTTAAAAAAGAATGAAGTTTAGTTAATAAATACGTAACTATAAATTATTATTAAAAATGTATTAGGTGTTATAGATAATTTTTGTGTACAATTTAAAATTTCCTTAATAGAACCAAGTATCAATATAATTAGAACATTGTTTTTATGTTCGTGCCCAGTCACAAATAAATAATTAGGTTTTAAATTGGTGCATGAAGTGAGGATAAGATAAATCTACATATATCTATCGAAATAAAAAAATACTATACATACATACATAAATATACATACTTAAATGGTGAAAACATATAAATACTGTACCAATTACCAAATAAAAGCAAGCATTTTTGACAGCCTAACTGATTTCAAAACCTGATTTCTTAGTAGTAAAAGTAAGTCTTATGTATGTAAAATAAACTAGGTATGATCGATTATATACCGCCAATAGTAATAGGTATGATCGATTATATACCGCCAATAGTAATTGTCAAGATGTTCTTCAACTCAAATTCTTATTACAATTTTACATAGTTTGTTTTTAGAAAATAGCATTTTCTATCAAATTCAAACCTAAATTTCAGCGAAACATGATTTAATTCAGGAAAATATTACAATAATAACTAACCTAAATTAAAAATCATACATGAATTTTTATTAACACTGCAAGTTCCATTAAATTTTAAATATAAAAAAATATCTCACCTGCTGCAGGGCGCGCGAGCACGAGCGGCAGCACGAGCAGCGGCAGCAGCAGCCGCATGCTCCTAGCGTGGCATGCCGGCGCGTGCGGCTCCGCGCTACGCCCGCGACACTGCCCCGCGTGCGTGCAACAAGTGCAACCAAACAACACCAATGTCTAAATTCAAACTCAAAAACCCACTCAATAATTAATTGAAAAAGTATTCGCGGCGCGGCGCCTCGGTGTGCCGGCGGCGGTGTGTTGGCGCGCACTGACCGAGCGCGTGGCCGACCGCCGAGCGCCGAGCGCCGAGGAGCCGGTGCAAGTGCAGCGAGTCGACGACCGCGCCAGCGCCACGCGGCAGACATACAGCCGAAACACTAGAGTCGAAAGCCCTACGGACTACGCCTACAATCGCTTCTATAACACCCATCCATTAAAAGCCTACTTATACCAACCTAACCTAAATACTTCTAAGTAAAAAAAATACCCCTTAAATAGTTATTGAAAACTGAACATAGATAGAGGTAGGTACCTAATTGTAATTTAAGTTTAGCGAATGGCTGGCTAGTAACATTTTAAAGGATTTTTTTACAAGAAATGTATCAACGAACTTTGTTTTTTAGTGCGTTGAAGTCTATTCAAGGGCGCATACATTACAAATGGAGCGAGCCCTAAAGTGACTTAAATGATATTCGTTGATAATAGAAACAGAAAGCATAATTGTTCTAGGCTCGATATTTGGACACTAAGAAAAATTGTTTTTTCTATTAAGTATTTACCATATTAATTTTATAAATGTACCTTTTTAAAATTATTGTAAAAAAAGTACCTAATCTAAAAAATATGGAAAATATTAATGCAATCACCTTAAATGTTGTTAAACTTAAATACCTACTACTACAAACTACAATAACTAAAATAAAAACATTTTTTTCGCGAGAATTTGGTGCGAAAAGCACGATCTTAGTGGATCGATATTGGATCTTTACTGATTTATAAATAAAACAACAGCAATCAGTAATGCTATGGCATTCATATAAATGAAATCCTCAGGTCAAAAAATAATATTCGTTTGAATTTAAATTATAAATATAACACTATGGATAACACTTGTACAATATTAAATGCAATTCGAAGCGGAAAAGTTTACGAAATTCATATTTTGTAGATAACTCTGTAACTTAAAAAAAAAGTAATTTGTGCATAAAACCTATTTTCCTATGAAAATCAAATCTAAAAGTCAGCGGAACATTGTTTGTAAAGTCATTTTAATACCTGCATTTGGTATGGAAACGCTGCATGAACTTAATCTTATCTATATCGATCTCAAAATGTCTAAAACTTACAAAAAAGCTTTTGCGTGGTAAAACACATATTAGCTAATAGAAGCGAAATCATTTTTTCAGCGGAAATTACCCTAAAGTACTAGAATTCGTTATTGTATAGACTACCTACTAAGCATACATAAACATGATAGACATGTTCTTTAACTCAAAAACTGCATGAGCAAAGCTATTTTATCATGCGCAGATTTTTTTTTTTTTGCAGAATAAAATTGCGATATAAACGAATGATAATTCGTAATTTTAACTTAATAATTAGTAGTACTTCAACATACATATACATTTAAGTACTAGAAGAAATCTACAGCTACGTTCGTATCTTTATCTATTACGAGTAGATATGCAAAACGTATGTTAACATGTTTTACTCATTTAATGCTTACCAATTTCCATATCGTTTATATATATTTATCTTTGCCATGGTGGTAATTTAAAGTTTAGTTTCTGTATTTTTATTCTCCTTATGTTGTCCGGCTCAAATTATTGAATGCTTTGCATACTCATATCATCTTGATTATTTTATTACTTATATCAAAACAAGTGAAAAATACTTCTAAATGTAATATATTACAAATATAACTAATATAAGTATTATTTTATATTGAAATAATATTTATGTAACTACCATTAAAATCATATGCACTTACGTGCTCGAAGTAACAAGTTGCTAAAACATCTTGGTGAGTTTTCATTAGCAAGAATATCATCTGCAAATAAAATTTAATTTCAGAGTAAACTGCTGCGTGACCACTTTGCATTGGATTTCAATTTTAACTACATCCGGGAGCCAATAGATTTATTTTTACCTATTCACATTTCACTGCGGATTTACATTATTGGAAGCATTTAATAATAGTGATGAGCTTTCAGGATAATTTTATATACTTACCTATTTTATATACCTTACACTTGCAAAGTTATAGAATTATTTTCATGTTTTATTCTATATTTATATACTTACCGACTTAAGTAAAGTTACTTTGGTCTTGGAGTGTAACTTTGGCCATTGAGATTGAGATTAAGTTGGTCTAGATTTAATTATGCACTGCCATGTAAGGTTCTAGTATACCATTCAGGTTTTTATGTTCTTTATCAGATCCTTTTTAACAGGTGGAAAAAGATCGCACGAGAAAAAGTGACGCAGAAGAGAGACCACGACCTTCAGTGCCGAGGAATACGACACAAGGAGAAGGAGGATCCAGCCATTATATGATTTTTTATGGGCCAAGCTTACCCTCTGTCGGGTTATTGTAATTCGGCTTTACGGTATATACTGGAAGTACCTATTCAAAAAAGTAATCTATTTACGTAGTTACGCCCTAACTAAAATAAATAAATATTTGGGGACAATCTTACACAAATCAACCTAGTCCCAAACTAAGCAAAGCTTGTACTATGGGTACTAGGCGACGATATACATACTTATATATTTATTTATTTTATTTTCTTTATTGGAGAAACAACAGAGGTAAGTACATAATAAAATACAGTTTAAATAGTATGTAGTACATTAGGTGTATACCTACCTACTTCCTTAAATGTTCTCACTGAGAGATTTTAACTTCAGTACATATAGAAATGCTATATATAGATAAATATATACTTAGATACATAGAAAACACCCATAACTCAGGAACAAATATTCGTGATAAACACACAAATAAATGCCCATACCAGGATTTGAACCCGGGAACTCCTGCTTCGTAGGCAGGGTCACTACCGACTGGGCTAGGAGGCAGTTAAAAGTACCGATTGTGCAGTCAACTACCCAACAATGATTTAAAACTACATACGAACTAAAACTAAATTTACTAAAAGTGACGTCGATAGACGAGGAATTTGGTTTAGTTTATGTTAGGTAATTCATTAATGCTTGAACATATCATCTTGAAATATTACCAGACATAGAAGTTTTTGTGGCAAAAATGTCAGTTAACTAGGGACTTCCTTCATCGACAACTTTCGACGTGACATTTCATAGCACATACTAAGTTTACCGGGTAAAGTATAAATTAACCTGTAATGCTGATAGCTACCTATCGACGTTATGTAATAGTGATCTGTTATTTTAACACTTATTAGAAATTTAAAAAAAGAGGAAATCATTTATGGAAATAGGCGTTACTTTGCGGAAGTATATATTATTAATTACAATAATACTGCTTTACCATTCCGCGGATTATTATTGTAGTTAAACCAAGAAATCATTTTAACAACTAAAACAAAAGGAATGACAACCATTTTTATAATCGATTTGTAATAAGTTAATGCTGTGTATTATATAATAATAGTATATTATATTATACTACTTGCAAATTCATATTATATGTACATCATAACTGTCATAACGATTTATCGATAAATTAATATCGTTGGGAAGTCCCTATGACATTTTCATTCCTGCCACTAAAACTTCTATGTCTGCATATTACCCACTATTTTTGCATCCAAAGCGAAGGAGACAAAGGACGTCAGACGAACAGTCTGCTGCAATAAGTTAATGGAAAACCATTATTCCCATTCAACTAGATACACTAAGAGTAATCGATTCCAAATAAAAACAGCTCAAACCATTTATTTATGTTGAAGTAAATGGACCCAAATTCAGAGTCGTGATTACTTCGACCTCATTCACACCAATGTCATTTTTTTTAACCATAGAATGCAGGCCATAATTAGGTATAGGTATTAAGTTAGCAGACGGACGACCGCGTAATTTGTCAAGTCACACAAAAACAATTATGAACACCAAAAAAGTCAGACGTTATGATGTGATTCACATTAAAACCATTCGGATACCTACAGTCTGAAGACGTATTCGACTTTGTTTTCCAAGATCGCAAATGTGACCTGTGTGACCTGGCCGTGGTAATCTCAAACTGACCATATTTCCACTTCAACACTGAATTAATGTCAAATAGCAATATTTGTATATGCCAAATATATCACCAGTCTGTACGAAAATACCGTGGCCATGTCACAAATTGACATAATAAATTTCGAATACATCCAATATCCAGTGCTGCTAACAATTCGTCGGCTAAATATGCCAATGAGGATGTTTTGATTGTAGAAGTAAGTATGTGACGTCGTAGACAAAATAAACATAACAGCCAGATTGTTTACAAGATCTTATATGATATCCCAATATGACATAAAATTTTGCCATTGGCGCATGCCTATAGTATATACCTAATTATATTTTTTCCTGTCTTAAATTAAATTAAGAAATGGCTCATCGATTAGTCGTTCAAATTCTGCTCGTTACTAAGAATGCGTGGGACTCATTTCCTCTCGATCCCCAAAACAATCAATTCATCAATGAAGGCGTTTAGTTGGCAAATGAGAACTGACCATTACCTAGCAAACCACGAATTAAATTTAAATGGGAATTTAAACCTTCAAAACAAAGGTATCAAGGACGATATTTGTAATGGTTGTTTTTAGGATATGCGAGAGTGCGAAACTTGTCCCTGGATTAGCTCTAAAATACGTTTAGACTGGAGCTATGTGTGCGTAGGAGGCCCATTCAACTTTTCCACTGACCAGACACTGACTACAGAGTACACAATACAGATAGCCCACTGAATAATAAACTGAGTATTTTTGCTTATCTGCCTTTGTTTATAGGAATATACCTAGAAGAAGCAAGGCAATAGAATAAAGAATAAAGGCATAGAATTCGTTACGATTAAGGTATTCGGGTGCGGGTTCGCTTAAATGTAAAAACGTCCGGAGAATAGTAGAATAATGTATGTAAAATGTTAAGTTACAAAATGTTATAAAATAATGTTAATCGAATGCACCCGGTCGCGATAGATCTCAAAAGTACACTGAAGTACACTGAATCTAAATGAATTCTAAATTACTGGGGCAATGCCTCTTTTGCTGACTAGACGCACGAGGCTTAAAATGTGTTAGGTGCATTGCACCGAACATGAGGGGTGGAGTCAAAAAGCATACTTATAGAAGATAAAACAATACAATTATCCTTCTAGGTAAGTAGTTAGGAACAGTCAAGTCACCGGCAATAGTATCTTCCTACACGAAGGCCGCAAAAACATGTGACACGCTCGTATGACCCTACAAATAAGAGCGTGTCACATATTTTTGCGGCCTTTGTGTAGGAAGATACTATTGCCGGTGACTGTACTTAACATTTTGGAAAAAAAAACAGAAATGTACAGTGGCAGAGCAGATCATTTCGAATGAAACTTCGTGCAGTGCCTCGAAGAAAATTAGAAGAATAAGTAGGAATAAATAAAAAATAAATATGATTTATTCAGTAACAAGCAAATTTTAACAAGGTACAGGTTGTTGCCCCTTTTTAAGTATGGAAATACCTGTGTTAAGAGACACCGCTCTTCCTTAGTGATTATCTAAGAGCCAAACGCAAGATTATAATAACTATTATAGGAATCCTAACAATATAAGTTTTTTTCGTTTGAATTACGAGTATTTTGCAACAAATTACTTTTCAGGGATCCGTAGATCTATGGGGTGGGAAATACCGCTTTCCACCCGGCTATATCGACACAAGAAAAATTAACTATCCGAATCAGAATATCGCTTATTAAAGTAAGTAATTTCATGAGAGCAATTAATAAAGTTTCAAATTTAAAAGACACTACACTTTTCCTGTGAACCGTTATACCATACTTGATAACAATGAATGTCAACACTTTAAAAGAATCGTAATAAATATTAAAATGATACTCACTCATATATATATATATATATATTATCTAGAAACAAACGGTCTTCTATAGTTGTATATAATACTAAACATTTTTTTAAACTAGACTCACAGTTTCCTTAAGAATATTATTTGAGATATGTTTAGCCTAATAAATACATAAAGCAACCAAACACTTAAAATCACTTAAAAACAGAGTTATTTGTGTGTACAAAAAAAAAGAAAATAGTAATAGTAATAAAGGCACCCTAGGTTAGGTTCCTTATTGTTTTTTTTTGTTATGTTTTAGATATATTTTCGTATCTTACTTTTATAAAAAATATTATAAATAACCCAACCCAAGAAAGAAACTGAATAAAGGTAATAAAAAGCAAAAGCAACAATTGCTTATATAACAAGGTTCAAATAAGGTAATGTAAGATAATATTTTCACATTCAACTGCCAACTACATGAGTAATCTAAACTAAATTTTTAATAATATTATTTTTTTAATAACGCCGTATTACTCATTTGTTGAGATACACTGCAATGATAAAATATAATAACTTAGGATCGTCTGACATGGATTAGATGCAGTGGCAAATTACGGTGATGATTTTATGCAAACGTATAGTTATAGTAATAAGTAGGTGATAGGAGCCGACCGATACGAGTTTATTTCTAAAACAAAAGCTAAGCCGCTAGGTCCCCGTTCGCCATAAACTAGCCAATACCGGCCATTAACAAATTCCAAGAGACTTAAACAGCACAAATATGCGGGCGGGCAAGCCATGCCAAGAATTTCGTCGATTCGACTTTACATAGCACTTGTTTACCTCGCAGCTATTTTCGAACTGTCTTTGCCACAACGTTTCACAGAAAGTGGTATCTAACTGGGTTTCCCTTGGAAAATAAGCCGTTTTAAAGTACGAAGGCACAATACCGGCCTAGTGGGTTAGTACCGTTAATTTGTGAACAACTGAACACCCAACCCTAACTGGACCGCGCCACAATCGCCGCAACACCTAGTAGATGGAGAGCTGGCCACCTCAGATGTGACACAATAATGAGAGCGGCGAAACCCCTCTAGTTAGTTTGTAGCAATACTCCTATACTATGCTTATTTCTAGATCCGGACATCTGGCAGCTGTTCATTGGTGGAGGTCAAAGAATGCAAACCCCCTTTGGTTCTGGGTTTGATGCAATATTATGAGTAATTATATAAAAAATTTGATTATAGCATTGCCAAAAGTTTCTGTTGGGGAAAAGTAGTCCAAAACAACGTATATGATTATACGTAGGTATGTCATTTATAATTTTACGCCTACTGGTTTTGTTTCCGCAATAATACGCAATGTTTTTTGTTCTAATGTTAAAATATAGGCCCAGTCCTCTATAAATAAGACAACTGACATTTTTTTGCTAGTCTGTCACTCTTACCTCCACCCATTAAAAGCTCGCATCTAGCAATAAGGATAGTTTATCAATCTAACTAGACGGGTTTTGTTGCTGTCATTATGGTGTCATATCTGACATGGCCAACTCTTAGTCTATAAGCCTGCTCGCCTTAACTTGCAGTTGGTTCATTGCCGGGATAAAATATGCAATGCGAGTACAGACGATGACTACTCAATTTGTATTGATGGGAAGGTATCCCGACCCTGATAAAATGAAGCCATCCTAAAAGAATACCTATTATAAAGCAATTAAGTAAAACTTTTATTTACCTACACCATACCTACATCTTCAGCACTCATGTGAATAATAGTACATTACTTACCAAGGACTGTAAAAGAAAGAAAGCCCGAAATCGCAGGTATTTGTAAATATGCGATAGAGGGCTTTCTTTTTTACTGCCCGTGGTGAGTACACAATTTTACGTCTCCACCTGGCCATCATGCGAGTTTTACCGTACGCGTAGCGTGCGATAAAACTCACATTATGGCCAGGTGTGACGTAAAAAATAATTTGAAACGTTGAAAAAACTATATGAACTGCATCTATACAGAATGTAACAAAAATGCTGGTGATCTGTATAAGGGCATAAATGGGTATCGCATTCTAATTATGAAAAAAGAAAATTGGATTTGTATGAAAGGTCGGCCGGCTGGGATTACGTGTCCCATACTAAAAAAAATTGTATCGTGTCCAAAAGAAAATTACTCCTCCTTTTTCTTATTTTTGTTACACACTGTATAGTGATTCGCGAAACCGAACTACATATTTATCTCAACATGTAAACTTTGCCGGAAATCCTAAACATTCAAAAAATTTGAAGTTAATTCGTTAATAGGTAAGTTGAAGCAACGAGGAAGCCAGGGAAACCAAGAAGAGCATACATGGATCAAGTGAAGGAAAGAATAAACGTCTTGTCGCCGTGTCGTATCAGGCTGTCAAGGAGAAGGCAAAGGACAGACATACATGGAAATTGCACCGACAAGAGCCCAGCTCTTAAATAATTGATGACGATGATGAGGTAAGTTGATTCTATGTGTAAATATATATCAAATTATTTTAAACAACTCTTCGTTCCTACTTATTTTAAATGGACACTCTACTATGGTACTTTCCTTAGGGCACTATATACGTATAAAGTTAGGCTTTTCGACCTCGTATGATAATATTAAGTGGGCATTCATAGTACTCCCCATTAATGCCGCCAGGCAGACTCTTCGTAAATTTACCAACGAATAAATAGATATAGAATCTAGAGCTCGAGAGACTGTGAAAGGCAATTAGAATAACTTTGCGTGGAAATTACGACTTTGTTTATCAAAGTCCCTTAACGCGTACTACAGTATAAGCAAAAGATAGACCGCAAGACAGCACCAGATTTCTATGACCAATCGTGAATGTCAGCTACCGCTCCGTTGGTGGTGAAAGTTATCAACGGACCGACGAAATTTGCCTGGTCTGGATCTAATAAGGATGTACTATATTTTAATCCCATCAAAAACATAAATGTGAAAGGCTGCCAAGTTCGATACTATGCGAATGCTTCGCCTATAAAAGAAGTGAGATCTGAATAAGTACCAAGTTCCATAAAAATACCTCAAATCATAAATAGTTATAGGAATGCACACTTGATTTCCAGCAGTTTTTAAGGTACATTTTGAATAAGTATCACGTTACATAGAAATACCTAAAATTATAATAGTCAGAGAAACGCACACCGGTTTTTTTAGCAGTTTCCTGATAACATTTATTATTTTCAGTACTTTTTAATGATGTTACTTGGCAAGTTTTAATAGTTTTCAGATTTTTACTTTATTTCGACCTAAAGACAAACCTTCGAGCCAAATTTCAGGTCGGTACGACCATTGGAAGATAGACCCATTTAGTTCATTATGACTTCATAGTAGAACAAAGTTACACCTTCGCTATTTTTAAAACTGACTCACACTTGGCAGTTTTCAGATTTTTCCCTTTACTTTGACCTTAAGACCTATCTCCATGCCAAATTTCAAGTCAGTACGACCATTGGAAGTGGTCTAGGTTTTTGATGAGTCAGTGAGTCAGTGAGTCAGTGAGTGTATAGTAAAAATAGCGATTTTCTGACGTCAATATCTCAAGAACTGCTATAGGTAGAATAATGAAATTTTGTATTCTAGACAATTAAGGGGATGTCAACAGACACTCGAAATTTCATATGCGTAGATAAAATATGTTTTGAGTTATAGGGTGGTCGAAATTGGCCCGAAATGGTACGTGTACCCACGGCCGGTGTGTCGCTTTTTTTTGCTCTAACTTGGCGGACACACTGCCGTGTGTCTAGATATGGGTACACGTATGTGAAATTAAATGATAGGAAACTGGAGATAATATCATTGTATTATGAAATGTTTTAAATTGGAGTCAAGTGGAATCATTTTATTACGCTATTAAACTTCAATTCCCTAAAATAAACCATTTTATTGCGCTTTAAATTTATTCTCCAATTAAAAACCGCAATCAAATGATTATTTATTCGCCGTTTTCGCAAAAAAGGCTTTTATTAATATAGTGTATTCCACACGAGTAGGTAAGTACATGCATTTTTAAGAAATGTAACCAAAAAAGGTACCTATGCCCTTGACGTTTGGCCAATAGACGCAGAGCCACGTCATATGTATACGACACAATAATGCGAGCAACAAAACCCCTCTAGTCAGTTTGCTACACTATGCTCTGCTTTTCTATATCTGGACATGCTGTAAAGTGGTGGAGGTCAAAGAATGCAAACCACTTCAAGAAAAGAAATCATAGTCTGGGTTTGATGTAATATTATGAGAAATTAAATAAATAATTAGATTATATCATTGCCAAAATTTTCTGTTGGGGAAAAGTAGTTCCAAACGACGTTTAATTATAGTTGTGCCGTTCGCGAGTTTGTTCTCTGTTTATGGAGAACGGTCTGGCTCGAGAATATTCCCCATACAAACCGGAGAACATTCTCAAGAAAGTACAACTCTACGTATAATGTACTGTTTTTGTTTTCGTAATAATACGTTTTTTTTGTTTAAATGTTAAAATATAGGCCCTGTCCTTTACAACTGAGACCACTTCGGCAGTTTATACCTGTTCTGCTATTACTATTTTCCAACGTCAATCTGACCTCCACCCATTAAACGCTGCCAGATGCCCGGATGTAGCAACAAGGATAGTATAGAAACCTAACCAGACGGATTTTGTTGCTCTCATTATTGTGTCATATCATATCTAACGTAGCCAGTTCTTAGTCCACAATTAAGTACATACATCAAAGAAACAAAAGCTTGCACCTCATTGGCAAATGATAATTTGATAAGTCGCGTGGTTTGGTTTCTTCGCATTCTTTAAAAATGCATATGGAACACACTATAAACCGGTAAACCGCATAAGTGTTAGTTATAGTTCAGTAGTTTAACAATCGTAAAACAATTATGGACCTCGTAAATCGTTCAACTTTATGTAAATGAACAAAAAATAATATTTGTTGTTTAATGTAGGTAATAGATATATAATTTTTTCTGCGTGAATGTGCGTACGTAACTAACGTATCGCTACTTTGTATAATTTAGGAAATTAAGTATAGGTCTAATCTTTGTTCTTACCTGTGTATGACTGATTGTTCCTTTGAAAAAAAAAAAACATTTTGAGCATTATTGTAGTTATTTGAAAAACCGAGGGGTTTACTTATACGTCCAAAAATGCCAAAAATCATTACGTTGTGCATGAAGTATTTATTAATGATGTGGGCAATTTTTTCGTTTCCGTTGTAAAAATTGTAAAATTAGAACCCTTTATAGTTTAGACATGTTCGTCGCTTCTTAGACTTAGTTCAAATAAAAAAAATACGTGAGTGTCGTGTTCCAACACTCGGTTGGAACGAATTTGTTTTTAATTTTTGACTCTGAAAATGTCAAAAATTACAAAAAAATTTGACATTTTGACTTTTTTGATTTTTTTGACATTTTTGGCATTTTCGACTTTTTTTATTTTTTGACATTTTGACTTTGTCACTTCTCACTTCACTTCAATTTATTTTATTTTAATTTATTTTATTGCATTTCACATGGCTCTGTGTCGCATTTTCGTGACGGTCGCGTGACTTTTTTTCGACTAGCGCCATCCGCGAACTGTCCGATAAGAAACTTCGTTAAAAAATATAATTTTAGCAAGCACGTCCTGCCACCAAAGGAAACCTTAAGAAGTTGCTTTACACCAGTCCTGTGCTGCCCCCTACCGTTCATGCAGACACCCTTACATGTTATAGGGTCTGAAATCTATTCGACTAATTAATTAGGCAACTTATTCGTACCATTTAGCACTTGGCGCCAAAAAACAAAGGGTGATGTGCTGTCCTCTGGTTCTCAGTGGTCCACCCCACCACTCAAGAATTAGTTGCTTAATTAGTCGACTATTTGGCAGACCAAAAATATGCTTCTTTTCTTTCTTTTAGTTTAAAATATTTACACCTAATTTGAGAACAATTAAACATTATTTAGAGGTTGCTATGGATAACACAATTTTGCAGTAAAAAACAATGAAAATGTATCTTATCAATAATTCCTAATTGGAAATGTTTTTGATGGTTTTCATACATTATTTATATTAAGTTATAACTGAATAAAGAATGAGCTCCTATTAAAAATTTCATTTTAGGTTCATTTAGATATTTTCATTTGTACGAGATTATTACAAATATTGAAATCATAGCGACCAGTAAATTGTCATCAAATTACCTCTTTAAGATTTAGGGTTAATTTTCATAATAGAACAAAAGGAGCGTTGTGAAGATAGGATTTAGTACGTATTTTTTTTTAGGAATTACTTTTTTAGGAAGTACGTTTATTAGGAAGTACTTTTTTTTCTCCATACATTAATGGACCACCTGTTTACGCATCCCTAACCTATAGGTACATCAAAAAAAGTCTTAAACAAATCAGCAAACATTAACGTGTGGCTCCTCAGTTTTTTGGCTAGATAACTGGACTGTTTATACTCTAGGTAGGGTATAAACAATAGGTATAGGTTTAAACAATAGGTGTTTTTGTTGAATAAACAATGTACTGTTTTTATTCAGAGAGGGAAGACGGGGTTGTGTCTACAGACACTAAATTTTTGACGTCGTTAAGTACTTTTTTATGAAGAAAACATCGGACGTTATAAAAGCATAATAAAAATCATTATACAACATAAATACATATGCACCATCAGGATGACATAATTTAAAGTTAACATTAAAGTCACGAAACGTGCGTTTTAACATTTTGTTTATTTAATGGCGGCATGTAATGCACTCACCAGATAATTAATATGACAAGAATGGACGTAAAAAAGATTTAGTTTTAGTATTTTATGTTATCTATTATACGCATTAGCGGTGATTACCTAAACTTAATTTACATGTTCCTAAACGGCCGACCTTTTTGTTAAAAAAACTAAATGATTTTAGTTAATGGGTATCGAGATGCTTATGGCTCTATTTTGTAGATGAAGCGTTCGTGTCGACGAAACTAATAATAAAGTTAGTGTCACACCGTGACAGGAAAGCTGCATAAAAACGATACGTATTCTCTAGTCTAGACTAGACACTGATAAAAAATTGAGTTGGGAATAGCAACCGTCAGAGGTATTTTACTTATTGCTCTTAACTATACAAGGTGTAACAAAAACGCTGGTGATACTTTTAAGGGCATAATTTGTATCGTATTCTAATTAAGTACGAAAAAGTAGGAAAAAAAATTTTTTTCGCGCGAAAATATTTTTTGTTTTTGTATGGACGGTTGGCCGGGTGGGACCACGTGTCCTATACAAAAAAAATTCTCCTACTTTTTCGTTTAAGTCGCAAAACGATACCAATTATGCCCTTTAACGGACACCAGTACTTTTGTTACACCCTGTATGCGATGGGTACGGTTTTCATGTATCGACATATGTTCCACATTTTGGGTTTTAAAAGGATAAAGATAGCGGACATTCTAGAAATAAATATTGTGGAATCTGAAGGATTATTTTGGATTTTCATCTCTTTAAGGTTTTTTTTCTTGTTTTATAAAAATATTTATTTAAAACCGAAAACCAACTTAACTTTCAAAATTATATAGGATAAAATATGACGAAAAACAAGTTAAAAACTACCTACAAAATAAAGTTACATAATAACCCCCTTATTCATAAACGTCTTTCCTCCGTCTTTAGCTGTCATTTTGACAGTTATGTTTATTAGAAGCAGACAAAACATAATTTAACTAAATGAGGCTTATAAGACCTTTATGAATAAGGGGTAAATATTTACCTTGGCTCGTGAATTGGCTATGCCACCAGCCTTAATTCTATGCGACAACGCTGAGCTAGCTTCCATTTTTTGTTAGTAAATATATATAGGGAACCTGTTCTAAAATGGACAGTTTTATTGTTTTGAATTCTTAGAAAAAAAAAGAAAAGCATGCCTGCTCGCCAAATATGCAATTTTGTAAAGATTGACTATTAAGCTACATTATTCCATAGTAAAAGATACAATACCATTACTGGTTTTGACAGGGAAGGTTGTAACGTTGTAAGGCGAATAAAAACATTATTATGTTCGGTTATACACATATGAATACAATAAAGCGAACTAATTGTTAGAAATATTTTTTAATTGATAATTAATTTTTTTGGAGTTTAAAATTATGATTATTTTATTTACGATGTAGCACGAAATTGCCAGCATTTCATGTAATGACATATACTGATGCATTTCGTATTCCCACATTAAAGGCGTGACTATTTATATATATATATATATATATATATCTCACCTAGGAGACTTATCGAACTAAGTTCAGTGCCGTGGGACTCGTGGGCTCTTGTTCTATAAGGGTCTCGATAGTCCTGCATCAGTAAAATGTTCTGCAAAGTTCAACTAAAACAAACTTCTTACGATATAAACTGTTACAAATGTCATCCGTTGTATCTTCTATGATAAGATAGTTTAAACTCTGAATATACTGAATTACAAAAAAAAACATTCTCCAGATACATAGTAACTACTAATAAGTTAATCTATGTAGGCGGCATTCCAGAAATGGCATATCGTTGATAGAACATGACATCTGTAAACAATAAACTCAGTATCCGTATTTATTTACCAGGCAAACAAACGAACAAACAAATAAATATAAAAGCGAGTACAAATAAAGACATAAATACACATAAGAAATATCAGTCTATGTGGGGCAGGGCGGCACCGTCGTCAAAACCGAGCCATCTTGGTTTAAATTTGTGGCGTGTGCCACGAATACACATGCTTGTGGCACGTATAATGGCGACGCTTATTCGGGCTCTAAGCCATCCTAGGACAGTACTCAGGGATCTGTTCCAACGGTCGGCAATGGCTTCTCCCATGTGTTTTATGAAGGATGACATTTGGGGAGCGAAGACGCCATCTACTGAGGTTACTATTGGTGTGAAGGTAGCGTGTTGTATTTCACAGGCTATTGCGTATTTTCTCTTCTTTTCATCTTCGGCTGACTTTAAAACAGATGCTACGGGTCGCGAGACGTAAGAAGGAGCGTCGGTGTCAACGACACGGATATCAAACAACGCCTCCCTCTGAGCGTCCCACACGCCGCGGCAGGATAAGTCTGCTCGCAGTCCGCCTTCGGTTTCAGAAATTAGTGGTTCTTTTGTTACATTGCCCCACGCCTGTTGACAAAGTTCGCAGAAAAGGTCTCTGATTTCGTTGTGGCGTCTCGTTATTAGGCCACCTGTTTTACAACAGAGTGCGTGATCAATGTCGAAGTTGTCATTTCCACAGCCGTCGCAAGATTGTGGCATGGAGATCGGTATGCGGTGGTAGCGTATTGCTAGCGCATCTCTGAACTCTAAAGGGGATAGGTCAAAGTGATCTTTTCTTGTAGGAATCACGGACAGCCAGTTAGATGACTTTGTTTTCATTTTCGCTGCGATGGATCTTTCAATTGCCCTTCTCTTGTTGGGAGTAAATTTTGCCAGGGTTGATTCCAAAAAATTGTCATCAAGGACTTCTTTTTCTTTGTGACCTTCTTTCCGTGCATCTTTTAAGTATGTAGTGTGTTGAGATAAGTTGATGTCTTTTTTCTCTGTTAAGGCGATAGTCAATGCAGTACAACCTTTCCTAGAGATGTCGTAGTTTAAGTTGGTAGAATTGAAAGGGTTAGAGATTGCAAGGCCGCCTTTATTCACGGGTAAAGAAAAAAGGTCGGCTTCTATTGAAGATACGTCACCACCGAACAGTGTTGGTAAGAAGATCGTGCGTATTGCTTGCGTTAGTGGTTCAAAGTATTCATTTGAATTTTTTAGCACACGTAGAAGAAAGGCCCATTGAAATTGTACAGCTTTGGTGAGGGTGGTATAGGCAGCTTGGGGTGAGTCTTTGCAGATTTGCGATATTTTTTCAATAGTGGAAATAAATTTGGTTATTTTATTTTTAATGAAGTCTTCTTTTCCTTCACCTATGTAGCTTCCTAGATAACGAGAACCAGTTACAATGGTTACGTTGGTGTCCTTGAAGATCCGGTCAGCAATATTTTTGTCATCCTCTGATACTATGAGCAAAGTTTTTTTGGCTTGTGGGTAGTATCCAAAGGACGGACCTATTAAGTTGATTTTGTCCCACCAATTACGGATACTTTTCAAATCGCCTTGGGCTGAGGGATCATCTGCATACCAGGATTGTGTTGTGTTCTTTTCTTCTTTCATTTTGTTTATTATTGGTATAGTTGCAAGGGCATAGAGTGGCATTGCTAGCGGGTCTCCCTGAGTAACACCTTCTTTGCTGCATAACCTCATGTCGGAGTCACGGATGACAAGTTCTGCGTGGCCGTTGTAAGTGTTATATAGAAAGCGAGCGCAATGTGGCCAATATATTCTGGCTTGCCAACGTGCTAATTGTCTATTAACGGAGTTGAATGCGTTGTCTGCGTCAACGAGAAGCATTCCCCAATTTGAGCTAGAAAGACATTTATTTTGAAAAATATCGTTCATGGCATGTATTCCGCCTTCAATGCCGCTACTAAGGCCACTGCAGAGTTGTGATTGGCCGCATGCTTCAGTTACTTCGGAGCCGGTGGCTAATATCATGCATTTGGATATGATTCTCCGCAGGCATTCACCTATGCCAATCGGTCTTACACCTGGACATTTGTCTAGGGCTACAAGGCGGCTTGACATCAGTGCTTGTATCTGATTCCATGGAACATATTCGTTGTTAAGTTTCATAGTTAGTTCGGCGATGGACTTCCTTAAATGTAAGCTCGCTTCCCCGAAACTTAAGAGGAAATCTTTCCAATTTTCAGAGGTTGTACCTGTAGGGCCGCCGCCGCCATGTAGTTTTCTAGCCACCTGCTCAACATGGTTGCTTGTTATGTCAACTTCTAGTAGTGGGGGTATATTGGGGAGATCTTCGGGCAGGGTAAAAAGGTCAGGATTTGGCGTTTTAGGAGGTGGGTGTTTTTCTTTTAGGGCATCACCTACGGTTTTCCCGGTGTCATCGATTTCGTCATTCGTGTTGAGAATTTTGCTAGAATCTTTCGTCAGCAACCAGTTTAGAGCTTCACGTATTTTTCCTCTTAAGATTAGGCGTGTGAAAGTTTGCGTTATGTTGTCATTGTGTTTCTTTCGGTTTTTAAAATTACAAAGAGAGATGTTTGATTTTATTGCTCGGTTATCAAAATGTCTATATGATCATCTGACCACAACTTTAAGCGGCGATCGATAAGTCGACTTGTATCTTTCGCTTGTTTAACATTTTTATCTCTTTGTAACAGGATGGCGGTGAATATTAGTAATCGTTCGGACGGATATTAGGATTTTGTTAGCATATCGACTTCATCGGCAAGCGTGTGAATGAATTTCCTGCTTGTGGTATTGGAGGAGGGCAGATCATAAATTTTGCCTTGTAGGGTACATATTTTATTCCAACGTGATTGCCAAATGCCGGCCATCGAACCTGTATTGTTGAGGAATGGTGACCCAAAAGCTTCTTCTAGGGGGGATGCTTGAACTGAGCGTTGTGGTGGTGGTTGCGAAGTAGAGTGTTCACTGCCGTGAGCGGCACGTATGTGACGTTGCAGACCTTTCCTTTTATAGGGTTTCGAGTAGATTAAGCATGATACTATGTCTGTGTTTTCGTCTTGACTTAGTGGGATGTTAGGTGTAATTTCCATCGTACCCACTTTATTTTTGCACGTTCATCATGATTATGAAGATAAGTAGGTATATAAATATTAGATATAACGAACACTGATTTAATAAAGATAGCTCAAATAACGATATGTAAACACTTCATTCCAAAATTTTTACATATAAAATGTCAAATATGGCAATGTCAAAAATTTTCTTATTTTATTATTTAGTTTTCTGGTTTTATATTGGGTATTATATTAGGCAAACACTTTCACTGGATAATTAGGTAACGTCTTTTAATTTGGATAGCGTAATTGTCCGAACTTTTAAATAATTAATTTATAATTCAATAAACAATTAGCTACAGCAACTGACGCTGACACTGACACTGACATACTGTACAACCATCTGTAAACAATATGGTTGAATGTGAGTGCGCGTACTGCGGAAGGCAGGCTAATCACGTGCAGTATAATAGTTTGGCGGCAGCATTCACTAGTAGAGAAAGAAAACCGATAAAAATGGCATATAAATTATCCGTACCCATTTACCGGTAACTTTAATGCAAAATGCTTAAATGCTTTTGCCGGTAATTTTTTTTTTCAGTAGACAACACGGGAATTTCTTATTTAAGCGTAAATTGTTAAAAAAATTCACTATACAAGAGATAATCCCTCATTTGGAAGCTCAAAATAGGCTTTTTCACAAACAACAGTAAATTTTCTTTTAAAAAATGCATGCTTTCTAATATTGGAAATTGGTACCATTTATTCTGAAAAAACGCCCTAGTAATTTACATACATTTCGAAATTGTTAAATTGTGATTTCAAAAGATAATGTAGATGATAGGTAATTTTTTTTCATATCCAATTTTTTTTATTTTATTTCTACCTAGTTATTGGCATTATGCGAGTATACAGGTTTATTAATACTCACTTTTGACCATCAACACATTATTATTATGTTATACTATAGCAGGTATTGCTTTATGAGTAGATTTTGCATCAGTGTCTTGAAACTCTTTGGTCGTCATACCTAGCTGCATTATTTAGTTTTTTGTATCTCATTAATATTATAATCATATTTTCGGACAGAACGTATCTTTTAATTACTTACTTAACACTCTTTAGCTATGGTAGTTTTTAAGGGTTGCCTTAGATTAAATAAGGTATGGCTGATTTTTTTTATGTGTTAATAGTGATGAAATATTTGTGTTAGGCAAGAGTTTCCGACCTCAGAATCATACCGGGTTAATGTCAAATTAAAAAAACCACAAAAAAGTTCGTGTTAGTTTTGGTTTCTAACATTTTTTCTAACAAAGGACGCATGTTACGGCAAAAGTTCCCAAAGACACTTTATAGTAGATTATATTTGCAATATAATGATAATGAGCCAAAAAAACCCGTTTTTTTGTGTTTTTTATTTATTTGACATTGAGCCGGTGTGATTCTGCGGTCGGAAACTCTTGTCAAATATAAGTATTTCATCACTATTAACATATAAAAAAAGCCATACCTATCTGATTTGATGTAAGGAAAATGTACCATTTCAATGGATCACTTAGTCATAAAGTCATCTTCCAAGCCTCATTCAGTTAATTTAAGTTTTCTGTTTCTAACAAACACAACTGTCAAAGTGGCAGATAAGGACAACCGATTATTAGTTAAATGAGGCTTGTAACACGTTTACGAATAAGGGGGTACCTAATATAAAGCACGCGGTATTATCTGCATCCGCGCAACACGGTAGCAACTACACGCGGCAACACGCCTCATATAAACAGAGCAGACGTTCATCAATCGCGTCTGTAGAAAAACGCGCAGACGCGCGGGCGACGCAAAAGCCAACCTGGCCCGACACGGATGTGCGCACGGGGAAAAAACTAGTTGCATTCACTCGCTGGGGTTGCCAGCTGGCTCTTTCGGAAATTTACAAGTTTATGAGCTTTTTACACTTGAGTCACATTTTATAAAGCCTTGAGGGTGTACTGCCATTTCGGCGAAAATCCTTTCGCCTAATTTTATTTCCCAAACAACTTATCGCAGGTTTAGTTAGCATACCAACGTTTACAAAATGAATTGTTGTAGTTGTATTTAAGGTTAGGTTAAGTTAGTATGCCTAATAAAAATATGTGAAAATTACGTATGTAAAACGATTTTATGCCATCTGATGATCCTGCTAAAATGGAAAAATAAAATGTGAAAAATAAAAATAGTTCGGGAAGTATAATTTGCCATACAATTTTCGGCCACATATTAGTAAACCAGTTTCAAATTTGCTGTTTGCCTCACTTTTTTTGGGTTCTAATGTAAGATCGGCTGTAATGTACTAATTGGGCGTAAGTATTTGTCCAATTATTCGTGATGCATCTGTTTCTTGTTCCACAGTAGAGAATATAAATAACACGATTATTGGGACAAATAAGACAGAGCGTTTGGGCGACTTTAAGAATGAGAGGCGAAAAGAAAGAACAGCAAGGTCGCCGCGGGTGGGCATGGACACTCTTGAAAATTATCAAATAATATGTTGTAAATTGATAGTATAATGTCGAGATAAGTTCGACTGAAATTACGTGAGAGACCCGTTTTAAATATTATTTAATTGGGAAATTGTAAGTTGACAGGACACTGGAAGTAGAGTTTCAATTCGCAAATAAAGGTATGTAGGTAAGGTTCTTTGCCCTGGTACCCGATAGCTCAGTTGAAAGTGCCAAAAATCACTTCTTCAAAAGTTCTTAGGTAGCTGGTTCAAATCCAGCTCAGGCCATTCTTATTCACTGTGATAAAATAAAGAAAAAAGTTTAAAAAACTTTTTTTTTTCAAATGTAAACCTGGCAACCCTAATCCCGGGAAACGCGGCGCGCCGGACGCCGGCCGGTCCCTGGCGTCCGCGTGGCGTAAGGATTACTACATCTACCCATATCTACACGGTACAGGATTTTGTAGTCGTTCATTCACAAACACAAACCATTTTACGTTGTATCTATAGCGTTGAGGTTAGGTTTCGGGGGCTTTCGTAATCGCGATTTTAAGAATAGTAAAAAAATATTCGGAAGCGCTTACAATATTAAATTTCAAGGGGAATATTCAGAAATATGATACTTAACATTTATTATTAGTGCGTTGTAATAATCAATTCATTTGTAACAGTTTTACATGTAACATAACCCTATAAATATACACTGAAAAAAATACATGTTTGCTCCAACAAAGATCTTATTTAATGTAACACGCATATTGACTGCATATGGGCCTAATAAGATCTTGTCTGTTGAAGCTAAAAGCACGTAGTAAAAGTTATCATATAGTTAGATATAGTAAATAAATATATTATTATTCCAAATATTTTATTAGCAATTAGAGACAATGCATCTTAGTTGGCTCTAAATTTTTTTCAGTGTATGCATTTTAATAATCCGTTAATTTATAACAGTTTTACATATAACTTGTAAATATAACACGCACACACAGTATGGGTAAATCGCCAATTACTGGCTCTGTTTATTTAATTACTTGAATGTATATTGCATATGTATCTATTAGAATTATATTATGTACATCTTGTCTATGTTACGTAGTTAGAATTTATAGATTTAATCTAAATCCTTGCTTTATATGCACCCAAGTAACACATCAAAGCAGTATAACGGCCGTCTTACAGCATATCTGTATGCTTTTAGCATTTTGAGTTCGTTTTATAGTAGCATTATAAACGTTTATAGTGCTGATATAGCTCTTAAATGGGCACAAATTACCCAGCTTGAGATCCTACATAGGTTATTTAATAGCCTTACAGGCGCATAATGTCTGGGCTATTAGCATTATCGTTGTCATGGAAAGTGCCAATCGCATTAAAGAAACATTAGTACGCTCTATTGAGTTGCCAATCGCAATACAAAAGCATTATACTAGCATAAGCGCGTAGTAAAATAAACCTTACGTCAATGCAAAAACGTCTCTAATACCGACGAAACAAATGTTATAATACAATGAACGTTGTGATTTAACTACTTTGTCTCGCAATATAAAATGGTCGAAGATGGTACAAAAAACTGAATGAGTGACATGTCATATCTGTTTGCATCGTAACAAAATTTATAAAAGTTTTTGACTATTTTACGTTATTATATCCTTCAAATATTACTGCGCAATGTAGTTTACTGTAAATGTGTATATAAGTTTCATTGCAAATTTTCACGCGCCTTTGATTTATTGTTTTTTTTTTTTTTTTATACTACGACGGTGGCAAACAAGCATACGGCCTGCCTGATGGTAAGCAGATACCGTAACCTATGGACGCCTGTAACTCCACACGTGCGCGTTGCCGACCCTTTACAAAAAGGAGGATTCACTGTGTTGACGGCTAAAGGAACAAGAGGGTCCCTCATCGTCAACACACTGGGTTCTCTTTGAGCTCTTTGGTTTTGCTATAAAATATTATAAGAAGATATGCGTCAAATAAACAAAACAATTGTGTAATCCTCGTATAGAACGAGTTTTGCATTATTAACATAACAGTGTTGGTTGAGCAGTCTTAAATTAAGTTATTTCATTATTATATAGGTATTTTCCTTGTATAAATAGGTCTGCATGATTTTATTTTTAGGTTATAAATTATTTAGAAAATGGCGTTGGTCTATATAGACAGGGAGCTAGCCACATCAGATATGACACAATAATGAGAGCAACCAAACCCCTCTAGTCAGTTTGATATACTATGCTTATTTCTAGATCTGGACATCTGGCAGCTTTAAAGTGGTGGAGGTCAAAGAATGCAAACCATTTCAAGAAAACAAATCCTAGAGAACTGGGTTTGATGCAATATTATGAGAAACTATACAAATACTATACAATATTAAGAGAAATTATACAAAAGTTTATGTTGGGGGAAAGTAGTGCCAAACGATGTATAATATAGTTCATAGTTTGTCGCCTACTGTTTTTGTTTCTGTAATAATACACAATATTTTTTGGTCTAACGTTTTTTGTCGATTTTTGACCAGTTTTGAGTCGATATTCCAACATATTCACTACAGATAGAATTATAAGGCAAACGACTATCAGTTCTAGCCAGATCTTCTAAATAAATGAGCCGTTATATTTTTATGATATTTTTAAAATATGGTCTAAAAAAACACTTTTATCGATATTCGAATGGTGTAAACAATCTTACATATACATAATCTACATATTAGGGTGCCTCTTTGATGTCTCTAAAAACTGTAGAGAGATTTTAAATTTTAACTAATTAACACAAAATGTATGACCATAAAACCACTTTTTTAGCCTAAACCGGTTCGACTTTGATGTCAAATATCTCGAAGACAATGAATATTGAAGTAAATATAGAATACTATATTGTTTAAAGCGTTAAGCTTTTATTTATGCTATTGTAGAACCTAAGGCACTAAACCACACCGAAGCATTAGTGTAGCAAACCGAAACGCAACTGTACAGCATTCAGCTGTACAGTTGCATTTTGGTTCGCTGCACTAAAACTAAAGGCTTTAAAAAAGCATTTACATATGCTATTATACAACCGTTATACAGTTTAAAGCATTATATAATGCTATTGTAGAACCTAAAGCACTTAAGTGCTTTTAAACAGCTGAAAGCTGTACAGTTGCGTTGTGGTTTGCTGCACTAAAGCTAAAGGCTTTACAAAAGCATTTAGATATGCCATTATAAAACCGTTATACAGCTCAAAGCATCATATTATGCGACAAGTTGCTCGGTGAACGTATATTAGAGTTTATATGGTCCTTAAGTTCGAAATAAGCTAACTATTCATATGTTATAATGCTTCCTGTGTTACTTGGGCAATTTTACGATTCCGTCAGTAACTGGAGGGTGGCCAGTAATTAAGCAATTTATCCTGTGGCGCCACACATTTTTATTTATTCTTTAGGTAACTACTCGAATTACACATTTCATATTTTGTCATTAGTGAAATACTGATTCAGTGTTTTTGACAGTTCGATATGAAGACATACCTACTGTTATAGATATCACGAAAATTGCTACTAAATTGTATTATTTGTACTTAATAATATTACTTTAACGCAATTTGCCGGCTATATCACCAGTTTTTCAAGGAAATAGCCCTGTGGTCGCTTTTCATTAAAACAAGTTGAATTTGCCTCTAGTCAACCCACGATTTGAGTCGAAGTTGTTAATCAGAATTACATTTAATTTAGCGACGAATACTTTTATGTGCCTATGTATTGGCGAAAACTTGTTTGTCTGGTACAGTCAGAAGCAGATGTAGCTAAGCGAGTGAGGTATTCAAAATGGCCTTCACACACTCTTATTCTCTTAACAATAAAGTCGTGTCCAGCTCATTTTGACCACATTACCCGCTTAGCTACTTCTGCTGCGGACTGTACTCAATGCTATTAAACTGAAATTGTTATCATGGTAATAAACATTTACATCATGTACAGTCAGCTACAAAATTGTTACCTTAGTATTCATAATATGCAAAAAAAGATGTCAACAATTTTCTCACACCTTCCAACACCTTCTCATCGACTTATTTAAGAGTTAGAGACTTATTCAAGATTTTAGGTACAGTCGACTAAAAAGAGATGTATCCACTTTTGGACCTTATAACAACGCTATAAGATGAAAAAGTGGATACATCTCTTTGTAGTCGACTGTACCTACTAAGGGAAATCCTGAAACTATGAGAGATACGGAAATTCGTTCTTAGGCGTCTTAATTTCAGTTTTAGAATTGAATAAAGGTAATTTAAGGTAATATCTAGTTTTAAATAGTTACTTTGGTAGTTTCTTAATCTATAGCAGGCCGCGCATGAAAATACCTAATAATACGTGTCTTTAGACTAAATATTGGTTGATGTCTTCAGGAACATTTTTAGGGTTCCGTACCCAGAGGATAAAAACGGGACCCTATTACTAAGACTCCGCTGTCCGTCTATCACCAGGCTGTTATCTCATGAACTGTGAATACTGTGATACTTAGACAGTTAAAATTTTCACAGATGATGTATTTCTGTTGCCGCTATAACAACAAATTCTAAAAAACAGAAAAAAATAATATTTAAGACATAATTTCTTTGCCATTTTTATAGATAATGGTACGGAACCCTAAGTGCGCGAGTACGACTCGCACTTGGCCGGTTTTGTTATTTGTACGAAATAGTGTAATCACGCAAAACTACGTATTATGTAACTAAGTGAAACTTAATGAACATTATAAATCGAATGATAATAGGCAAGATGCAATATTTTCATTTATGCTTTCATTTGAAAGAATTGCACGTAGAATAGACCACGAGTGTATTCAAAAATTTAAATACTATAATTTATAGTCAAAAATTGCTGTTACAAATACAAACTGACAATGTAAATTTTCGCGCCTAAACGGGTCTACAGTTCCTGTGACGTCACTCATGTGTGTCACTCGCATATTTGTTCGTCCACAGTGTGAAATTCTTGTTTTTTTTTAATTTTTTGACCATGCCCTTGAAGCCAAATCCTATAGACAGTTAGCCAACCCCATTACTTGTCAAAAAAGGAGTGACGTCACCAGACGCTAATTAGTGGATTAAAACACGTTCCGTTTCACATTACTTGAAATCGCAATTATTATTTGAAATTAGTATAAACTAAAGTAACAACGTTTCAATAGCTATTATTTTACGTTTTTTCAATATTTTGATCACAAAATAATATTAAATATTATAGCTGCATCTTCCCTATTAGGTAGTCCATTTAAATTAAAGTTTAAATCGATATTTTAACATAAAAGTCAGTTTTTTTTTACATGTGTAGGTAACTTACTACATACAAATTTGGTGATGACCATAGACCAGAACTCCGTGGTGATGACTGTACGTCCGTTACGTCGAGTGGTTTCTTTGCTGGTTTAATCGTGAATTTTGTCTCGTTACTTTCGCTTTAATACATTCAATTGCCGGAGGGAGCATAAATTTTGCACGGTGGATACGTTTCGTTTACATTTTACTACAGTTCGACTGAAGTTAGACCCTTCATAAGTCTTATTAGGAAACCAGCAGCTATGACAGTACGTTACTATACAATAAAACTGACATTAATGTACCGTGTAGACTCGTAGATAAAGATCTTTTTTGCTGTGAGTACATAATTAAATACAAAAACCGGCCAAGAGCGTGTCGGGCTACGCTCAGTGTAGGGTTCCGTAGTTTTCCGTCCGTCACAATAAGTGTCCCCACTTAAGAGTTAAGATAACACCGCCATGTAGGATATGATATGAGCGTTCCACGTACAGCGACATCTATCGGCAAATTAAGTAAACTATTGCGCGCGAGCTTAAAGTATGGAAAATTATTTTTATGGGATAATTCTTTATTGCGTGAACCGATTTTCACCGTTTTTACTTTATTTGAAAGCACGTCATTTAATTGTGATTTTGTAGAAATTACAGGTACAATTAACACCTGCTTATACGGTTAAATTACAAACTTAGTTCATAAATTATTTTGTATTTTTTTTTCAAAAACTATTCAACCTATCAAGTTCAAAATAATTTTCCTAGAAAGTTTTTATAAAGTTCTACTTTTGAGATTTATTTCATATTTTTAAAACTTATGGTTCAAAAGTTAGAGGGGGGGGGACACATTTTTTTTACTTCTGGGGCGATTATTTCCGAAAATATTTACATTATCAAAAAATTATTTTAGTAAACCCCCTATTCATTTTTAAATACCTATCCAACAATAATATATCACACGTTAGGGTTGAAATGAAAAAAAAAATCACTCCCCACTTTACGTATAGGGGAGGTACCCTAATAAAACATTTTTTTCCACTTTTTATTTTACCACTTTGTCGGCGTGATTGATGTACATATTAGTACCAAATTTCAGCTTTCTAGTGCTAACGGTCACTGAGATTATCCGCGGACGGACGGACGGACGGGCAGACATGGCGAAACTATAAGGGTTCCTAGTTGACTACGGAACCCTAAAAAGCGTCGGTGTGGAATTGGATGTATAACTTCATACTTAATAAAAATGTAACTAAGTACAAATATTAATTTACACTTAGTCAAACAATGTTATGTTTATTCACCGATCAAATAATACTAGGGATAGTAGGGATACACAATCAGCCCATAAAAATGGCCCTACAATAGTACCGCAAGAACGACTCGGGCGGTACTTTCTCTGACAGTCTTATTATGGTATAAGACTGGCCGGTTACAAATTGTTACGAACCATATTTTCAGTAAATCTTGTTTGAGTCGGTACATCCTTTACATTGTTACGTTGTTGCTTTGCATTGTTGGCTTACTTAGTGTTTATGGAACTAAAAAAATAAACTTTAATTTTGTTTTATTTTTTTCTTACGTACAGACTCGTCTCGTAAGTCAAATTTATTTAGTTCGAGTTATAAAACTCATTAATTTAGCGCGCAATTTTTTTTAAATATTTTATTTAATAACAAATCATACAGTGGTACAGTAAAGGGCCAATGCGCTCTAAATATAATTTAAATCAAAATATATAAAAAAATATGAAAATACCTAAATTAATTATTTAGGGTACCTAGATTTAATTTAGTGAATGATTTAACAAAAAAATACGTAAAATCTCATAATGATAAAATTACAAAATCGAAGTAACCCAGAAATAACTCAGGTTAATTTATCCTTGTGTTTATTTAACCTAAGTACGTAGGTACTTCGTAATTGTTCGACAGAGACATTAATTTTGTGTTAACCTTATGTATGAGCAATCATTATTATCTGTAAGTATAACTATGTTTATTTTTACAAAAGTTAAACTTAATCGCTTAGTGAGCTTTTCTGAATCGATAATGGCTTTATAATCGATCCCTTGCTGGTTGCTGCTCACGCCCAGATGACTTATACTAAAAGTATGAATCTTAATTAAATATAAGTAGGTACCGAGATCGAGTGTGTCGACTAGGGTGGCGTATCTTATACTCAGAGTATCCAAGAGGTACTCGTTGAAGGTCATACAGGTGTATGCGCCGACTTCGGCACACTCCAATGACGAGGTGGAGGCTATGTATGAGGATATATCGAAGGCCATGCATAGCTCCAAAACCTACTTCACCGTTGTTATGGGGGACTTCAACGCGAAACTGAGCAAGAGAGATGGTGAAGAGCTGAGAGTGGGGCAATTTGGATTTGGAAGTCGGAACCACCGGGGCCAACTACTGGCTGGCTTCTTGGAGAAGGAGGGACTCTACATGATGAACTCCTTACCGGAAGTGATCACCGTCTGGTGAGAGGCACATTGAATATATGTGTTAAGCTAGAGCGCTCTCGACTGATGAAGTCTACGCTCCGTCCAGCAGCACTTCAAATCCAAAACCCTGAGAGCTTCCAGCTGGAACTCCAAAACCGTTTCGATTGTCTAGGCGGCGATGTGGACGAATTCAACGACGGGTTTGTGGAAGCTGTCCACAAAACTGAGTCTAAGTTTTTTAAGGTCCAGCGGAGCAACAGAACCAAAAGGCTCTCTGACTCCACTCAGAAACTCATCGAGGAAAGGAGAGAAATGGTTCTGCAATCCTCAGCAGATGCGACATTATACCGGCAGCTCAATAAACGGATCTCTAAGTCCCTTACCCGTGATTTGCGCCAATTCAATACAAATCGTATTGAATTGCAAACAAGCCGGTTTCCGAAGAGGCTTTGGTACCGTAGGCCACATCCATACGCTCCGTCAGGTTATACAGAAGACTGAGGAGTATAACCTGCCCCTCTGCTTAGCGTTCGTGGACTACGAGAAAGCATTCGACTCGATCGAAACCTGGGCTGTACTACAATCTCTCCAGAGGTGCCATGTGGACTATCGCTATATCGAAGTGCTGAAGTGTTTGTACGAGAGCGCCACTATGTCAGTCCGACTCCAGGACCAGAACTCGAAGCCTATTCCGTTGCAGCGGGGAGTCAGGCAAGGAGATGTTATTTCTCCTAAACTGTTTACCGCTGCACTGGAGGATGTTTTCAAGACTCTGGACTGGAGAAGGCTAGGCATCAACATAAACGGCGAGTACATCACACCTTCGGTTTGCTGACAATATAGTAGTCTTGGCTGAGACCATGGAGGATTTGAGTACGATGCTCGATGACCTCAGTAAAGCCTCCGAGCGAGTTGGTCTAAAGATGAACAAATACCCATGTAGCACCAACTCCCGTTACAATCGGAGACTTTACACTCGAAGTTGTGGACGATTATATATACTTAGGACATACTGTCCAGTTAGGTAGATCCAACTTCGAGAAAGAGGTCAATCGACGAATCCGACTCGGTTGGGCAGCGTTCGGGAAGCTACGGCACATCTTTTTGTCCAATATTCCGCAGTGTCTCAAGACGAAAGTCTTTGACCAGTGTGTGTTGCCAGTGATGACATATGGAACTGAAACGTGGTCGCTTACAATGGGCCTCATAAGAAGGCTCAAAGTCACCCAAAGGGCAATGGAGAGGGCTATGATTGGAGTCTCTCTGCGTGATCGCATCAGAAATGATGCCATCCGCAGCAGAACCAAAGTAACCGATATAGCCCTCCGAATCGCTAAACTAAAGTGGCAGAGGGCGGGGCACATTGCTCGTAGAACCGATGGCCGTTGGGGTGGAAAGGTTCTCGAGTGGCGACCACGAACCGGAAGGCGCAGCGTGGGTAGACCCCCGGCAAGGTGGACTGATGACCTGGTGAAGGTCGCGGGAGTCCGCTGGATGCGGGTGGCGCAGGACCGGTCATTGTGGCACTCTTTGGGGGAGGCTTATGTTCAGCAGTGGACGTCTTTCGGCTGATATGATGATGAGGTACCTATTTGTGACGTTTTTAAGTCAAAGGTACTCCTACATAATTGTCGGTTAAGAGTTTATTTCTAAACGATTTTTTATGGCAGTAACGCCTCATTGACAACCGACATATACCTTTGACTTGAAAACGGTATGTGTATAAACGTAATAATCTAGTCAGACCGGGCAAGTTTTATTATTTAATATAAAAAGTGAGATAACTTTAACATTTGATTAATTGACAATATTTCAAAATTTCCAAATATTATAAATCGAAAACCATTTCGAGAAATACACTTGTAGAACACAAAAACCATTTTTTTTTCAGTAATTTTTGGAAAAATCACCAAAATATGTAAACCGGAAAATGACGTCACACGGCTGATTCAATACTACCACTATGAAAAAACGTTATCTTCCGGGTTTCCGTTTGACAACTTTGACAATTACAACACTATACTGACAGTGACAGGACAGCTGACAGTTAATTCATTCAATTCGAATATTTGCTTGTAATTTACGTTTCCTTGGATTAATTTAATTATCTACGTGTTGCGATTTGTCACGGACTCTGGACTGCTTTCTTCTACTACGACCACAACTCGCTTTCTAACAGACCCCGGATTGCATTCTTCAACGACGACTACGATTTTCGCTTTTTCACGGATCCCGGACTGCTTTCT
Source organism: Pammene aurita (assembly GCA_947086415.1). Lineage (NCBI taxonomy): Eukaryota > Metazoa > Arthropoda > Insecta > Lepidoptera > Tortricidae > Pammene > Pammene aurita. Next base: position 14,237,952 of record OX352302.1, read on the forward strand.
TCTACGACGACCTGACGATGGAATTCAGGGAATCCTCGGAAAATACCCCGGTTGGGTATTGACCAATACCTGTACAACGAAGCGGACACGAGAAACTCAGAAAGATTTGTCAAAGTGACAGCAGGAGCTTGCCGCGTGTGAGTTTTTGCAAAGCTCGGATAAATATAATTTGCCTGGCACAAGAGGTACCGAAGCTACGTTATCTTCGCGGAGTTCTTATGTACAAACTGGCAAAGGCCTTTATTAAGTGCAGCCTCATGTTCCTTTACTATTTGTAAACGAAAACAGTATAGAAGTGATGCTGACGTCCCAAATCTTCAAGAGTTTCTTCAAGAAGCCAACAATCATAAAATGGATGACTGTTTGTGCTTCTCCAAACGGAATCTGTGACGATTTGGCTTTCAAGTTGAAATGTCCCTTTACAGATATAACTGAGAAATTATATCAATTAAAATGTCACGAGCCAAATTTGTTTTGGATTGTGGTAAATAAATTACATTTTATAGGAAATAAAGTACTTACTTATTTTATTAGTACGAGTATGAACACTTGTCATTTTTAAACCTGTATCCTAAGTAGGTCCTTAAGTACTTTCTGATGACTTGTCAGTAGTATAGATTCACCGTTTCTACCACATGGATTTCCCACCACCAAAACAATGGTTTTTCGGGATTATGGTGGTTTTTCGGGGCTATGAAACCTAAAAAAAAAAAAGTTTGGTATGTTTTAGTACGTTTAGCCCCCCATTTAGATCGATTGCACTAGGTCTCAACAGTGCCCGGAGCCTCCTTCACCACTTAGACACTCCGCTAATTAAACAATACACGCTCTTCGACACCACAATAGAACCCTTGCTCACCTTTTTCTATTGTCTCTATTGTTAGCTCGACTCGGCGACATCGCATTGTTACCGAGCTCGGTAGAGGCATACTCCTACGTTGTAGTTTGTTCTTTACGTATTTGCAATAGGTTTTATAATTGCTTAATTGGTTACTCCTTATGAAAGACTAGGTATACTACCTAAAGTTTCCATAGTTTAGGTATAGTTTTGGTGGTGGGAAATCAATGGGGTAGAAACGGTCATATAACTTAACGAGATTTTTAATGATCTAACAAGCCCCGCGAACTGACACAATTACATTACCCTTTATTAGTCTGGACTGGAGTAGGTATCAAATTTATACCTAAAGTAATTAATTCACATTTCGCGAATATATATGCAAATTTCAACGTATCTATATGTGTTACAGCACAATATGAAACTTCTGGTATATGTTTCAACCCCATCAATTTTAGTTATTTAGTATCTATTCGTTTTCAGTTTTTGCCTAAAATTTATTATTTTATGCAAATCCAATTTTTGAAATATTATTTTATTGATTCTAGATTTGTGTTTATATATTTGTGTTGTCTTAATTTTTTTTTTTGGGTAAATTATTTTATGCAAATCCAATTTTTGAAATATTATTTTATTCATTCTAGATTATTTCCAGTCTAGATATTTGTGTTGTCTTAATTTTTTTTTATGGTAAATTATTTTATGCAAATCCAATTTTTGAAATATTATTTTATTGATTTTAGATTATTTCTAGTCTAGATATTTGTGTTGTCATATTTTTTTTTTTTGAACTCGTAAATAACTTGGGTATATGTGACAACCGACTGCTATTTATTGGTGGACAATAAACATGACTGTGTTTTGAACAAGTTTCAACCTGTAAGTATGCTGTACGTTTCCGTAAAGGAAGTTCCCATTATTTATTATAATATATAGATCTTTTGTTAATGTAGGATTCGGTGTGTGATTTATTGCATTCCTGTTTATACCAGTTAGGCGGGGCGGTGCGATGTTTAAAGACTCCTTTGGTGCTCTAATTTAAACTCACAATTTGTATTATTGTTTTTTCTTTATGCTGTCGGCTTGAGAACTTTACCTTTTTTGCTAGATGTCCTTTGAAGAAGGTAATAATTTACTTTTTATTCGTTTCTGAGAAATATATAAATCAATCATCGGGTTTGAAGTCACACGCGATTTTAATAGAAAGTAAATGCACAAAAGATCTGTCGTTTAAATTCTTTAGAATTCTTTTGATAATTTAATCTTTTGTTAGAAAACATTCCGCTGCAAACAAAAATTTACCTGTCCCCGAAATCCTGTTTAAACTCGTCGCTACCTACCTAGGTGGTCCTCTGTCCCCACCAGCCGTGACCTTTTTTTCAACACAAATTCATATAAAAAGGCTGAGGCTGTGGGTAACTTTATATAGTACCTTCGGATCTCCAGTTCAGTTAAGAGCTCTCAGTTTCTACGCTTTGAAGTTTTAACGAAGACTATTCATAATGGATGTAAGTATTTAAATAGTATTACTCTATAATTATTGCATTAAAAAATGTATGTGTTGCGTGTATGTTTTAAGTCTTTAATATTAATTATGAATTTTGTTTCAGTTTTCCGACAACACTTTCAAAAACTTTTACGTTGATGAAAATGAAGACGAAGCAAGTGATGAAGAGGGGACGCTGGCTTTCAAAGTGAAGCAAGCTATTGCGAAGAAGCGTCAATCAAATAATATTGATGGCTTTTTTGAAAGGCCTAAGAAGAAGACAAAAGTGTATAAGAAATCTTCAACGGTCTCCAAAAAAGAAGAAGACGGTGTTTCATATCTCACTTCGGGTCAGGACGATGGGGCATATGCATCACACCTCATAAAGATCGAAGTATACGACATGAATAAAATACGAAACGTTGGACCTCTGGACCACTGGAAACACTGTGACTACCGTGTTAAATATTATTCTAACGAAGGTGACTCACATGAACAAAGTGCTCGGGATGTTATATTTAATATAACGAAAGAACTATCATCTAAAACCAAATGTGTAAAATATTTTATAGAGACTGATAAGGGTGATAAAAAATAGTTTTAATCAGTGCTTTATTTATAACTAGAATAAGTTCCTTTATTTTTTCACTTATAAAAAATGTTTACTTTTTTTCTTGTTTTATTGTATATTAATGTTATAACTCATTTATTTAACATGTTTAATATTAGATGTAGTTTTAACTGCTTATTTTGTGTTTCTTTCTCCGTCACTGCATTTGTCTTAGGTAGTAGGAATATTTTGTAATTATAGTTGTAAGAAATAAAATAAAACCCAATTTATTTTCATAACACATTGTTTTAATTCACAAAAACTGATTTAAACATATTCCTTAAAACTAAATCATTACACAAAGAATTATCAGAAAACAGACGTAAAAACTCAGACATTTTTTTCCCTTGAAGCTTAAAATAAAGATAAACTAAACAGTATTCTCCACAAACTGAAGTAAAATAATTCTGAAGTGATTGATGGTTATAAAACCACCTCTTAGAGTTTCTATTTAAAAATAACCTGTGATAACCAGTAGGCTTTCGACCAAAAGAGTCAAAGTATTCACCATATCCATTCACATCAATGTGCATTGCAATCCAATGAGAATCGGGCTTTGAATCAGGATCCAGATTGCTTATAATAAAAATAGGTAGATTAACCCAAACAGGAATCCGGTTTGCAGCAAAAACATTTGACTTAAACCTCGGGTTTATTTTATTCATACAAAATTGTATTTCATTCGAATCCATAATAATAATTAATCTAAAAAAGTAAACACTGGTGGTTTTACAGACAATGTTCAAGTGGTAATGATAAAATTGAGTGAATGCATTGTATTTATTTAATTACTAACTATTATAATCTACAGTGATATCACGATTTTTATTTATTTCAATTATGTTATCAAATTCAGCATACACAATACAGTTGATAGTAGTACTTAAAGCTGAATCAAAACGAACTTCGATTCGAACACTTCCGTGTCTTACAAGATTCCAGTGTGAAGTTGAACTTGCAGATAAATCAGGAGTCAAATCGAAACATAATAAAGAATAACCACCCACATAGTTTGATCTGCTTATAGCATTACCTTCGTTATGGAAATGAATACCAGTTCCAGAAAACAAAGTATGATATGCAGTTGCTATTAAACCCGGAGAATTAAATGAGGGTTGCAAAGTTTTAGAAGGAATTTCATGACCATCTACGTACAAACTAAATGAATTCATATGAAAATGTTGAAAATTGAAGGGATTTATAGCTAAATTACCATTAAACCCAGAGTTTGAAACGAATCCAATAATACATCTTTTAGGGACTTGCCCGAGAAATATATTATCCAACGTTTTACCTTGTATACCTGCGGGTAATGTCAGAACCTTAACTTCTGCCCTTGTTATCGGATATTTCGCAGTTGTTGATGCTAATACTTTTTGATGAGCTAACAATACACTAGGATTTATTCTTGCTCTTCTGATAATGAGACTGGCATCTGTTATTTGTACTTTAAATTTACCATCCTTATGACAAATTAAATTAAATGTTTCTTTCGAACGGACTAATTTAACTCTCATTTCTACACCATTAATTAGAAATTTCTCCTGGTTAAACATATCACCATGTAAATGCCCAATCATTTCAACTTCCTTGCTTTCCTTAACAAAGTCCATTCTTTCGTGAAACCCTTTATTAGTCGAGTCAACGGCGTCCATATAGTTGGGTGTATCTTCATACCACAATCCACAAGTCAGATGAGATTTTTTGGCTGCTGAACCATAATTAAGCAGATTTTCCATGTAGGCTCGGTAAGCATAAGTGTTGTTTGGAGGTGATATAAGCTTCTGATTTAAATAAATGTCTAGTTGGCTAAACAGGAAATGTAACCGATTGTTTACCGGTGCAACATTTGCATCAGGTTTTATTTTTGTACCATCTTGATTCAATATTTTGGCATTTATATGCAACAAAGTGTGTGATAGATCAATGTAGTCATCACCTGACCCAGGAACTTGAAACTCAATAGGACCATCGTCACTTAGAGATGAAATTGGTTTGTAATGAATCCACTGACCACTTTCAATGCTTGTTTGAGTTGATGGTAAAGCAAATAAGTCTAACTCAGATTTGGCACACTCACAAGAATGACTATGTAAGAATGACATTTTTTAGTTTGAAAATATATCTTCAATATTGTTTTCCTATATTTTTTACCTCCTCTTCGGTGCGATGCTTTTAAGTTAATGAATGGTCCACGTCTTTTTGTGGACGTTTTATACCCAGACCCCGACATCAAAGAATAAATTTTTTCATCTGCTTTTCTTTTTAAGTTGGCGCTTGCTTCATTGAACCGAGATCTAATAGAACTATCCATTGGTAGTGAATTTACCATATCGGATAAAAGACCGATTCCTGCATCTAAAGTTTCTTTTCCCACTGTTTTAAGACCACTAGATAATAATGGTAGCACAGACCTAAAAAGACCACCCAAGAAACTCCCGATCCCATGTCCTCGTTGATATGGTACCCCTTTATAAACTATTCCTATACCCGTACCAGCTTGGTGTGAATAGTAATGTTCATATGGGCAAGATGTAGATGATCTTTTATAATTCATTTTACCCGTTGAAAGTGTAGCTTCACGCAAGAAGATCCAAACTGGAATGGTATTCTAGCTCCAGTAGTTGTCCTTATATCTATTTCTATAGTATCGAATTCTCTTCGTAATACGGGTACATAGTGAGCAGGTGAGAAAATATGTGTTTTGTAAGCACCATAGATAAATTTAGTTGGGTCTAACGGTATTATTCTCAGTAATGATGTAATTACATCTCCCACCACTTGTGGATGAATGATATCAGTATAAACAAATATTTGTGAGGGTAAACCTAAGTATAAATTTGCAGGATGTTTTCCAATTGACATTTCTTTTAAATTTGATCTTGGTCGAAATCCTAATTGTAGACTTAATATGGGTGTTGTTGTGACTGAGACTATTTCTTTATCTGTTGATATCCCCAACATTTTTGTAATTTGATCATATCTAAACTTAACTTTGCTTTTTAGCTGTGGGTTTTCATTTAATGCATCAAGAAAATGATCAAGACTATCATACGAAGTAGCTGGTATGTGAGTTTTTGAATCAACGATTTTATCCGTCTTGTCTGCAGGTCCTCGAACTTTCTTTTCAACCGACTTCAAGATTTCGAAGGAGGAGGTTATCAATTCGTCGGGATCTTTGTTTTTGCTATTTTTTTTTTTTTTACGGCTGGACCGATTTGGAAAATTCTTTTTTTGTTTGAAAGAGTATACTTCACAGTTGGTTCCATTGTAACCAGGTCAGGATCTGATGATGAAATGCTGGAGAAATCGAGGGAACTCTTCAACTATTATAGGCACACCTGTAGTGATTTGAGTATTTTTTACAGCAGCTCGAGCATTTGGTGTTGGAAAGGTGGATTGCTTAGTGAAGTCGGTTCTTTTTTGTTTAAAATTATTAATATAAATGGTATTTTCATGTTCTTGAACATTGTACATGGAGCATGGGTATTGAAATTCTACTAAACCCACGACCCATTCTCCTTCCAATTTAATGGTTTTAGGTAATTTTGTTAAAAAGTGCGCAGTTGCATTATCATTGTAATATTCCGATGAGCTATTGCTCAACAAAGTTAAGTAAAAACTGCTTTCACTCATATTGTTTCTAAACTTGATGACGGTATCCAGGAATTAAATTTATTAGGATAACCTCGCCACTTCACGAACACTTCCTTTCTGCCACCAATACGGCGCGAGCGTATTATTTTATCAATTTTATATTTGATGGAGGGGTGGTGAGTTACTTTTTGTAATTCTTTAGAATAAAATGTACCAATTATTGGTTCACCTTCCAAATCTTTTAAAGTATAAACAACCCACGGAGACCTATTGATAACTGATTCAATCACAAATATTTTATCACTCCAATTGGTTTCATAACCCTTTTGGAATATATGTTTATATTTAGTTATCCTAACATGGTCACCTACATTTAGCCTTGCATTTTCTAAAGAAGGTTGTTTATCATTTTTTCTTTCATATAAGTTACACCAAACAGTCCTTATATTACTAGAGTTAACATCAACTGGACGCATTTTTATGCTGGAATGATAGCTATGGTTATATGAATAAAGCATATCTTGTAATATATTAGTGTAATTGTAAGTATTCCTATGAGTGAAATCACGCCACATTTTAGTTTTGAGAGTTCTTTGAAACCTTTCAACTATGCTAGCTTTAATGTCTGGGTTGTTAGTTGTATAATAATTTATGTTCTTACTTTTAAAATAATATCTCACCATCTTTGAAACAAATTCTGTACCCTTATCAGATTGAATATGTCTAGGGGTTGCATTTGCTTCCGTGAATATGCTTTCAAAACACGTTTTAACCGTTTCAGCATCCTTCTTTTTCATGTCTCGCAAATGCATATTTGCTAAATACATCAATAACACAAAGAATGTATTTATACCCATCGTTGTATTGACTATAGGTACGCATATCACTTAGATCAGCTTGCCATAGTTCATTGTAGTTTGACAGGATGTATTTGTTACGCGAGAAACGTTTATGAACAGGTTTATGTAGAGTGTACGCTTCTTGGGACTGCAACCATTTTTTCACTTCCTCTCTATTCATTTGACCTTTCATTTCCTTCATAACATTATTTAAACTACTATATCCAGCCGGGTTTGATATATCGTAATATATTCTATTTATGTCTAATAAGGAGTCCATCTTTCCCAATCAACTTTCTTTTGAGACCTCGTTTTTGGCTTAGTAGATAGAGGAGTAGATTCGTTTTTTTCTTTAATTGATAGGTTGTGCTCGCTAATAAAAGCCTGTGAAGTGTTAGCTTCAGGTTTAGATTGAATTTTATTAATAAATTCTACAGTCTCGGGGTTACCAATACATGACGATGGAACTTTTATATCATTTAAAAGACGAGCGAAATCCTCCCATCCCACTGGTTTTGAGCGTTTAAGCGGTCTAAGCACATCGCCTACCAAATCGAGAATATTGCTATTTGGTATTGTCTGACTGTTTATAACTACTTCACCGTTCTCCTTCCACCAAATTTTAGGTCTATTCAGAACAATGTTTTGCAGTAGCGTCTGACTTTTTGTCCTGTACGATTTAGGTATAACATCTATAATATAGGATGGAGAATATCGTTTAGGTAATTGAACCTTTGATACACCAGGAGGTGTGGCATAAACATCTTCTTCCGGCACAGGTGAATTTGCGTCTCCGCTTAAGTTCTGAGTAAATGATTCCTCTTTTCGGATACTTTCCTCTTTTTTTACATTTTCCTCCTTTTTGTTAACTTTCGAAGCAACGTTGTAGTTATCGTTAGTAAGGTAGTTCACTTCATCCATCACTATTGGTAATTTAAATGGTCTTCGATCTGCCTCAGCAAAATGTAAAAATCGTTGTAGTGCTTGACAATATAATGCCCACTTTTCACGATCATTTATTTTTTTCTAAGAATTGTTTGCATTTCTCCATCCAGACGGGATGATAAATTTTCCACCTGATTTTCACTTTTTTAAGTCTTTCAATAAATTCAGGTTCTACTAACAACATTTTCTTTGTATTCTCCATTGTATCTAAGATAAGGAGTTTACCAATGCACTTAAAACTGCACCTAAAATTATTGGTAAAAATGCACCCCCTTTCTGAATAATAACGGTTTTTCTAAGCTTATTTTTACCTTTTGAAACTAGTTTTCGTAATGTTTCCTTATATTTTTTTAATTTAGATTTTTCTTTGTTATCTAAAGGAATTTTACCCTTTAGAACGTTATAGATACATTCACAAATGATGTTGATCTCATCTTCATCGCACGATTTAAGCAAAGCAGTGCGATATTTTGGTTTAAGTAAATGCAGGGCTTCCAGTAAATGTTTATAGGTGCTTACTCGAGAATGCATCGTTTAGAACTGACTGAAACTTGATGATCCTTGTTATATTTAAATCCTTTCTTTGGGATATACACTGTGCAATGGCCATCAAATGGAAATATTTTAGTTTTAAAACGACACATGTCATCTGTGTTTTGTTTTAGATCAATCATAAGATAGCCGTGAGCGTTTTTAGTAGCATCCTTGTAAGCTTCGTCAACGAACTTTGAGTTTTCTGGGCATACTTGACGAGACAAATAACGTATTTGTGTTTTATCTCTAGGATTCTTAAAAAACACTAAATAACTTGTATTCAAAGACATATCACGTTGACCTTTACCCTGATGAAATATATTTTGAGTAATATAAAACAGGCTTAAATTTCTGTGGTGACTACCTTTTGTAAAAATATCAACCAGTCGCCCATTTGATTCCCGCATTAAATCATCTATTATAAGTAATTTGGGCTTCAGTCCATCAAACATGGACATATCAGGAATTCCTTGACTATAAATCACATTTTCTAGATTATATAGGGGTTGCATTTCATCATAACACCAAATCACTTCATCAAACTCAACATTACATAATTCTTTCGAATGTTCAAGAAAACTTGTAACAAATTTACTTTTTCCACAACCACTCGGACCAGCTACAATAGTGGTGAAGGGATGGTAAAAATGAATCATTATGAATTAACGTGAGGAGTGTGTTGTTATGAAAAGGAATTAATTTCAAATGATATTGTCTTCGGTTGCCGCGATAGTTATTCATGAAATAAAACAATTAAAAACGGATTTTATCGCGTGTATTGAGCTTAAATTACATCCCGACGTTTCGAACACTTTACAGCGTTCGTGGTCAACGGGTCGACTGAGGAAAAAATGTACAATTACCTCCGTTCAAAAACTATCACAATATGCAAACCTACCCACATATTAAATATTAAACAAATTTAGTGTTTGCACATGCCAGAGGGGCCTTTATAAAAACAAATTATTTATTATTGCAAAACAAATTATTAAACAATTTATTTTATTATTATTAATTATTATTTTTGTTTTTATTTTTAAAATTTTTAAAATTAGTATTAAATTATTATTAGTGTCCACACTGTCCACCATTATGGTCTCACAGTCCTATGTCTAGCTTGCTCCTTAACCAAATGAATAACTGGATCCCAAGCTGGTGGTACCGAAAAACCATCCTCTCTGTTGAAATTTGGATATTTTTTAATCTCGATTGCCTCTCGCAACATCCGGGGAATGTATCGTTTCTCCTTGACGAGGACTTGCGGTTTGTCAAATTTAACTGAGTGGTTGGGCCTATCCATGACATGCTCACAGACTGCTGACCTTGGTCGACGGTGCTTCACATCGGCTATATGTTCCTTTACCCGAGTAGAAATGCTCCGCTTAGTCTGGCCTACATATGATAGACCACATTCACATTCCAGCCTGTAGACCCCTGCACTCTGTAGAGGAGTAGCCGACTTCACTGACCTCAGGAACTGTGACATCTTCTTCATTGGCTTAAAGTAAGTTTTTATAGAAGCACGTTTCAAGATGTTGCCAATCCTGTCAGTGACTCCTCGGACGAAAGGCAAGCTGGCAGGCCGGCGCTCAACTGTAGGAATCTTCATCCGAGCCTTCTGATTGAGTCGTGGAATCTTGAGCCCGTTTGCTTGAAGTGCATCCTTGGCATGCCGGAGTTCCGCCGCCAGGTGCTGCTCATCACATATCCTCTGGGCTCTCTGAAACAAAGACTTGCCTACAGTAGCTAGCTGACTGGGGTGGTGGTGTGATCTACCATTCAAATATCTATTTGTATGTGTAGGTTTCCTATATACAGTGCGGCCTATGGTATTATCGGGGTTTCTCAATACTAGTACATCTAAGAAAGGCAGTGAACAATTATTTTCCAATTCCATGGTAAACTTAATCTTACTATGAATGGAATTGAGGTGGTCAAGGAAAACTGAAACACTATTTTTAGGTAATATAGTAAAAGTATCATCTACGTATCTTTTGAAAATCTTCGATCCACGACTCAATCAGAAGGCTCGGATGAAGATTCCTACAGTTGAGTGCCGGCCTGCCAGCTTGCCTTTTGTCCGAGGAGTCACTGACAGGATTGGCAACATCTTGAAACGTGCTTCTATAAAAACTTACTTTAAGCCAATGAAGAAGATGTCACAGTTCCTGAGGTCAGTGAAGTCGGCTACTCCTCTACAGAGTGCAGGGGTCTACAGGCTGGAATGTGAATGTGGTCTATCATATGTAGGCCAGACTAAGCGGAGCATTTCTACTCGGGTAAAGGAACATATAGCCGATGTGAAGCACCGTCGACCAAGGTCAGCAGTCTGTGAGCATGTCATGGATAGGCCCAACCACTCAGTTAAATTTGACAAACCGCAAGTCCTCGTCAAGGAGAAACGATACATTCCCCGGATGTTGCGAGAGGCAATCGAGATTAAAAAATATCCAAATTTCAACAGAGAGGATGGTTTTTCGGTACCACCAGCTTGGGATCCAGTTATTCATTTGGTTAAGGAGCAAGCTAGACATAGGACTGTGAGACCATAATGGTGGACAGTGTGGACACTAATAATAATTTAATACTAATTTTAAAAATTTTAAAAATAAAAACAAAAATAATAATTAATAATAATAAAATAAATTGTTTAATAATTTGTTTTGCAATAATAAATAATTTGTTTTTATAAAGGCCCCTCTGGCATGTGCAAACACTAAATTTGTTTAATATTTAATATGTGGGTAGGTTTGCATATTGTGATAGTTTTTGAACGGAGGTAATTGTACATTTTTCCTCAGTCGACCCGTTGACCACGAACGCTGTAAAGTGTTCGAAACGTCGGGATGTAATTTAAGCTCAATACACGCGATAAAATCCGTTTTTAATTGTTTTATTTCATAATTTCAAATGGCAATTTTTTTTAAAGTTTCTCCTTTTATCAAGAACATTTATCAAAAATAACACATAACAAAAAAAAAATTGACACAAGATAATTTTAACTTCTAAACTAAATCATACAATTTACAAAAATTATACACATTGCACAAAAAATAAATACATTTCATTGAATATTCTGTGTAAATTAAATAAATTTTAAAGTACACCATGAGGAATTTTATAATGACCCCACGCAAGAGTATCAATAGAATTTCCTAACAAATATCGTTTCGTATCATTACGGGAAAGCGTTATTTTGGTAATTTTCTGTGTAAATAAAATGTGTTTTATTGATTTGAAACGTAACATTGTATCATATTTAATTTTTTTCTTAAATAAACATTTTTTAAAACTATCAAGATCATACGTTTCCGTTACGCATTTATTGACACCTTTAGCTTTAGCTTTAATTTCTTTATTTTGTACATCTATGGCGTACATTTTTGAACGCAAACCAATAAATTCCTTAAATATTTCCCCATTGTTTTCATCTTTGAAAACACCAAGTTGCTTTTTATTTACCAGAGGGAAACCATACACGTTGTCCTCTGGGTATTCAGAAGTATCAAAATATAAATTAAGATCTGATTTTATGTCCGTCACCGTCACCGTCACCGTCACCGTCATGTGACACCACCAGCCAGCAGTTCTGCTGCAAGGACGCAGAGGCGCTGGTCATACAAGGGAGGGAGGGACGAGTAGGTTTGCCGAGATGGCTCAAATACACGTGCTAGTATGGTTCAGGCCGTCGGTCAAAGGTGTAGAGTACGGCGGGTTAACGACCTCTGTCCGGACGTACCCACTCCGAGATAGGGCGTGTATCTGGGCTTCCTCGCGTGCTCTTTCCGTCGTCTGCCGCCCAGGTATGCTCAGCTGGCCCTCCTGCCCGAGAAACCGGTGGGCCAATAAATACAGGATGGGACTGTCGGGTTTGTGCAGTCAAGGATAATAGGAATGACAGGAGGTAGAACCAGACCGAATACTTGCATCGTGCCCAGCGTGAGGAAGATGGATAAATACTGTGTGTAAATATATACGAAGGGATGGTGACTGCGTATAAATAAGTTGCGTTCATTGCATTATGATCTGTAGTCTAGCAGTTGGACTAGGTTAGCCGTAGTTATTTTCTGGTTGTGGTCAAGTTATTCTGTTTCGAGTAGCCAATCCATGAGTAAAAAAATAGGTCTCACTCTTTCACTTGCTCTTCATGTGGAGCTGTAGACCATAGCTCAGCGCAGCAAGTGCATATAGGTCTTCAGTCAATGAGTCTATAGCATAGTTTGTGGACTTGTACCTAATCTGTTATCGTCTTGTCTTCCAGCATCTCATGTATTGTTTTTAGACGGTTCATTAGATACGTTGCGTCTATCATTTTTTTTAGGATATAGTATGTCGTTCGTATTTCCTTAGCTGTGATCTGTTGGTGCTTGTGAGAACCCTGGATTTCAGACCGTAGGCCATAATAGAAAGTGCGATAACTATTTTATTCATTAATATTTACCTCGTTGTACGCTACTCGATTATATATTTTTAACTAAACTAATTCCGGATTTTGGCGTTTGGAGTAGCCTTCTCGCATCTTGTCTTAATTGCTGCTTGTCGAATGCTTGCCGGAGCACATTCAGCTGACTGTTTCTTTGTAGCCTGTAGAAATGGTGGTCAATTTTCCTGCGATTGGACCAATCGAAGGGAGTAGTGTTCTATAAGTAAGACGTTGCTTTATTTATTAGTGTCTGTATGCGTGGTTAGGTTAGTTGGTAGTATGGTGTTAATGTAGTCGCATAGTGTTGCGCAAGTCTGTAGTGAGCCACATGTGAATTACTTCCAAATACATATTGTACGTTCACGTCTGAAAATATGGATACATTTTATGTGACACAAACATGTATCCAAGACTTTACGCCTTGGTAATAGAGTCCTGGCTACATATTTTAGTCACATTAAATGTATTCATATTTTCAGACGTGACTGTACTGTTTAACATTAAACACACAATAGTACAACTTCGATATATTACACAAGACACCCACACAATATATATAACTTCATTTGACTTTGACTTTGACTTCATTATAAAACACGAATCACACTCACTTGATATTATATGACCATAAAAATTTGAACAAGTAAACATCGTTTGAAAGAATCGCCGCTAATTTAATCTAAATCTTTTAGCACGAATATAATTATTTTTCATTGTCACACTAATAATTACTCGCACAAAAACGCCAATAACACTGATATCCAATATGGATTTTTGTGTATAAGTACATTCACAATGCTGCACACTTAACGGTTGCACTTTAATTCATGGAAACATAAAAACCATAACTTAAAACTTAAATATTATAAGTAATAAACTTTTTTATTATACGCAAAAGGTATTTTACACATTTTATCATGCATCACGTATTTCTGTTGGCTGTGTAGTGCGTTGATCAATTTCATATCTTTAGTTTGTGGAATAGAAATGTTTAGTTTCACATCGCTTAGGTAACGTTTTTTTCGTTCTGGTCATAGGATCTGTCATTTAGAAACCGAATTTATGATGACTATTGTCTTTCCAGGCGGCTTGTAACCGCACGTGTTTGGAGATTTCGGATGCGCGTCCGTCGAACATGACAAAAAACGTTTTTTTTTTGTCCCTCTTTCCTGCAGAAAGTCTCGATGATTGTGTTAATTGCACATTGTATTTCTCTTTAAGTTTGCAGCTTTTGTCAGTATTTTTTTTGTTTTTTGTTGTTACTATTGTAACTATTCTGTATGGATCCCTGCCTTCGGCGGCTCGTTTTAGAACTTGTGCATGTGGCGATTATAACTGCTCCGCATGTAACCCTTTGGACGGCAGCTTATTGTTTTCTGCGAACTGCGAAGGAGTTGCTATAACAATGCTTGCGAGGAAATGCTCTCATCTAACGTCTCCAGACCCTTCAACTAGCTAATAGATTATGTTTATTTTAGTTAGTTAAATTATGGGGTGGTTTTAGATATGATATTTGCACTTCAAACTTGCGCACGTTTATTTTTTGATAACAAAATTTCGTTGCTCTAAGATAAGTTTTGGGCGTTGGTATGACCGTGCGCGCGTGTATATATTATACACGTCCAGTCATCCACAGAGTTTCCCTTATTTCCCTTGTGGCAAAGCTAAATTCAGTTTACTAGAAATAGTACCTACATACCGATTAGGTATCATGGAAAAAATTTAGAAGACTACTTAGTTGGATACCGAAGCTACTGGTTTTAGCCAAAGTCAGGCTCTGGTTTTTACGGAGCACTCTCTGGACCTTGCTTAATCTTTTTTTTTTATTTACTTAAAAAAGTACCTAGACGGGTCTGGCCCCAATAGCAAAGGCCTAGTATAAGTAGTAAACTATGGAAAGGTCTCACCCGCGTCGATGTGCAGTAATGTATGACGTTATCTGTATCCTCTCAGGTTACTGCAGTCAAGCGTGGAAGAGTCGAGCGGAGCCTGTCGCGCACTCACTTAAATTCACTCGCGGGTGCAGGTATAATAATATAAGGGCGCTTTACAGTTTACTGCTTAATGGATCTGGATTATATTATTTTTCGCGAAATTAGGAAAACGAAAACACATAGACTACGCATACTTAGAACCGGCTTTCTCTAAAACTGCCTCGGCGCGGGCGGGCAGTTGCGTTGCGCTAACATGTGGTAAGAACCGTCTATTGTTCAACTTTTGGGATTTTTATGACTGCAATAGAGGACGAAGGGACGACCGCCCCGGTCGGTGTCCCAAACGAAACTCCAATTAAGATCTGATTTTATGTCATCATAAAAGTCCTCTGTGAATATTTGATATAGTAAACTATCAGTATCTGTGTAAAGCAATTTCAAATTATTTTGATATTTGGTTTTCATATAGTCGTAATGAAATTGATACATTAAAGTTTTAGAAAGATCTAAAATGCAAAAACCTAGGTAAATTGGTTTGTTGTATAAAACTTTAGTTTTTTTCAATTGAACAGCTACTAAATCATGTGAAAAAACAGATAAACTATGAAATTCAGGTTTCGCAATTAAAGATTGAACTCCTTGAGATTTCCCACGATTTTCCCAGTGATTTAATAATTTGATGTTTACTCGTTTCATTACATTCTCCATAGTTTTACCAAACACTGAATTGTTCATGAGTTTGAAAAAATCTTTTTCGAATTCAGAAGATGCTTGGGATCGCATGTAGGTATTTAAATCTATGTAACTTTTTAACCACGGGGATTACTCAAATTTTAATATTCTATGGATTTTAAGCAATTTTAATCCGTTTTGTAAACTTTGTTTAAGATTTCTGTAATGAATGACATAGTTTGTTTTCTTGTTTAGATTTGGTATTAATTTATATAATATATAATTAAAAGAATTTTTCCATTTCATCAAGTACTTTTCCCAGTCTGTGGAAGGATGCCAATATTATTCCTTTACCCAAAAAATCCAACCCCAGTTCCTTCTCTGACTATCGCCCCATCTCCATTCTTCCTTTCCTATCCAAAGTCCTCGAACGGCTAGTGCATCAGCAACTAACTTACTTCCTGAATAGAAATGACCTCCTAAGCCCATTTCAATCTGGTTTTCGTCCGGGCCATAGTACTACCTCGGCTCTTGTCAAGGTTACCGATGACATCCGTTTGGGTATGAATGACCAGAAGCTTACAGTTCTTGCACTTCTAGATTTCAGTAATGCCTTTAACACGGTCGATTTTGACATTTTGCTCGCGTTCTTACAGTCTCTTAACATATCGGCTGCAGCGATTGACTGGTTCCGCAGCTATTTGGTTGGTCGTCGGCAAAGAATTAAACTAGATTCTTCGTGTTCTTCCTGGTGCAGCACATCAGCTGGTGTTCCACAGGGTGGTGTGCTGTCTCCTCTTTTATTTTCTATCTTCATTAATTCCATAACTCTTGATCTCTCCTCTTCGTATCACCTCTATGCCGACGACCTTCAAATATATTCGCAGGGTATGCATAGCGATCTCAATTCAGTTATAGAAGCCACGAATCTTGATCTGCTCCGCATATCAAATTGGAGTCAAAATTACGGTTTAAAAGTAAACCCTCTAAAGTCACAGGTAATTGTGATGGGTAGCGCTAAACAAATCTCCAAAATTGACTTTCTCAGGCTCCCTCCGATAGTCTTCGATGGTATCCAAATTCCTTTTTCCAACCAAGTGAAAAATCTTGGCGTAATCATGGATCGTTGTCTATCATGGGTGCCTCAGGTGAGTGAAGTGAGCAGGAAGATGTTTGCTGCCATAGGGTCTCTCAGACGGCTCCGGAATTTCCTGCCAAATGCTACTAAAATTGCGCTTGCTCAGTCGTTACTTCTCCCCATTCTTGATTATGCAGATATCTCCTATTTAGACCTAACCGAGGAGCAACTTAATAAGCTTGAGCGTATTCAAAATGCCTGCATTCGGTTCATTTTCGGATTACGCAAATTCGACCATGTTTCTAGTTTTCGTTCTCAACTCAAATGGCTCCCTATCCGTCACCGCCGTAACTCTCACATACTTTCTTTACTCTTTTCTATACTTTTTAACCCTGCAACTCCCCGCTACCTCAAAGAGCGTTTCTCTTATCTTAATTCTATTAGATCCTCTCAAAAATTGCTCCTAAAAGTGCCATCTTCATCTTCCAAATTTTATAATTGCTCATTTACGTTCCAGGCCGTTCGTTTGTGGAATTCTCTCCCTCTCAACATTAAACGCGCGCAATCTATTGGTAGCTTTAAATCGCAACTTAAGGAATACTATTTATCTCTTCCTTAGGTTTTTAAGTTGACACTGTTGTTTCTTATTGTGTGTATTATATATGTATATATGTACGTATATGTATGTTTATTTTGTATTTATTTAAGTATGTCTATTCATATGAATGTGCTGTGTTATCTATTTCGTCTCTTTTGGTTCTATGCACCACCTACTGCTTATTGTTTTTCTCTAGTCTCCACTACCCAAAGGTTGTCTGGAAGAAATCGCTCATTAGCGATAAGACCGCCTGTTGTTACCTCTACCTAAATTTATCTAATTGTAAAATTTGTGCTTGTAACTGTATGAGGTGTGCAATAAAGAGTATTTATTATTATTATTATTAATTTTTTTGCTTTAGAATTACCTAAACATACATTTTCGGGACCGAATGGTAGATCCGAATGATAATCATGTAATTCTTTAGGGTACTCAATGTCTACTTCTAAGATAAAACCATGATCAGCATCATCTGCAATATTAAAATTCGTCTCTACATTCACCCATTCAAATTTACCTGTAGGAAGAGGTTGAGACAAAACCCATCCATACAAGTTATTTGCATCTAAATATACAAGAAAAGAAGACGGTTGGTTTGATTCATAGTTTGACATATATTTATTGTTAGCTTTTGCATGTCTGTGACTGCATTGAGATATACCTCCTCGAATATTTTTTGCTATGAAAGCAATTTTATCAATATCCGTCAAAAGTTCAAGTTTTATTTTTGTAACTTTTAACATAGCATCCCAACTCAATCCTGGGGCAGTGTAATAATGAGCTGGATCCAAACCGTAGGTCTTAACACATACATGTCTAAAATTTTCAAATACATCAGTTAGTAGCAAAACATCTGTTTTCAGATATAAATCTGAATAGTCCCCCATATTTTGACAATTAAAGTGATTCCACACACCCACAGCATGTTCATAATCTTCATCTGAAATGTGGCTATTAGTCAGAGAACTATAAAATAAATCCTTACGAGGAAGGGCGGTAAGGTTTAAACTATCAAATGATGTCATGTATTCATATGGGTACACTCCCTTACGTATCAAGCAAGTATGGTCTTCTTCACTTGAAAAATTTAATTTTAGTTCATTGAATTGGTTTGTTGTTAAGTTTTTAGCAAATTTTTCAAGACTACTAGACATGAATTTAAGGGAATCAACGAATTAATTTCACTGTACGGTTATTCACTTTTAACATTTTGGAAAAGGAAATATATTTTTCTTTGTTCTGTGGGATTAGTTCTATATCACTATCTTCAAAATTAAGCCCATGTACTATAAAGTGACTGTCATAGTTGCTTAAGTTATGAAAAAACACAGGTACAAAGTTTTGGGGTCTGTACTTTTCATTGCAAAGTGAATGTGCAACGCCTTCGTAAACACCGGTATGCCAGTTATAGGAAACGCAGGAATCCTCGTTTAAACATGTGCTACAAATGAAACAGACTTTGCTGTTTGCAATGTGCTCTTTATTTAAAGTTGTTAAGGGTAATGGGGAAAATGTATTCTTTTTACAAATACTCTCCAAATCATGTTTAATACATTTCATAAACGTTTGACCACAGTTCTCCCCTTTGTATGTTCTATAAATTGATAACTTGTCATCATATGCACATTTAATATAGTATCCAAAACTATAAACTTGATGTTTCTGAATGTTAATGGTTGAGGAACGCTTGTCTATACGTCTGCGTTTACGTTTGATTTTATCCTCCACATAATCATCATCATCTCCATAATCTTTATCACTGTCAGGTGTTGGAGTGACTATTATCTTTAGTGGTTTGTTCATTAGATTGTTCTGACTGAATAGGACTTAAAAATGCCTCAAAATTTGCATACACAACAAAAGGAACTCGTAATTTACGCTCGTAATTATTGAAATTAAGTTGACTTGAAGAAGTCATTTTGTTAAACCAATCTTTCCTTTTATCCTCTTCAGAGGGTAAATTGGTACATATATGAAAACAATCGTTCTTTTGATGCTCTACTAAATTCTGATTAGATGAAAAATTTGACAAACAACCATCACATATATTATCAGCATGTTGTGATTTATTTATTTGAGCGGATACTAATCGAGATAAATAAATTGTTGATTAGACAATAGTGTCCTCTATTCCCCTTTGTTATATATAACAAATTAAAATGTTTTGTTTTTTTAAATTTTGTAATGTGTAAAGGACCAACAATATCATGACTTTTATTTTGTGAATTATACTCCAAACCAAACACGTTAATACTTAAATCATTTAACTTTTCAAATTTCTGAATATCAGTAAACTTGATAGGAAAAGGAATGTCACCAAACTTCAATTTCTCCTTGTATTTGACATAACAGTTCACCATATTAGCGTGATTGTTTTTCTTAGGTGGATATAAACCCGAAAGCAATGCCCAACGGAAACATTCATGATCATTGTTTTTGATGTTTATTACTGCTCTTTTGTTTGTTATATCACGTGGTAATTCAATATATGAAGAACCACGCAATGGTTTATATTTATTAACATTAACGTCTAAGTGGTTTATGTTTACCAAACTCCATCCACTATCTTTTCTTTCAAAGTTTGTTAATCTCTCTGTTATTTCATTTACGAGGGATATGAAAAATAAATCTTTATCACTGCTCACATTAAAAAGTTGGTTGTTTAATTGAAAATCAAATGTATTTCTTAGCTGTTTGGTATCCTGACAAAAATTTGCATTTAAAATAAAATTATGCAAGTGATAGATTTAATAAAGTGAAAATTGTATCTTTATTTTTTTCTAAAAACGATTCGGGGGTTTCAAAGGGTTGGTAATCATTTTTATTACTTGATATTCTGTACGTAGCAACCCTGTTTCGGAATGCATTTTCAATTAGCTGAACGTTGATTAATTCGCTGTCTGAACTAAGAACATTGTTTTTGTGGTTATTGCTTTTCAAATGGTTTGCTAAATATCTTTTTACCACATACACATGGCACACAGAACATTCAATTTTGTCATTATTTTTTGTGCTTACGTCAATACAGCAAGCTTGTGTTGTAGAAGTTGATGCTGAATCACTGCTAGTTGAAGGTTGACTCTTCTTTGTTGATGGCTTAGACACGGGATCCGTAGTTGCCATTTCTATTCCGCCTCCAACTTGTTGGGATCTAAAGAAATAAAATAAAATATCACAAATAATATAATTACATCATTACTTATAATATGATTACCAGAAACAAAGATTAATAATAACTACAAAATACTAACTTGTATATTTCTTACAATGCAAACAATACGCTTGCATTGGTAGGACTCCGTCTACTTCATCAGTAGTTGATATATGAATATCCTGTGTTTGATTCCTATGACCCTCACATGGGGTATAATATGGTTTAATATCATGATCTTCGAAAATTGAATCAGGTAATAAGCCATCAATAAACCACAATCGAGTGTCTATGAAATTTCTGGATTATTAACTTTTTGCTAAAACTTGCTATCTCGCTACGTTCTAATTTAGGCTCAAGATAAAATGCCATGTTTCCAAACTGAATCACACAACACCACAGGTACAAAACACTGAAACTTCAATTTGCTATAGATAATTTTAAAACTGGGGACCCACATTTATACCACTATCCCCTCCGTATCCATAAGTCAGGTAAGGAAACATGTAACAACAGGTTTTAACTTAGATCACCCACCCCAACAAGATGCAAGGTAGAAAAAAAAATGTATAATGAATTAAATATTTAAACAGATTGATTAACTTACATTTCATATTTTTGTTGACTTAGAGATTCACACAAATTTTTTTTTATTTTTTTTATTTATTACATTCAAAAAACAATACAGAGATTGTGTTTGAAATACATAAAACGAATTAACAGGAGAAAAAGAAAATAAAGATAGGTAGATATGCAATTCAATATGACTATACTAACTTATTGACTAATACCTAATTATTGTTATTAGTAAAGACTTGTTCGACACTATAGAAACACCCTCTCAATAAAAATATTCTTAATTTTCTACTAAACAACGCATGACTCGTAATTGCTTTTAATTCGGTGGGTAGCTTGTTAAATAAATGAACAGCTTGATATGTAGCAGAGTGCTGTATTACTTTAAATTTGGGAAAGAGGCTTTGTGTGATATTTTTTGTACGCGTCTGTAGTCGTAACTCTTGTTTATCTAGTGACTCGTGCCTTGACAGCGTTTTGACAAAATCAGTTAGCAACACAAAAACGTACAGATAAGGAATCGTTAGTAAGCCCAAGTTTGTAAAATAGTTTCGACAAGAAACCCACGGGGGAGTGCGCACGATAGTACGTATTGCTCTTTTTTGAACTACCAAAGCTCTATTTACGTTATACTTATAGCTATATCCCCAGAGTTTAATGCCATAACGCAGCCTAGATTCTACTAACGCATAATAAACAGTTTTTAGTTGTTCAATAGAGAGCTCGTCTCCAAGACTCCTCAAAGCATAGCAAGCCGAACAAATGGAATTTTCAACAGCCTCGAGTTCCTCTTTCCAGTTGAGTCTAGCGTCAATACGTACACCCAGAAATTTGACACTATGAACTATTTCTAATAAAACGCTTCTAACTACCACAACTAACTTATCCGTTTTTTTTGTGTTGGCTTTAAATAGCATTACTTTTGTTTTGTCCGTATTTAACTGTAAACCGTTGATGTAGAACCAATGTTGAAAAGCTGTTAATGCTTTAGACACCAAACTGCCCAGTTCAGACAAACTATCCGCTGCTACCACAGCACTAGTGTCATCAGCGAATACTGTTAGTCGGCAGTCAGCAACTGTATCACAAATGTAATTAATAAGATCATTCGTATAAAGAATAAAAAGAATAGGACCCAGAACAGAACCCTGTGGAACTCCTCTGTTCACTCTTACATACTCCGATCTCACACAAATTTCGGTATTATTAATACTACTTTTTAGCTCTACAAATTGGTATCTATTATTGAGGTAACTCTGCAAAAGGTGATGGGACTGACCACGAATTCCATAAAAATATAGTTTTCGCATAAGAATTTCATGATCCACCATATCAAAAGCGGAACTGAGATCTAAAAAAATACCGGCTACCTTTTTTTTACTATGAAAATCTGATATAATGTCAGTCACAAAGGAATCTATAGCATCTGTGGTTCCTTTTTCTTCCTGAAATCCAAATTGTCTTAAATTAATAATTGCATTTTCTTTAAAGTGTTTTAAAAGCCGGGTTTTTATAAGTTTTTCGAAAATTTTCGACAGCACTGGTAGTAGGGATATTGGCCTATAGTTTTTGGCATCTGTTTTGAGACCTTTTTTGTAAACAGGTATGACCTTAGCTAGCTTTAATTGTTCAGGAAATATCCCTTCGACATAACATCTATTGAACCAGTGCGTAAGAGGACCTGATAGCAATACGATACTGCTTTTAATTATCGTGATTGGCATCTCATCGTAACCGCTGGATTTTTTATTCTCCATGGCCTTAACAATATTTATTACTTCCGAAGGCAAAAACTCCTGCCAGGATATATCTGTAAAACTCCGTTGGGTGCAATGTTCTAGAGAATGAACTGCAAAAGAGACGTTACTCGTATTCAAAGTATTACCGTGATCGAACTGTAAAGAAAAAATGTTCGCTACATCCTGAGGGTTCGCTACCATATTACCATTCAATTTGATAATTATATCATCCTGCTTACTAGTGTGAAATTTATATCTTTTTTTATTAACAACGTCCCATAATCCTTTGGATGAAAATTTAGATCTAAGTATCTGTTCCTGCACTGCCGACCTTTTAGCCTGTCTAACAATCCTCCTAAAAATATTCAAGTATTTGTCCCGATAATTTAAAATGGCAGTATCACAAGAAGATTTATTTATATTACACAAGATTCGCTTCATTTGACTAGCTACCTTAATACCTTTTGTTATCCACGTGAATTTATCTTTTTTTGTTAGAGGAATCCTTTTCTTCCTTTTTTTAAAACAGAGATTGAAAACATCAGTAAGTTCCGTGAAGAAACCATTTACATCCATATCAAACCAATTAGTACTACATAGCATTTGTTTAAACTTTTGGATGTTGATTTCAGTAAAAGCACGTCTTTCTATTAACAGAGAGGGGTTGCTATCTGATTTTTCTGTACGCAGTCCACAGAAAATAGCTCCGTGTCCATCAGCTAATCCGTTGTGATCAATGGCTGTATAGTAAATTAGATCTTCGGGGACATTAGTGAGAAAATTATCTATGCAAGATTGCGATTCATTTCTCATAAAGGTGATATCGTTCAATAGTGGCCTAAAATTATAACTTTTGAGTAAGCTTACAAAGTCATTTCGTTTCTTGTTGTTATCAATCATATTAATATTAAAGTCTCCACTAATAATAACCATTTTATTAAAAAGGTGCTGTAACAATAATTCTAATTGCGTCATAAACATGTCCAAGTTTGAGTCCTTAGGACTTCTATAACAACAAAAAATATGGACATTAGTAGATATGTCTTTAACACCACAAATTTCGAAGCTTTCTGCCTTATATAACTTTTTGCAAATCGGTATTTCTTCACATTTGACATTGTTTAGACTTAGGATAAGTGTTCCTCCCCTACTTTTCTTTATTCTTGTGTTATGGGCTGATAATTTATAATTCTCAGTAGCAAGAGACGACACGGATTTTTTTTTCAAAAAGTGTTCACTTACACATACATAGTGCATATTATTATGAATACCATTAAGATAGATTTCTAGTTCATTAACTTTATTAGATATTCCACATAAATTTTGATGAATAATGTTTATAGTATCGTATTTATATTTATTACCCCGCTTATCAACGAAAAAGCTCTTCACTAATATTGTTCTTATTTAACTCTGCAAATCCACAATTAGCAAGCCATAAGATATTATGCTGCAAGTTAAGAATTAAATTAGTCATGCCGAAATTATTCAACCGTCCGGTGTATATTGAAAACATATCGTAAGACAGATTTAAATTTGGTTCATAGGTAAAGTAACACTTATTACAACCTCGCATATCTTTGAGTAGCAAATAGTTAAAAGTTTCTACTCGAGCATTATACACAGGTTTTCCGCAAACATACGTTGGACAGACTACGATAACATTAGTAAAAGTGATGCATTTGACAGATTCCTGTATACACTCAACTAAACCACTCAAATCGTTTGAACACTGAAAGTCATTCTCTCCTATGAGAACCACGCAAAAATCGCGACTCGTCATGTTCTTTACTTTATTTTGAAGATCTTCAAATAACATCCTTATGCCAGCACCAGGTGTGATATGGTGACAAAAGGTGTAATTTTCGAAATAGTTATTATTTGTAATAGTTTTCACAATTTTATTTTTATTGTTGCTACTTAAGATAAGCAGCTTATCCTTCTGGAGCGGAGTTGAATGTTTAGCTCTTGATGCGCATTGTGGAATTTGCTTCTCTGACTGGTTCTCAGAGACCATATTGGATATGTTGCTACCAATAATATGTTGTTCTGTCACCGTATTTACAGGTAAAGATTCTGGTAAGGTTCTTTTAGACTGCGACTTCAATTTTCCTTTTTTTGTACTTGCCCGTGGTGTAGATGAGGGCGTAACTGGTGTTGTCCCTTTCATAATATTCTTATAGAGATCACACTTTCTACTTGACGCAGACAGTGCCCCTCTCAGTTCATAGTTTTCATTGAGTAGTTTCTGAATTTCCGAGTCTGCACTTAATAACTGATCCTTCAGTTCAGAGATTTGCGATCTCAGTTCTTCGACTAGAATACTTTGCACTTGTGAATCTAGTATAGGTAAACTATGGTTCCTAATTTCAGGTGTCGATGAGTGTTCCGTCCGAGGTTTGCAAAACGTCTCGGTTGTACGCACTTCTAATCATTGAAATATTTTGACCACTTTTATTGTGCGAACGCGTTATAGAGCACTCAAGGTCATCATCCAGAGACAGGGAATCAAAAGAATTGTGCAGCGGCAGGTTATATTTTCTTCTAGTTACCCATTCGGGTGAAGTAGATCGTTCCTTCAACAATGAAACCTCCTCATTTACTGGTGAAACTGAACGGTCAGATTTCGCCTGCTTTCTTTTGTCGTCCTCAGACATGGTGTTTTGCTTGGGAGTTGAAGAAGATGAAGCAGGTTGAACTTTCCTTTCCCGGCTATTTGGCGTGCCGGTTTGTTTAGGACTAGATTGACACTTTTTCTCCGACTCTGGTATACATTCATTTGGACTAGAAGATGTCATACCAGCCTGTTGAATGGGTGATCTGTTCGTCTGTTCCTCTGCTAATGGTGTTGTAGAGGTCGTCGTCACGATTGCACTTTTACTTGTCCCCGTTGTATTTTTTTGTTTAGTTGATTTTGAGTTTGGTTTCTCTCTATTACATAAGCACTCTCTACATGTCCAATTTACTTTATTATCCTTTGTCATTAAATAAAAACGTCTTAAAGATACAACGGCACAGTCCAAGTCAAATGTGAGTTTGCAGTAAGAACATTTTAGACATTCCTTCGGATTGGCAAAAACTTTGCTACATTTCATGCATGTCAAAGCACTTTTAATATTTTTATGGGACGACATTTTGCACAATTGTATCTACTTATGTGTGTGGGATTTGTTATAGCACTGTAGTAAAAGCTCCCCGCACGTCAGCTGCACACCGTAATAAAAACTCCGAACTGTTGCTTCGCTGCAAACTGCGCGACCAAAAGGTCGCAAGCGCCGTGCAGATTGCGGCGGTTACGCGTCTTAAACAGAAATAGAGGTTTGTCGGTAGATTGACTCGGTATAAAGTTAATATCATGTGAATATTTGTATTTACACTGAATATAAACACACTAATTTGCTCAACACTACAACTAAAGGCACTTAATTAATATTCCTTCTAAGTTATAACGCAAACTATCGACTTTTTCTAATAGAAGCTCAATATAATTGCGGAGCGAAATAAAAAAGATGTTTTCTTGTAATTGCGCGGGTGGATACTTGTGAATTACTTACTTGGGAATTATATATTTCTTGGTCTTCAAAATATTCCTTCTCCGCGTCTTCACATAATTGAAGAAGTTTAACATCACAATTATCATTTCCAATCGACATGCTATACATATAGATAAAAAATCAGGATAGTATAAGTTTTTTATACTTTGAAATTTAAAGTGTTCCTTCAAATTCTATCTCTGATTAGTCAAAATTAAGAAATGTATTCACTTAATCGTAATTGAACACGCGATTTGCAGCTCACTTCGTTTCTAAAATTTACCCTCCAGCCTCAGCCTTTTTATATGAAGTCACGGCTGGTGGGGACAGAGGACCACCTAGGTAGGTAGCGAGGAGTTTAAACAGGATTTCGGGGACAGGTAAATTTTTGTTTGCAGCGGAATGTTTTCTAACAAAAGATTAAATCATAAAAAGAATTCTAAAGAATTTAAACGACAGATTTTTTGTGCATTTACTTTCTATTAAAATCGCGTGTGACTTCAAACCCAATGATTGATTTATATATTTCTCAGAAACGAATAAAAAGTAAATTATTACCTTCTTCAAAGGACATCTAGCAAAAAAGGCAAAGTTCTCAAGCCGACAGCATAAAGAAAAAACTAATAATAGAAATTGTGAGTTTAAATTAGAGCACCAAAGGAGTCTTTAAACATCGCACCGCCCCGCCTAACTGGTATAAACAGGAATGCAATAAATCACACACCGAATCCTACATTAACAAAAGATCTATATATTATAATAAATAATGGGAACTTCCTTTACGGAAACGTACAGCATACTTACAGGTTGAAACTTGTTCAAAACACAGTCATGTTTATTGTCCACCAATAAATAGCAGTCGGTTGTCACATATACCAAAGTTATTTACGAGTTCAAAAAAAAAAAATATGACAACACAAATATCTAGACTAGAAATAATCTAAAATCAATAAAATAATATTTCAAAAATTGGATTTGCATAAAATAATTTACCATAAAAAAAAATTGAGACAACACAAATATCTAGACTGGAAATAATCTAGAATGAATAAAATAATATTTCAAAAATTGGATTTGCATAAAATCATTTACCCAAAAAAAAAATTAAGACAACACAAATATATAAACACAAATCTAGAATCAATAAAATAATATTTCAAAAATTGGATTTGCATAAAATAATAAATTTTAGGCAAAAACTGAAAACGAATAGATACTAAATAACTAAAATTGATGGGGTTGAAACATATACCAGAAGTTTCATATTGTGCTGTAACACATATAGATACGTTGAAATTTGCATATATATTCGCGACATGTGAATTAATTACTTTAGGTATAAATTTGATACCTACTCCAGTCCAGACTAATAAAGGGTAATGTAATTGTGTCAGTTCGCTGGGCTTGTTAGATCATTAAAAATCTCGTTAAGTTATATGACCGTTTCTACCCCATTGATTTCCCACCACCAAAACTATACCTAAACTATGGAAACTTTAGGTAGTATACCTAGTCTTTCATAAGGAGTAACCAATTAAGCAATTATAAAACCTATTGCAAATACGTAAAGAACAAACTACAACGTAGGAGTATGCCTCTACCGAGCTCGGTAACAATGCGATGTCGCCGAGTCGAGCTAACAATAGAGACAATAGAAAAAGGTTAGCAAGGGTTCTATTGTGGTGTCGAAGAGCGTGTATTGTTTAATTAGCGGAGTGTCTAAGTGCTGAAGGAGGCTCCGGGCACTGTTGAGACCTAGTGCAATCGATCTAAATGGGGGGCTAAACGTACTAAAACATACCAAACTTTTTTTTTTTTTAGGTTTCATATCCCCGAAAAACCACCATAATCCCGAAAAACCATTGTTTTGGTGGTGGGAAATCCATGTGGTAGAAACGGTGAATCTATACTACTCTTGTCAATAATAAGTTAAATATATTTCCTGTCTTAGAATGTTACTACTGGAGAAGTTAACTTCACCATGTGTTAATCAGGGGAGAAATAAAAGGTATATTATAATCAAATTATTTTAATTTCGTTCAGTTATTCATTAGGCGGATACCTTCATATACCTGGCACATCTGTGGTGGAAACGTGGCCTAATATAAAATATACATTCTCACACAATATAATAAACAAACCAACATAATGACATTAATGACACACAGCGGCACAAGAAAAACAACAAGATGGGCCTCTCCTCAGGTCCATCTGTATATAGTCTCAGAGTCTTGCCTCAGCTGATGGTAGAACAGTAAATAACTGGGCTATAGAGATGTGTTGCTATTGTAAGTTTTCATTAGGTAATATTTAATGCAAGGCATTTTCAACAATCCTTAAGATATCTTTCGAAGTTAGCGGTTTGATATTTTAAGTTTTGACGTTAACCATGTGCTTCAAATGTCAAACTGTTTAAGCGCACTATGATCACACTATGGTTTTTACGTAAATGTCAATCAATGTAACTATGTATTTCAACGTTTTTTTCAGTGTATGAAACACAACATGTGACGTCATTTAGCCGATACTTCGACGACTGTTACATACGCCCCTTCTGCCCAAGTAATAATATAAATGGACTTATCCACTAAAAAACATGGATTTTCGCAAAAACAAAAAAATACGGGTCTCTTAAAATTGTGAGTTCTTTCGGGCCATACAATAAAATGTAGCACTCAAAAAAATGAAATGTTGTCAATTAATTACACGAACTTAAAATATTTTCTAAACAACTATAAATATAATAAGTCATTATAAGTAACGGTCAAAATAAAATGACAATATATCTAAAAACGGCTCCTGCAGCATGGTACCGAAGGTGCTGGCAGCATTTCCTCGCTGAATTGCTAGAACTAGCACTGATTCGTTAAACGACATAGCTGCCAGCTTTTGGGCTTCCTGTGGCACCTCTGTGTCTCTTCGATAGGTCTTAAAAGAAAATATTTTATATATCAACCACCTAAAATGAAAAGTTGTCGTCAGCTACCTCAAGGGTCAATTTATTGTAGACATGTGATGTTTGTTTACATATATTTTTTTTTAATACTACGGCGGTGGCAAACAATCATACGGCCCGCCTGATAGTAAGCAGCTACCGTAACCTATGGACGCCTGCAACTCCAAAGGAGTCACATGCGCGTTACCGACCCTTTACAAGAAGGAGGATTCACTGTGTTGACGGCTAAAGGAACAAGAAGGTCCCTCATCGTCAACACACTGGGTCCTCTTTGAGCTCTTTGGTAACCTTACTCACCAGCAGGAACACAACACTATGAGAAGGGTCTAGTGCTATTTGGCTGTGGTTTTCTGTAAGGTACTTCCCCAGTCGGGCTCTGCTCCAGATTTGAGCGAGATGACATTCGCCGAACGTGCCCTACCACACTTAGCGAGATGCCATTCGCAGTGCCCATACCTCTCTTTTTGGCGTAGTTTAAGGACATACCCCGGGTCCCAAAATAATGTGAATTATCTGAAATTAATTACTGTAAATTTATTTGAAGCAAAGTTGTAAGCCAACTCAACGGCAGAAGTGTAATCACTAAATTTTTTTGATTACGTCCATGACGTCAATCTTGTAACGGATCCGCGATATGACGTCATTTCGTAATTTGCCATATTTAGGCAGGTACCTACTCGCTAAATGCCGATGCCTCACAAATAATATATGTATTTGCAGGTATACACTGCGTTATGTCACGAACTGTCATCAAAACAAGTCGAATTTCGCGTTCCTTCTAATGACTGATGCATACTACACATACTCATACAGAGAAATGATTAAATATGTTTGGTAAATAGTCCACCGTTGTGTCCAAGAAACTTCGTCGAACCGGACAAACAGACGGATCGTGTGACCAATTCATTGCTTTGAACACACGGACACGAGGAGTTAGAGGAAATCCGTCTTGGGTGATGGAAGGACTTTACAAATTGACTTCTATGGACGGAATCTTTATACTACAAAAATATATGTATCTGAAGATTACTTGCGAATCTTCTATCATATAATTACATACTTGTCTGTGATATACTTACAATACCATACTGTAAAAAGCTGTTGAATTTAAATCATATAGATCAAACATTCAAATAAATTTCGGACCTATTGGACCTAAACGTAGCCCTACGAAAACGTAAATTAAATTATTATTAGTTATATACATGGTTGTCAGGTAAGGTTGTATACGTTTTTATCCCACTCCTCTCAAACTTTTGATTTGATCACAACAATCGATTTAAAACTATAAAGATAAGGATGTATGCCAAAAATGATTAAAGCTGGTAAAAATACGAGAATGATGAATGAATGATAATAATTATCAAAATGATTTCATCAGCACATTTTATTTATATTGTGTAATACTAAAAAAAAACCTTTGAATATTTAGAAGGTACGAGTACCTACCTAAGAATACAACATAAATAAGTTAAGTACCTATAGTTCACTTAGTTCCGAAATCAATGAAAACGACATCTTAAATAACAGCAATGAAATAAAAAATAATCTGACCAAGCTTGACCACATATTTTCCCGAAAGCACATGGAACCATGTCATTATTTGCCTCATAAATTATTAATAACAATCGTTTTGTTTCTATTAATTGCCACTAGCTAATCTATTTCTTCATCGATGTTGTTTATTACCTCCAAAATTGAGCCTCGAGGAGCAATTTAAGCGCATTACTGAGTTATGAGAGCAAAAACTAGCCGATTTACATAATATTATTAAGTTAGTTATACGGACATGACAGAGTTTTTTCGGCGCATAATAAATGTAGGTTTCGATGAATTTGATGCATAAAAGTGTGCAGAAAAATATAGGACAAACTGAGTGGAGCAATTATTTAAAAACTTCAATTATAATCGGTACTTTGTCTTGAATGATGACTGATAGTTCTAAGCAGATGTGATCTGTTATCCGTATGTAGGTACTATAAATAATATCTACTTTGTCACTCACGCCTCACGCTAGTTAGTTTTTGATTATGAATATTAGACTTACGATTAGGTACTGTGAACAGTGTGAACTATGAGTGTGCTCAGTCTAACAAACGATGCTGATGCAAATACTAAAATTATGTTATTAAATTAATATATGAACTCAATTTCTAATTCCTTTTTGACCTTTCCTAGCTCGGGACTTGTTAATAACACACTGACAGCCAACAAAAAGTCGGAATCCGGACAAAAAGCCCCGTGTTATCAAATCAGGCTGTGTAATCCCATTGCTTGCCGCGCGTTGGCAAATCGAATGTTGAAATCAGCTAGTCTAACTTTGACATTAATGTTTGTAGCACCTATGAGTGATGTAAGAGCGTACTTACATTAGCTGGTCTTAGGATTCAACTAGCTTAGCGGTGGTAAGGCAGTTGGAAGAACACAGCTCGCCATTTTTTGTAGGTGCATATTTCGCGAACTGCTCCGGTTCAATGGTTGAGGATCTTGTGGCACAGATACCTACTGAATACATGAATCATTCACTGATTGTTGCTACGCGGTTTTTTCTATGCGCAGTATTGCTATTTATATAGATCCTTTTGTACAATAATTTATGACCGTATCAAATCTAATAATATATAATCAAGTCATTAGTGGGTTTTTATCGACTGTCTCTAGGTATTTTGTGTAAAATCTCGCAATAATTTGCAACGATCCTAGGTTGAATCACGGTTTATTACTCTTAGTATGAATAAAGATACTAGAAAGATATTATTTTGTTTATGAAATATTGATATTAACCAAAGGCGGCGTTACCTACCTCCTTAACGTTAAGATATTTTAGGGAATATCATGAAAAATTTTAGCTGTTTTTTACAGAAGTCAAAAATGAAAACTTTTCTTGTCGAAGTTGTGCATGCCGAGCCGAGCCAGGCGAGCCGTCAAAAGGTTGCTTCGAGGAGAAACGAAACGCACGTCATGATTTCCTTTAATTGTAGACTGTTATTATTATAACATTGATTCAAAGTAGGTACCTAGGTCAGTAAGTGCAGCTTTAATTGTATGCCACTGAAGACTTAACTTTAACTAAGTTTGTCTTCTATCTAACTCACAAAAACAAAATAAGTACCTTAGTATGTATCTTATTTACTGTACATACTCGTACTTATTAATTTCTTATATTTATTTTAGGTAGATATTTACAGTACCTTCAGTTATGAATTGTCTTTCGTGAGCGTAGGTAGGTACTTATGAAGATGAGGAAGAATAAGAAATTAAGCGAGTATTTTTAATAATGTCAGTCTCAGTATCCAGCTGTGAGCAGACTAAAACAAACAGACTAATTGCGGGCAATTCTAACAATAAGCCCTGTCAAATCATCGCAAAATTGATGTGGATTCGAGTAATGACCGTGAACAAACGTCGGGTGTTTACTCATCACAGCTACTTACTTAACTTGGTATATATCGAAGTTCTTAAAAGTATTGTATATAGGTCTATATTCGTTTGATTCGCAGTCTGCATAAACTGGCGGAGCTCGTCTAGACGCGATGACATAATGATGTCTGTCGCACGCTGTGCATCATGCATCGGCATACCTGCCTGTCTGACTGAACCCACAAGCCCACATCGGCACTTAGCCGAGCCAAACGAAAACAAACCTTAACCTGGCGAATTAAGGCTCATGTCAAACTCATCAAACATATTGCTTCTTTTAAAAATAATCTGGCTAAATTTTAACACGTCGTATATTAAATTTGAATTGGAAGCAGACCAAAAAGTTGGGCTCATAAACGCATACAATGTTGCAAGGTTTTTCTGCAGCGCTCAAGGTACCAACTTATGTTCAAAATGTTTTAAATGCGCCAAAATTGGTAAAATGGAACATTTTATGAGATCATTTCGATATATATCCATTGGCTGTGGGTAAGAAGTTTTTTCCGTTTTACCAAAGAGATATATTTAATAGAGCGGGACAGTCTTTAGCACAGTTCTTAGAATAAATTTTTGAAACTCCAACTCTGAAGCGCCATCTGAACGAGAACAACATAAAGATACCCAAAATGTAAGAGAAAATGACATTTGCACTGCAGTGCCATCTAGTAACGAGTACCTTTACTACAGTACGTCTGTGGCTATCTATAAACGTATAGTCTCTGGTTTTACTCATTAGCAGTTTTAGCACTTCAGTTTTTATTCTGAAGAAAAGAGAAATATATATCTAAACTCGTTTAAATATTTACAAAAACTCAAGTGTCTTTTTGTCTGTCTTTCTCTGTGAGTATGGTATTTAGCCACCTGATATTTTTTCACCATCTTTCCTACACTTATAAGTTATACATGTGGCTATAGGTACTTTTTTTCAGATTAGTAAAATCGTGCGATTGTCGTAATGCGATTTTTGTCGTAATGCCTGGGTGGATGGCAATGTGTTTCTGGTGTCTCTATGTGATGAAGAACAAGCATGCTAATTTTCAAGCGGTTGCCTGACAATTTTTGTTAATTTTTTTCTTCGCGGATGACAATAAAATTTTGTTATATAACCAGGGTACATTCTTTCAGGCAACCGCTGTTTCAATCGGTTGCCTCGCGATAAAAAAAAATTTGCATCCCCCCTCTATTTCCACTCCAGTCCAAGTTGGGTCAGTTCGGGTTGCACAGGACGGTTCCTCATCACTTCAGGAGCTTAAATACCGCGAGCCATCCGGTTGCCTCGCGGTCACTGAAACTACGCGTCATTGCTCTGAATATACTGTAATGAAATATATATTTTTTATATAATAATGTCCTGTAAATTTAATTCTTATGATTTGTTTAGTTTTATTAAGCATGCAAATTTGAATGTTAGAATTAGTCAATTTAATTTAATTTTTTCTATTGTTTTAATTTTGCAAGTTTCTGTTTACTATTACATTATAATTGTAACCTACCATCTGTGGAAGAGCAATATCTCTTGATGCAAGTATCAAAAATATTTATATTAACGAGATACTAGCTCAGCTACTGTAAGTTACACAATAAATTATCTTACTTATTATTTTTAACTACACAAACCACTCGAAGTTATGTAATATCTAAAGGAAGACATTAGTTAATGAACGATAACAACTTTGCATATTTATTTGTTTGACCAAGTCATTTACGCCTGGCGTAGTTAGTAGCAGAAGTAGCTTAGTGGGTGAGGTGTTCAAAATTACCTTCTTTCACTCTACTTCTCTTAACAATAAAGTAGTGTCAAGAAATTTTTGAACACCTCCTCGCTAAGCTACTTCTGCTGCTGACTGTACAAATTAAGGAACATCTTAAGTAACGGCATCAATTAACGATTACAGTCTTTCATATTTATTTAGTTGAACTAGTCAATCCACTGGAATAAGTTATTTAATTTAAACATCTAACCAAAGACATTCATTAATAAACGACAGCAGCCTTTCAATGTAACTTTTCCCATCTGTGCCCACCGTGGACCGAAGGGAACAGTTTGTTTTCCATCTGTGCCCAACCCACGTGACCACAGGCGGAGACAGGTGAGAATATACTTAGCAAAAACATCAATAAACGATAAGACTTATAATTTACTTCTTTAAACTTGTCGATCCACTACTGGGATAAGTAATGTAATATTCATATCGTATATGAAAGCTATTTGAATCCACAAAACCACAGACACAGACAGCTATTTGAATTCGGCACAAAACATAAATATACATGTCCATGTAAAATTCAATAATTGACCACAAAATGCACTTATCTTCAACATTTTGTTTTGTTTGAGAGGATTATCGCCATCGCGGTTGAGCGGTGAGAGTTAAACACAAACAAAGACAGTGACATGGCGCGTCGTGATTGGTGGACCCGCTCGCGCTGCCTGCGCACAAGACTCCCGCGCAAATCTCCATGCGTTCAAATTACGAATTGAACTGATAAGTTCATAAAACTTACAGCGACTGATAAATTCGTTATTTCTTTTTAATAAACATTACTATAATAATAATAAACTAAACACGCTGACTTGAAAATTTCGGAGATTTCTTTTATGGTCAAGACAACGCTTTTAAAATTCAAATGCTGTAATAAAATTAATCTATTGATGAATCTATTATAATTTAAACATGATAGTTACTTTATATAGCTTTCAATACAATGCAGTCATCATAAAACACTTGAAAAATGTTTTTGTGGAAATATGTTTTTTTTTACGTTTTACATTATACTGAATTAAGCTGTTGAAAAATACGTTATTAAATGACAGCCGATATTCAAACAGTCAAATACTATTATGTCATGAAGAAAAATGCCATTTGTATAATCTTACCTTGAATTAAGAAGGCCTGTTAACAAATACCTACTTTATACCTAAATCTACACCAAAATCCGATATTTTTTTTTATAAGGAGTAGTTCTCAGAGTATTCTAACCGACTACAAAAAATTGGCCACTTGTGAGTTATCGAAGCTGATTTGGTTCGCGTACCCGACTATATTATCTAATGACGTCATTACTCCCTAAGTCAAAACGATACGCATCTCCCTGTATTACTCTCTCTTTCGGCCGCACTTTGTGGCCCAAGAGTATACTCCAGTTTAAAATGATAACTTCATGGATACTAGTAGTAGCGCACTAACAGAGCTAAACCTTATCTCTTTGTAATAAGTTCTACGATAGTTTAGTTGATAGTAGCAATGATGGTTTGACAGTCATTATCTTTGTTTACCCAAATACAATAAATCAGCGGCAGGATCAAAATATGACTTTTTATTATTTTATTATGATTTTCGTTTCATTATCATGTCAGATTTGGTAGATATTCTTTAAAATAAACCGGTAGTTATTTTGTGTTATACTGCGAATCATAAACATGTACGCTTTTAAATATTGTCCTTATCACATTCATGATTTTTCATCCCCGATTTCTCAATTTTCCCGTTAGATTTCATGATTATTTTATGACCGTCCTGGTCTAGAAATTAAGGCGAATGTTTTGATACCTATTTTATAATTATACGCACCTTAATGAGCTGGGGCAAATCGCCTAACAAAAATTGACGATCTCCTGAGATAATAGTCAAATAGTCAAATAGTTTATTTGTAACTATCTATACTTACCTCGTTTTTAAAATAACGGTCGATATCGCCAATGTATATTGATTTTTTTCAGCCATACTAGGAAAAAAAAACCGGCCAAGAGCGTGTCGGGCCACGCTTAGTTTAGGGTTCCGTAGTTTTCCGTCCGTCACAGTAAGTGTCCCCACTTAAGAGTTAAAATAACACCGCCATGTAGGATATGATATGAGCGTTCCACGTACAGCGACATCTATCGGCAAATTAAGTAAACTATTGCGCGCGAGCTTTAAGTATGGAAGATGATTTTTTGGGATAATTCTTTATTGCATGAACCGATTTTCACCGTTTTTACTTTATTTGAAAGCACGTCATTTCATTGTGATTTTGTAGAAATTACAGGTACAATAAACACCTGCTTATACGGTTAAATTACAAACTTAGTTCAGAAATTATTTTGTAATTTTTTTTCAAAAACTATTCAACCTATCAAGTTTAAAATAATTTTCCTAGAAAGTTTTTATAAAGTTCTACTTTTGAGATTTTTTTCATATTTTTAAAACATATGGATCAAAAGTTAGAGGGGGGGCGGGACATTTTTTTTCTGGTTATATAACAACATTTTAGAAGGATGAAGTTTCATAGGAGAGGGATGGCATTTGGACATATCGTTTTCCACATCATACAAAACTCATAAAACAAATGCCATGCGATTTCAATGATTGTAAGTGCGTTTTTCCTAAGTTCTCCTCCACCGATCGAAAAATTCACCTTGTGTCCGAATTCCAACTCTGATGGTTCGATACCTGCCCAGCCTGGGTGGATGACAATTTGTTTCTGGTGTCTGTATGTGAAGAACAAGCATGCTAATTTTCAAGCGGTTGCCTGACAATTTTTTTTATTTTTTTTTCTTCGCTCTCGTACGGGGCACCAGTCCAACCAGGAGGGATGGTAATAAAATTTTGTTATATAACCAGCGTACATTCTTTCAGGCAACCGCTGTTTTAATCGGTTGCCTCGCGATAAAAAAAAATTTTTGCACTCCCCCTCTATTTCCGCTCCAGTCCAAGTTGGGTCAGTTCGGGTTGCACAGGGCGGTTCCTCATCACTTCAGGAGCTTAAATACCGCGAGCCATCCGGTTGCCTCGCGGTCACTGAAACTACGCGTCATTGCTTTAACTAGTAATCCAGGGACTAATGTACGAAATAATTGGGTGTAAGAGTAAATTAAAATAAATAAATATGAAACACTGTTATCGTTTATTGATGCCGTTACTTAAGATATTTCATAATTTGTACAGTCCGCAGCAGAAATAAGTAAACCGAAAAGGAATTCAAAATGATCTTGACACAACTTTATTACATAACTTGTAACAGTTGTAAATTGACTAAATAAAAACAAAAAAAATTAAAAGTTGTTATCGTTTATTAACTAATGTCTTTGTTTAGATGTTACATAATGTATTCCAGTAGTGTATTGACTAGTAATATAAATAAATATGAAAGACTTATCGTTTATTGATAGCCTTATAAGCTGTATTCCTATCGGTTCGTCACATGTGGGGTGGAAAAATGGAAATACACTCTTAGTTTAGATGTCACAAAACTTGTTCTAGCAGTAAATCTATACATCTATACATATAATAAAGCTGAAGAGGGTCGAAAGTCTGTACATGGAAGATAATCGAAAAAAAGTTGTCTGGGGATACTTAGAATCGATAACAGAACACGTTCCAACAATTTTTAGAATTTTTGTCTGTTTATATGTTTATCTGTTTGTCTGTTTATTTGACCGCGCATCACGTGAAAACGGCTGAACGGATTTTGATGAAATTTTGGATAGATATAGTTTGAGTCCTAGGAAAGGATAATATATCGTTTTAATCCCGAAAATCAACCCTGGTGGGGGTGAAAATGGGGTTGAAAGTTTGTATGGAGAATTTTTAACCGCTGAAACGATTTAGATAGAAATGAGTATGGAGATAATTTGAGTCTCGAGAAACGTCATAGGATAGTTTTCAAACCCTTGTGGGGGTGAAAAGGGGGTTGGAAGGTGGTATGAGGATTTTTTTACCGCTGAACTGATTTAGATGAAAATTGGTATAGAGATAGTATGGGTCTCGAGAAATGACAAAGGATAGTTTCTTCTTCAAACCCCCCTCCCCCCCCCCCTCCCCCCATCTTACTTGAGAACCGTAGGTCCAAAAAATTTGAAAAAAATAATGGAAGTGACGCCTGAAAGGTCCTTTCAATAAAAACTATCTATACATATAATAAAGCTGAAGAGGGTCGAAAGTCTGTTCATGGAATATATTCGAAAAAAGTTGGCTGGAAATACTTAGAATCGATAACAGAACACGTCCCAAGTATTTTTAATTAGTTAACGGCTGAACGGATAATGATGAAATTTTGTGTAGAGATAGTTTGAGTCCCGGGAAAGGACAATGAACAGTTTTCATCCCGAAAATCAACCCTGGAAGGGGTGAAAAGGGGGTTGTCCAATACGGGACTCAGCATATTAATAAATAAATAAGTTGACTATATATTTAAAAAAAATGTCTATGAAAAAACCATTACTAGACTAGAAAGAAAGAAAGAAACAAAGAAAATACATTTACATATTTTAACGCCGCAAAATTAAACATTCTTAAACGTAGAAACATAACAGGCACAATGAGACGTTAAAATAGGATCCCTACTCAGCGTAATGCCGCGGCAAGCCGTGGCGCTGATTTTCAGTAGGGACCTACTTAACCTAACTTAAAACTAGGTCATAGTGGCAAGTGTGGCAACACATACGCCAATGGCACTCTTATTAATTTTAATATAATTAAAACAAAAAATAAACAATAAAATAACAACTGAAGAACAAATAGGGGGTCACGTGACCGTTACGAAAAAGCGTCACGTCACGAAAACGCGACACCCATACGATTGAGAAACATGTAAAATGGAATGAAATAAAAAATATATAAAATAGAATAAAGTGAAGTGAAGTGTAGTGAAACTGAGAAGTGGCAAAGTGATAAAAGTGAAAAAAGTCGAGAACCTCAAAAGTCGAGAATTTTAAAAATGTCGAAAATGTCAAAAATTTAAAATTTCTAAATTTCCAAAATTTCCAATATTTCCAAAATCTCCAAAATTTCCAAAATTTCCAAAATTTCACAAAATTTCCAAAACTCTCAAAATATCCACTATTTCCAAAATTTCCAAAATTTTTAAAAAATGCAAAAAAAATTAAAACCACAAAATTTACGAAAAAGTAAAAAATTAAATAAAATTAAATAACATAACTTCGTTCCAATCGCACTTGATTCACACACTTTCCACGACACTCACGTATTTTATTTTTCTCTGACGTTCATTAGTGCATTGTAATGTGCTTACATTGACGAATAAATATCTTGATCTACACCAATATCATAAATCCTCTATTCCGCGTTCGGAACCGTATGTAATTACCACCATTATTGCAATCAGTAACGTAACATCAGTGTATTATCTGTGACAGTGTGTTAAAAACGTATGAAAATTCATTACCTACGGTAACGTAATGAAAATCCTCCCCCCCGACCGCCGGCGCAATAATGTTGGTCATGGCGGTGTAATGGTGGTCATTCTAATGGTTTCAATGGATTTTTAATATGTGTGTAGGTAAAGCAGTGTATGCTTCTGTACATAATTAGGCCTTATTACGTAACAGTTACATCGCCATGTCCGTCCGTCTGTCCGCGGTCTAGCTCAGTTACCGTTCGCACTAGAAAGCTGAAATTTGGTGAGGCCTGATAAGAACTTTCAATAAAAACTATATTGAATAAAATCGGTTCAGCCGTTTTTGAATTATTAGTCAAAAACGCATAGTGAAAGGAAGTGCCGAATAGTAAACTGACATAAGCGCCGCCAAATAAACGACCTTTAGAACGGATGTTTTGTAACAGGGCAGCATCTACGAAACTCTACACTGAGCATCGCCCGACATGCTCTTGGCCGGCTTTTTTTTTCATTGTTATCCCGGAAATCACCCAATTAAGGATTACTAATTCCAATTCTAGAAAATCCCCAGCCAGGTTATACGTAGCCTATAAAAATTCAACGTCTAAAAGGGGGTAGCCACTACACTCGATTGAGTTAAATTTGCATGGGTCATGGACCCCCCCTCCAAGTGCACCTAAAATAGAAAGAAATCATTTCTGCATTTTTGTGACCCCCCCCCCCCCCCCCCCAACAGATTTGACGGGAGGATCGATTTGAATGATATTTGCCGTGGACATGAACGTATAAATACAAAAGTGGTCCTGTATCGTCCGATATACACCTACTACTCTCTATGTCGTTTAAATCATGCCAAAAACAAATATAATAAAAAAAAGTATACATTTATGAGTGTAGTTTCATTTAGTGGTAATTGTAAAATATTTTATTAGGACTACTGTCCTCTAGCGTATCCATCTGTCAACTTTACTTCAAGTTCCGCCTCTAGGGTAGCGGGAGAGAAATTAGGGGTGAATTAGCCGCTTACTGACACAGACCGAATTCCACGCGGGCGGAGCCGCGGGCACAGCTAATAATAAATATTATGGGACAACCTTACACAAATCAACCTAGTCCCACAGCTTACTCAATAAGACTTATGTTGCAGTTGTAGTTACTAGGCGACGATACGAGTATATACGTGTTACTTGAGCCACTAAAAACCCAAGACCCCCCTAATGATTTTTATTATTGCTAATTAATCTCGAGTATTTATTTTTCAACCAGTTACTTATTTTGAAAGATATTCGTATGTTTCGTTTTCCTTGCAATTCTATTCAATTGTTAACTATACATTTGTTGCGGTGTTGTCACATCTCTACATGTGTCATGTCATGTCAACCTATCAACCTACTTTGTCAATTTGTTTGACATGACATAAGATGATATACTTTGACAATTACAACCCATATGACACTATGTACAGTGATAAAACAAGTTTGTCAAAGCTGCCAGCCTTTATCTAGACATGCGGCAGCGTGTCAAGCCAAGTTCAAGCAAAGGAACTGGCTAGCCAGCGCCGAGTGTATATTACACGAACCACTTGGTGCCACTTTTGACCCTTCTATAACTCAAAACCTCTTTAACGTAAACACATAAAACTACGTGTGTTTAATTATATCCATAAGGACATCTAGAAGCCCAAATTTAATGAAGCTAGCTCAAACGGTTATAAAGATATGAAGGTCAATAAGTCGTAAATTTTAGCACTGACTGACTGTCTGACATATAGTACCTAAATCTAACCTACTTCCAGATGACCTAGAAGGATGAAATTTGGAATCCAGCTCGGTAATTGTGTGTAAGCGTAGGAAAAATCTGGAAATAAAAAAGTTCAAAAATACATTTTTTAATTTTTTATTGTATCGTTGGAACCGTTACAAGCAGATATTTGAAACTATCCCAATATATGTATTATTATATTTGCCATATAACAGAAATATAAAAATAAAGTTAAGTCAAAAAATAAGTGGTGTCCCCATACAAAAACACTTGTCATACGCGCTAAACGACCGGCCAACGGTGTGTCGTCGGCGGCGCGCGGCATCACATAATTATACACAGAACAGAAGGAAATCTACATAAAAGCGCTCCCGAGCAACACATAAAACATAGGCACCGCTTACGAATACCGATTTAGTTATTTATTATTTTATTACATTTATGTTCATCCTGCTTCTTTCTCAACGATGAATTAAATGATTGTCATACTATAACCACAAACGTTCTTCGTGCCTAAACCAGTAACAGTATAAAAGTGAAGTACATACATGAGTACATGAGATTCAATGAATAAATAAATATACTCGTACTTTATACAACCCGTTCGCAAAAAAGTTTGCCAGAAAAAACATTAAATCTCAATACCTGCCTAGTTTTCTTTACAAAAAGTAATGATATTAAACGATTAAACAGTCAACCTCTATCTCCTAACCTCTCGATGAAATAGTAAACTGTGGTATTAGAAACTTTTAGACTCAACGCGTATAAAATAGGAAAATTAAACAAAAAGTATACCCATGTTAAGATATACTGCAATCGATTCCACTCTAGATTCTGAACAAACAGTTTTTAGGTTTCTAGTCTTGGGTATAACCTCAGAGAAATAAACCAATGGAGTGGTAATTGTCAGGCGTCCCCCTCTGCCAAAAGTACAAGACCACTGGTCGTAGCGGTTATATAAAACTAGTTGTCGCGCGCATAGATTATATAAGTCCCAGATAGAGTGCGGCTAACAAAATTTTGTGATTCCATAAAGAGCCAGTGTCCTCGTCGTTACGCACTACACACACATACGCACAGCAATAATGAGCCGCTCCCCCGTCATTCGTGTCCAAACGTCTATGCAGTCAATATCAGTTAAAAATAATTAAAATATGCCGTCGTGCGTTGTCAAATGCTGCAGAAATGCCACCGGTCAATGTAAAGGGGTCTATAATCGCCGCGATATGGTGTCAACACGATATGAACCAAACACAACTTGATGTTTTATTTCACGCACGGTTTCAACTAATATTAACATATTACCTAATAGTTCATAAATTATAAGTTTTTGAAAGAAAATATTCCTTAGTATTTTTTGAATAAAATTTGTTAATTTAATAAACTAAATTATATATTTCTTAAAATAATTACAAAAATTGCGTAAAACATAAAGCTCATATATTATCAAGTCGTAGGTTGAATGCGCAAAATTATGCCACAATGAGTGATCTGTCCAACTTTTATCTCATTCTAGCTATCGCTCCCTCTCACTCTGATCGGTTGACTAGTCGCTTTAGTAAGCGACTGGTCAAGCGATTAGAACGAGATTGAACTATAGTTAGAATGAAAGGTTAGCTGTCAAACCGGTTGTGTTGATCGATCTAGGAGCATTTTTAACCGACTTCAAAAAAAGGAGGTTCTCAGTTTATGTGTGTGTATATATATGTTTGTTCACGATTATCTCGCGTTTGGCTGAACCAATTTTGATGCGGTCCTTATATACAGCTGTATTTTTTATCTATCGCGTTCGTGAAAACAAAATATACGTTTAAATAATGTTACTTTACTGTAATAAAATTTACCACGCCGCAGCATTGCGTAGTTCCATATTTTTCGAAAAAAAGGAGAATTTTCTGAGCTACGCTTTTAAAGGATTCACATTCAATGATTCGTAACTCATATTTGCCATAATTAATATCAGGTATTACAAAATTTTCACAACCTTGTTCAAATTCAAAATAATTTTGTGAATTCCATTGAATTACTATGGAATTTAACGGTTCGGAGACCTCCGTCTACACTAACGCCTCTAGCGGAAATTCGTACGCGATAGTCATCATTCATATTCAGAGGCGATTGTATATGGTTGCGGAAATTTGTCTATTGTAAGATTGTAACTGATTTTTTTATGGAGGCCATAGACAAATTTCCGCAACCATAGACAATTGTCTATGAATTGATGAATTCAGATCAATTGTGTCGAGCGACAAATGCCACCTTCTTATCGAAATCGGTTTTGTAGTTTAGAATAACAGTGTTATAGACAATATACGAATAATTACAACATACATACAAATGCCCTTGTACCCCACGTGCCTGATATAAAATACTGTATTCTTAATCGGGAAAATTTGTATTACATGGCAACACTCGTCTGGACACATCCATTCAAACCAGCCGCCATCTTGCGTCACAGTTTGTTGTACAGCCATGCTCCGTCCTTTAATTTTTTTCGTCCAAGGTCGCGCGTCAAACGCCATTCAATGAATGTCAGTCAGCCCGGAACGATCTGAGGTAAAAATGCCGAATTATCTGAATTATCTAGTTTACATAAGGATAACGTTTCTTTTCATCTGTAAGTATAATTACGTCTAAATATCATCAAATAGTGCACGAAATTAGCATAAAACTAAAAAATATTGTCAATCAAAAAGTGTTGCCACTTAATG
The DNA here is from genome assembly GCA_947086415.1 of Pammene aurita. Lineage (NCBI taxonomy): Eukaryota > Metazoa > Arthropoda > Insecta > Lepidoptera > Tortricidae > Pammene > Pammene aurita. The sequence continues at coordinate 14,282,469 of OX352302.1, forward strand.
GTACTACATCTGCTTTAGGGTAATTTATATACTTGACTTTTCATACTACATTGTACCATCGGGTTCATAATTGCATACCCAATTTATCAATGAATTCATTCATAAATTGGGTATGCAATTATGAACACGATTACATCGAGGGAGGTAAGTGAAATATTGCAAACAAGAGTAATCGACTCCAGTGCGGCAGAAATACGTCCGCCATTATGTCATTCATTGTCATTGTTATGACAGGTTGGCAATACACTTAAAAGATACTCCGTGGGTTAGGCAGAGACCCATTCGGCATACAGCCATAATTGTAAAGCATTGCTCTGTTAAAAAAGCAGTGTGTCTCTGGGTGTGTGTTGTTATTAAATTGTTTCTAAACATATTTTAATCTACTTTTAAATTATTCAAATTATATATTCTTTTTAATCATTAACAAAAATGAAAAGATTAACGTCAGTACTTCAAAGGTGAAACTCATTCACACGCATAGCTTTTTAAATTATATATGTCGTCGAGGACCGCCGAGGGCAGGGCTGTAAGGTGGTTTGGAACTCAAAAAACTGACACTATCAGGATAAACTAGCCTATAGCACATTACGCACGGACGCACGGTAATGAAATAAAACATAAACACTGGTTTAACAACTGTATTGAAATAAAATCTTTTTAGAACCGTATTATGGGAAGGGCAATAAACTACTACTGGTTCGGAAAGGAGCCCCAACTGAGAAGAACCAGCGTAAGAAACTCAGCGTATGTGTGCTTGTAGTACGGCACAATAGCTGAAATTTGTCTATGGTCTCAAAAATACAGCTACCATAAACAAATTTCTGTTTTAATAGACACATTTCAGCTAGTGTGCTGAATTCCGCACTGAATTCCGCTCTAATGTGTGGCGCCCCTTAAGTGAAATATACTTGTAGATGCTTGAAATAACGATATTACTGTTTAGAAATTAATTCGTTCCTTTATTTTCACCATACATTTTATGTAGCATTTTAATTTTGTATGGATTATACTTTATTTATTATAAGGTACGTTATACACACTTATCCCCTTAAATAGGCACTTTTGATTTCTGACTCTGGTATCACTGTACCTAACAGATAAGTTTTAGTGATGGGACAGCACAAAAATAAATGTCGATATTAACATTAGCAGTATGTTATACTTTTTATTTATAATAGAAAATGAAGAAGAGATAATAGAAATAGAAACACAAATTGGAAACAGGAGTGCGATTTTTGAATCTCACCAAGTGACTAATTCTCACCGATGTGAGTGATTTCCGAAAGTAAATCACTCACATCGGTGAGAATTAGTCACTTGGTGAGATTCAAAAATAGCTCTCCAGATGCCCATTACAATCAAAATATCAACTGCGAAGGACTCTGGAACATCACGATGTCGCTAGTGACTGATTCATCATTGTTCATTACAGTGAAAAATTCACTGAGGTGGATAGAGGAACGTCTAGTGTAATTGGAAGTTATTGGAACGGTAATCTAAACACGTGGGTTCGAATCCCGTGATGTTCCAGAGTTCTTTGCAGTTCAATGTTTCATTGTAATAGTTATTTGTTTCCAATTTGTAGTATTTTCCTCTAAATTTAAAAGCAAATTCACATCCAAATATTAAATTGATAATATAAAAGTTATTCTGAATCAGCTTGCAAGATTTGTCCTGAACAAATAGACAAACTAACTTACGTAGAATACTAACATTGTAAGTAATATGCTGGTAGAAAAACTTGATATTTAATCACAACTTAACATTATAATTTTATCAATAGCTAAACCTTATACTTGGTAAAGAAACAAAAATATATAACTAACCTACGATCAATGTTTCTCTGCGTCCGTAGGAAACACCTTAGACAACCACGTAATCCCTAGGTGGTGCTAAAAGTGTTACAAACTTGGCAGCTCTACTGTCCTACCTGGACCTCGCAGCACTTACTGGATTTTCTTCATCGTCTGCTTTCCCACTATAGTTCAGTTAAATTGTACTCTAAAGGGCCCCTAGTGAGAAAGTATTGGGGTAGTTCTGATTTATTTCATTCCTTATGTATTTTGGGGTGCTGAATCCGAATCTGAGGTTTGCGGACAAAATTTCGTGACGCAACATAAAAAAAATCGCAAAAAGGGCGAAAAAAATCAGCTTTTTTCTGGTTTTTTGCTTAAAACTAGAAAACTATTAACTTTTAGTAAATGACCTGTTAACAGAAATTAAAGTACTTAAAATTCTCTACATACATCATTATTTAGTTTTTTATTTCAGATTAACCGTTCGGTCTCAAGTGCGAGTTGAAAATTGGCAATTTTCAGCGGTCACTGTTTTGTTAGGTACTGCAAATTTCTTATTATCAGTGAAAAGGTTATTATAGCTTCTTTAAGATATCAAAATCGCAGTGGGGGTGGAAAAAAACTAGTAGTTCTCTCGTGCCACTGCCAACCACTCTGGACCCTGCACCAAACTAAATACTCCGGTACATTTCATGTAAATGTAAAAAGGGCTGCCAACGCAATAGGCATGATTTCATGTATGGTATCAGTCGATTCGTTTTGTTGTGAGGATCAAAAGCAAATGGGGACAATTGCGTTAAAGCAACACAAAAGTCAGAAATGAGATTCAAAATCTGACACTCGCGTTTCCTCGTCCCCCGCGCCGAAATTGGCAGACTTTTTCTGATAGAAATTAGTGCGCGTCTCGCATCCGGTTGGTTTAATTATCAAAGGGTTATAACACGTTGTATAATAGATAAATACTTATACATACTTAAATACATAGAAAGCATCCATAACTCAGGAACGTGATAAACACACAAATAAATACCTTATTCAGGATTCGAATCCGGGCCCTGCTTCATACCCAAGTAACACAGGAAGCATTATAACATATGAATAGTTAACTTATTTCGAACTTAAGGACCGTATAAACTCTTATATACTTTCACCGAGCAACTTGTCGCATTATATGATGCTTTGAGCTGTATAACGGTTGTATAATGGCATATCTAAATGCTTTTGTAAAGCCTTTAGCTTTAGTGCAGCAAACCACAACGCAACTGTCCAGCTTTCGACTGTTTAAAAGCACTTAAGTGCTTTAGGTTCTACAATAGCATTATATAATGCTTTAAGCTGTATAACGGTTGTATAATGGCATGTATAAATGCTTTTTTAAAGCCTTTAGTTTTAGTGCAGCGAACCAAAATGCAACTGTACAGCTGAATGCTGTACAGTTGCGTTTTGGTTTGCTACACTAATGCTTCGGTGTGGTTTAGTGCCTTAGGTTCTACAATAGCATAAATAAATGCTTAATGCTGTTTATGAGCATGAATATTACCCATTATAATGCCACGTAAATCCGGTATACAGCTTTCAGCTGTTTATAGTGCTTTAGGTTCTACAATAGCATTTTATGATGCTTTACGCTGTATAACGGTTGTATAATGGCTTATGTAAATGCTTTTCTTTAGCCATTAGTTTTAGTGTAGCGAACAACATGCAACTGTACAGCTGAATGCTGTACAGTTGCGTTTTGGTTTGCTACACTAATGCTTCGGTTTGGTTTAGTGCCTTAGGTTCTACAATAGCATAAATAAATGCTTAATGCTGTTTAAGAGCATGAATATTAGCCATTATAATGCCACGTAAATTCGCTATACAGCTTTCAGCTATTTTTAATGCCTTAGGGTGTACAATATCATTTATAAGTAGGTAATACGTTCCTAATGCAGTATAATAGCAATAATATAAACCATTATAAAGCCAAGAATTCACTATAAGGGGCTGTCCATAAATTACGTGATTTCAAATGGGGGGGGGGGTCTGGACATCGGATCATGGTAGCATGACGTAGGAGGGGGGGGGGGCGGTCATTCCGAAGATCACATCATCAATGTGTAAAAAAAGGAATGAAAGTCGTGTTTCTATAAACTTTTAATGCTATAAAATATTATCTACTAAATAGTTTTTATTTTACAATTAAGCTTAAAACGCATTTTTTTTAATGAGGTCACTTTATTTGGCAGCCCTAAAATCATCCAACCCTCCCCGGGTTGGATGATTTTAGGGGGGGGGGGTAAAAATCATCAAAAATTTATGACGTAATTTATGAACAGCCCCTATACAGCTTTTAGCGGTTTTAGTGCCTTAGGTTCTACAATAGCATAAATAAATGCTTTATGTTGTTTAATAGCATAATTATTCACTTGTAATGCTGTATGCATAAATAAGGCATTTTTTGAGGCTCCTTATTCCCTAAAAGGTCGAAAAACTCTATTAATGAAAAAAGCCGCATAAAATGCTATTTACAAGATAGTTTGAAGTATTAGTAATAAAAAAAATATATTTTGAACCATGTTTATTATTATTAAGTACCCAAAAATACGATTCTTACAAAAAGTGTCCTGTGAAGTGTGATTTAAGTGTCATTTTTAAAAATTCATAGTAATTTGAAATTTACTGCTATAGTAATGTTTTTTTTTATCGTGATAGAAATATAGTTTAACTTTGCAATGGTAATATTTTTAGGGCAAAATATTCATAGACTTTTCGTGGAAAAAATAAAATGTAACCGTGTTTTCATCAAAAAACTGGCATATAATCAGAAGGTATTTTGTCGATTATCCAAGATGAATCTTCGATTTTTATTTCCATGGCCGTCTCATACATGATATACTCAATTGAATTTAATTCAAATTGAATAAGAATTTTTACCCTTTTTTGCGTAATCTGAAAATAAACGGTACACCTAACTGGAAAATCCGGAAAGGCCTTCCAAGACAACCATTTTTTTTCATATTTCACTCAGACGGCCATCGGAGCAAATATTACATTTTAACAAATGTAATATTTGCTCCGATGGCCGTCTAGATAAAGAAATGAACTATTATGTGCATCAATAGTTGATTTAAAAAAACTTAGTATTTTCGCCATAGCCTTCGAAGAAAATGAAGCATTTCGTGAAATTCGCGCGTTTTTCGGAATAAGGCCTCTTAAGGGTCACTGAGCTGCTATTGGACTAAGAGCTAGCCACGTCAGATATGACACAATAATGAGAGCAACAAAACCCGTCTGGTTAGATTGCTATACTATTCTTATTGCTAGATCCTGGAATCTGGCAGCTTTTAATGGGTGGAGGTCACAGTGACAGACTAGCAAAATGTTTTAATTGGAAAATAGTAATACCAAACTAGGTAAAAATTGCCGAAGTTGTCTCAGTTATAAAGGACAGGGCCTATATTTTAAGGGGCTCCCTGGCGCCAACGACCTTAGATCTGATTCCCTTAGTTTTCTAATGATTTATATAGCTTATCATATTATCAGTAACGGCTTTAAACAATATAGTATCCTATATTTAATTCAATATTCATTTTCTTCGAGATATTTGACATCAAAGTCGAACCGGTTTAGGCTAAAAAAGTGGTTTTATGGTCATAAATTTTGTTTTAGTTAGTTAAAAATTAAAATCTCTCTACAGTTTTTAGAGACATCAAAGAGGAACCCTAATATGTAGATTACGTATATGTAAGATTCTTTACACCATTCGAATATCGATAAAAGTGTTTTTAGACCATATTTTAAAAATATCATAAAAAAATAACGGCTCATTTATTTCAAGATCCGGCTCTACAGAATGGTGATAAAAGATTCAAAAACCGATAGTCGTTTGCCTTATAATTCTATCTATAGTGAATATGTTCAAAACTGGTAAAAATCGATAAAAAAAAAACGTTAGACCCAAAAATATTGTGTATTATTACATTACCATACATCGGGGTTTTCGGTGCGGGAATGTTTGACATTAGCCAAAGAGTAGGCATTAACTTAAAAAACAGAATGTACTCTAGCACGTTTCTACCTAATGAATAATTGATCGAAAAAATCATAGGTATATACAATTTATATGTAATAGCTGACTATTATGTATATATATTGTAGGTACACCTATGATTTTTTCAAGTATTTTTTTATTAATTCATGTAATGACTGATCATTGTCAACCTCTTCAGTTAATCAAATAGTTCATAAATATCGGACGTCAAGATTAATATTTGACACTTATTATACCGTGTCTTTGTCTTAGGTAGATCTAGTTAATAAATTTCGGATATGCAATTGCATTTTTAAAATACTAAGTATATAATACAAACATGCCTCTAAGAAAAAAAGCTCGTATCATAGTGTGTATGCTATTCACAGAGAGGTAGTTATTCATTAGGCATAATATGATATTTTCTCAGACTAACTCTCAACCTATCTGTTTATCTCTACTCTTTCTCAAATCGTTCCCGCACCGAAAACCCCGATGTATGATTATTACGGAAACAAAAACAGTAGGCGACAAACTATGAACTATATTTTATTATACATCGTTTGGCACTACTTTCTCCCAACATAAACTTTTGTATAATTTCTCTTAATATTGTATAGTATTTGTATAGTTTCTCATAATATTGCATCATACCCAGATCTCTAGGATTTATTTTCTTGAAATGGTTTGCATTCTTTGACCTCCACCACTTTAAAGCTGCCAGATGTCCAGATCTAGAAATAAGCATAGTATACCAAACTGACTAGAGGGGTTTGGTTGCTCTCATTATTGTGTCATATCCGACGTGGCTAGCTCTCCGTCTATATAGACCAACGCCATTTTGTAAATAATTTATAACCTAAAAATAAAATCATGCGGACCTATTTATACAAGGAAAATACCTATATAATAATGAAATTACTTAATTTAAGACTGCTCAACCAACACTATTATGTTAATAATGCAAAACTCGTTCTATACGAGGATTACACAATGGTTTTGTTTATTTGACGCATATCTTTTTATAATATTTTATAGCAAAACCACAATAAATCAAAGGAGCGTGAAAATTTTCAATGAAACTTATATACACATTTACAGTAAACTACATTGCGCAGTAATATTTGAAGGATATAATAACGTAAAAGAGTCAAAAACTTTTATAAATTTTGTTAGGATGCAAACAAATGTGACGTGTCACTCATTCAGTTTTTTGTACCGTCTTCGTCCATTTTATATTGCGAGACAAAATAGTTAAATCACAACGTTCATTGTATTATAACATTTGTTCCGTCGGTGTTAGAGACGTTTTTGCATTGACGTAAGGTTTATTTTACTACACTCTTATGCTAGTATAATGCTTTTGTATTGCGATTGGCACTTTACATGACAACGATAATGCTAATAGCGTAGACATATTGCGCCTGTAATGCTATTAAATGACCTGTATAGGATCTCAAGCTGGGTAATTCGTGCCCATTTAAGACCTATATCAGCACTATAAACGTTTATAATGCTACTATAAAACGAACTGAAAATGCTAAAACCATACAGATATGCTGTAAGACGGCCGTTATACTGCTTTGATGTGTTACTTGGGTAGGCAGTGTCACTACCGACTAGGCTAGGAAGCCGTTAAAGCAGTAAATTGATTAAATCATACTAATGAATATGGACCCGGAGTATGTCCTAAAACTACGGCCAAGACCACCGGGGGATGGGCAGCAGCATCCTCGGAGTGCGGTGGAGATACTGCGATCGCCAACCCGCATGCCAAGCGTGGCGATTACGGCATTCACCCCCCATGGAAAGATCACAAAAACCACGGCCCCGAGTGTCCGGCGACCCCCGGTGCCCTGGTTATGGTAGCGGCCAGGGTACTAGCGGGGTCAGGGGTGCTAAGAATCTCCGGCAAAGATCCGGCTACCACCACCAACGACTTATGGCCCTGGCAACTTATAACACGCGTACACTGCGGACCGACGAAAAGATAGTGGAACTAGAGGAAGGATTGAGCAAGTGGCGTTGGGATATCATAGGGTTATCTGAAGTCCGAAGAGAGGGGGAGGAAACGATAATCCTAAAGTCCGGCAACTTGCTTTATTTCCGGGAGGGCGACCAACAGTCCCAGGGAGGTGTCGGGTTCATCGTCCATAAGTCCCTCGTGAACAACGTGGTGAAGATCGAGAGTGTGTCGACTAGGGTGGCGTATCTTATACTCAGAGTATCCAAGAGGTACTCGTTGAAGGTCATACAGGTGTATAAATAAATAATAATAAATAATAATAAATAATCCGATGACGAGGTGGAGGCTATGTATGAGGATATATCGAAGGCCATGCATAGCTCCAAAACCTACTTCACCGTTGTTATGGGGGACTTCAACGCGAAACTGGGCAAGAGAGATGGTGAAGAGCCGAGAGTGGGGCAATTTGGATTTGGAAGTCGGAACCACCGGGGCCAACTACTGGCTGGCTTCTTGGAGAAGGAGGGACTCTACATGATGAACTCCTTCTTCAAGAAACGTGAGCACAGGAAGTGGACCTGGACGAGTCCCGACGGTGCAACTAAAAACGAGATTGACTTCATCATGTCGACGAAGAAGCATATATTCAATGATGTCTCTGTGATCAATAAGGTTAAAACCGGAAGTGATCACCGTCTGGTGAGAGGCACATTGAATATATGTGCTAAGCTAGAGCGCTCTCGACTCATGAAGTCTACGCTCCGTCCAGCAGCACTTCAAATCCAAAACCCTGAGAGCTTCCAGCTGGAACTCCAAAACCGTTTCAATTGTCTAGGCGGCGATGTGGACGAATTCAACGACGGGTTTGTGGAAGCTGTCCATAAGACTGGGTCTAAGTTTTTTAAGGCCCAGCGGAGCAACAGAACCAAAAGGCTCTCTCACTCCACTCAGAAACTCATCGAGGAAAGGAGAGAAATGTTTCTGCAATCCTCAGCAGATGCGTCATTATACCGGCAGCTCAATAAACGGATCTCTAAGTCCCTTACCCGTGATTTGCGCCAATTCAATACAAATCGTATTGAAGAGGCCATTGAGCAGAATAAGAGCTCTAAAGTTTTCGCAAGAGAGATCTGTCTATTGGGCAGAGCCATCTCGCCAAATTAAAAACTGAGGATGGTAGAATCGTTTCATCCAGACCCGAGCTTCTGGGGCAGATAGAGGACTTTTATGGACAGCTATACACATCAACTAGTAGACCTGAAGTTGATCTGGCGGAAGACCCTAGAGCTAGACTGAGCCGACATTATACCGAAGACATCCCGGACATCAGCCTGTACGAGATTAGAATGGCTCTTAAACAGCTCAAAAACAATAAGGCACCTGGTGAAGACGGAATTACAGCCGAACTTCTGAAGGCGGGTGGTAAACCGGTCCTTATGGCCCTACAGAAGTTGTTCGACTCCGTTTTACTAGAAGGGAGAACGCCTAAGGCATGGAACAGAGGTGTGGTGGTATTGTTCTTTAAAAAGGGTGATAACGCGTTACTGAAGAACTACCGACCCATTTCACTTCTGAGCCATGTCTATAAGCTGTTTTCAAGAGTCATTACGAACCGTCTCGCACGCAGGCTAGATGACTTCCAGCCTCCCGAACAAGCCGGTTTCCGAAGAGGCTTTAGTACCGTAGACCACATCCATACGCTCCGTCAGGTTATACAGAAGACTGAGGAGTATAACCTGCTTAGCGTTCGTGGACTACGAGAAAGCATTCGACTCGATCGAAACCTGGGCTGTACTACAATCTCTCCAGAGGTGCCAAGTGGACTATCGCTATGTCGAAGTGCTGAAGTGTTTGTACGAGAACGCCACTATGTCAGTCCGACTCCAGGACCAGAACTCGAAGCCTATTCCGTTGCAGCGGGGAGTCAGGCAAGGAGATGTTATTTCTCCTAAACTGTTTACCGCTGCACTGGAGGATGTTTTCAAGACTCTGGACTGGAGAAGGCTAGGCGTCAACATAAACGGCGAGTACATCACTCACCTTCGGTTTGCTGACGATATAGTAGTCTTGGCTGAGACCATGGAAGATTTGAGTACGATGCTCGATGACCTCAGTAAAGCCTCCGAGCGAGTTGGTCTAAAGATGAACATGGATAAGACGAAGATCATGTCAAATACCCATGTAGCACCAACTCCCGTTACAATCGGAGACTTTACACTCGAAGTTGTGGACGATTATATATACTTAGGACAGACTGTCCAGTTAGGTAGATCCAACTTCGAGAAAGAGGTCAATCAACGAATCCGACTCGATTGGGCAGCGTTCGGGAAGCTACGGCACGTCTTTTTGTCCAATATTCCGCAGTGTCTCAAGACGAAAGTCTTTGACCAGTGTGTGTTGCCAGTGATGACATATGGAACTGAAACGTGGTCGCTTACAATGGGCCTCATAAGAAGGCTCAAAGTCACCCAAAGGGCAATGGAGTGGGCTATGGTTGGAGTCTCTCTGCGGGATCGCAAAAGAAATGATGCCATCCGCAGCAGAACCAAAGTAACCGATATAGCCCTCCGAATCGCTAAACTAAAGTGGCAGTGGGCGGGGCACATTGCTCGTAGAACCGATGACCGTTGGGGTGGAAAGGTTCTCGAGTGGCGACCACGAACCGGAAGGCGCAGCGTGGGTAGACCCCCCGCAAGGTGGACTGATGACCTGGTGAAGGTCGCGGGAGTCCGCTGGATGCGGGTGGCGCAGGACCGGTCATTGTGGCACTCTTTGGGGGAGGCCTATGTTCAGCAGTGGACGTCTTTCGGCTGATATGATGAATGAATATAGATGGCCGTTATTCGTTTACTGATATATTCAGAGCAATGACGCGTAGTTGCAGTTTTCGCGAGGCAACCGGGTGGCTTGCGGTATTTGAGCTCCCTACGTGTTGTGGGACTGTGCAACCCGAACTAACCCCACTTTGATTTTTAATTTCCAGTGTATTCGTGTGATGAAGACCGAGCATGCAAATTGCCATTCACCGTGGCCTGGTCAGTCGATCAATCCGTCAGTGTTGGAAACCGGGAAAATAAGAGGGGGGGGGGGGAACAAGGTACAAGTTGGATCAGTTCGGGTTGCACAAGGCGGTTCCACAACACTTCGGGAGCTCAAATACCGCAAGCCATCTGGTTGCCTCTCGGACACCATAACTACGCGCCATGGCTTTAACTAATATCTTTGTTTAAAATGTTACATAATCATGTTTCCATCTGTGCCCGCTGGGAACCGATGGAAATATTTCCCTCCATATGTATATAGGAAGGGGTAGAAAAAACTTTCCATCTCCTCGCACTTGACTCCTAGGGTTTTTTTTCTTCAATAATAAAGGTAACGAACGAATAACCACAAAAATAATTGACATTAGGATGTCTAGTTGACACACGTTTGTTATCTTCTTCTTCTTCATGTGCCATCTCCGTCCAGGAGGTCGGTGACCATATGTCTATATGTCTCTCTGTCTTCAGTCATGCGAATTAGTCTATCTATGCTCTCCACCTCTAACCAGTCTCTTATATTTGTAGTCCATGAAGTGCGCCTTCTACCGCGGCCTCGCTTCCCTTCAATTTTTCCTTCAATTATTAATTTTAATAGATTGTATTTATTGTTTCTGTATATATGACCAATATATGCTGTTTTTCTTTTCTTAATTGTTGATACTACTTCTAGGTCCTTTTTCATTATTTTCAAAACTCTGATATTAGTTATTTTATCCGTCCATTTAATTTTGAGCATCCTTCGATAAATCCACATTTCAAAAGCCCTTAGTTTTAAGACCAAATTCTTTTTCAGGGTCCAGCTTTCAGAACCGTATATTAGAATTGGGAGGATGTAACACTTAACCATTCGCCACCTCAGTTTGAGGTTTATTTTTCTGTTAGTTAGAAGTTTCCTCATTTTCTGAAAGGTGTTTCTGGCTATCTCAATTCTTGTCCGAATTTCCTTTTTTGACTCCTGTCTTCATTTAACCAACAACCCAGGTACTTATAACTTTTTACTCTGTCTATAACTTTGTTATCTAAGGATAGTGGTCTTATTGTTTCTGAAACTTGGGTTTTACTAACAATCATGTGTTTTGTTTTATTCGTGTTTATCTTAAGACGATTGTCGCCAGAGTGTCCTTGAGCGTTTGGGCGCTGTGTACCCGCGCTACCCGTTTACACCTCTCATTGCGATCGTACGTAAATCCGCCACACTGCACCGGAACGATGTTCAAAGAATATGACTTTACAGAGGCGCGCGGGCAGCTTTATAATATATAATATTTTTTCATTTGAATACTGTGATTAAGTACTGCAATGGTGATATTTTTAGGAATGCTACTTACGTATTAAATAGGATAAATAATAACGAACTCAATTAGTAGATTTTTATGTAATAAAATAAAACCTACATTTTGAATTTGAAGTACAGTCAGCGGCAAAATATTGGTAAAATATTCTGCATATCAGAAAAAAAACTGACTAGCGCAGAAAAAAAACTGAATGCACATCAAAGCGATGTTTTTTGTGAATTTAGTTTTTGAATTTTAGCAACCGTAAAAATCACTTATATAATTACGAAAAATTTACAAAACTAATGTTGTTACGAATACTAAAAATTCACATGTAAGGAGCGGCATTTGTCCACGAAATCGTCATACAATTGTCACGAGAGCTGTAAAACCATTAAATTTTGATCTTTAAAATATAACACAGATCAAAAACTTCTTCGGGTTCCGTAGCCATAATGGCAAAAAGGAACCCTTAAAGAAATAGAAATAGAATAGAAATAGAAAAACATTTATTCGCGACAACAACAACATGCATACAAACATATTTAATCTAAGGACTAATTATATGGTTGCCACGAAATGTTTCTTAAAAGTTTCTTGAAACATGTCCGTCTGTCCGTCCGTCCATCCGTATATCACAACCATTTTATTATAAAACATATATTGATGAAATTTTATCCATAGGTGTGTTTCTTGTGCCGCTACTTAGTTTTTAACTAAATTGCTGAAAAAAAACTTTAAGGGGAGGCACTCCATACATACATATGCCGAACTCATAGCCTAATTATACAGGTCAGTTAAATTTGTGACACCTCGTGACGTCAGTGACCACACTGACGTCATCAGGGAACGATGCGGCTCTCAAACTTTTAAAATAGGGAAAATTATTTAATAGAAAATTATCTCTATTGTTAGTAATTATACTAGACATTATAATAAGAATGCAAATTAAATGCCGTGCCATTAAAAAACAAATCATTGGGTATATCTAAACGACACCATACTGTGTGCAAGTGTGCATCTCTGTCAAAAAAATTCCATTCCACATCCCTGGAATACGGATGACATCCGTATTCCAGGGATGTGAGCCTTTTAATATCCGCATCCGCGGATGTCAAAAAATCAGTATCCGTAATATCCCTGATACAGAGCTCCTTCTTTGACGTTACGAATCATGTTGTCCCTTCTTAACGCATGACAAGTTCTCTTTCTCACTTAGGGAAACGTATCGGATACTAAATGTCAAACTCAATTTTTTTGACAGAGATGCACACTTGCACACAGTATGGTGTCGTTTAGATATACCCAATGATTTGTTTTTTAATGGCACGGCATTTAATTTGCATTCTTATTATAATGTCTAGTATAATTACTAACAATAGAGATAATTTTCTATTAAATAATTTTCCCTATTTTAAAAGTTTGAGAACCGCATCGTTCCCTAATGACGTCAGTGTGGTCACTGACGTCACGAGGTGTCACAAATTTAACTGACCTGTATAATTAGGCTATGAGTTCGGCATATGTATGTATGGAGTGCCTCCCCTTAAAGTTTTTTTTCAGCAACTTAGCTAAAAACTAAGTAGCGGCACAAGAAACACACCTATGGATAAAATTTCATCAATATATGTTTTATAATAAAATGGTTGTGATATACGGATGGACGGACGGACAGACGGACATGTTTCAAGAAACTTTTAAGAAACATTTCGTGGCAACCATATAATTAGTCCTTAGATTAAATATGTTTGTATGCATGTTGTTGTTGTCGCGAATAAATGTTTTTCTATTTCTATTCTATTTCTATTTCTTTAAGGGTTCCTTTTTGCCATTATGGCTACGGAACCCGAAGAAGTTTTTGATCTGTGTTATATTTTAAAGATCAAAATTTAATGGTTTTACAGCTCTCGTGACAATTGTATGACGATTTCGTGGACAAATGCCGCTCCTTACATGTGAATTTTTAGTATTCGTAACAACATTAGTTTTGTAAATTTTTCGTAATTATATAAGTGATTTTTACGGTTGCTAAAATTCAAAAACTAAATTCACAAAAAACATCGCTTTGATGTGCATTCAGTTTTTTTTCTGCGCTAGTCAATTTTTTTTCTGATATGCAGAATATTTTACCAATATTTTGCCGCTGACTGTACTTCAAATTCAAAATGTAGGTTTTATTTTATTACATAAAAATCTACTAATTGAGTTCGTTATTATTTATCCTATTTAATAGGTAAGTAGCATTCCTAAAAATATCACCATTGCAGTACTTAATCACAGTATTCAAATGAAAAAATATCCGCAAAAGGATTATATATTATAAAGCTGCCCGCGCGCCTCTGTAAAGTCATATTCTTTGAACATCGTTCCGGTGCAGTGTGGCGGATTTACGTACGATCGCAATGAGAGGTGTAAACGGGTAGCGCGGGTACACAGCGCCCAAACGCTCAAGGACACTCTGGCGACAATCGTCTTAAGATAAACACGAATAAAACAAAACACATGATTGTTAGTAAAACCCAAGTTTCAGAAACAATAAGACCACTATCCTTAGATAACAAAGTTATAGACAGAGTAAAAAGTTATAAGTACCTGGGTTGTTGGTTAAATGAAGACAGGAGTCAAAAACCGGCCAAGAGCGTGTCGGGCCACGCTCACTGTAGGGTTCCGTAGTTTTCCGTCCGTCACAGTAAGTGTCCCCACTTAAGAGTTAATAACACCGCCATGTAGGATATGATATGAGAGTTCCACGTACAGCGACATCTATCGGCAAATAAAGTAAACTATTGCGCGCGAGCATAAAGTATGGAAGATGATTTTTATGGGATAATTCTTTATTGCGTGAACCGATTTTCACCGTTTTTACTTTATTTGAAAGCAGGTCATTTCATTGTAATTTTGTAGAAATTACAGGTACAATAAACACCTGCTTATACGGTTAAATTACAAACTTAGTTCAGAAATTATTTTGTATTTCTTTTTCAAAAACTATTCATCCTATCAAGTTCAAAATAATTTTCCTAGAAAGTTTTTATAAAGTTCTACTTTTGAGATTTTTTTCATATTTTTAAAACTTATGGTTCAAAAGTTAGAGGGGGGGGGGACGCATATTTTTTTACTTCTGGAGCGATTATTTCCGAAAATATTTACATTATCGAAAAATGATTTTAGGAAACACCTATTCATTTTTAAATACCTATCCAATAATATATCACACGTTAGGGTTGAAATGAAAAAAAAAATCACTCCCCACTTTACGTATAGGGGAGGTACCCTAATAAAAAAAAAAATCCACTTTTTATTTTACCACTTTGTCGCCGTGATTGATATACATATTAGTACCAAATTTCAGCTTTCTAGTGCTAACGGTCACTGAGATTATCCGCGGACGGACGGACGGACGGACGGGCAGACATGGCGAAACTATAAGGGTTCCTAGTTGACTACGGAACCCTAAAAAGGAAATTCGGACAAGAATTGAGATAGCCAGAAACACCTTTCAGAAAATGAGGAAACTTCTAACTAACAGAAAAATAAACCTTAAACTGAGGTGGCGAATGGTTAAGTGTTACATCCTCCCAATTCTAATGTACGGTTCTGAAAGCTGGACCCTGAAAAAGAATTTGGTCTTAAAACTAAGGGCTTTTGAAATGTGGATTTATCGAAGGATGCTCAAAATTAAATGGACGGATAAAATAACTAATATCAGAGTTTTGGAAATAATGAAAAAGGACCTAGAAGTAGTATTAACAATTAAGAAAAGAAAAACAGCATATATTGGTCATATATACAGAAACAATAAATACAATCTATTAAAATTAATAATTGAAGGAAAAATTGAAGGGAAGCGAGGCCGCGGTAGAAGGCGCACTTCATGGACTACAAATATAAGAGACTGGTTAGAGGTGGAGAGCATAGATAGACTAATTCGCATGACTGAAGATAGAGAGACATATAGACATATGGTCACCGACCTCCTGGACGGAGATGGCACATGAAGAAGAAGAAGATAACAAACGTGTGTCAACTAGACATCCTAATGTCAATTATTTTTGTGGTTATTCGTTCGTTACCTTGATTATTGAAGAAAAAAAACCCTAGGAGTCAACCATACGCGTTCAACTTGACAGTCTTAATAGGTAGTCATTAATTTCATTATTTACTCAATTTTATACTTATCAGCTATTAAAAATTCAGACATGTCGTTTATATAGTTTAAAGCCCATTTTATTTTATTTTCATAATCGTATCATAAAACCCTGCTAATTGAGTTAATTACCGTCTTGGCAGCTAACTCCTTTAATAACTGATTAGTTAAGTTTTAGAATTAAGTTATGGTTTGGGACTGAAAACCAGCGATCTCGCAGAGTCTCCATCCATTTCACTACACAATGTTTGTAATTTCTTGTATTAGTTACTGTAATTTATGTCGTTTGTGTAAGTGAATAAATACCTTTTTATTTATTTATTTTATTTAAAAAAATATTACAGCTGATATTTTTCAATGGTTACTTGGTTGAATTAGATAATCTGTGAGTTTCTTTGTATACAAAAACATTTTAATCAATAAAAATTAAAAAAATTAAAAAACATTTTAAGTGATAATTCCACAGCAGACAGTGATAAGATAATGTTTTCCAGAAGTGTTTGTTTACATTGATAAGACAATAAGGATGAATTCGGTATAGGTGTATGTACTGCAGACATAAACCACAGCATTTGAGGGCATTTGTTTGCGAACATGATATCTGGCTACTGTTTCGGTAATTGGTATTGGGCAGCAGAGCCTAGGCAGACTCTCGTCTAGACATTGCGAGATCACGTTTCAGCGTCGAGCATGCTAAGTGCACGTCTAGCCGATACAACACGGAGCTAGGTAACGGTACTCAGTGAAAATGGTCGAAAATTTTAACAATTGTTAACATGCTGCAAATTTGTAGTTACTGATATCCATGGAATTTTATCATTGCATCGTATCTTATGATCGCTACAATAATCAGCGGCGGCTAGGTATTCAGGGCCCCGATTTGACATGGCATAACTCATAACTGACAGTCGCTTGCGAGACAACTATGATATCACACTTTTGTGACAGTTGAAATCGGGGTGGAATCACTCAAGAGTGATATCTAAAATGGTGGCCATAGCCATAGACAAAACGCTCTAGCGAGACCTACTGACAGATTGACAGTTAGGTGTGGACACGGGTGGACAGGATGGATATCACTCTATCCACAAGCGATACAAGTGTCGTGACATCCACGTTTCACAGTTTGGCATGTCGAACCGCGGCCCTGGTGTCGCGAGTTTTCCCGGAGTAGGCATTGTTTTTTTATCCTTTATTTCTATCGTTGTGGTACCGTTAGCAGACATCTCTGCTTAATACATTTTTTTTCGGATGTTCTTGAGCCTTCCGGAAAGTCAATAAGTTAAGGAAGATTTGGGTTCCTTAGAGTCAGTTAGTACGAGTAGAATAAATTTTAAAGAAACCAACTGCTAGGTAAGTAAATATAATAAATATTGTGGGACAATCTTACACAAATCGACCTAGTCCCACAGTAAGCTAAATTAAGGCTTGTGTTGTGGGTACTAGACGATGATCTATATAATAGATAGATATCGATAAATATAAAAACTTAAGTACATAGAAGACATCGATAACTCAGGAACAAATACATAGGCCAGACAATAGAGGGTTTGACCTCGCATTAACTCCTCAGTCCAAAAAAACTTTACAGCATGATAAAGTGTCAGGAGTAGATGGTATATAATTATTTTTCCAAAAAAAAACAATTGTCCTAGTTGGGTTTTTTACCTAAACTCTTATATCGTCTATATTTACGTTTGGAAAAATGCTCAGTCTAATTTTATTTCACCAGAAATATTGACTTGAAGTATGTAATCAATATTTAAAATTTCAAAAAAAAAATCCATAACAGACTATATTTTTTTTATAAAATATATTATTTTTGTGTAACTCACATCGAAAATTAGCTCCGTCAGTTTTCTTTACTGAAGTGACATTAAATGTACGTTTTCTACTTAAGACAAACAATTTCCAAAAATTTCATTTTCAAACTTTTTCAGTAAAAAAATTAGCTTATTACTCGCAGTAGAATATCGCTCCGTCAATATTTTTTTTAAATTATATTTCCTTTAAGACTTTTCTTTCGACTGTAAAAAAATCAAAAAAAATATCCTGCGTATTAAAAAGTTAAATCATGTGACAAATAAAGATTTCTATTATTTCACTCGTTAGTGGAATGCGCACGTGCGGGACGCAGGACGCGGGAGCGGGGATGCCTCGCGAGGGGCCATGCGCAGCGTGTGTAAGCACTTTGACTAAACAATGTTGCTCTAACTACTTTCGCTCAAAGCGTGTGACTTCCTATACTCCACTTTTTTAATGATCCTCTTTAATAAACTCAAACAAACAGTTTACATTTATGGTTTTCCACGTTACTAAATAATTATTACTTCCTGTTTTTCATATTTAAGAAATACTAAGGAAATATTTTTTTTCACGGGAAAAAAAATGGTGGTGGATTATACAATATTAATGTATGTCTATTGTCTATTTCACCTGTGATAACTGTAAAAAAAATTATCTGTGTGTAATATTTAATTGTTTCTATGTTATAAGTAAACTGAAATATGTCATATGATATAAATCATTTAAAACAACAAAAGAAACAAGAGAGATAGTGCTGCCTGCTGGCCTCGGACACCAGAGGACTTGGTCATTGTTTCTGAAGCTATGACATCTATTTCAGTTTACTTATAACAAAAAAACAATTAAATATTACACTTACACACAGAGAAAAACATACAGTTGTCACAGGTGAAATAGACAATAGAACAGACAATACCTTAATATTATATAATTACATTTACTAAATGTTAAACTAAAGTACATCTTATTTAAGAGTCGTTTATAAATACAACTTATGTTAAATAAATATGTTTAAATTCGGGGAAATCAAGAGTCTACATAAGTCATCTGGCAAATGCGCTGTTTCGCATATACCTTGATATATCCATTATGAAGAAATCTATAATTATTTTACATGGTTTTTAAAGTGGGGTATTCCACTCATACAATAGTATGTTATTCAATCAAATACAAACACTGAAAACATTGAAAAAATAATCAACCCACCAGCATCAATCAATCAATTTCGTCAACTCAGTAACTGAACCCATAGCTTAATTGGCAAAGCGATCGAGCCCCGGTAAGGCGTATCGATGCGAGGTTCAAATCCTGCTGGGTTTATTATTTTTTCAATGTTTTCAGTGTTTGTATTTGATTGAATAACATAAGAAATCTATAGTTGTGGAGCGGGGTGGTGGGGGGCGAAGACAAAGAGTCGCGTGTAGCTGATAAAAATTTTTGTTTTAGAGATTTACATGTACTCTGTCGTCTCTCTAGTGCTTAGGCCAGTAATTTGTTATAAGGATATATTATTACTGGCCTAGTGGGTTAGTGTCACAACACTAAAATGCTGAAACTTGGTTGAGGCATATAGCATGCGTGCCTTTAGACCCTATCACGATTCTCAAATATTCCTCGGCAAGGCGCCGAGGGTCACTTAATCACTGCGCCATCTGTTGGTAGGCGGCTTGACTAGTGTCGAAGCGTAGTTGTATCGGTGCGTGCGGCTGCGCGGTGATGCGAATTGTGTGCATTATGATTATGACACTACAAGCGTGATCTGTCGGCGAGCAGTGGTTATGGTGTTCTATTTAGTAAGGTAATGATACTCTGGTGCTTCAATTAAATACTAAAATGGTTACTTAATAAAACGCCATCACAATATTTATTAAAATTATAATGATAGGAGTTAAATACAAATATCAAAATAGAAAATTCTATAATTGAAGTAACTTACTCCACTTTTTTCACTATGACGCAAGCATAGCTGAGTCGTAGTTGCGCATGCTAAACTGGACTCAATAGCAGAAGCACGACGACATATTACTGCATGTTCACTCGCTTTAGAAGGCTAGACAAATTTAAAATTTCAAGATTTGACGTATTGTATGTGGATTATTTTTTGGAAATTTTAGTTTTGGCTGTTTAATTGACTACTTAACATGAATAAAAAACAAAACTGGGCTGAGCAATTTTCCATGAAGTGTATTAAATATACTGTAATAACAATTTTTCTTTAAGGTTTTTTTTTTGGAAATTCGTGAATATTATCCTAAAATAAGATTAACATAACACCCACTGTTACAAACTTGACTGAGAAATTTTCCAAACAAAATGACAAGTGTAACCAATTATTTTTGAATAAAAGTGACAGTTTTATTTGGAATGTTTTTTTGAACTTTTGACAGTATCTGTCAGGAATCAAAATAATTAGTTTAGTGAAAAAAACATACCCTGAGGAAAATTCCAGTACAAACTATTAAGGTTTTTGTACATTTTGGTAAAAATACCAAAACTGACATACTTTTTTTTTTGGAAAAATAGTTTTTTATGTTTGTTATGACCTATACTACATCCCAGCAAAAGAATTATCGACTGAGGAATTAATGCGAGGTCTCCATACAACGACCCGGTACATTTCCCACACTAAGGGATAAACACAAATAAATGCTCTGACCAGGATTCAAACCGGGAACCTCCAGCTTCATAGGCCCCTGCCTACCACTACCGACTAGGCTAGGAAGCCGTTTAAAAATCTAAGTCTTCTAGTTAGGTTCTTCTAATGTTACGCCATTAAAGTCGTTTCCAGCACAAAGCGTGTGAATTCTTCCGACATCAACGGTCAAGATAGTCTCGGCCGTACATACGACACTGTACTACGATATAGGCCTAGACAGCACACAAAGACCTCTGATTGCTGAGACAGTTAAACGACACAGCACCGTGCACCGTGACCGTGACGAATGTTCGTTATTACATAGCAATTGAATACACGTAAGTAATGGAGTATCGAGAATTGGCTTTTCAGGGTTCCGTAGCCAAAATGGCAAAAACGGAACCCTTATGTATGTCACAGCCATTTCACTCGGAAACTATGAGACGTATCTTAATGAAATTTAAACAGAAGGTTTATTTTGTATGCCGCTACTTAGTTATGTAGTAAAATTGATGAAAACTATATTTTTTGGGGAGGCACTGCATACCAGTGTTGGCCGAACGTTAGTGTAATTGAAAATTAAAAATTGAAGATTGAAACACGTTAGTTAAAATTGAACACTAATAGTTTAGTGCAAATTGATTTCAATTAGAATTGAAATTAATTGTAACTAACGTGTTAATCCTTTGCGAATAACTAATAATTGAAGATATTTAATTTTTAGTCTTTCTCAAAAATTGAAACATTAATTTAATTTTTAGTGTAGATTGAATTGGTAATTGACATTAATAATTTACCTAACTAAACGCGAATTTAGGTTAAGCTACGAGGTTTTGATTTTTGTTTCGATTTTGACTCTGGACTCGGGGGCTTGTATTAATAAGCAATGGGACCGGTATCCTAAGATGGAAGTCATGCTGGACCCTGGGGATCCCTACTGGATCTCGGGTTTGGTGCATCATAGACTCATGCTGTTTGGGCTCATTCGACTTGTACTGATGAGCAGATGGTACCGGGATCAAAATCTGGAGCTCATGCTGGACCCTGGGGATCCCTACTGGATCTCGGGTTTGGCGCATCATAGACTCATGCTGTTTGGGCTCATTCGACTTGTACTGATGAGCAGATGGTACCGGGATCAAAATCTGGAGCTCATGCTGGACCCTGGGGATCCCTACTGGATCTCGGGTTTGGCGCATCATAGACTCATGCTGTTTGGGCTCATTCCACTTGTACTGATGAGCAGATGGTACCGGTATCAAAATCTGAAGTTCATGCTGGACCCTGGGGATCCCTACTGGATCTCGGGTTTGGCGCATCATAGACTCATGCTGTTTGGGCTCATTCGACTTGTACTGATGAGCAGATGGTACCGGGATCAAAATCTGGAGCTCATGCTGGACCCTGGGGATCCCTACTGGATCTCGGGTTTGGCGCATCATAGACTCATGCTGTTTGGGCTCATTCCACATGTACTGATGAGCAGATGGTACCGGTATCAAAATCTGGAGCTCATGCTGGACCCTGGGGATCCTTACTGGATCTCGGGTTTGGCGCATCATAGACTCATGCTATTTGGGCTCATTCGACCTGTACTGATGAGCAGATGGTACCGGTATAGCTCATTTTTACTTTTACTTTTACTTTTGACCTTTGAGCTTTGACATTGACCGTGACCGTGACCTTGACCTTGACCTTGACTTTCACTTTGACTTTGACTTTGACTTTTGACTTTCACTTTCACTTTGACTTTCACTTTCACTTTGACTTTCACTTTCACTTTGACTTTCACTTTCACTTTTACTAAGAAAGTAAAAGTTAAAAGGAGCTCCAGATTTTGATACCGGTACCATCTGCTCATCAGTACAAGTCGAATGAGCCCAAACAGCATGAGTCTATGATGCGCCAAACCCGAGATCCAGTAGGGATCCCCAGGGTCCAGCATGACCTCCAGATTTTGATATCGGTACCATCTGCTCATCAGTACAAGTCGAATGAGCCCAAACAGCATGAGTCTATGATGCGCCAAACCCGAGATCCAGTAGGGATCTCCAGGGTCCAGCATGACCTCCAGATTTTGATACCGGTACCATCTGCTCATCAGTACAAGTCGAATGAGCCCAAACAGCATGAGTCTATGATGCGCCAAACCCGAGATCCAGTAGGGATCCCCAGGGTCCAGCATTGGCTCCAGATTTTGATACTGGTACCATCTGCTCATCAGTACAAGTCGAATGAGCCCAAACAGCATGAGTCTATGATGCGCCAAACCCGAGATCCAGTAGGGATCCCCAGGGTCCAGCATGAGCTCCAGATTTTGATACCGGTACCATCTGCTCATCAGTACAAGTCGAATGAGCCCAAACAGCATGAGTCTATGATGCGCCAAACCCGAGATCCAGTAGGTAGCCCTAGGGTCCAGCATGAGCTCCATCTTGTGATATTGGTCCCGACTTCCGAACCCGAGATGCAGTTTTAAAATTAATTATTAGTGTAAGACAGGATTAATTTAGTTACACTAACGTTAATCTAATTGACTGTAATTCTTATTAAATTTTCGAGACGTTAGTGTTTCATAGGCAGATACGACCTTTTGGTATTCGTTTTTTCGATAGAAGATACGGAACCTTCCATTATGCGTGGTCCGACACCCACTTGGCCGGTTTCTTACGCAGTAACATTGTAATGACCTAGATAAATAAGGATTGTTTAAAAGTCATGCGGTTCTGGAAAACGTTAATCATGCTTGCATTGTAGGAGGAGAGCTAGCCACGTCTGATATGGCACAATAATGAAAGCAACGAAACCCCTATAGTCAGTTTGCTATACTATGCTTCGTTCTAGATCTGGACATCTGGCAGCTGTAAAGTGGTGGAGGTGAAATAATGCAAACCACTTCAAGAAAACCAATCCTAGAGTTCTGGGTTTGATGTAATATTTTGAGAAATTATATAAATAATTAGATTATGTCATTGCCAAAAGTGTCTTTTGGGGGAAAGTAGTACCAAACAACGTATAATATAATTGATAGTTTGTCGCCTACTGTTTTTATTTCCGTAATAATACGAATTATTTTTGTTCTAATGTTAAAATATAGGCCCTGTCCTTTATAACTGAGACCACTTCGTCAGTTTTTACCTATTTTGGTATTACTATTTTCCAATTCAAAAATTTTGCTAGTCTGTCACTCTGACCTCCACCCATTAAAAGCTGCCAGATGCCCGGATCTAGCAATAAGGATAGTATAGCAATCTAACCAGACGTGTTTTGTTACTCTCATTATTGTTTCATATTTTGTTTAACGGCCTCCTAGCCTAGTCGGTAGTAACCCTGCCTACGAAGCAGGAGGTCCCGGGTTCGAATCCTGGTCAGGGCATTTATTTGTGTGTTTATCACAGATATTTGTTCCTGAGTTATGGATGTTTTCTATGTATTTATCCATATTTATCTATTATATATATCGTCGTCTAGTACCCATAACACAAGCCTTATTGAGCTTACCGTGGGCCTAGGTCGATTTGTGTAAGATTGTCCTATAATATTTATTATGATTTATTTATTATTATATCTGACGTGGCCAGCTCTTAGTCCATTGGTACAAGGAGATTCAAACCTATAGAGTTAAATATTAATAATGTTCTTCAACCGTGTAAAGGAGATGACTCCTTTACACGGTTGAAGAACATTATTGATATTGTCGTTTCTTTCTTTTGAAAGTAGATATAACTTGTTCGATTGAAAGCAACAGTTGCTAAGTACTTTCAAGAGATTCATCCCGCAAAGAACCATGTGCTTCAACCGGGTATAGGATATTCAAAATCTATAGGTTTAATCTCTTCTCATTGATGGAATCAACGGACAATGTTTGACTAACAATACATACCTCAGGGGTCGGCAAACTGGGGCTCTTTGAAGTTCCCCTCTTTTTTTTTAAATCAAATATTACAGTAAAAAAACGTGAAACACACCACTGCGGCTCTACGAGCTTCCGAAAATTCCTTATTTTTCCGCCATCAGGCTCTTTGTCAAAAAAGATTGCCGATCCCTGACCTACTTCCATGTATTAAGAAGCTTGAAAACTAGACATGGCAGAGAGTCCCTATTTCAACATAATGTGGTACATTAGACTAAATTATAATTTCTTAAAGCTAATACCATCAGGAGCAATAATTGTATATTTGAGACTGTTGACACTGTAGCTACTCAATGAAGGCCGAAAAATATCTGACAAAATCTTATTTGTTGGGCTACAAAAGCGTGTCACATATATTTGCGGCCATTGTAGGTAACTATATACCTGAAAAACATTTTTATTCCCCATCATATCAAGAGATCACACGTTCTTCGATTTAATCTTTAACACATTCATAAGTTCATAACATAACATAAACTTCAATGAGACCGTCTGTGAATTTTATAATAAAAAGTTTACGGCCGCAAAAATAACTGCCGGCTAAACTGTCTGGTCTGCAGACACTGTGCAGGTGTCCGTCTGACCTCTGGGATTTTGTGGCTAAAATCGACAGGAATAAACAACTTTATGGTCATACGCTTGAAACGTTTATAGAATAAGTTGTTCTTTTGGATATTTTTACCTAATACCTAAATTGACTGTAAAAAAATCTTGTTTTTTTTTCTTAAAATGACTTATTTACAGTAAAAGCAAGTACCTATTACATAAGTTCCTAGATAGCGTAACAATATAGTGAATTTAAATACTCTAGATAATTTTAACTAAATATTAGGCACGTAAGGTACTCAACACTCTAACCCGCGTAGTACCTACCTGTTATCCACTTATATTATTTGAATATTTCAATTAACTGATTCTGTAACGGATAACGGAAATTCTGCGGAAATCAAATAACGGATTTTGTATTTTTATTTTTGTTTTTTATTTTCCCATAATGCCAACTGTATTTGCAACTTGCACACAGCAGGCAGCAGGAGTATTCTGGAATGTATTGACACCCGCTTTCAGGCGCGGATACAGGGGGGGCAACAGGGGCAATTCCCCCCCCCCCCCCCTGAAACGCAAACCTCGTATACTACGGGGCCCATAGGTGCGAACCGCGAGATTTTTTGTGAAGGAAAGTGTCCCCCCCCTGAACGAAATCCTAGAAAGTGCCCCCCTGAACGAAATTCTGGAAAGTGCCCCCCCCCTGAACGAAATCCTGGATCCGCGCCTGCCCGCTTTTGACAGCTTTAGAGACAAGAGAAACCAGGTATTTGGCCACGACCCAACCTTTAAATACTAGCGCCCGGCATCAAAGCTTTGTGAATTGCCCCTCAGCAGTTATCCTTCAACCAGGGAATAAGATACCTAACTTAAGGTGTAATGTCGTCAGTAGCCAACCATACATTAAACATGATTCCCGTTAACTTACTTTGCACACTTGTTAGCGAGATATGCATTATTTACTAGGTAGCTGTAAGGTATGCAAAATTTTAATGTCTATGCAAGATTATGGACTATCGGATGGAGGTACAGTCAAATACGCAGCAACTTCTCATTTTACTTCTGCCGTAAAAAATATGGGCATATTTTATATGTTATGTTACAACTACATAACACTGCTTTGAAAACGGATGACACCCCTACCGAAAAACCGTACAAGTACAGTCAAGCAGCAGAAATAGATCAGCAAGCAAGAAATAAATAAAAAATTGCACACTCTTATTCACTAGACAATAGAAGACTTTCTTAACAATATAATCGTGCCCAAAATCATTTGAAATAACACACCCGTTTAGCTACTCGCACTTCTACTGCGAACGGTATCAATGTAAAGCTGCAAAAATAGCAGCACTAATCCAACGAACAACAAAAAACTCATAACACATTTTCATTAAAGTACCAAATTGGGAAAGGTCCAACTTCACATTTAGGTACCAGACTAAAGAAACGTGCAATTAGGACCGAAATGCGCGGAGCTGGCTTCCGTTTCAGACCGTCCTGCAATTAGGGGCCAATGCAACAGGTGAGTCAAGGCCGGAACACTCGGGGCAGACGGCGGAACGCGCCCGGGGCCGTATTCTAACTTTAAAACACGTATAGACACGATCCAACTTCAATGCATTAACAACGCAATACATTATATAATCTGTGGCAATACAGCTACGGCATAAACATCTGAATCAGAAATATCAGAATTTGCTTGAGAAATATTCCAACGCAACTCCAATACAACTTCAATATTGGTTGAATGTTTGTTGTGTGTTGGAGTTATGATTGAGATAGGTTGTATTGTTAATGTATTTTTAAATTAGAATCCGGCACTGAGCGCAATGGTTATACTCTATTTCATACAGCAATTTTATTGTTATACGTGGTG
Source organism: Pammene aurita (assembly GCA_947086415.1). Taxonomy (NCBI): domain Eukaryota; kingdom Metazoa; phylum Arthropoda; class Insecta; order Lepidoptera; family Tortricidae; genus Pammene; species Pammene aurita. The sequence continues at coordinate 14,309,481 of OX352302.1, forward strand.
GTATTACCGACAGTGAAGTACAAACAGCAACACTCTTAACTGTAGGGTCAACCAATTTGATTCCTAGGCCACTGTAGAACCTTGTCGTAATGACAGTTGCCCGTGGATACGTATAAACGTAACCTATTTACTACCAAACTAGCTATTGTGACAAGGTTCTAGAGTGGCCTAGGAATCAAATTGGTTGACTGTACATCGGTGGAGCTTATTACAAAAGGCATAAGGTCCACCGATGAGCAGTTAACAGTGTGGGCGATGCAGGGACCGGAACCGGTAACCAATAAAGGGGTATTAGATTGGGTATTTGATAGAGTTGTTTTTAAAAACCCTATCAATTCGGTAAGCGTATCGTTTGACTTACCCGAACGAAATGCTAACCATATCAATACAGTTAATTCGAGTAAGTGGTTACAACCCAGCATATGGTTTCCCTATCAGATAGGGTTTTTCAAATGCGATTAAGCTATTTCAAACTCTGTGACCAATACATTTGGCTTAGGCATTTGGCATTTGGCATTTGTGTAAGATTGTCCCATAATATTTATTTATTTATTTATTTATTATTTATTATGCGAGCACCCTACGAGCAAAGCGCTGCCGGTATGGCGGCACGAGCGAGCCTACAGACAAACAAGAATCTTTTTGCGTATGTTTTCGTACTTACGCCTTTGATCTAGACGCTATTATTGCTTGTTAGTGCGCTAAAAGATCGTTGTGTGGTGCCGGTGTTTTTGTTTTTGCCATTCGAACGTGAAGGCTCGTGTCGATTGAATCTTAGACCCAGGCTTATAGGAACCAAAATCAAATGCATATTGTGATGTGTTCAAATATATAATTTTGTGTTATTCTAGTTATAGGTAGTACTTTGTTTCAATGGCTCCAGCAAAATGTGACGCCGTTCACCGATACTTCTAGTATAATGAAACGATCACTATCAGTCAGTGTTGGACACTCAAGAATAAAATCATTATTTGAAAAAAATATCGTAAGAATGATTCAAAATAATTTCGTCGGAACTTATTCATATGCGAGAAAATGTAATAAAAATAATTGATTCTTAACAGAATTATTTAATCATGCTTTTTATTTTAAATAATGTTCCGCGTATAAGAATGTAATCTGGGTTTTTCGGTGTAAGAAAACATCGTGTGGAAACTGGACCTAACCCCAATAAGGCGTAGTTTCCCTTATGCCCAACAAAAGTTATATCTGTTTTAAAATCCAAGGTAGGCAGATATACTCTTTTCACTTCTCATTCTCGTAAAGTTCGACTTTAAATCGTGCGTGGACGATATAAAATCGCATTTTAAGCTCTAGGGAGTAAAGTAAAATTTTCTTCTAAGACCAAGAATGTGGCTCAATAGCCAAACAGAGTCAAAATATATTGCACAATTTAATTGAGCAGTAAAATTTCGTAGAATACTGGAACTTGTTCTTTTATTATATTCTTGCTATAATTATTTGAATTGCGTCTTTTCTATAATTAAATAAATGAAATCAAATAAAATAGGAGTTGATAATAGTTTAGAAATGCCCCGAAATGTTTTGATGACTTGGCAGAAAATTTCTAAATACACATGTTGAAAATTCAAAAAAATATATTAAAAAATTAATTGGTGGGAACCATATTTGTTTTCATTGTAATATTTTTGTTACAACTTGAAATTGTTTTACGATTACCGATAAATAATTTCCTCGCAATTGAAGTGAAAATTAGAGTGTAACCCTCGTCCATAAAACCCATTTTACACTCGACTTTATATCAATCCTCGCTCGCAAGCTCGCTCGGATGGATAAACGCCTCGCGTAAAATCGTACGTTTTATGCACTTGTTGTACAATCTACTATTATAATATAATAAAAATAAAATAAAAATATAATAAAGGAATAAAAATTAAATAAAAATGAAATGAAAATAAAATGAAAATAAAATGAAAATAAAATGAAAATAAAATGAAAAAAAAATGAAAATAAAATGAAAATAAAATGAAAATAAAATGAAAAAAAAATGAAAATAAAATCACAATGAAATCAGAATGAAATCAGAATGAAATCAGAATGAAATCAGAATGAAATCAGAATGAAATCAGAATGAAATCAGAATGAAATCAGAATGAAATCAGAATGAAATCAGAATGAAATCAGAATGAAATCAGAATGAAATCAGAATGAAATCAGAATGAAATCAGAATGAAATCAGAATGAAATCAGAATGAAATCAGAATGAAATGAGAATGAAATGAGAATGAAATGAGAATGAAATGAGAATGAAATGAGAATGAAATGAGAATGAAATGAGAATGAAATGAGAATGAAATGAGAATTAAATGAGAATTAAATGAGAATTAAATGAGAATTAAATGAGAATTAAATGAGAATTAAATGAGAATTAAATGAGAATTAAATGAGAATTAAATGAGAATTAAATGAGAATTAAATGAGAATTAAATGAGAATTAAATGAGAATTAAATGAGAATTAAATGAGAATTAAATGAGAATTAAATGAGAATTAAATGAGAATGAAATGAGAATGAAATGAGAATGAAATGATAATGAAATGAGAATGAAATGAGAATGAAATGAGAATGAAATGAGAATAAAATGAGAATAAAATGAGAATAAAATGAGAATAAAATGAAAACAAAATGAAAACAAAATGAAAACAAAATGAAAACAAAATGAAATCAAAATGAAAACAAAATGAAAACAAAATGAACTAAATACCGAAATGAAATAAATGAACTAAAATGAAAATAAAATGAAAATAAAATGGAAATAAAATGAAAATAAAATGAAAACAAAATGAACACAAAATGAAAAAAACGGATAAAAACAATGAAAAAAAACGAAAAAAAAAATGAAAAAAATATTATTAACTGAAAATAAAATGAAAAAAATATATATATGTATATACATGTATTTTTTTTCGGTTAATCTGAGTAGCCCGACAGATTTTAACCATAAATTCCTGAAAATTGACTGACTGAGACTAAAATGTCGTATAAACTTTTCTGGAATTAGCCTAGTTTCAGAGTTCTTCTTCTTTGTCGTTACACTCTTTACAGAGTGGTCGTGGCCAAAATGTACTAATTTATTTTAATCGACAGTTTTACCAATAACATTTGTTTTTATGTTCAAAAGCATTTAAAAAAATCCAAAAAAAGAAAAAAAAAATTTTTTTGGCGAAATCGACCTAAATTCATATAAAATTTATTACTCTTTATGACCTCAGGAATTAATGGTTGAAATCTGTCGGGTTACTGAGATTCACCGTGTATAATAATAATCATAAAAAAACCAGTCCATCTTGAATTTTAAAACAGATATAATATACACCCCGAATAATTAACCGAAAATAACTACCATGACGATTTTTCAGTAAAATGTATATAACCGCCATCTTGGATTATAAAACAGAAATTATTTTCGAAATCTACATCCCCTAATTATAAATATTATTTGAAACCGGGTATTTACCTCGCACTTGAAATATCGGATGCCCAATAATGCTAATATACATGGTAAATACCCCGTTTCAAATAATATTTATAATGTGAATGACCATGTGAGCTTAAAATCGTATATCCCATAATTAGCTGAAAACGACTACCAATCCCTACGCCAATTCATGGGATTAGGTTGCCAAGCGGACCACAGGCTCAAGCCGCCGTGGCAAAAGCCGGGACAAACGCTAATGTATTGGTTTGTGTCAAATCGATTTGAATATGAATAAAAATTGTGTTTTTATTCTTATTCAAAATAATTATTGCCCAACTCATCAGTACGTGCGAACTATGCAAAAATAATCTGAAGGTAAGTAAGACACATTTCTTTTACAGAAATTATTTAATTTAAAGTTGTGTACGCGAGCAGAGGACTGGACTGTGAGTGTGACTTTTCCAGAATGAATAAACGACAGCAAATCTTATATTCACTCAATTTGTTCCGCCGCCACCTCTCTTGTTCCACTTCAAATGAGAAAGATAGAACCGCCTGCCTGCGTGGAAAAGAGACAGGAAAAGGGTAGCCCTATGATAGGGTAAGCGGTAAATATTAAAGCTATCTTTACCCCATTCGACTCGGAAACCACATTGAAAAAGGTTAAGCCTATTCAAAATGATTTCCATATCGATAGGGTAACCCAATGATAGGGTAACCCTATCATTAGGGTAAGACTTTAATAGGGTTATTAATCAAATGAAGGGGTTTTCCGGTCCCTGGGGCGATGGTACTATTCTATATCTATCTACTGCGGGGAATACTAGATGTTGGGGTAAGGCTGAATTTTCAAAGGGTTAGCCCTGAGGTTTACATTTTTAAACTAAGTTCATTATCATTGATAACGTAGCACACACGTAGCTTTACATCCACATTGCCCAGCCAAGGTATAGAGTAAACCTTAAGTAAAAAATAATCTTAAGTTGGTTCACTTATCTATGCTATATAGGTAAAAAAATATAGAAATTACTATTCCAATTTCATACCTAATACATACACAGAACTATTTCTGTGCCTACATACATACGAGTAAGTACTTTGGTACGTTGGGTCGTGTGTTCTCGTGGTACTTTTTCGCACAGTTTCGGTAGGTCTAAACATACAAAAAGATTGATGGTTCTTCTGTACATATACATATACTAGTAGAAAAACGTACGTATTGTAGAAGAAAAATACGGCTTTTCGTGGACAAAAGATTTCACAAGGAAAAAATTCATAACTTATAAAGTGATACATACATACATGCAGTGTTGGCCGTTAATTTCAATTAGAATTGAAAATTGATCAAGAAGATTGAAGATTAATTCCGTAACTAATCAATTACACTAACATCAATTTTTACTAACGTTAGTTCGCATTGATTTTGTGACGTCGTCAATTACACTAACCGTCAATTAGAATTAACCTATTAGTTACACTAACGTCTCGAAAGTTTAATAAGAATTACAGTTAATTAGATTAACGTTAGTGTAACTAAATTAATCCTGTCTTACACTAATAATTAATTTTAAAACTGCATCTCGGGTTCGGAAGTCGGGAACAATATCACAAGATGGAGCTCATGCTGGACCCTAGGGCTACCTACTGGATCTCGGGTTTGGCGCATCATAGACTCATGCTGTTTGGGCTCATTCGACTTGTACTGATGAGCAGATGGTACTGGTATCAAAATCTGGAGCTCATGCTGGACCCTGGGGATCCCTACTGGATCTCGGGTTTGGCGCATCATAGACTCATGCTGTTTGGGCTCATTCGACTTGTACTGATGAGCAGATGGTACCGGTATCAAAATCTGGAGCTCATGCTGGACTCTGGGGATCCCTACTGGATCTCGGGTTTGGCGCATCATAGACTCATGCTGTTTGGGCTCATTCGACTTGTACTGATGAGCAGATGGTACCGGTATCAAAATCTGGAGCTCATGCTGGACCCTGGGGATCCCTACTGGATCTCGGGTTTGGCGCATCATAGACTCATGCTTTTTGGGCTTTTTTTATCTTCATCTTCTTCATCTCCTTCAACTTCTTCATCTCCTCCATCTTCTCCATCGTCTCCTTCGTCTACTTCGTCTCCTTCCTCTCCTTCGTCTCCATCTTCTCCATCGTCTCCATCGTCTCCATCGTCTCCTTCGTCTCCGTCTTCATCTTTATCTTCATCTTCATCTCCATCGTCTCCATCATCTCCATGGTCTCCATCGTCTCCTTCGTCTACATCGTCTACATCGTCTCCATCATCTCCATCGTCTCCATCGTCTCCGTCTCCTTCTTCGTCTTCATCTTTATCTTCATCTTCATCTCCATCGTCTTCATCGTCTCCATCGTCTCCTTCGTCTACATCGTCTACATCGTCTCCATCATCTCCATCGTCTCCATCGACTCCTTCGTCTACATCGTCTCCATCTTCTCCATCGTCTACATCGTCTCCATCGTCTCCATCGTCTCCTTCCTCTCCATCGTCTCCTTCGTCTCCATCGTCTCCATCGTCTCCATCTTCTCCATCGTCTCCATCGTCTACATCGTCTACATCGTCTCCATCTTCTCCATCGTCTCCATCGTCTACATCGTCTACATCGTCTCCATCTTCTCCATCGTCTCGATCTTCTCCATCGTCTCCATCGTCCTCATCGTCTTCATCTTCTCCATCGTCTCCATCTTTTCCATCTTCTCCATCGTCTACATCGTCTCCATCTTCTCCATCGTCTCCTTCGTCTCCATTTTCATCTTCATCTCCATCGTCTCCATCTTCTCCTTCGTCTCCATCGTCTCCTTCGTTTCCATCGTCTTCTTCGTCTCCATTGTCTCCATTGCCTCCATCGTCTCCATCGTCTCCTTCGTCTCCATCGTCTCCATCGTCTCCATCTTCTCCATCGCCTACATCGTCTCCATCTTCTCCATCGTCTCAATCTTCTCCATCGTCTCCATCGTCCCCATCGTCTTCATCGTCTCCATCTTTTCCATCGTCTCCATCTTCTCCATCGTCTCCATTGTCTCCTTCGTCTCCATTTTCATCTTCATCTCCATCGTCTCCTTCGTCTCCATCGTCTCCTTCGTCTCCATCGTCTACTTCGTCTTCTTCGCCTCCATCGTCTCCATCTTCTCCATCGTCTCCATTGTCTCCATTGCCTCCATCGTCTCCATCGTCTCCTTCGTCTCCATCGTCTCCATCTTCTACATCGTCTACATCGTCTCCTTCGTCTCCATCGTCTCCATCTTCTCCATCGTCTCCATCTTCTCCATCTTCTACATCGTCTACATAGTCTACATCGTCTCCATCGTCTCCTTCGTCTCCATCGTCTCCTTCGTCTTCATCGTCTCCATCGTCTCCATCGTCTCCTTCGTCTCCTTCCTCTCCATCGTCTCCTTCGTCTCCATCGTCTCCATCGTCTCCATCTTCTCCATCCTCTCCATCGTCTACATCGTCTACATCGTCTCCATCTTCTCCATCGTCTACATCGTCTACATCGTCTCCATCTTCTCCATCGTCTCGATCTTCTCCATCGTCTCCATCGTCCTCATCGTCTTCATCTTCTCCATCGTCTCCATCTTTTCCATCATCTCCATCTTCTCCATCGTCTACATCGTCTCCATCTTCTCCATCGTCTCCATCGTCTCCTTCGTCTCCATTTTCATCTTCATCTCCATCGTCTCCATCTTCTCCTTCGTCTCCATCGTCTCCATCGTCTTCTTCGTCTCCATTGTCTCCATCTTCTCCATCGTTTCGATCTTCTCCATCGTCTCCATCGTCCCCATCGTCTTCATCTTCTCCATCGTCTCCATCTTTTCCATCGTCTCCATCTTCTCCATCGTCTCCATCGTCTCCTTCGTCTCCATTTTCATCTTCATCTCCATCGTCTCCATCGTCTCCTTCGTCTCCATCGTCTCCTTCGTCTCCATCGTCTCCTTCGTCTTCTTCGTCTCCATCGTCTCCATTGTCTCCATTGCCTCCTTCGTCTCCATCGTCTCCATCGTCTCCATATTCTCCATCGTCTCCATATTCTTCATCGTCTACATAGTCTCCATCTTCTCCATCGTCTCCATCGTCTCCTTCGTCTATATCGTCTACATCGTCTCCATCGTCTCCATCTTCTCCACCGTCTCCATCGTCTCCATCTTCTCCATCGTCTCCTTCGTCTCCTTCCTCTCCTTCGTCTCCATCTTCTCCATCGTCTCCATCGTCTCCATCTTCTCCTTCGTCTCCTTCCTCTCCATCGTCTCCTTCGTCTTCATTGTCTCCGTCTTCTCCATCGTCTCCATCTTCTGCATCGTCTCCATCGTCTCCATCGTCTCCTTCGTCTTCTTCGTCTCCGTCTTCGTCTTCATCTTTATCTTCATTTTCATCTCTCCGTGAGCCCAAACAGCATGATGCGCCAAACCCGAGATCCAGTAGGGATCCCCAGGGTCCAGCATGAGCTCCAGATTTTGATACCGGTACCATCTGCTCATCAGTACAAGTCGAATGAGGCCAAACAGCATGAGCCTATGATGCGCCAAACCCGAGATCCAGTAGGGATCCCCAGGGTCCAGCATGAGCTCAAGATTTTGATACCGGTACCATTTGCTCATCAGTACAAGTTGAATGAGCCCAAACAGCATGTGTTTATGATGCGCCAAACCCGAGATCCAGTAGGGATCCCCAGGGTCCAGCATGAGCTCCAGATTTTGATACCGGTACCATCTGCTCATCAGTACAAGTCGAATGAGCCCAAACAGCATAAGTCTATGATGCGCTAAACCCGAGATCCAGTAGGGATCCCCAGGGTCCAGCATGAGCTCCAGATTTTGATAGCGGTACCTCCTACTCATCAGTACAAGTCGAATGAGCCCAAACAGCATGAGTCTATGATGCGCCAAACCCGAGATCCATGAGGGATCCCCAGGGTCCAGCATGAGCTCCAGATTTTGATACCGGTACCATCTGCTCATCAGTACAAGTCGAATGAGCCCAAACAGCATGAGTCTATGATGCGCCAAACCCGAGATCCAGTAGGGATCCCCAGGGTCCAGCATGACCTCCATCTTAGGATACCGGTCCCATTGCTTATTAATACAAGCCCCCGAGGCCAGAGTCAAAATCGAAACACAAATCAAAACCTCGTAGCTTAACCTAAATTCGCGTTTAATAAGGTAAATTATTAATGTCAATTACCAATTCAATCTACACTAAAAATTATATTAATTTTTCAATTTTTGAGAAAGACTAAAAATTAAAAATCTTCAATTATTAGTTATTCGCAAAGGATTAACACGTTAGTTACAATTAATTTCAATTCTAATTGAAATCAATTTGCATTAAACTATTAGTGTTCAATTTTAACTAACGTGTTTCAATCTTCAATTTTTAATTTTCAATTACACTAACGTTCGGCCAGCACTGCATACATGTATCACTTTATTGCACATAAACAAGTAGGTATAACTTAAAAACAACAGTAATATATATAAAAGATATGCACAAAGGCGAGCTTATCCCTGATAGGGATCTCTTCCAGCTAACCCATGAGAAAATGAGAAAGGATTAAATACAAATGGTGAAAGACAAACTATGCACAAAAGATACCAATAAAAAGTTCCAAAAAGTTCTTATAATTTATAAGTTATTCTTATAATTTATAAGTTATGGATTGAAACATAAAACGTTATATATGTGTACTAAATCAATCACAATATCAATCTAATCAAAACAAATGTTTTTTCGGATCGAGGATTGATATTAGTTGCGTTTGCACATAAAAGTAAAATTTCCTTGGATATTACGGCGCGCAATGGCCTGAAACGGAATGCACCACCATTAATTATATTATTTTACCCCAATAAACGAATTCTTATTCTTATCCTTATTCAACCTTATCATTCCACGGTCGCAAAAAAACATTTTGATTTGATTTTTTTCCATCCCAATTTTAGCACCGCACGGTGGGCCGAAAATCGGCCTCCATAGAAATAGAAACCGAAGTCTTAAATTTGAACTTTTTTTATTGGAATAGCTATGGTTAGGTGTTATTATGTCCCAAAATTAATCTTAGCTTATTTGGTTGGAAAAATAATTAATTATAATTTTTTTTCTAAATCTTTGTATGGCGCGTATCAGAAAAATCGAGTTTTCTCCGAAAATAAAAAGTTAACCGTAATATCCTGACAGATGATTTTAAACACAATTATTCTTAATTTTTCCACATAATTAGAATTTTCCTACGGGGTGCACTTTTTTTTTTAAAAATCGAAATATATTTTTTATTTTTTTTATTTTATTTTTTTATTTTAATATAGTTAAACTCGTTATTTTGACTACAAAAAATGAATTTGAGTTTAATCGAACCAATAACTTACGCGTAGTGAATTTTTGTTCTAAGCAAATGTATGGAGCGTACGAGTAAAACGGATTTCTTTTTCAAAAATTAAAGGTATACCGTAATATCCTTGCAGATGATGTAAGAACCAATTATTAAGGATATTTTCACATAACGCGAACTTTTCTACCGTATGCACTTATTTAATAAAAAAGAAAAAACTTATTTTTTCATGCTGAAATAGCTATTTCTCATTGTTTTAATCAAATAAATAATAAACATACAAGAGTTACAAGTAGAAAATTGAAAATAAAACCATTAGGTACATTAATACCCTTGCATCCTCTTTATTCCATTATCTTTGTACTTAATGAAATAGTATTTAACAAATGACACATTGAAAACTGATGAGTCCAAAATTAATGATCGTTAATGAGGTCCGGTTACAATTGTTAGTGGATAATATGAATGCAGTTTAATCATTAAGGTTTTAATCATTATGCTTATAATTAGACGTAAAACTAATTACAATAACAATGATATAGAATGGTGGTGATTAGTACTTGCAATAAATAGGTAAGGGGTACATTTTATATTTTAGTTAATCTTGAGCTTCTCAACCGCTAACATACGACCATAAACCATGGACAGTCTTATTACGAACTTGGACTTGTTTGTTATCCTAAAATCTCAAGGATCTAGTTTAAATCACGAAGCTTTGTTTGAAATAGTGCTAACTAAATCAAACCTTAACCTGTCAGAAGAAGATCGTGACACCTTGAAAGAATTTTGCCGAAGATTTACAAGAGCCGCTACTAGCAGATGGAAGAAAAGCCAACGGAACACAGAAAAATTTAGAGCACTGTATGGATCTTGGTTAGAAGCAAATATTGACTGGCCAAGTTGCTTTTATCTTCAGTTGGATCTTCAGTTAGCCCACGGATCAACCAGCAGTGATCTCATTCCTCATACTTTAAGCACATCATCAACTGGAACTATGACGCGATTGAAACGTAAACCATTCGAAGACCTCGGAACGAAGCAGAAAAAAAAAAGATGCAGCGATCTTAGCATTGAAAACACAGACGAATTTGTGTTTTCAGCGGTAAAACTTTTAAAAGAAGATGGTCGAGGTGAAATTGCATCAGTGATAGATTCTGACAGGTTAAGGTTTGATTTAGTTAGCACTATTTCAAACAAAGCTTCGTGATTTAAACTAGATCCTTGAGATTTTAGGATAACAAACAAGTCCAAGTTCGTAATAAGACTGTCCATGGTTTATGGTCGTATGTTAGCGGTTGAGAAGCTCAAGATTAACTAAAATATAAAATGTACCCCTTACCTATTTATTGCAAGTACTAATCACCACCATTCTATATCATTGTTATTGTAATTAGTTTTACGTCTAATTATAAGCATAATGATTAAAACCTTAATGATTAAACTGCATTCATATTATTCACTAACAATTGTAACCGGACCTCATTAACAATCATTAATTTTGGACTCATCAGTTTTCAATGTGTCATTTGTTAAATACTATTTCATTAAGTACAAAGATAATGGAATAAAGAGGATGCAAGGGTATTAATGTACCTAATGGTTTTATTTTCAATTTTCTACTTGTAACTCTTGTATGTTTATTATTTATTTGATTAAAACAATGAGAAATAGCTATTTCAGCATGAAAAAATAAGTTTTTTCTTTTTTATTAAATAAGTGCATACGGTAGAAAAGTTCGCGTTATGTGAAAATATCCTTAATAATTGGTTCTTACATCATCTGCAAGGATATTACGGTATACCTTTAATTTTTGAAAAAAAAATCCGTTTTACTCGTACGCTCCATACATTTGCTTAGAACAAAAATTCACTACGCGTAAGTTATTGGTTCGATTAAACTCAAATTCATTTTTTGTAGTCAAAATAACGAGTTTAACTATATTAAAATAAAAAAATAAAATAAAAAAAATAAAAAATATATTTCGATTTTTTAAAAAAAAAGTGCACCCCGTAGGAAAATTCTAATTATGTGGAAAAATTAAGAATAATTGTGTTTAAAATCATCTGTCAGGATATTACGGTTAACTTTTTATTTTCGGAGAAAACTCGATTTTTCTGATACGCGCCATACAAAGATTTAGAAAAAAATTATAATTAATTATTTTTCCAACCAAATAAGCTAAGATTAATTTTGGGACATAATAACACCTAACCATAGCTATTCCAATAAAAAAAAAGTTCAAATTTAAGACTTCGGTTTCTATTTCTATGGAGGCCGATTTTCAGCCCACCGTGCACCGTCTTAGTTTTTTTTAGTACAGTCGCCATCAGATATATCGGAGCGACCAAGGTGGTCACAAATATCTGAACAACGCCTCTATTATCAAGGCGATAAAGTGCATGTTTAGATATTTTTGAGTACCTTGGCCGCACCCGATATATTTGATGGGGACCCGTATGTATATATAACGTTTTAGTTTGACATAAAAAAAATGAACAAATAATAGGGCTTTCTAAAGCACCTTTAATTTTTTCAAGATTCATAATTGTTTATAAGTTGTGGATTTTTCCTTCTGAAATAGGGAATTTCAAAATGAGTTTTTTTACATGTGTTTGCTTCGGAACGCTGTCAAAATAATACCATAGATGAATTGGGCATCCCCAATTTATACGAAAACGATACCAAACTTGGCCTACTAGCTTAACGTAGATATCAAGATAAAGTTGAGTGAGAGCCTCCCCCCCTAAAAATTAACATCAAAAATCTTGGTGGCTCCACTTCTCAAATCTGTCCTTGGATCCTAAGGAACAATCATGCAACATGGATAGGAAATCTTCGGTTCACGAAAGCCGTATTTGACCTTTTTATGTCGTGTGGAAACGCAACTATACGTTTTTAGATACCTGGATTCGAACCAACACATTTTCAATATTTAGAAAGCCACTCGCCCGGCCACGGCTGGCTACTGCCGCTTTTCCCTGATACAGATAAAAATAATTAAGTTGCAAAATTGTGTCCTGTAGGTACTGTATTGTAATATTTGTAATTGTAGCGAGTAAAGGTCAGCGCGACCCCGGCAGGTGGCGCCTCCGCCGGGCATTAGTTATGCGCGGGCGGCCGTCTGCGCGGCTTCCTGACCATATTCCCGTCGCTTTGCGCTTTTTCTATATTCGAGCCCTGGCTTTCGAACTTATGTAGGGCGCCTAACAGGGAGACGTCCCACCGGGAGTACCGCTGGAACGACGAAGCCCTTTAAGATCTGACCTGTCTGGTGTGGTCGCCCTTGGAATATCCGATTGCCAATTGACATGAAGTAGCGCAAAATAGGGAAGAGTGGCGATCTCTAGTGTCAGGCCAAGATCCTCCTTGGGTCACTGAGCTAGCTCTCTCTCAATTAGCTTCAGATGTGTACTGAAGCTAATTGAGAGAGCACGATAAAAACGAACTTTTCCGAGAAAATACGATGGAAAACTATTATGCACTACATCTGTAAGTACTTACCGAGCATATTATGAAATATGGTCAGGCCTACCTTTAATCTATCACTGGAACACAATTAACCTAGGGCTGTACACTGCGTTGAGCTGTGAGCTTTTAGGTTTTCCTATAGGTATGCCAGCATCAGATTCTTGACTCTCGATAGAATTACATTTTGCCATTATTTTCATTGTCTCTCCAACGCACAAATTTCTCTTGCTGAGCATACGCAGATGTTGCTAATAGACAATTTTACACAATCACTACACGTCATTCTGTGGGCAACTGGGCCCACGGAAAAATCGTCCCGCGGGCTCATTCACCCCACACGGTTTTTTTTGTGGGTGAGTCATCCCACCTGTCTGGGCAACTCAGCCCACGGGTTCAGTTGACTACTCGCTATCGCCACAGGGTCTAGTCAGCCCACGGGTTCAGTTGACCACTCGCTTTCGCTACAGGGTCTAGTCAGCCCAAGGGTTCAGTCGACCAATCTACTGCTTAAGAGTTAACTCAGTCAATGGAACCGACATTGATTGATTGATTGATTGTGTTGGAACAATACATATAATTATTTTACGCCTACTACTATCTATATCTATGTATAGCCCCCTGGGACTTAATACCTACTTTTTACTATCTAGATTATTCTTGTAGTCATTTATTTATCTTGTGAACCTTATGACGTAAATAATAAGGTGTTCCTTTTACAGTCAATGTTCCTTTTACCGAGAACTCCTTTGGGGAGTTCTTGGCACTGAAAGTATTAACGTACTTTCCCCTTATTCGCCGAATTCTGCTACTCGATAAGGTAGGGTTGCCCACGACCTAACCTTCCTCTATCATGGTCATGTGCGTATCGGGTAGTTTGAGTTTCTGGTACTATGCGTAGATTGATCAGTATGGTAATTTGAGTATCCGCTCATTTGCGAAATGAAATTATGGTATATACGCGTATATAATCATGGTCATGTGAATATCAGGTAATTTGCGTTTCTGGCAATATGCGTCGAAATGGGCCCAGCGGTAAACACATTCTTAAATTCACACAGTTGGTAATCATCAGAATCGTGTATGTCATCTAAGATGTATTTCCATGCTTCCATAATGTAAATCTTTGTATGAAATAGTTTTATTAAAGGTATCGTTTTTGCTCACCATATATTTTAAGAAGTAGTCATTTTGCGACAGAGTCATTTAACGATGTAGTCCTAATACTAAGTAGGTATTTAGAGTAGTGGGTTTTCTCCAACGTTGGCTTTCTGCTGTGTGTACATTTTTCGACGTAGACAAGTTGCACTGTAGGTTTTTTGGCGTCATAGACAATTTTAGTTTTTCTGCCGCGTTGGCATTTTGCGAGGTAGGTGTTCACTGATGGACCCTGAATTGCCACTCGAGTCTGGCAATTCTCTGAGCTATGTCGACAACCTTAGTTCTCCTGCGTATCTCCTCATTTCTGATTCGATCACGCAGGGAAACTTCGAGCATAGCTAGCTCCATTGCTCTTTGAGTGACCTTGTGCCGTCGTTCGTGACGTAGGTCGAGTAGACCCTCAATCAGAGAGAGATGTCATCTGGGCCCGCGGGTCGAGTAGACCCTCAATCAGAGAGAGATGTCATCTGGGCCCGCGGGTCGAGTAGACCCTTAATCAGTAGAGAGTAGTCGTCTGAGCCCGCGCTACGAGTAGACCCTTAATCAGTAGAGAGTGGTCGTCTGAGCCCGCGGGCTGAGTCGGGTCGACTCACCCACAAAAAAAACCGTGTGGGGTGAATGAGCCCGCGGGACGATTTTTCCGTGGGCCCAGTTGCCCACAGAATCGAATGTAAGCCTTGGTGACAGTGGCGTAACTATAGGGTAGCACAGGAGAAAAAATGCCAAAGCCCTCGGCTTGAGGGGGCCCCGGTCTAAGAGCCGACGACTAAAGGAGGATTCTATCATTTTCTGTAAAAGGGGCCCCATACGATGAATTTTCCACGGGCCCCACTTACCATACTTACTCCACTGCTTGGTAACTTAGTGGTAAGGCGAGACTATCAATCCGAAAGGTTGCAATTCCGAACCCCGGCTCGTACCTCGGTACCTATACCACTGAGTTTCTTGAAAGCTATGTACAAATATTCTTTGCTTTTATGACAAAGAAAACATCGAAAAGAAACCGGATCCCAATAAAACCTAATTTCCCCTTTACATTGGACAATCAGTTGGCAGTCACTTTCTTAAAAACTAGTGTACGCCAAATCTTATACTAAGGTTGCTAAGCGGTTCCCAGGCTGCTTTGAGCCGTGGCAAAAACCAATACAAACGCTGGGATGATGACTTGACTAATGTCCATGGAAGCCTCAACTGTCTCATCTAGTACTAAATCTCGAAGACATAAGAATACCAAATAGAGGTTCCTACACTTACCCTGGATGGCTTGAGGCGATCTTGCGGCGAGCAACGCGAACTACCCCGCACCCTCGCAGTTAACACGGCTTAATGGTCGACGGTTTTTGCACGTCAGGTGCTTGTCTGGCCCTGGCTTTGAGGATTCCAAGGTTATTATGAAACAATAACGTAGGTAATTTTCTTGTTTTTGGCAATAGTAGCCAAAATGGCAAAACGGAACCCTTATAGTTTCGTCATGTCTGTCTGTCCGTCCGTCCGTCCGACCGCATTTGACAACCAATTTTCTCGGAAACTATAAGTGACCATAAGACGTATCTTAATAAAATTTTAACAGAATATATGGTGTATTTTGAATTCCGCTACTTAGTTTTGTACACAAATAGTAAAATAGCTGAAAAAATATTTTTTAGTCAGAATGTTTACTCAAAAACTAAGTAGCGGCACTCAAAACACACCTTGTTAAAATTTCGTTAATATTCGCTTTACTTATAGTTTACAAGTTTATGTCTGGGACATAAGAACAAACGGACTCGGTTTTTGCCATTTTATATATTATTTTATAAGGGTTCCGTTTTTGCCATTTTAGGGAACCCTCAAAACGACTCTAAGCTTAGGTATTTAAAGCTTAATAGTTATATTCTTCAGAAACGGCATCATGCTGCGTCTACGATTGATGAAATATGGACTCAAAGTGACTAGGGATGATGAATTTGATGACACATGTTGAATTATGCAATAAAATTTTATAGGATTAAAGAGTAGGATTAGATAGAAAGTTAATAGGATCCAAAATGATCAATATATCCAAATAAAGTAAAAATTTAAATAAATCTATTGAAATGGTTCAAAGATATCAGGCATCAAAATTTCAAAATTTAACGATTTTTACGTATAACCCAGTAACTTTATACAATCATCGTGTGCGTCAAATCCGGTAGATCAGATTTTTTGCAGACTTGGGGGGCGTCCATTAATCGCGACATATTGTATAGGGGGTGAGGGTCAAGAAAAAATCACCAATGATCACCACACTTTATGGACACATATCACGTGTAATTTTTTTGTTTCTCCGTGCTACTGTATTATATTCAATAAAATAAAAATTATCAACTTTTAAACTAACCAAACTGCCGAAACCAGAGTAAAATTTGCGCGCGGAAATTTGCCTCGCAGTTGGCACTTCGGCGTTCATTTGAGCGGGCGGGGCGTCGCTATGCTTTATGCACGGCGTCTCTTAGATTAATCTCATTTTTGTTAAAATCCATTTCTAATGATTGGCGGAATGCCCGGAAATATCCACGAGGAATCAAGGGAACTCCTGCAACCTTAAGCAGACGTATAGCGATTTTTTTTAATCTAAAAACCAAACAATTGCATTTAAATAGTGCTTTTTAGTGAAATAGAAACTGCTCGTGAAGACCAGAATGGAACTCCTCCACGACAAAGTTTTTTACGTCTTGGAACTAATTGTTATAACTTATGAGTAGTTATGAGATATACTATGGTTGTCAATAATTTTAATGGCATTTAAAATATTATTTTGTGAAGTAGGTTTTTAGGGTTCCGCAGCCAAAATGGCAAAAACGTAACCGGTTTCGTTATGTCCGTCTGTCCGTCTATATGTCACAGCTATTTTACTCGGAAACTATAAAACATATCTTAATAAAATTTTAACATAAGGGTGTATTTTGTATGCCGCTACGCTACTAAGTTTTGCTGAAAAATATATTTTCATGGGGGACACTCCAGACATGTTACTATTTGTAAAAAAAAATATTTTACCAAATATCAACGTGTTGCACATCACTCGATAGGTAATAACTATAGGTATTTAAAAATAATTTTAATCAAAAAAGAACCGACTTCACTTAGCCTCCACCTTTCCAAAAGCAAATGCTCGAGCAGCTGTAAAAAATACTCAAATCACTATGGCTGTGCCTATAATAGTAAAAAAAAAATCCAAATTTCTCCAGGATCCCATCATCAGATCCTGACCTGGTTACAGTGGGACTAACTGTGAAGACTCTTTAAACCAAAAAAATAATTTTCTAAATCGGTCCATACGTCTTCGAATAATCGGTGAACATACAAAAAAAAATTAGCAAAAACAAAGATTCCGACGAGTTGATAACCTCCTCCTTCGAAATCTTGAAGTCGGTTGATAACATTGAGGTTTGTTTAAACATTTTTTCAGTTACTGAATATTTTAAGAATGATCACCCGTAAGTCTAAAAATTGTGCCCCCCTGTAACTTTTGAACCGGAGATCCAAAAAATGTGAAAAAAATTGAAAAGATAGATCATTGTATATTCTTTGAACATTATCGGTTTAGAAACTATGGAGTTATCTCCAAGAAAACTTCTTTCATAGGCAGATACGACCTTTTGATATTAGTTTTTCGATTGTAGGTACGCTCGATTATGCGTGATCCGACACGCACTTGGCTGGTTTCTTTTCTATTAAAGATAATTTTAATTAAAACGGTGAGGTATCCATGTAGTTTCATTTTTTTACCCTTCACGTGTAGGTACGTACGTTACGTAGGTTCATGTGTTAGAAAACTGTACTTACTTTAGTTAGCAAAAAAATTACACGTCATATTGGAGGGGGGGGGGGTCCTGAAAATATCACCGAAGATCACCATGGGGGAGGGGGGGGTCTAAAACAAGCCAAAAACGTATGACGCGATTAATGGACGCCCCCTTGTTTGTGATGTTGGCCCAATAAATAATCCAAGTTTGTGACCTCGAGCGTCGAGCGCAACTTTGTCAAAAAACGAATAATCAGAATTTTCAGATTTAGTACCTTTAGCACCTACTACAGTACCTTTTCAAGACATTTATAAAGTAGACTAAATTTGCTACCATATAAGACTAGAATTGTCTCTGTAGACCCAATAGTTTCCAAGATAAAGCTTCTCAAAATAGAACCGATTTCCCAGAAGAGAAGGGGAAAAGTAAAGGGTAAACGGTTCTGGGAAAAACGGTCGCCAAAGTCTGAAAAAAAAATGGATTTATCGATTTTTGACAAAGTTCCGTTCGGCGCTCGACTCATAAACTTGGATTATTCATTGGACCAACATCATAAACAAGGCCACAATCACAAAAAATCAGAACTACCGGATTTGACGCACAGTACCCCGTTCTTTCAGGCGACAAGGGTCCTGGATTAGTAACGAGAAGTACGAAATAAAATAAAAAGATACCATTGAATTTTTAACATTTAAATTACTGTAAAATAAATTGTATGGCAACCATATACTTAAACGCAACATTTTACTGTAAAAAAAAACCGGCCAAGAGCGTGTCGGGCCACGCTCACTGTAGGGTTCCGTAGTTTTCCGTCCGTCACAGTAAGTGTCCCCACTTAAGAGTTAATAACACCGCCATGTAGGATATGATATGAGAGTTCCACGTACAGCGACATCTATCGGCAAATTAAGTAAACTATTGCGCGCGAGCATAAAGTATGGAAGATGATTTTTATGGGATAATTCTTTATTGCGTGAACCGATTTTCACCGTTTTTACTTTATTTGAAAGCACGTCATTTCATTGTAATTTTGTAGAAATTACAGGTACAATAAACACCTGCTTATACGGTTAAATTACAAACTTAGTTCAGAAATTATTTAGTATTTTTTTTTCAAAAACTATTTATCCTATCAAGTTCAAAATAATTTTCCTAGAAAGTTTTTATAAAGTTCTACTTTTGAGATTTTTTTCATATTTTTAAAACTTATGGTTCAAAAGTTAGAGGGGGGGGACGCATATTTTTTTACTTCTGGAGCGATTATTTCCGAAAATATTTACATTATCGAAAAATTATTTTAGAAAACCCCTGTTTATTTTTAAATACCTATCCAATAATATATCACACGTTAGGGTTGAAATTAAAAAAAAAATCACTCCCCACTTTACGTATAGGGGAGGTACCCTAATAAAAAAAAAATCCACTTTTTATTTTACCACTTTGTCGGCGTGATTGATATACATATTAGTACCAAATTTCAGCTTTCTAGTGCTAACGGTCACTGAGATTATCCGCGGACGGACGGACGGACGGACGGGCAGACATATATGGCGAAACTATAAGGGTTCCTAGTTGACTACGGAACCCTAAAAAGCAATTTCACAATTTTTCCATAATTTAAACAGAGCGACCATTTGATTGTGACGTCACTTTTGCACATCATTGTGTTAAGACCGTTTTGAGAAACAAATGCTAATCTCAGACTTTAAGTTTCATTTCTTACTTTTGTGTTGCTTTAACGCTATTGGCCCTCATATAGACAATTGATCCTCACAACAAAACGAATCGATTGATATCTTACCTAGGTACATGAAAAAAAAAATTATCATCATGCCTATTCAAGAACAACAACAATAACAGAGAGATGCTACGTGACGTGAGATGTGACACACTAATGAGAGCAACGAAACTATATATTGATATATACGGACATCTGCCAGCTGTTCATTGATGATATCTTTATATTTCAAATAGATGTCATAAGTACGTGAAAGTATATTAAAAAATGGCCAAGGCCTCTAGTGTGCAGGGCTGGAATCGAAACAGTGTCCCCTGCATGCGTGGCAGATACAGTTTACGGAAAGATTTAGAAACTGTAATACCAATCGATTCCAAGCATTGGTATACAGAAGCAGTATTACCAGTCCGAGACTGCATGGCTCCCAAGCTCTTATTACGTGCGTTGTTATAACCACAACACCGCAAGTCTGGCTTTTTAAGGTTCCGTGCGCGTGGACAACCGGTGTCTATCTGGCCGGCTAAAATAAGAGTCAAAGTGAAATCAAACCTGTTACCTATACTCTTTCTTTGAAGTTCTGCATAGGTAAATCCTGTAGGTACCTAGACTGTATCCATTTTTAGGGTTAGCGTCTAACAATATTTGAAGATTAAATCTTGTTTCAAATTGATTTGTCATTTCATTAGGTACAAATGGTACAATAGGTACTTGCACTGCATTTCCCTCGGACTAAAAGGACAATACAGAATCAATTAAGAATTTAAATGCATGTATAAGCCTTCAACAAACAGAAACGAGACTGCCCAAACGCAGTACCTACACTCGGATCGGACTAAAGAAGCCGCGCCTGGTAGACAACCAAGAGCGGAAACTATTAGGCATTAATCTGCTTGTCTCAGGATGTTTTGCTACAACAAAAACTTTAGGTGAATTGAAATGGAGAATCAGAAACAAAGTCATGCAGCGTACGATAATCAGAAACAAAGACGTATAAAGTACGGAATCCCTCATACTCGAAGCACATTTAAATAGTCGTTCTATACATTAGGAACGGCGCGTGACCACGGCCGGTATCGAAAGCTGCTGTTTCCGGCGCTAATGACAAGGCTGCCAGGAAAGTGTACGTTCTTGGAAGCACTTTTACTCATATCTAGCCAGCGACTGAACAGATACTTACTCAGGGACAAAAGCTATCATTACAAAATAGCCTTTTAAAAATCGTTTTTAACACAGTTGCTCAAAAAAGTGCCTTCTAGTAGTAGTTTATCGTGCGGGAAGTTTGATTTCTCGCACTAGCGCTTTTTGCTTTTCCAGCCAATCACAGCTCGGGATTCGTGATCACCGCGCCGCACCGCACCGAGCGAGAGCGTTCGGATATATGGTACTAAGCTACTAAGGTAACTTCAAAGTCCTTTTTGTAATTTTTTTGCAACTGTATTAAAAAACGTCGTTCGATACACGGACGTGATGTCATTCTTCACTCGTCCGGAGACCCGGAATGTCTCGGAACTAGTGGAATAATAACATCCTTTCCGACCTACTGTGATACTTCACTGAGTTATCCCTTCACACCCTTCCTAGTTTTGATTATTAGTCAATACGAATTTCGCCGCAATTTAAATAAATGTGGGATTTTCCACAGAAAGTTTTAGTTAATAAAATTCTATACTTAGGTACAGTCACCGGCAATAGTATCTTCTTACATGAAGGCCGCAAAAATATGTGATACACTCTTATGACCCTACAAATAAGAGCGTGTCACATATTTTTGCGGCCTTCGTGTAAGAAGATACTATTGCCGGTGACTGTACATACCGTCGTCAAACACCGACCGTTATGAATGACCAATGTTACCGCCTAGCTGTCAAGAGTCAGTTACATCAGTAATTTATTACACGGCTAAATTACGAACAATGGCAAGTGGCTCAACAAGGGTTCGTGACTGCATGTAATTAAAATGAGCCGCGGGAAAATAGCAGTGGGGTAATTTTTGAGCTCTATCGGAGGGGAAACTAAGCCTTATTGCGATTAGTTCCAGTTCCTCACGATGTTTTCCTTCACCGAATAAGCGACTGGTAAATATCAAATGATATTACGTACCTACCTAGTTACAATCCGAAAAACTCAGTGGTACAGTCGCCATCAAATATATCGGAGCGGCTAGGGTACTCGAACATATCTGAACATGCACTTTTACGCCTTGACAATAGAGGCGTTGTTCAGATATTTGTGACCGCCTGGGCCGCTCCGATATCTGATGGCGACTGTACGAGCCGGGTTTTCAACCCGAGACCTCCGGATTGAAATTCGGATGTCTTACCGCCAGCGGCAGGCTACCAGCGCTTAAATACACGCGAAATGTATCGGCCTTCATTTTCAGGCACTGAGATTTCCCGAACCCGTTCGCGTTGACGACGTACCTCGAACAGCCAGCGTAGTGACTAAAAACCGTGAAATTATTTTAATATTTTATTTTAAGTAATTAGGCCGAACGGAATCCTAAAAATGCCTTAGTATAAAGTAGGTATATAGTTAGCAAGAATGTATTGTAATGATACTGAAATGACAAACAATTTATTTAAGGAATTGCAAGTAGCTTGGCATAAGAAACCTAAGTAGAAGATTACAACAAACATGTTTTTCTCGCGGTTTCTGCGAATGCTGCATACGATACGCAGTCGCTTTGCATGTCTCAATAATTGGGTAATTCTATAAGCTTCATTAATATTAAGCCACGCATCTTCCAAGGATTCATATAGGATGAGATAGATAATGTGAATGCGTTTACACCAAGCTATAAACTGAGACATACAACTGAAACCAGATCCGTGTTTCATAAAACTACAATTTACAATTTAGCTGTTGTCTATCCAAATCGTATGTTTGTCAGAATGAGAGCCAAACAGCGAAATTATAACTTGTAGCTTTGTAAACCGCCACCATTTTTCGGACGGAATTTGATTCGATTTATTTTTTGCGTGTCTATGACAATGCACTAACCTAAGTTTTATTTTTCAGTTATAGAAATCACAGCTCGATTGCCCTTATTTATCCATCCAATCTGTATTTTCAGTACTATACCAGATTTTGTATTGTAGTGTAGGTAAGTACTTAATGAGTCTATTAAGATAGAGATAAATGAATTACGCTAGGCAATGTTACTTACTCATAGGTTAACTAATCATTTTTGGTGTGCTATTTACATTTCACCATTCAAAAATGCCACCCACATTGACAGTTGACACCTAATAATGGCTACCAGTTCGAGCTGTCACTCAATAAGCTTGATGTCGAGAACCATTTGCGTCCTAACGTCCTAAGCACTCGGTAAAATCACCCATGCGTGGGTTTTTATTGACAGCAAAATTACCGAGGGCAGAACCGCGTTTGCACTGCATTTTGCTGTTTCTAGAAAACGTAATGAACTGAGTGGTCTGTATCATTTACTCAGTTCTCCGAGTTAGATTAATTATTACCTTTCGAGCAATAAGACAGCTGGCTAATGCCAAGTTTCCTCAATTTACCTCAATTATTATTTTTATGCAGTACTAAGAATGAATCATTAATGCTCGCTGTATAAGGGCTACTTTTGTCGCCGATGAGGTATTGTTTTTTTCTTTTATTTCGAAGGGTTAAATAATATCCATTAGCTGTAATAAAAACAGTTTATTACATAGTAAAATAAAGTAGAAATAGAGCCGCTATTTAAATAAGTCATTTAGAATATAATAGTCATGGACTACTAGCTATTCTATTTACTATCTTGCTCGATGTTAAAATTAATCTTTTAAATAATATTGTTTAACATACCCATAAAATATAAATAAATAGGTACTTAAATACATATTTACAATTACAACACAGCTTACTTAAATATTTAATTAGTAAGTCTGTGTTAACAATTTTATGATTATTATATATAATAAAAGCAGTTTAGCATAAAATCAATACCGTATTTGTATATTGGAATTTCATAAAAATTACAAACTGCACATACCCTTTTAATTCTGGTCTTAATTGCAATGTATTGTTATTGAAATCTGATTGTCTGTGACCGTTTTTTAAAAGGACCACCAATTATGAGTTAATCATCTTCAGAGCCATCTTCTTCTGCATCTTGAAACGCTTTAGCAGGAGGTTGAAGCATTTTAGTCTTAGCAGCCAACCTCATCGTGGAGGTACCTAGAAGGTTTTTAGGCACGAACTTGGGAACTAGAGAAGGTGCTGCAGCAGCCCCGGTACCCAGGCCAGAAGTGCCTTCGTTTCCCACCAGAGGAATCTGAAACAAAAGAAATACAAATAGTTAAAATATTACAAGCAGCTTACAAATAGGCCAATTAATAACAAAGTTTAAACTTATACAGTACCACTGTTCTTATTTCACCGGTGGTTAAAAACTTCAAATCGATTTCATCCCGCAAGACATTTCCCATAGCGAATAATTTGCTATCATTACGATACCGGATCACTAGACCGTAAAAGGCAGGTAACTACGCGCCCATTACGTCTAACGACAGACAGACAGACAATGTGTTATTAGTGCTTCATTGTCTAGCCGGGTGAACAGCCTAGACGGACGGAAGTCCAGATTTCCTGTGCCATAGAAGATGCTCTTGCGCCGGTCTTGTACAACACCAGAAAGGTCGTAAGTGTTAGTGTTGGTTGGCGGGTTTTACCCCTTTTTATTACGGGAGCAAGGTGATCCATGAGGCCAATGGCACGGATCAAAACAAGTCCATGTAGGGGCTGTTCAATGCCGACTAGACTATTTTTTTGTGCGGCGGCTGCTTGGCGACAGTGATTGTGAATGGGTATCGTGTTGTTGCTTAGTCACTCGCATGTTTCAAGCTTTTAAGCTTTTTAATATTGCGAGTGACTTACGTATACGTATGTCGACGAAAACTTGTCATTGCGATGGATTTGTACAATATCGAGGATGGCTGCAGATAGATTCAGTACTTCATATTAACGGGTTATCTTGCTATTTTCTTATGAATCTGATAGTTTTTAATGGACGGCTAGTTTATCTATTGGATATACTCTAAATTCGCAAGCACTTTCAGAGGCGATGGTATCCAGGATAAAATTCTTCTACATATAATTATGTTACTTCACGGTATGAGCTACATGTATACTAAGTACGTGAAAATGATAGATCTAATTCTGAAAACTTATTTCAATTAAGGAAATTGAAACAAGGGTATTTCAAAATATGCATTTCAAACTGAGCTGTGGAAATTCTTAAAGTGAGTGAAAAGTAGATGGCTTAAGTTAAGCAATCTTGACGAGCCTTTCATAAACATACCTTACCTACATATTGGCATTGCTAAAACTATGCTAAGGACAAGTCAGACTAGTGCATTTGTAGAGACTAGTTGTAGAGAATTTAAAATATTTATCAATACTACGAGTAGTCATAATTAGTGTTACACTGAGCTTTACCGCTTTTGATCCGACCCGCTTCAGACTGCGATACAACTTTGAAACAACACACAAACGACGTACAAACGGAATTCTAAAAACATACTTTTATTTTTATTGTGAAGTAAATATTGCCGAATTACCTACATTGGATATTTTATCACTTAATCGTCGATTTAATATCAATTATCGAATTATCAGAGGTCCATAATACATTTGGTCCCCGTATTTTTATAACATGACGAATTTATATTCACGGCGAATCATGTCCATTACCATATTAAACACGCGCCTAAATTCCGAATAGCATTTTTTACCTTATAACAACTTGTTCTCTCCGAAAAGTCATTCGAGATAATTTAGGCAAATTATAATTTTTTTCTCTGAATACTCGTCATCGTTATAAAAATTGTCTTGATTTTTAGAGTCGAAACGTAGAGTTGATTTTGAACTAGTTTCCCATACAAACTTTCAACCCCCTAGAGGGTTGATTTTCGAGATAAAAACTATCCTATATTATTTACCGCGACTCAATCTATATAATATGTACCAAGTTTCATTTCAATCGTCTGTTCAGCGGTTAATAATTCGCCATACAAAATACCAACATGTTTTCTACCCCTCTAAGATTGATTTACGGCTTAAAAAATATTCTATATTGTTTCCTGGGACTCAAACTATATCCACAACAAAATTATCTAAATCGGTTCGCGGTAAAAAAATCTCCATACAAACCCCCAACCCCCATTTCACCCCCTTAAAGATCGATTTTCGAGATAAAAACTGTCCCATGTCGTTTCCCGGTACACAAACTATCTCTATACCAAGTTTTATCTAAATTGGTTCAACGTTTAAAAATTCCCCATACAAACTATCAACCCCCATTTCACCCCCTTAAGTGTTGATTTCGTAATCAGCGATCCGATAAACCATAGAAACAATACCCATAATTTAAATATCAATATGTTGATATTTAAATTATGTCACCACATTTCCCCCTTATGGGTTGAATTCTCAAAAAAGCTGAAACACTTGTTTTCTCATTTATCGTTAGGAATACTCCTGTAAAGTTTCGAATAAAATAGTTGAACTAATCTCGTTTCCCATACAAACTTTGAACCCCATTTCCCCCCTTAGGAGGTAAATTTTAAAAAAATATTTCTTAGTGCATCCCTATGCCTTATAAGGAGCCTACGTACCACATTTGGAATCTCTAGAACCAGCGGTTTGGGCTGTGCGTTGATATGTCAGTCAGTTTCTTCTTTTATATATTTAGAAGAAGATTGCAATTTGGCACTTTCAAGAATTTTCATGTCCACAATATTAAATTTCAAAATCGATGCCATTTTCTTAATTAACGTCCCAAAAAATCACAAAAACGACACCCACATGGATATTTAGACATTTCAACCCCATTGTACCCTAACAGGGCAGATGGTATTTCACGTCCGCCACGTCGGATTTTAAAATCGTTGTTGTTTTCGTAATCAACGACCCGATAAACCATAGAAACAATACCCATGTTGATTTTCAGACTTTTTGACCACATTTCCCCCTTTTAGGGGTTGAATTCTCAAAAAACCTGCAACACGTATTTACTCATTTATTGTTAGGAATACTTCTGTGAAGTTTCGAATAAAATAGACTAACTAATCTTGTTTCCCCATACAAACTTTGGACCCCCATTTCACCCCCTTAGGGGATGAATTTTGAAAAATCCTTTCTTAGCGCACCCCTAGATCTTATAAGGAACCTACGTGCCAAATTTGGAATCTCTAGAACCAGCGGTTTGGACTGTGCGTTGATAGATCACTATGTCAGTCAGTCACCTTTGAGTTATATATATATATATATACAGGGTGGAATTTTGTAATGCCACCTGAAGGGGAAGTACTCTTAATATTGTAGATAGCAAATTTTACTCAAAGAAAACATTCCTTTATTTTTTTAAAGAAAGAAAACTGCATTCAAAGATTTTTAAAAATTCGCTTGCCGCACCCGGTAATCGAACTGACTAAAATCTCTAAAAGTTGCATCCTGTACTTTTATTGCATCGATCGTTAGGGTCAATTATAAGGATGAAATCTATCTTACAAACTTTATAAATTAATTGAAAGGAAAACAATGAAATCTGAAATTATTAATTGTAATAGTTGATGTTCAGAATACGATTTATAACATTCACCACAACACGTTATTAAAGGTTACTAGAAATGAATTCCTTAGAAGAATAAATTTGTGTAACCAAAAAGGAGGAGCCCATTTCGAACAATTAATTAGTTAGTTTACCATTTTTTGTAAATAATTAAAATAATTTAAGATTTCATTGTTTTCCTTTCATTTAATTTTTGAAGTTTGTTAGAGAGATTTCATCCTTATAATTGACCCTAACGATCGATGCAATAACAGTACAGGGTGCAACTTTTAAGATTTTAGTCGGTTCGATTACCGGGTGCGACAAGCGAATTTTTTAAAATCTTTGAATGCAGTTTTCTTTCTTTTAAAAAATAAAGGAATGTTTTCTTTGAGTAAAATTTTCTATCTACAGTATTAAGAGTACTTCCCCTTCAGGTGGCATTACAAAATTCCACCCTGTATATAGATAATTATAAAATGAATCAACTAAATGCATTAACATCAACAGGTCAACGAAAATAATGAATGGATTTGAAGACTCATGAATGTATTCATTTTTTGTATCGAATTTAATCACTCACTTCTCATGATCATAAAAACGAGGAAACAGAATTATTGTTTGGTACTTTTGAATGTGTTCTACTTTTATAGTTGATTTAGCCCTTTTTATTATTATTAGGCCCGATCGGTTTAAAATTGAAACATGCTTTTTCTTGAATACTTTCTAGCGTACGTTATTTATACACTCCACTACAAAAACTGTCAGAATCTCTAAAGTTTTATACCAAAAATAAATTTTCTCTACGAATTCTCAGATAATCGTAAAAAATTACTAAAACCAACGTCGTAAATAAATTGCCGCCAAATTGGTGTTATAATTGCTTGATACTTGGTGACGAAACCTGAGTAAAACTAATTTCCAACACAACCTTTTAACCAATATTATATAAGTACCATTACTGAAAGACAATTTCTTCGGGTTTCCCATGAAATAATGGAAATGTAGACGTGTCTCCAAATATCTGGTGTAGCAGGGAATTTGTCGATGTGGTGTTCGTAACGTAACCAAGCATTGATTACCTTTCGATATAACAATCTACATCAACAATCACTACAAGAAGCGATTGAAAGGTTTGTTAAATAAAACGACTTCCAACCTATGATATATAATAATAATAATACATGCGGACACAGTCTGAAACCTTTGCTGAAATTTGTTCCCTATTATTTTCAGTTTACTTAATTTGTAATCGTTTTTTAAGCGCCTATGCCAATCCAAGTTGACATAGGAAGTCAGGCCCAAACTGGGATCCTAAAACACGTTTCAAAAAGAAAATGTTTGCACTGAATCAGTTAAGATTCCAAAAAATGCTATTACATTGAACTTTTTAACTTTTATTGCTCTTGTGGCATTACAAAACCTAATTGGCCCTCACCCCACACTCAATGACTCATCTCATCACCACTCAAGTCGAGGTTTCGTCCACATATATTACGAGAGTTCATACTTAATATGGGCTTAAAGGCAGTTGTTGGTTGTAAAGAGAGCCGTAATGAAGCGATGCACCGCGCAGGCGCGAGATGCAGTTTAGATAGGCGGCGGCGCACTGATAAACTGCAGCGGTGAATGTTATACTCGTAGTAAGATTTTTTTAAATAATGCGAAATGATACTCAACATTCGGACATGTTAATAAATTCTAATTATAAATAGTCAAAACCTGTTGGTTAGATATTTTCGCGCCAACTCGTCGCAGCGGTGGTTGTCCGAGTGTCGTTTGAGTGACATTTTTGCGATTCGCGTGCACGTAGGATAAGATTCGCATAAAATTCGCGTGTCACTTCGCAAATGTGTTCGCTTCCAATCGCCCTCATAGGACACGGCCTATACTATAGCATCAAAGAGATAGGTCGAGTCAGCGTATCGGAGTTTGTTAAAACGCGACTCAGACCAAACAATGTCAACATGACGAGACGATCTGCACTTTAGATACCGGTGGATGTACAACGTGAAATTTAAATTAAAACTTATTTGCATGCCGGTAATAGCTCTGTATGTGCATGATATATTTATTATGCTTTGTTAAGATTTCTTGCTGAGCGAACTTAGCAGCTAACGGCTTGAGGCTCTTGACACCCAAAATATTAAACATCTGATGGTTATGTGCTTATGTGAACATACAAGGTGTAACAAAAAAGCTGGTTATCCGTTTAAGGGCATAATTGGTATCGTATTGTAATAATGGATAACAAGGAAAATAAATTTTCACGAAAAAAAAAAACTGGTTATGTATGTATGGAGTGTCGGCCGGCTGGAATGACGTATATTCCAAAAATAAATTAGCGCCCCAAAATTTTTTTCTCTAACTTTTCTTAGTCGCAATTTTTGTTACAACCTGTGTTTGGAACAATAAGGTGCAGCGTCTATCCACAATCACCATCGGAATAAGAAGAAGATATTTTAATGACTTCTGTATGTAAAGTTGTAAAAGCTAACTGTGATCGATTATCAAGACGATAAAAATATCAGAAAGCTCTTAATCTTTCATTATTTTTTATACAAACAACCACAGGGCCCGCCTAGTGATAAGCAGCAAGCAGCTACCGCAGCCTATGGACGCCTGTAAATCCAAATGTGTCACATACGCGTTGCCGACCCCTACTTAACCTTAGTGACAAAAATAATGATACTCGTACCTTTCATTCCTCGTAGACGATTAAATTTACTGCCCATTTACAAAAATACTAAGAAACTGTATAAGACATAAGTATATAGATAATTACAACAATTTATTAAATTGCGATACCGGTCGCGAGTTTCGCGAATTCACCATGACTAATAAAGTCCTTTCGGTCAACTTATTAATATTACTAACGTATCTTGATCAAGGCATCTCCAATGCTCACGTACGTAATAAAGGGAAATACGAAAAAGCGCAATTGCACATTGTTTTTTTACAGCTCGTGACAGTCGTGACATCGTTAGTCTTTTGACGACTGCAAAATAGCTCCTCATAGAATTTGGACGTAGGTACCACCTTTAGAACAGAATTGTTATTTGAAATTTGGTACTGGACAGAAGAGTCACATTAAAAATATTCGGACCTAAACTATCCCACCACAAGCGATGCGATGTCATCGACTGGACTTATCTCACCGGTCGTTTAAATTTCGGACACAGCCGACTCAGACATCTGTTATATTATTAATTTGAAAAGATCGTCCGCGAAAATTTCAAGTACCAGCAGAAGCACCATTGCCCGCTGAATATATTAAAACCCTCTTGTATTCACTGAATATTGAACAATGCTAAGAGCCACAATGCATAAAAAGAAATCCAATAAAGAATTCAAAGTAAAATTAGGTAATGTCACGCTGATGAAGGTTGACTTTGATATTTGTTTTAAGTTGTATTAGTCCAAAGCACTATTGACCGCTGACTGTTTGCGACTGCCGACTAGTCAGCGACCTTCCCACCCTTTAGACTTTAGGTCTAGTTACATAAACCACAATCGAAGAACTGATCAATATAACTCGGTCAAGAATTATGAACTTCCAATAATAAAATTTATCGAACAGAATTACGGTGACTGAACTATACTTACTCACATACCTGCCTGGATGTGGTGCCCATGTTAGGTACAGGTAACCTACTAACTTCTCCGGTAGGATTGTTACATTGTTACCTATGTGTGAGAACATAATATGCAGATCAAGCAAGCGACCGCCGTGGAATGTAGGCATTGTTATCATATCACAAGATCGAGATGTCGACCGCGGCTTTACCTCACACATTCATTTAGATGACACAGTTCGGATAGGAAAGCATATCAAACGTTTTGTGAAGATTTGGATTTTATTATTATTTTATTTTATATTAATTAAACAATACGTACATTGTATGTCTCTAAAGCTGTTTTGATATGTCTTCTCATAGAACTACGCATTATTGTGTATCTTTAAGATATAATGTATTACTGTTTTGAAAAAATAAGTCCCGCCGAGTTTCTTGCCGGTCATAATACTTCTCGGGTCAGAGGTGTGGGGTTAGAACCGGTGGTAGTTTTTTTTTCTCTGGCGTTCATAAGTGCATTGTAATGTGCCTAAATTAAAGAATAAGTATCTTTTTTTTTACATCATTCTCTGGCTAAATTAACATATCATTCAATTTTGATCTGGGATTATACCTACACAGGTATAATAGTTAAAGCAATGACGCGTTGTTTCAGTGACCGCGAGGCAACCGGATGGCTCGCGGTATTTAAGCTCCTGAAGTGATGTGGAACCGCCCTGTGCAATCCGAACTAACCCAACTTGGACTGGAGCGGAAATAGAGGGTGGGTGCAAAAAATTTGTTTTATTGCGAGGCAACCGATTGAAACAGCGGTTGCCTGAAAGAATGTAGCCTGGTTATATAACAAAATTTAAATGCTATCCCTCCTGGTTGGACTGGTTCCCTGTACGAGAGCGAAGAAAAAAATTCAAAAAAAAAATTGTCAGGCAACCGTTTGAAAATTTGCATGCTAGACACCGGAAACAAATTGCCATCCGCCCAGGCCGGGCAGTTATCGAACCATCAGAGTTGGAAGCCGGACGCAAGGTGAATTTTTCGATCGGTGGAGGAGAACTTAGGAAAAACGCACTTACAATCATTGAAATCGGATGGCATTTATTTTATGAGTTTTTTATGATGTGGAAAACTATATGATCAAATGCCATCCCTCTCCTATGAAATTTCATCCCTCTGTGGCAAAATTTGACGAATTTCTCGTTAGTAGGGGTGGCCACAGAGGGATGAAATTTCATAGGAGAGGGATGGCATTTATAATAAATGTTTGTAAAATTGGAGATTCAAGAAGCATGTGATTGAGGTTCCGTACTAATACAGTTTCGGCCTGAGGGGGTGGCGAACATGGCATACGCGCTTGCAAGGGCCTCGCAACAACCTGATCAGATTTTCACTAGGGCCTCGCAGAGCATATACAAGGGCCGCCAGGGGCCTCGTGAACTTACGTATACACTATTATACTACTATTATATTTACACACTACTACTTACTTATTAACATACGCCAAAAAAGAGGGTATTTTAAGTGCGCTCCGCAAACTCCTTAGGTTCAAAAAATGCCGCAATAATGCAGTGCAAAAAAATACGACGATGTAAGGAGAAGTTCGTTTTGTATCGCGGTTTCACTAAGCCTGCCTATGGAACCCTAAAATGCAATATACTTTGGCACAAGTTCGCGTGGTGTCGCCACATCAGCATGCGAATTGCCATCAGTTTAATGCTAGCCACTCGTCACCGCTGTTAATGTACAAAAGGACTGGAGACTCGATGTTACAGTACTCTCTGCATGCATGCACTCGATGCATTCCGAATGACGGATATTCAAATAAAGTGCACTGCACTGAATAATTGTAGTCACGATTCTAATGAGGGGTGCACAAGGAATTACATTTATAACCAGTGGCTACCATAAATTTACGTGTAAAGCTTGCTTTTCAAATTGGAACTATGAAAATCAATCACGGGACACGTTAGGCTTTATTTGAAACAGGTTTCGTGGTGACATGACTACCAAATTACCTGTTAGTGGTTTTATAGTAGATAGATCTTTAGGATAGATAGGTATTTTTCAGCAATAACAAGTTTTTTTTATTAATGTCCGAATATTAAGTAGTTTAACTCTTGCTACAATTGTTATATTTTAAAAACACGCAATTAGCATATTAAGTACTACTAATACTAAATATGAATCTTGAAGCAAATCAAATTATTTTGTTTAATACTTATCTTCTTCTTCTTCATGTGCCATCTCCGTCCAGGAGGTCGGCGACCATATGTCTATATGTCTCTCTATCTTCAGTTAATACTTATGATTTGCAATTTTTTTTAAGTAGTAACACTACTATTTTATTAATTATAAACTAAAATAGATTGGTCACTTTTTCTAAAGTATATGCCACTTTAGAAAAAGTGACCAAGTCCTCCGGTGTCGGAGGCCAGATTTGAACTGGCGTCTTCAGCTTTCGCGGCTGAAGCCCTGACCACTAGACCACCCGGTCATGGCGGAACAGGTCCCATTTTCTCAAGTATATGCAATCTCTGAATTTGAAACTGCTAGGCGCCGTTGTTCCGCCGTAACCGGGTGGTCTAGTGGTCAGGGCGTCAGCCGCGAAAGCTGAAGACGCCACTTCAAATCTGGCCTCGGACACCGGAGGACTTGGTCACTTTTTCTGAAGTAGGTATCTGACATCAATTTCAGTTTACTACTATTTAATACTAGTTAAATACCTATTATTATACATGTATATAAAACCTTGGAGCTTTACTTTAATAACTAATAATACTAAATAAGACTATATTTGTTTTACAAAAAAGAGCCATCCGCTTTCTGTATAACTTAGTGCATCAGTTAGAGAACTATTTAAAGAAATTAATATTTTAACTGTTGCTTCCCAATATATCTATGACAATATTATTTTTAATTATTTTACATGTTTTTTAAATTGGGGCATTCCACTCATACAATAGTATGTTATTCAATCAAATACAAACACTGAAAACATTGAAAAAATAATCAACCCAGCAGGATTTGAACCTCGCATCGATACGCCTAATCGGGGCTCGATCGCTTTACCAATTAAGCTATGGGTTCAGTTACTGAGTTGACGAAATTCTCAATGCCTTCAATCATCTTTTTGCATTTATTTTTACATCGACTTTATAGCAGCCGTAAGCGACATCTAGGTGCCAACTACTAGAGTTAGATACCCTTCCCGCCGACACTTTTTACAAGTGTCACAACGGAAATGATAGATGGCGCTGCTATCAACTCATAATTATTTTACATGTTTTTTAAAGCGATCGAGCCCCGGTTAGGCGTATCGATGCGAGGTTCAAATCCTGCTGGGTTGATTATTTTTTCAATGTTTTCAGTGTTTGTATTTGATTGAATAACATACTATTGTATGAGTGGAATGCCCCACTTTAAAAAACATGTAAAATAATTATGAGTTGATAGCAGCGCCATCTATCATTTCCGTTGTGACACTTGTAAAAAGGGTCGGCGGGAAGGGTATCTAACTCTAGTAGTTGGCACCTAGATGTCGCTTACGGCTGCTATAAAGTCGATGTAAAAATAAATGCAAAAAGATGATTGAAGGCATTGAGAATTTCGTCAACTCAGTAACTGAACCCATAGCTTAATTGGTAAAGCGATCGAGCCCCGGTTAGGCGTATCGATGCGAGGTTCAAATCCTGCTGGGTTGATTATTTTTTCAATGTTTTCAGTGTTTGTATTTGATTGAATAACATACTATTGTATGAGTGGAATGCCCCACTTTAAAAAACATGTTAAATAATTATGAGTTGATAGCAGCGCCATCTATCATTTCCGTTGTGACACTTGTAAAAAGGGTCGGCGGGAAGGGTATCTAACTCTAGTAGTTGGCACCTAGATGTCGCTTACGGCTGCTATAAAGTCGATGTAAAAATAAATGCAAAAAGATGATTGAAGGCATTGAGAATTTCGTCAACTCAGTAACTGAACCCATAGCTTAATTGGTAAAGCGATCGAGCCCCGGTTAGGCGTATCGATGCGAGGTTCAAATCCTGCTGGGTTGATTATTTTTTCAATGTTTTCAGTGTTTGTATTTGATTGAATAACATACTAATATTATTTTTGTTGTAAAGAATATACATACATTAAAAAAAAATTCTGACATCCACAGCTATAACACTAGAAATAAAAACAAGCTTGCTATCAGAAGTAGTCATATCCGCAAAGCATATAAGTCATTTTTTGGTCAAGGTATTCACATTTATAACAAGTTACCCGTCGATGCTTTAAATTTATCATTTCCCGCTGTTAAGAAATATTTGAAAAAAAGTTTAATGTCAAAGGGTTATTACAGGGTCGAGGACTATATGACGGACAAAGATGCATGGCCCAAACCAGAAACTACTACAAAATCATCTAACATTTAGAGGACACAGTTCAGATAGGAAAGCATATCAAACGTTTTGTGAAGCAATCAGATTTGGATTTTATTATTATTATTTTATTTTAATTAAACAATACGTACATTGTATGTCTCTCAAGCTGTTTTGATATGCCTTCTTATAGAACTACGCATTATTGTGTATCTTTAAGATGTAATATTACTGTATTACTGTTTTGAAAAAATAAGTCCCGCCGAGTTTCTTGCCGGTCATAAATAATACTTCTCGGGTCAGAGGTGTAGGGTTAGATTAGAACCGGAGGTAGTTTTTTTTTTCTCTCTGACGTTCATAAGTGCATTGTAATGTGCCTAAATTGAAGAATAAATATATTTTATCTTTATCTTTAACTTGCTAATAACACACGCTTCTTTGACCAAAGTAATATAATAATTGACGATTCAAATTCAGTAGAAAGTTTATGTTCGGAAAAGGCTCCATGTAAACTGCCATATACTATTCCGGGTAAACAATAAAACGCTAGATAATCCCAAAACGAGCGGTCAGTCCATTTGCGTGGCCGTATCGCACTGTTTACGCATTAAACCTTTACAGTATAGATAAAGAGAGCCGTAATGTAAGGATTTAAATGGGGCAAGTTTACACTTGGTTCTTTTCAGGAGATGGTTTTAAGATAGAGGTGACGGGGAGGAGGGCGATAAGCGAAAGCGTCGAGCAATTTTTCGACTGATGATTCTACTGATGCATAAAAACGTTTTAGATCATTCAATGTTATTCCGTTTATCTCATTTTTATGCATTAATAATGTTTTTTTTATGAGTTGATTCCGTTATCATCGCTTAAACTGGACAGTGGGACTAGATGTTGACAAAAAAACGTATTTAAGTACCTACTTTATCCGCACCTTTATAGGGCGTTGCACCTCCGTTTCGCAGACCAAATGGCCCCGACTTACTCGCCATTTAGAAACGGTAAAATATTCATATTATATCCATGTTCACGGCATTTAAAAACAGTAAAATACGTAAGTAGGTATGTTAATACGATATACCCGCCGTTTATAAACAGTAAAATGTGAATATTACATTTAATGTCATCGCCGTTCAAGAATAAACTCCAAGACATTGCATTTTTGATTGTTTTTCACACTTAAATGGTTACAGACATGTAAAAGCACATATAAACTTTAAATTTAAGTATAGATATGCAGTAAAATGCGAGTATTCGTATTGAGAAAGACTCGGAATCGGTCAATTCATTTGGACTGGCAATGCTGTTGGACACGTAGGTACCTACCTAATTGAAAAAGCTTGTATGCAGTCATATTCTTATTTATGGTAACATTATTTTTCATGTGTACATTGAGAAATATATTAATATAGCTTAGGATTGTTGTGCAACTACAAAACATATTTTCACCACTCCACCTCGGAAGCGCGTTTTTTTTATTCCTTGAAAGCGGTGGGGAAAAACGCATTTTATGCACACGTGGGGAAAGTAATTTGGCACAAGGATGGACCTTAAAAATACATGATTTTGAATTGAAGATTGTATCAACAATTATAAATACAACTTTAGATAGGTGTATAGTAATACAAACATTAACAATTGCAAATTAATGTCAATGTGCGCATCAGTATATCAGCTTTGATCGATATTATTTGATAAAAGCGTACAAATAGTGTACTAAAAGGAGAATTTCAGAGAAAAGGATAGCTGAACTCGATAAACTTTGTATCTGTGCTGACCGAATCGACGTTAAAACATGAAGCCAAGTATATTGTTCCGATGACAAGCTAAAACTGGACCGGGAACATAATTCTTCGACCAGTTAAATGGTTAAAGTGTGGTAAAGGTATAAAGAGTAATATAAATAGGCACTCGACTCAAGGTTCCCAAAAAAATAGGCTTTCAGGTGGAATCGTTAAATATGTTCAAGAAATAAAATGATCGGAAGGCCTACAAGAACTATCAACAAAATGGCACACAAAATAAAAATAGAAAATAGCTAAACTCAGTAAAATTCAGTTTTAAAAGCCTGAGACTGTATACTCGCAGAGAAAAAACATGTATAAATAAATCAACGATTAGTCATAGCAAAATTAGATAATTACCAATAGGACCATAATAAATATGGAGCATTTTATAAATATCTATGTTTCACTGAATCTGAAAAGCCCATTATTATTGAAGAAACTAACCTAAGATTCAAGGTTTGGCAGCTATCTTTATAATACGGTCTTAAAATGAATCCGTTTTTACTACCTCTAAAATTTCAGATGAGATCTAGTCAGGAAATGGGTTAACACACAGCTTCTGAGGGTAATGAGAAAGCACACAGTCTTAAGTTTGTAACAGCCAAATTTCATTTTTTTCTGCTGTAGATTCTTGTGTTTCAGGGGTGTGAGCGGAAAAAAGTCAATTTTATAACTTAAACCATGTACCATCTAACCAGCTCAATTACTAGTCCGATCCAATTTTTTTTAAGTAATATCAAAATAAAACGTCGAAAAAAAGATATTTTTTGACATTTTGAGCAGTTGTTTCTATGACTAGGGTATGAAGGAGAAAATTTTGCTAAGCACGCTGTCTGAACTCTAATATCGTCGTCTAGAAAGAAAATTAGAGAATTGGCATAAAACGCCAGGTTCTTTGATATACAACCAATTTAATTAATTATTTACAGTCTGTTCAGTTCAGTCATTTGTATTTTTGATGGCAATGGTAATAAACATGTGTATATTTGGATTTATATGCTATTGAACTTGTATTTATAATTTTCGATACAGTCTTTAATTAATTTTGAAAGCACTCACTTGGCTTCGATTTTTTTATATTTTATGGCTTATATTTTTCTTGTGGTGGTGTGGTGAAAACTCGCTACGCTCGTGGCTCAATTTTGGGATCTTTCGCTAGCTCAGGTTCAAAGGCAAAGGCAAAGGCACGAGAGGTTAAACATCAACTTTGCCCCCTTGTATAATAAATAACTATTACTTAATTGATGCTAAAAGAAGATCTAAAAAATAAAAAAATGCCGTTGCATCGTTTAGAGCTCAAGATGGAGTAAGATAGTAAAATTCGCTACAATAATAAATCAAGCAAGCCCTATATATGTAGCTCCATTGCGCATGTACATATTAAGGAATTCATACAAGCCAAGCATGCAGCGGGTGTGGCCAGTGCAATTTGCTTCCCGCCGTCTGCAGCCGCATCAATCTCCGAGCTTAATCCAGATTTGCCCGACCGATGAAAATGGTGAGGTAATGGTTTAAGCATTTGTTTGTGGTTATGTGTGTTTATGTATGTCAAGCATTGTAGTCCTGCTCAAAGAGTTTAACGTGTACTTTTGTAAGATGTTACTTTGTTTGTGTTGTTGTTAATGAATATTAATGATTCAGTCATATTTTATGCAGACATTGTTTTGTTACATCCCACATTTAATAAATTCCCATATGACAAATAGAACCAGACGAATAAATTCAACTTGAACCTTTCGTGATCACGACCAAGCCGTGAAAGCCCAGTGAGTGGTTAGGCATGCGACTTTGAAACAGGAGGAGGCTGTAACCCATGGATATCATTCAATAGCTTTTAGGTGAAGGCAAACATTCACTTAGGTCAGTCACAGTGGAACTTAGTCTACTGCACAGATAAAAAAATCACCTTTACGTACGATGCTACTATTATTACACACTCACTCAGCGGAGCCCGTCTTACTGTATCCGACATTTCGTTCAACATAAGTAGAATATTATTTATGGCTTCTCTCAGCATAGCATTTACGCACCCGATAAGTGCATGTTTGTAAATTGCGACTAATTTCAAACTAAACGGGACAGTTGCATAAAAGGAATACGACAATCAGATAGACGTCAAATAATATGTAACGAACACGTTTATCTTAGCAACACGGTTCAAATTGCCTGCAATAAATTAGCTGGGACTTTGGCATCAGAATTAAGTGAACAATCGTGTACCTTATTCCATTAAAATACAGAAAAAGATGTATACATATTTATACGCATAAGTATGCAAAATAAATTATATGTTGGAGAAACCCCAGACGAGGTAATGCAATACCTTCTTTGACGCGAGATCGAGTTTGCGTCTGGGATCTCCGCAACATTGTAAGAAATTACATTATAAGAAACTTAGTGTGTTACTAAAAGGGAAACCGCAGAAAATAAGCGGTAGCCATGAACATAAATGAACATAAATTATACTCGATATAAGAACGCAATAAATAAGTGATACCGTACCGCACCTCATTTCGCTAAACATTTCTGGAGTCAATCCCATCAAAAACATAAATGTAACAATTTTAACTATAAAACTTTCGTCAGACTCAAACATATTAAAAATATTTATAACGGGTTACTCACGTTATTTAAGTCGATTTTTGCTCGACATGTTTGGATCAATTAAAATTAAAATAATATTTTTAATATACACGTAAAACCAGGCAAACACGTACCGAGACGGTAAAGGGTGTCAAATAAACGACATACCTACCAAAAACCTCAAGAAAGTCATTCAAAAGCCATTACTTTTTCCTGTTCGTCAAAATTAACCAAGTTCTCACCTGCCACCAAAAATCGGTTTGTCCGTGGGATAGGCACTATGGTGCCACTAAGAGACATGTACAGTCAAGTGCAAAAATACGTATCGAAAAAATCGTCTCATAAATATGGTACTACGCACTTATTACAACGGAATAAGATACTATGGGACATATTTTTGAGTAAGATGAGTACACCCATATTTTTACACTTGACTACCCAAACGTACGTTATTTTCTTTTTTTTTGTATATACTATAAAAATAACAGAAATTAGTTCATATCTGTGTTGAAAATGTTAAAACTTGTAGTGCAGTGTATCATCAGTGTGCAGAATGGACGTACCATTACGCTGATGCAAAATACCGCGCCTGATGAAGTGTTCAAGTCCGAAATGCGGTTTTAGCTCAAATTAAGCGCTCTGCGCGCCGTAGCTACACAGGCTTGCGGTAAGCTGAGCATATTTTAAGCTGCAGTTTCTAAACTGTTTGGTACCTCGGCGAAATACAACAACAAACAGCTTAGTTCTGATCGCCGAGTTAAACTTCTCTGTCTGATTGATACTGCACATGCCATGCCACGCTAAATGCATATACAAACAAGGAAACGCTGAATCTAAACTCAGAGTTAAATTAAGGAGATATGTTGGGTTTAAAGTATACTCGCGATCAAAAAAATCGACTCAAGCAACATTTTTTACTTTTGGTCGTATTTCCGGAAAGCGGGAAATATTTTAATAAAACTTTGAATGCAATTTTATTACGAATTTATTCAGCTACAAAAAACAGTAAAAGACATCGATCTCAGTTGCGTAGTTTTTAGGTTATCGCAGTTTTTGTACAAAATGGCATTTTACATGGTTATGATATGCACGAGTTGTGCCCTCTTGAGACCAATAAAAACCGGTGTAACCGGTTATTTCTTATCATTCGCTTATCAGAAGTTGACCAGTGCACATCTCCTCGCAATCTTACACCGGAATCACCTTCGAAAAATGGATACCACCGAAGCTGAAGCCACCGAAGTCGTCACCTTGGTGAATCGAGGATTCTCGCAGCGTTCTGTTGCTGAGCAGCTGAATTTAAGCCAGTCTGCTGTCTCCAGAGTTTATCGTCGGTTTTGTCGGTTTGGAACCTTGAAACGGAAACAAGGATCTGGCCGTCAGCGGTGCACATCGGAGAGGGATGACCGCTTCATCGCCACCTCCAGTCTTCGTAATCGCCACCGTACCGCTGTTGCCATCCAGCAAGACCTGATGCGGAACCGGGTTGTGCCTGTTAGCACCTCAACAGTTCGGCGGAGACTCAAGGAAGCCAACCTTACCCCAAGAAGACCTGCTACTGGGCCCAAACTGACTCAGAGGCATCGGGACGCTCGGAAGGAATTCGTGGCGACCTACGAAAATTGGACCTACGACCAATGGAGCCGCGTACTCTTCAGCGACGAGTGCAGAGTGTGTCTCCATGGCAGCGACAGAAGAGGACGGGTGTACCGAAGACCTGGAGAGAGGTTCGCCCAGTGTTGCTTCGCTGAAACAGTCGCCTACGGTGGAGGTTCCGTCATGATGTGGGCGGGGATTTCCATGGAGGGGCGGACCGAGCTGGTTTTTGTTGATGGCGGGGGTCGAGGCGGTGGTTTGAATGCAGACAGGTACATCACCGACATCCTGCAAGACCATGTCGTCCCCTACGCCGGGTTCTTTGACGAGGGGTTCCATTTCATGCAAGACAACGCCCCTTGTCATACCGCCCGCGTCACAAAGGAGTACCTTGACGCAGTTGGCATCCCGACTCTGAAGTGGCCACCTCTGAGTCCTGATTTAAATCCTATCGAGCACTTATGGGATTACCTGAAACGCAAGGTTCGAGCTCGCAATCCTGCTCCGGAGACAATTTTGGCCCTGAAAGAAGCTTTGGTCGAAGAGTGGGAAGCATGCCCCCAGGATACCATCAGGAAGCTGATAAGGTCAATGAAGAGACGCATGGCATGTGTGAAAAAGGTTTTTGGTGGTAACACCAGGTATTAAAGATAAAAATAAATTGTTATTCGTTCATGAAAATGTTTTTTCTTTCGTTGTTAAGGTCATTTTTGCACCCAAATTTTACACCTCCTTGGTATGCTAGCTTGTTCTTCATGAACTGAAATTTTTCGCCTGAAAAACATGCTCGTATTGAAAGCTGACACTGTTAGCTCTAAAATGGTACCGTTGCTTTTTTGATCTCATGATTGGTTCCTGAGATATTAAACGATGAAATTAAAAATTAGTTTGAGTCGATTTTTTTGATCGCGAGTGTAGTTAGTTTTGAATTGATCGGAAAACTCACTTACCAGAGACTTACTTATCAGAGAGAGACAGAGAAGCATATGTAAC
This sequence comes from Pammene aurita, assembly GCA_947086415.1. NCBI lineage: Eukaryota > Metazoa > Arthropoda > Insecta > Lepidoptera > Tortricidae > Pammene > Pammene aurita. The sequence continues at coordinate 14,351,847 of OX352302.1, forward strand.
TAATAGCCATGCCAAACAGAAAACTATGTACCTATATGATCAAGAGAAAGCAGACTGCTATATTTAAATGAAAGAGAGAAGCCAATCGCGAGGAATTTATTGTGATGAAATTTAAAAGGCAGAGTAGACATTTTTATTTATCAGGACAGTAGTTAATTTTCTCGCATCTACATATGTAAACTCTATAGAGAAATAATAATGCCCGGAACTTAACTAACTTCTGCTATGTGCTCGGTAAATTTAACTACTAAAAGCGTATTCAGACTTCAAGCCATAATTATTTATCAAACCGTAGAATTGTGACTATATTCCTAAACGTAAATTCAAGCGGCGCTGCATTTAAAATCCTCCGTGACAAAAAGTCATACGAGTATGCCAGTTAGTCTACCGTTTCATTCGATTAATCGAATTAATGTGTACCGAGACCCAACTTTATTGTCTTTTAAAGACGACACTTTTCTGTAGTTTTTCTTTAAGATTTAATGTTTAGGTATAGATTATTACCTTAGTCGCATAATACTTTATTAATAATTTATGTAGAATCCATTTTTGTTCTGGCATATTGCACGCAAGTGTTAGCTGGCCACAGGCGACAGTGACAAGACGGCCAGGTGGGCAATTTTGACCGCATGAGCCTCACCAATTATTACCAATCCAATAAATACTTTATGAAGTTAAAACAAGACTGCTTTTCCGATAACACGGCTTTTAAAATACGAGCACATGACTGAAGGCACGATTTGTGAAACTCCACAGTTGTTAAAGCAACATTGTTGCAAACTGAAGTACAAGTAATTCTACACCTCTAGTTCAAAAGTGCATGTATCTTCATAATATTCGAGACACAATAAGATACCCTGTTGTTGTAACTTTAGAGATGATTGTCGTAAATAATAAATGTTCAGGATAATAACAGTAACGAAGTCATACAATAAAATTGTGAATTTCATTCCGTGCAGGTATTCGGAGCGTCGGAATTACAATATTTAAACAATAAGCATACAACAATAAATTCAGATATTCAAGACAAAAAATCCTGCTACACAATATCCAAACTGAAGTTTATTGTGAAGATGCGAGTTCCGCATAAAAATATATTTACAATTGTTCTTCTATCTATAAAGAAAAATGAACTTAACGATTATCTTAGAATAGTAGAAAAGTCAACCGGAGTTTGTAAAATATTTTCATCGAGACGAGGTAGACAAGTGTCGAATGTTGACACTACACTTACATAAACCCGGAATGTGCTTGAACACACTACTGTCAATAAAGGCTAACCGTACGAGCTACTGTGCGGGTTAAGTATGTACAGTCACTAGCAGAAGTTGTAAGCTGGTCGAAGTGTTCAAAATTACATTGACACGCTCGTATTGCCTTGACTATAAAGTCGTGTCAGGTTCATTTGAACACCTATCTCGTTTAGCTACTTCTGCTGCTGACTGTACACCATGTACCTACGGTAAATCGGTAAATTAAACGGCTAATAATAACATTAAATACGTAAAAGCAGCATCGATTTATTTTGTTGAAAGAAAAATAGAAGCGAATGCGTCGCTGAAATAAGACAAATTCTTGCCATTACTTTGTCACTTTTTCTGACTGTAACTAATCAGTGACTAGTTACAGTAATCACCAGTAACATATGGTAGTATTTAATCAAAATAGGATGTTTTTCTTCATGTTAAATTAATTTTAAACTTAGTAAATCATGGTCACATTAGTTTTGACTTATGCTGTATGGAAAACGACAATACATTGAGTAAAGTGACCAAATTGTATGCCAAATTTTATTTTTCTGTTTATCATCTGAAAAAAATGTATCAATATTGGTGACAAAAAATATGATTATTATCCTGTATAACGCCTTGATCGCTTCCAACACGTCCTCGAGTTCACCCTGTATATTTAGATATGAGGAAAAGGTCCAAAATTATGCGATCTCCGTTTGATTCACCAGGAAATAGTAAACCCAAACTATTTCAACTGGAAACGGTCAGTCAGCCTAATCCACGAACTCAGCGGTGAAACATTCTAAGCTCGTTCACGGAAATCCTAAAGCTCTAAAAAATAGTGAGGTGCCCGTGTGCATTGCTCATATTTACGGTAGCTTCGAATCAGTCCCGTCGCAATAGGAGATGCTTATACCTAAAGTCTAGACAAACCTATTATGTCAATAGGTAGCTGTAAAAGAAAAAAAACTATACTCATCCTTCTTTTGGAGCGATAGTACTAGCGTAAGAAAAATATAGTACGTCTATGAGGAATTACCTGACTATTTTTTGAAATTGAGAGAGCGGAAACTAACGACGAATTAATGAAATCACAGAGCCATGTTAAAATGGAATGGAGATAGTATGTAATTCTAAATTTTAAATGACGCTATTATACCTCGCTATATATATATTTCTCGTTAATACACGATTGTTTTTATGTGTGGGGCCTATGTAAACAAATGCCACCTGTACGCGTACAGTGGGTCCGAAATACTACCTACTTATGTTAAATTGATAATATATTTCATAACTAAATGAAGTCAACCCATATACAAGATATCTCTATACTCCGCTTAGCGAGTTATTTCTTTGAAACCTAAGCTGCCAAAAAGAAGGGGTGCGGGAGGGGGTGCGCAATGCTAGACAGGAAACGCGCCATTGTTCCGTGAGGCGTAAGAGAGAGTCAGACATTGAAGTTTGCCATGGAGACGTACTAAGTTTACTGTCACTTACAATAAATTAGTGGCTCGCTATAGGGTGAAATTACTTCGAGCGTGGCAGCGGGGGTCGCCCGGCTATGCGGGGTCTTGGGTTATTAGTCTATGAGTCAACCCGACCACTGAAAGTAGGTCAAATTTTAACTTGCAATGTTATGACCCAATATTTAACTTACTTAAGATAGGATAACTTTAGTCGTTCAAAATTAGGTGTAGACCATTGTTTGCATGTTGCTAGGTTTATATTCTAATACTATCAATGTTCTCATTGCGATATGTTCTTAATCTAGTAACGTATTTTCTACTTATAATTTTCTTCACTTGTATGCTTCCGTTGTATTTCCTTATAATAATAAATAAATATACCTAATCGAGAGAAGGAGTATTCCCGTGGCCCATCACTAGCCCTAATAAAAGTGAAATTCGCGGAAAGTCAAGACGTTACATACTAGGAAATGTCTGCTGAGTCATCAATAAAGCCTGACATAGCAATTTGTTGACGCGCGAAGGGCTAGAGACAGATAATAAATAAAGCCTAGTGGCCGAATTGGCACGATAGCTAGAAGTGTCCAGTGCAGTGCCTGAATCTTTCTTTTGTATTGTAAGGAGCAACTCGACGAAATTTCTTTTTCGATGGCCACAAACTGTTTCAAACTTAGAGAATTCAATCAACCAGAGCGGTCATTGACAGGCGTTCCCCTCTGCCGAAAACATATGACCAGTGGTCATATTTACTGACGTTTATCTGACGTGGCTATTCGTACGTTAAGTACGAATTGACATTCCCTTTCCCCGCAAAAATCGGCAGACTTTTTGTACAGAAAATGACAGACATGGCCGCTCCGGTTGTTTGAATTCTCTAAGATTTCAAATTAAATACCTATGCAGATAATAGGCAACATGTAGGCAACCAAGGGTTCAGTTTATAATTCGCGGCTCACGTCAGATGGTTCCAGGAACCACCAGAGATGACCAGTGGCATAGTCATACTTCCCTCTAGGTTTTGAGCAGGATATAGAACTTAATTAAAATATTCTACGTCCTAATTTCATTAAGCTAGAAACGAAATCAATTATCAGAGCTCGCGGAATTCTCTTCAATTAACCCTTTGGCGGCAAAGACGTCAAATCACGCGCACGGAAAGTCGTGCCCTCAGCGCCAGAGCGCGTGATGTTACGTCCAAAATATAAGAGAGTTGCCTCGCGCGCTCGCGTGCGCTGGCGCTTAGGGCACGATTTTTCTGTCCGATGCTTGGCGGTCAAAGGGTTAAAGTAACTTAGGAGCGTAGTTGCTTGTTCCCATACTATGTGAAAAAAGCGCTGGTGGCCTGGCATGAAGTCGTCAGACTTTCAATCCGGAGGTCTCCGGTTCAAAGTTCAAACCCCGGCTCATACTTCTGTGCTATTCGAAACTTATGCACGAAATATCATTTGACATTTACCAGCCGCTTTTCGGTAAAGGAAAACATCGTGAGGAAACCGGACCTAATCCGAATAAAGCCTACTTTCCCCTCTGGGTTGAAAGATCAGATGGCAGTCGTTTTCGTAAAAACTAGTGCCTACGCCAATCCATGGGATTTGGTTGCCATGTGGACCCCAGAGGTTCAATTGAGCCGTGGCAAAAAGGCGGGACAAACGCTAGGAGTGACGCTGCGTGCTGCATTCGGCGTGAGCCGCAAAGCCACGGTCTGAACTGAAAGTGGACGATCACGCAGTACGAAGATGCAGTTTCGGATTACTGTCGGCTTACTGTGACCACACAGTATACAGTCATTGTAACTGTATACAAGTTTCCGAGAACTTGAAAATTACTACATCTGCCATTCCCTTGACAAGATGTTTTGCAGTAGGGCCGTGTCGTACAGCTGTGATCGTGGCCCACAAATGGTATCGCTGGAAGATCAGCGCTGGCTGGTCAGCATTATACTGAGGCCCATTTCGTGGTAAACTCTGTTTTCAACCGACTTCAAGATTTCGAAGCAGGAGGTTATCAATTCGTCGGGATCTTTGTTTTTGCTAAAAAAAATATGTTTGTTCACCGATTATTCGAAGACGGCTGGACCGATTTGGAAAATTCTTTTTTTGTTTGAAAGAGTACTTCACAGTTGGTCCCATTGTAACCAGATCAGGATCTGATGATAGGATCCTGGAGAAATCGAGGGAACTCTTCAACTATTATAGGCACACCTATATTGATTTAAGTATTTTTTACAGCAGATTTAGCATTTGCTTTTGGAAAGGTGGAGGCTAAGTGAAGTCGGTTCTTTTTTGTTTACAATTATTATATTTAAATGTTTTTTCTTGTTATTTCTACTTTTGTATGCTTATTAGTTTACTACGAATAAAATTAATGATTTGATTTGTAAGATGTAGTTTCCTCATTGGGTCTAAAGGTCAGAAAAACTACTGCCTGCTATGAGGATAATTTAATACTTCGAAAATGTTGCCGTCTGGTAAAAGACACATTTATGTCGTTCCAAGTCCAAGCATTACTCTGAACATTTTATGCACCAATAAGATGTAAATAAAAGCGATGCAGAACACGGCAGTCAAATCAATCAATCCGAAATCGACCATAAATTTCAATCTAAACCACGTTAGTGCTCGTTAAAACCCAAGCACCACGTTTATCAACAATGACAGAGCATTCGAAATATTTTGGTGCTATGTTATTGTCATATCACAAATCTTGCAAGATCAACATTGTCATCATGGACCATAGACATATATGTTAAGTAGATAAACCAAAAGCAACTCTTTAGCGTTTCTACGATATTCTCTGAACCGCTCTCTAAATTTGTAGAAGTTCAATCTTACGGCGATCAAGGTGTTTGGTAACTTAATGGGCTTCTTTGTTATCAAAATTGAAGTCAATAGATTTAAAATCCATAAATAACGACCAACGTGCCTGTTTTTGGGAGGTACACAGATTGTTATTAAAGTAATACAGAGGTACAATATAACCACATACATTATATGTGGTTTAACGTATCGTAACGTATGCGGTTTCATATGTCCACCCGCCATCCTGACGTCAGAATGGCAGATGGATCTTTTTTTGAAAAAATCTCACTATAGCAAGAGGTACACTGATTTTTACTGAAGGCACACTGAGGTACACCAAAGTTACAGTACAGTACTTTTATTAACAATTCGATAAAATTCCCGAGGTCCACCAGCAATTCTGACACTCAAAAGTCCAGACCGTTAATTGCTAGGAATCTATTAAATTTAAACTTTCGTGAGACATACTATCACTATAAAATATAACGGTTACACTCACGTCACTTTAGTCGGCAACGCGTCGTGCAACAGCGCGCAACGGGCCGGTTCGAAATAGCACTCTTAGTGCTTGAAGATGGAGACCTAAGCTCTCCGAAACATGTCGCGCGAAGTGACGTGAGTGTAACCGTTATATTTTATAGTGCTAGGAATCTACTCAACGATGGCTGTCGCGGTCGATGTAGACATACCGTTTCGATCATATAGTGAGTTGTAGTTGAGGTACTACTATGATCGCAGATCTCCGATCAAAATACCCTAGTGACGTTACATGCGGCGCTCAGATATTGCAAACGTTTTTTTTTATTATTGGGTCATACGCGACGTCTACCGATTAGTTGTGTATCTGTCACATACCGTCTATCTCCGTAATCTAGCGATACATAAATCTCGAGCCATCTAAATACCGCTCGAGCCGTCTAATCTCGGGCATGTAGCGTTCTCCATAAATAACTAATATCGTCTTAGCGCCTTAATGATGCATAATGCTGCGTTCCTTCCTGACCATGTCAGTGGTTCGGTTAGGTGCGCGAGCGCAGATAAGTCGAGTCTCGAAGCAAGCCAGAGTAATACCACGGCAAGTTAGAATTTTAGGGTCATGTTACTATATACCCTAAAATTTTATTTCTGTGACAACGTAATAATATACTCCACTCATGCTAAATTATAACATTCTAATACTATATTTGTTTACAGTGCACTATGCTAATTTACCACTAAGCCACATTTGCATCGTCTAAATAAAAATAGTCCTATTAAGAAGCCCATCCACCGAAATAGAACCATACCAATTCTAATGGCTTAATGTCAGTGGATTGTCGTGATTATCAATCTCGTGTAAACTTATCCGCGGACGGAGAGACACGACGTAGGGCCTGTCGACTAAGGAATACGGTAAGCGATCGTAATCACATCCCTGTAGCTTATTGGCGGATGAAATATGACGTGCAAAAGGTTGCAACAATGTAGTCAGGCGTCTTGCGGCCCTCGGCTGACACCCGACAAATGACTAAATTGCCTTCCAACCAATAACGGTAAGATACTTTATGTGAGAGAATATTGTACAGGTTTATTCTGGAACATGTCGGAATTATATCGGAATCGTATAAGTCGAGTACGCTCGCTCGTGATTACAGACACAAATGAACCAGTGCAAAGTAATATACAATACAAATACCTACTCTTTATTTAATACAGTAATGTATTCTCTGTAATGTATTATTTTTGATTTATTTATTAAAGAAGAGTATTTACCTCTGTGGCGGTTTTACGCTAACAGCACTCCAGCCCACCACCTTCCAGACCACCTTCAGGTAGCGGTTAGGTATACTACTGTCATAGATTATTTAAACGATATGGTCGGTACAAACCCGATAGGGTTTCACGGCGCTTATAGTACGATTTTTTTAATATGTCGGAATTGTCGGTAGAACTCTCTAGTAAGATTCCGACATCTTAAAAAATTGCTACTATATCATGTAAATTTGTATATGAAACTTATATATAATAGTACATTACTTACCTAGGGCTGTAAAAAAAAGAAAGCCCGAAATCGCAGGTATTTGGGACCCGAGCCGCAGGCGAGGGTTGTAAATATGCGATAGAGGGCTTTCTTTTTTACTGCCCGTGGTGAGTACACAATTTTACGTCCCCACCTGGCCATAATGCGAGTTTTACCGTAAGCGTAGCGAGCGGTAAAACTCACATTATGGCCAGGTGTGACGTAAAATAAATTAAATAAAACACCGAAGTGCTACAAAACAGTGAAAACAGCCTAGCACAAATATTCTCAATAAACAATCAACAAAATATATAACAATATAAACAGTTACATAAATAAATAACAATACATTTCATATACAAATACTTTCTGATATTTCAAAAAAGCGAAGTCAACCAGGTCAGAAGTCAGTATTATAGTGTCAGTACATATTAATTTAAAAAAAAACTCTTCTCGTAATTTAGCACCATCGAGCTTTTCGTCCCCAAACATTTCTGAGATTCCACCACGCTTTCAATATATGTATAGTAAATAAGTTTCGAGGCTCTGAAATTAACTTTTATTTAATTTCGTAACTAATTTTCTCAATACTGCAAAATCATTCCACCACGTCTTACTGCTTGTAATGCTATATCAGAGGGTTTCAATAGCCCTCAATGGGCGCAGATTTCTATACAGTGACAAGTGAGTGGTGCGAACCGACAGCCGTTGATTGCAGAACGATTATCGCGCACAATGAAAACCCGAGCGATAGGAAACATTACATTTTATTACTTGTAAAGATACAGTGCCAGCAAGAGACTGTGGCCGATTGCAGCTATGAGTAAATCTGAATGGATTTCATAGAGTTTAATGGGGAGAATGGTTCTACGTGCAGTTTCCTGCCAATCATTAATGGGCATACGAACGAATAAAAGTAGGATTGCAATGTCTAATGGGTCGCTCCCCTTTTTACCGACAATGATTTTCCCTTCATATCGACATGTATAACGTATAAAAAATGTATGAATATGTGTTTTACAGAAAATAATTCAATCATTTCGACGGCCTCCTAGCCCAGTCGGTAGTGACACTGCCTATGAAGCAGGAGGTCCCGGGTTCGAATCCTGGTAAGGGCATTTATTTGTGTGTTTATCACAGATATTTGTACCTGAGTTATGGATGTTTTCTATGTATTTAAGTATTTATCTATTATATATATCCTCGTCTAGTACCCACAACACAAGCCTTATTGAGCTTACTGTGGGACTAGGTTGGTTTGTGTAAGATTGTCCTATAATATTTATTTATTTATTTAAAACAATGTGCCAATACCTCTTACTAGTATATTTTCAAATAGTCCTTTATTGACCAGACTCCGTGACAGAGTGGTAAAACTTAAAGCTGTCCCAGCTAAAAACGACCACTCTGTCACAATGTTACCTGAAAACCACTGCACAGAAAAAATCGTTACCGATGAAAATAAACATCTATTAGTCCTCTTACAATGATCTTGAAGTTTTTTTTAAATCATTATCATTTTAATGATGCTCTAAAAACCTAACGTTTCATTTCATACAAAATCGCGTTTATATAATTCAGGCGCTAGCCCAATCTATTGCGTTACTAACGCAGTAGGCCTCAGTCCCATTAATTTTATTCAGCGCTTACATTTATAAGTATCTCAACTGTCGTTTAATAGACGACGCTGCGACACCTGACTCCGGCATGATAGGTCTAGTCTGAATTTAGCAGTAAGGAAATTTTGATAGATATTATTAGTCTTTATAATTTTATTCATCCACGTGTATTGTATGTATGTATGTATGTATGTAAACACTGTATTGTACAGAAAAAAATTAACAATACAAACATGATAAAAGAAAAATAAACAAAGTACAAAGGCGACCTTATCCCTGTAAAGGATCTCTTCCAGGTAATCTTTCATATCATTGTTATTGTTTCATGTTTAGGGGCAAGTTAACGTGTGTTCGTACTGACCGATGCAAATGATAGTTCTTACTTAACATATTCAACAATAAGTTAATGTTGAGCGAATACATTTTAGTCACTCGTTAAAGCTTGAACACAGTAAAATGTGGGCACAAGTAAATGCTTATATATTTTTATTTATACAATATGGAAACTTCTTAGTATTATAAATAAAAACTATTTGATATCCTGAATAAAAACTATTATGACAGCATTCCACTTTGATCATTTGTTTTCACGATGGCGAGCTCTGAACACAAGAAACGTGAAATTATTTTGCGCAAACATACTGAAAATCCTCATTTAAGTTATAGGGCATTAGCAAAACTTTTAAAATTACCGCAATCTTCCGTATGTTTAGTTTTAAAAAGGTTCCGAGAACGATTGACAGTAGATCGCAAGCCGGGAAGTGCAGGTAAGCAAGGCGCAAAGGATAAAAAAAAAGAAGCCCATGTCTTGCGACTTTTTACAGCGAATCCGAAGTTATCGTCCCGTGATGTCGCAAAAAAGGTCAAAATGTCGCAGTCATATGTACAGAAAACTAAGTCAAGAGCTGGATTAAAGTCGTTCAAAGCACAAGCTGCACCCAATCGCGACGCTAAGCAAAATCTGTCTGCAAAACAGAGATCACGAAAGTTGTACGACAATTACTTGACAAAATTTGGATGCGTTGTATTGGATGATGAAACGTACATCAAAGCAGACTTCAAGCAGATACCGGGGCAAGAATTTTATACTTCTAAGAATCGTAAGGATGCCCCAGAAGATTGCAAGATAAAAAAGAGATCGAAGTTTCCAAAAAAATTTCTTTTATGGCAAGCTATTTGTAGTTGTGGTAAAAGAAGTCGTTCATTCGTAACAACAGGCACAGTAAACGGTGAAATCTACAAAAAAGAATGTTTGCAAAAGCGTCTACTGCCCTTTTTACGCAGTCATAGCTCACAGCCATTATTTTGGCCAGACCTTGCGAGCTGCCACTACTCTAAAGCAGTAGTTGAGTGGTATAAACATAACGATGTCGCAGTGGTACCTAAAGAGTGCAATCCTCCAAATTGTCCTGAACTGAGGCCGATTGAAGAATATTGGTCAATTATGAAAGGGATTCTAAAAAAAGGAGGCGGAGAAGTTAAATCGGCAGCTGAATTGCAAAACAAATGGAAATGGGCTTGCAAAAGATATCCTGATAGTGCTGTGCAAGACTTAATGAGCCGGATTCGACGCAAAGCACGCAGTATGGCATATAGAAAGCAAATTTAATAATTGTATATATTTGTAAAAATGGTTATTAGTCTAGTAAATAAATGCAATAAAAATTTCCTTGAAATATGTTCAATAACATTTTTATTTTTGTTACTTTATGTGCCCATGTTTTACTGTGTTCAAGCTTTACAATTGTTACGTTCTCATGGGTTACCATGGTTTCATAGCCTCAATCTTCACCGTTCATGCATGTTTAATAGTTTTAAAAAATCTAAGCATGTTTGTAAAACGTGGTCTAATATATATTTCTTGTAACAAACTGAACCCTTATTCTTAATGGGGAAGGCCGGTGAAAACTTATTGTAGAGGGCGCTGTTCCAATTCCATACAATGAGAGAAAGAGACAAGATGAATGGTCCTTAACTAGTATGCCGTCAAAAAGCTTTTCTTTCGCAAAAACCTTCACTATGTTGTTAATCTACAGCATTTTAATTTCAGTGTATTTCAGAAACCGGTGGATTTCAATTTCGGAGCAATTCGAGACAAAACATTGAGTAATTTTCGCAAAAATAAATAAAAACTACTTCGCGCCATACAAATTTAGCTTTTCTAAGGACCAATGTCACTTTGACAGTTGCCTTCCCAATTGAGTGGAGTAATCTGACAGCTCCTGGCTTACAAAGCTGTTTGCAAATGTATGTAAAGTGCTGTACTCGATTAAGAATCCTACCTTACTTATACTGCTATTGTCACATCGCTGATGAGACACAATAAAAACTAGTAATAGTTGATACATCATTTGTCGTGGCACTTGTAGAAGTTGTAGACACAACTGAAGAACTTTATTTATTTATTTTTTATACTACGACGGTGGCAAACAAGCATACGGCCTGCCTGATGGTAAGCAGCTACCGTAACCTATGGACGCCTGTAACTCTACAGGAGTCACATGCGCGTTGCCGACCCTTTACAAAAAGGAGGATTCACTGTGTTGACGGCTAAAGGAACAAGAGGGTCCCTCATCGTCAACACACTGGGTCGTTTGAGCTCTTTGGCAACCTTACTCACCAGCAGGAACACAACACTATGAGTAGGGTCTAGTGCTATTTGGCTGTGGTTTTCTGTAAGGTGGAGGTACTTCCCCAGTCGGGCTCTGCTCCAGATTTGAGCGAGATGACATTCACTGAACGTACCCTACCACACTAAGCGAGATGCCATTCGCAGTGCCCATACCTCTCTTTTTGGCATAGTTTAAGGACATACCCAAGTCCGGACGTAGTTTAAGGACATACCCCGGGTCCAAAATTTAATATAAAATAAATTTAATGTAGTCTTAGTCAGAAAACCCACCAACCACGATCATCAGTCACGATGGATGCGACCAAGAAAAGAGAGAGGCGTAGTCAAAACTTGGCCCGTTGATTAGCTGCTACCTACAGGATCGTCAATAACGAAGTCGAAATTCACAAATTACTTACTGAATTTTATTCAGGACGACCCCCAAGGCAATGGTAACAGTTGATATCTCTGGACCCTTATTTGCTTGTAACTAAACTACAGAATTACCTTAAATCTGAAGTATAGTGACGACTGACTACCATTATCCCCTACCTAATTGGATAATTAAATTCCAAATTCGACCTTATCCATTAAAGATAAAACTCAAATTTCGATGGTTAATAAATCCCCGTAGTTACGAGGTTTCGAAAGTCAATACAACGCACGCCCTAAGCGTCACCGCCTGAGCACAAATTAATGACAGCCCATCATATCTCCGAGCCTAATGCGAGCCGCCACAGAAAAAAACGAGTGCGCAAATTGTTTTAAATGGGCAGGTACAGGTCCACCTTCTTTTCTGTGTTCGTAGACCTTAAGCCAAAGTAGCAGAGTTGATAATTGCTTGACTTGCAGCATACGTTGGTCGGACTGCAGACGGCTGACCTACAGACAGCCTGTTATTGCCAAAAACGAAAAAGCCTTTTTGAGCTTTTACGATTCGTGGCAAGGTTAACGATTCGTCTGGACTAATTAGTCATGTCAAGAGCGGAGGGGTTGCCATTAATTGTGTAGGTTTTGCCAACATTGTGGATGATGAATGGCTTTATACGAACGTCCTACGTCGCCACACAGAGATGCATACACATTCACGGACAGTTGGACAAGTATATACGAGCATTTATGAGCCAGCCTACCAATAAAATAACTCGACTTGTGGCTAAACCTACACCGTAAGTTCTCGCTTGACCACTTGCTCTGCACAGGCATTTTTATCGTAACAAATTTCTTGTCAAATCAAAGTTCCTAAAACACGATACAAGAATACTCACTCCCTTTCAGATATACTGGACCAAAATTGCAAGGTTTTTATGACATAGAGAGATGTACTTAACAGACGTTCACGATTAAGCGGTTATAAGTCCATGACAAATAGTTAAGAATATTTAATGAAAATTTAAACGATGTCAATCTTGATTGAAGATGATCCTAACTGCACTACGCTACCACCAGCGACGGAACACATGTAGTGAGACAAAGTTCACACACACAGGTACACGTTCTGATATTTCACCGAGAGTTAACTTATCACCGCGTTCCTCAGTTTTAAATATTATCCAATACTAAATTTCTCGCAGTTTAAATTTTGTGATAGGTCATAAAAAGTTTTGATCGGTTAAAATAAAATTACAATTCAATTTTCAATCTTTTTTCAATTCAAACCTCATGCACGGCGGCGGCATAATATTGTAATCACGTCATACTCCGATCAAATAATACTAGAGATACACAATCAGTCCAAAAAAATGGCCCCACAATAGTACCGCAAGAACGACTCGGGCGGTTCTTTTTATGACAGTCTTATTATGGTATAAGGCTGGCCGGTTACAAATTTTCACGAGTCATATTTTCAGTAAATCTTGTTTGAGTCTGTACCCCCTTTACATTGTTGCTCGAAGTCATCATATAAATCTGTTAGATTGAGTCGCTTCACAATAGTAGACGGGTCATTTCTGAGCTCTAGTCAGGTTTCCGTAGTTATTAAGTACCAAAACATCCGAACATCCCATAGGTATCTAGAAGAACGCAAGAGACGTCAAGCACTGTATAATAATAGTATCGTGTACTCACCGGCTCGGTGTCTCCTTGGCTGTCCTTCCCGAGCCCCTCGCCCTTCGACCAACCCATCTTCTGCAGTAACTTGAAGCCTTTGTTCTCTGGAGCTATAAACCTACAACAAAGGCAAATTTGTCGTTTGAAAATCGGGTTCCTTCTAAATTTATTATGTAATGCAATTTTTTTGAATTGTCATACAATCACGCCTTGAAGGGCGCCTAGGAACGTCTATAATTCGTCGATCGTCATCTTTATAGGGAGTGATAAATTATTCGTATTTAGCTATTTGTCTCCGAAATTAGGTACTAAATAAATTAAAAATAACAAGCCTCTGATAACTGTACTAAGTACTCTAAGTCACGTCACCTAGCTAGCTCGAGAACTCGAAAATTCGGTAGGTATTCATAAATTTAATTGATTTGTAGTAACGGACACTGACCCCTACGATGTAATTTACACATTGTCTTGGCCAGTTTCTATTGCTACCAATTCGAACAATACTACCTAAACAAAAACATTATCATCTATGCAGACAACAAATTAAAACGCCGCTTTACTTTCTCCTTTAAAAAATGTTGGCACGTTACTAATTTTGCAACCAAGTAACCAGACACTGTTTTGCTTTATTTGGTAAGCTAATTTTGGACTCTGTAGGTTTTTAAGGCAGCATATACATTTACCTATACTAACGTGTAATGCTTTAGGATTCCTTAATTTACAGGGGGAAAGTATATTCTTTTTTCGAAATCGAGTTCTAAGCAAAGCCCGCACGCCCCGCGTTTTTGTGATGGCGACTTTGCGGGCCTAGTTTTATTCATAATTAATATATATTTTAAGATTTTTCTTTAATTTAATCTTTAATAAATGCTAGGAGTAAAACGGATCGATCGCATCCGAAACTCTACGCTGCGCTCAAAGACAGGAATTGCAGATGTTGGAGTCAAGACCGCCAAGCTGAAAAGGGACTGGGCCGGTCATGTCTGTCGTATGCATCCACAGAGGTAGGCTAAAATAGCCACGGAGTGGGTACCACAAGACGGGCGAGGGGCGGGCAGGCCCAGGCGGAAATGGCGAGATGACCTGGATGCATTTGATAACGACTGGCCTGAAATCGCACGGGACCGAGACGGATGGAAATCGAGGGGAGAGGCCTTTACCTAGCAGTGGGACACATTATAGGCTATTAATAATAATAATAATAAATGAGAATGCTTACGGGGCAAATCCTATATCTAATAAAGTATTTACATACAGCAATTATAAAACATTGTTTAACAGACATACAATTTTTAACTAAAATAAAAGTACCTACTTATCATTAAACTTAAAAACCCTGTTAAATAACTCCTCTTTCTAATAAAAAAAAATGTCATGAGCCGTCGTTCCGTCTCTAAAGACAGACGATTATGAAGGGTATTTTATATTTGACAGACCTTAATTAATAACACCGTATGATGTTAAAGGATGAACTCCTTGTTAAATAATATTATATAACTGAGATATATGGGAGCCAGGAAAACCGGGATAACTAATTAAAAAGGCCAGTGCACGTCCATTCGTATTCAAAGATGTATTCCGAGAGAACTTACAACTACCACCCAATTGTGACATTAAATTATTTGTTTATTTCCTTAACCTACCCGCGAGTTCACTGACCAAATGGTGGTGGATGTCAATAAATCGCTATTGCTCATATATCACAATAACGTTTATAATTGCTGTGTGGGGCCCTTCAACTACTTTCCCAAGTCCTGTATTCATGGAACGTTACACACCAGAACCCAACTCGGTCTTGATCTTATTTTTTATCTCAGAAATGATTCCTCAATTACGCACGGAATCAAAAAGCCATTAGTACGTCTACGTCTGCGTCATGATGTGGGGCATTTAGTTTGTAATGCTGAGTCCTGCTGATATTTCCATATTAGCACGCGGAGACGATGATCATTACATTTCAGTCTTGTTTTAGAGTCAAAGACTTTTAAGCGTTTTGTAATAGCCTAGCGATTATGGTTTAATTTTGCATTTTAAGAAATATCGTCGTTGAATATGCGGCTAACAACAAAAAGGCTTAAGTGTGTTTAAAGTATAATGAACATTATATCTATGAACTTACGTTTCTAAGTAGGCGGTTTGCATTTTCTTAGAATATTGAAACAATCCTACTAGTGGACTAAGAGCTGGCCACGTCATATATGACACAATAATGAGAGCAACAAAACCCGTCTGCTTAGATTTCTTTACCATCCTTATTGCTAGATCAGGGCATCTGGCAGCTTTTAATGGGTGGAGGTTAGAGTGACAGACTAGAAAAAAAATTGAATTGGAATAGTAATACCAAAATAAGTAAAAATTGCCAAAGTTGTCTCAGTTATAAAGGACCGGCCTATATTTTATCATTATAACAAAAAATATTGCGTATTATTACGAAAACAAAAACAGTAGGCGACCAACTATGAATTACATTATACGTCGTTTGACACTACTTTCCCCATACATAAACTTTTGGCAAAGATATAGTCTAATTATTTATATAATTTTTCGTAATATTGCATCAAACCCTCTAGGATTTGTTTTCTTGAAGTGATTTGAATTATTTGACCTCCACCACTTTACAGCTGCCAAATGTCCAGATCTAGAAATAAGCATAGTATAGCAAACTGACTAGAGGCGTTTCGTTGCTCTCATTATTGTGTCATACCAGGTGTCCAGTAAATAATGGATAACCTTCTAACCACCAATAGGCCACCTTAGGCTGGTCCAGAAAATCCACTTTAGGGTTTAGTAAAAGTCCCCTGGTTTTCGAGATTTTCACACTTTTCATAATTTTAAGTTTTCGGTTCCTTATTTGACTGTTATCATCGTGGTAACGAGAAATGTAAAGATTTTTCCGTTCTGTTTTTTGAAAAATTGTCTCAAATAGTGCTACTAACTAACTGATATTAAAGTGTCTTCATAATCATACAGATTTTTTTGAAATTAGGCCTTAATTGATGATAACAGTCAAATAAGGAACCGAAAACTTAAAATTATGAAAAGTGTGAAAATCTCGAAAACCAGGAGACTTTTACTCGATTTCGAAAATAGAATATACCTACTTTCCCCCTGTAAATTAAGGAATCCTAAAGCATTACACGTTAGTATAGGTATTTACCTATATATATGCTGCCTTTAGACCCGTACCAATAAATTATGAAGTTTCGATAATATTAAAGATGCTTATTATTCGCATACAGGCCATCCAACTTAGCTAATAATAATAATTTGTGTCATCCTAGGTTGTTGCGTAGGTAGAAACTTAGACATTTCTTTTTTTAAACATTATTCGTTAAATAAAAAATTAGAGATCAAAATTGTTTTTTCACTGTAACAGCAAAGTTGTTACTGACGCACGCACGCGTTTTGTGTCACTTTCGTCAATGGGAATACTGACGTTCAATTAGCACATATATGTGGACTTTTACAAGCCTATATAAAATTAGAGTTGATCGACTAGGTACTGTGCTTTCTAAAATATCGGTATCTATTATTTGAATAAATTTGTGCCATATTAATCAATGATATTTATTTACTTTAATTTTTTTTCTTGTATGACCCCTGTTAACAGTACAATAAAATATTAAAGTTATTAAAGTTTGCATCAATATTTTTATAAAAGCGTATCGAAACAATGTTTGAAATTTGTGTCATTATAATCAATGGATTATTTTTATTTTTCAGAATGAAAAATTTTTTTGCGTAACGGGCATGCGCGGGGAAGGGTAAGGCGCGGGCGGGATTCATGTGCCGACCAGGCTGCCTAGCGGCTTGTTTGTTTTCTATTATTACTCTATACATACATATAGTAATAGTAGTAATAAGTGCGACAAAGACAAACAGCGATTTTTCAGTCGCTGTTCTTTATTTTTCATAGTAAAGAAAGCAATAATATAAAACTTAAGTAAGTTAAGAATAATTAATGTAAACGTAGTCCATAAGGGACTGCAACGGCGGATCTGTGTGCCACGGTAAACCTAGTTTACCATTTAAACAGTATTTTGGCAAATTGTAACTTGTAACTAATAAATATGTAATTTATGCATCAAGGCGGTTTGTTTACAGAGGGGCTATCGTGAAACGCGAAAATCGAAATATGGTTATCTGCCTCTCGGTTGGACTAGCAAAGGGCCGGGCTGGACTTAATAAATTTTTCATCAGTGTGATGTCATAATAAGGCTATGTTTTTATTAACTTATCGTAGGGTAAATCGCCAGTTACTGGCCACTGTCCAATAACTGGCCACCTGATACTCGTACTAAAAATGAACTCTGTTTACCTACAAACAAAGCTGAAGTAGAAACTGAAGGGTTTCAATAGCTGGCCACGTTATACTAAAATGAATTTTGTTTGTAGGTACGCAGAGTTCGTTTTTAGTATGAGGTGGCCAGTGATTGGACAGTGGCCAGTAACTGGCGATTTACCCTATATAACACATAAAAATAAGCAACTTTTCTTTAACACATTTTTTTTAATTCAATAATTTCGAAGTTATGGGGCCCTGAAGGTTAAGTACAATTTGGACTATTTTGGTTGGAATGGTGTCATTATGACACATAATTTATTTTGTAGAATGTGTTCTTCATTCTTTTTACCCAAAAACATCGAAGTTACCGGACTTTGAAGATTGACTATGTACATGGACTAATTTGGACTTAAAAAATAAAATGGCGACGGGGTATCATTATAACGTGTACTTTTAATGATTTTTTCCGTATAGAATACGCTAAAATAAGCGTGTTTTATTTCAAAAACTTTTCCCTAAAATCAAAAATGGCCGAGATAATGGACTTTGAACTTGTACATCATTTGGACCTCGAAAAAAAATCATCGACGGGACGTCATTATAACGTGTACATTTTATGATTTTTCCATATAGAATACGCTAAAATAAGCGTGTTTTACTCAAGAAACTTTTCTCTAAAATAAAAAATGGCCGAGGTAATGGACTCTGAACTTGTATGTAATTTGGACTTCGAAAAAAAACCGTCGACGGGACTTCATTATAACGTGTACTTTTTATGTATTCCGCATAGAATATGCTAAAATAAGCGTGTTTTATTTGAAAAACTTTTCTTTATAATCAAAAATGGCCGAGATAATGGACTTAGAACTTGTATATAATTTGGACTTCGAAAAAAAACCATCGACGGAACTTCATTATAACGTGTACTTTTTATGAATATTCCGTATAGAATATGCTAAAATAAGCGTGTTTTATTTGAAAAACATTTCTTTATAATAAAAAATGGCCAAGATAATGGACTTTGAACTTGTATATCCCGATATACGTCATTATAACGTGTACTTTTTATGATTTTTCCGTATAGAATAAGCTAAAATAAGCGTGTTTCATTTCAGAAGCTTTTTTCTAAAATCAAAAACGGCCGAGATAATGGACTTTGAACTTGTAAATAATTTGGACTTCAAAAAAAATACCATCGACGGGACGTTATTATAACAAGTACTTTTTATGATTATTCTGTATAGAATACGCTAAAATAAGCGTGTTTTAGATGAAAATTTTTTCTCTAAAATCAAAAATTGCCGAGATAATGGACTTTGAACTTGTATATCGGGACGCCATTATAACGTGTACTTTTTATGATTTTTCCGTATAGAATACGCTAAAATAAGCATGTTTTATTTGAAAAACTTTTCTCTAAAATCAAAAATGGCTGAGATAATGGACTTTGAACTTGTATATAATTTGGAATTAGAAAAAAAACCATCGACGGGACTTCATTATAACGTGTACTTTTTATGATTATTCCGTATAGAATATGCTAAAATAAGCGTGTTTTATTTTAAAATCATTTTTTTCTAAAATCGAAAATGGCCGATTGGACAAGGAACTTGTATATCATTTGGATTTCGAAAAAAAACCGTCGACGGGACGTCATTATAACGTGTACTTTTTATGATTTTTTCGTATAGAATACGCTAAAATAAGCTTGTTTAATTTCAGAAACTTTTCTCTAAAATAAAAATGGCCGTGTTAATGGACTTTGAACTTGTATATATGTAAAAGCGTGTTTCATTCGACAAACTTTTCTCTAAAATCAAAAATGGCCGAGATAAATGGACTTTGAACTTATATATATTTTGGACTTCAAAATAAAACCATCGACGGGACGTCATTATAACGTGTACTTTTTATGATTATTCTGTACAGAATACGCTAAAATAAGCGTGTTTTATTTGAGAAACTTTTCTCTAAAATCAAAAATTGCCGAGATAATAGACGTTGAACATGTATATAATTAGGATTTCGAAAAAAATCCATCGACGGGACGTCATTGTAACATGTACTTTTTATGATTTTTTCATATAGAATACGCTAAAATAAGCGTGTTTTACTTACGAAACTTTTCTCTAAAATCAAAAATGGCCGAGATAATGGTCTCTGAACTTGTATATAATTTGGACTTCGAAAAAAAACCATCGACGGGACTTCATTAAAACGTGTAATTTTTATGATTATTCCATATAGAGTATGCTAAAATAAGTGTGTTTTACTTAAGAAACTTTTCTCTAAAATCAATAATGGCCGAGATAATGGACTTTGAACTTGTATATTATTTGGATTTCGAAAAAAACCATCGACGGGACGTCATTATAACTTTTCTCTCAAATCAAAAATGGCCGTGATAATGGGCTTTGAACTTATATATTATTTGGATTTCGAAAAAAAACCATCGACGGGACGTCATTATAACGTACTTTTTTATGATTTTTCCATATAGAATACGCTAAAATAAGCGTGTTTTATTTTAAACACTTTGCTCTAAAATCAAAAATGGCCGAGGTAATGGACTCTGAACTTGTTCCTCCTTTTTGTAAAGGGTCGGCAACGCGCATGTGACACCTCTGGTGTTGTAGGCATCCATATGCTACTGCTTACCATCTGGCGGGCCGTATGCTTGTTTGCCACGTTGTGGTATGAAAAAAAAAGAGTAAAATAAGAATACATTAAAACAAAATAAACGGAATAAAAACAGAATCAATACAAAATGACAAAATAAAAACAAAATACAGACGAAAATAAAAAAACAAAAGTAAACAAAAGTAAAAAAAAAATATACGTTAGTGTCGTGGAAGACTCGGTTAGAACGAAGTAATATTATTTAATTTTTTACTTTTTCGTAATTTTTGTCGTTTTTGAATTTTTAGGTTTTTGGAATTTTTGAAATTTTTGAGATTTTTGAGATTTTTGAGATTTTCGAGATTTTGGAGATTTTCGAGATTTTCGAGATTTTCGAGATTTTCGAGATTTTCGAGATTTTCGAGATTTTTGATATTTTTGAGATTTTTGAGATTTTTGAGATTTTTGAGATTTTTGGTATTTTTGAGATTTTTGAGATTTTTGAGGTTTTTGAAATTATTGAAATTTTTTAACTTGACTTTTTCACTTTGTCACTTGTCACTTCTCACTTTCACTTTCACTTCACTTCACTTCACTTTATTCTATTTTTCATTTTTTTTATTACATTCCATTTCACATGTTTCTCAATGCTTTTTCGTGACGGTCACGTGACTTTTTTTCGCCTAGCCCCCCATCCGCGAACCGTCCGATAAGGAACTTCGTTCCAATAAAACAGAACTAGATCAAAAATTTACGTTGCGTTTTCTACCCATAATTCACGATGCTTGAAATCTTCGAAAATGTACTCAACAGTGTAGTCAAAACACAAACAAAGCGGCTACCGCTTAAAAGGTACATATTGGCGAGACACGCACGAGTTCATTGCCCTACTCGCCGGCTTCCCGCGACTCGCTCCTCCGCTCAGTTTTGTCGAGTATGTCAGCTTTATCACCCCGCGCGTGCCTCAGATGCCAGCGCCTGGTTAACCCATGGATTAGCTTGTTAAGAAGCGAGCCGGGGGTCTACTTCTAGTGGTCACTACAGAAGTAAGCCGAACAGGTGTGCCATCAAGGTCACGCGCTATAGTTAAGAAGATTTCCTCTGAACGCAAATATTGTTTCTGTTTAATTTTAGACGAAATATCATTGATGAAAGTGACACAAATTGAAATATCTACTTTAAAATCCGTTTTTGATTATTAGAATGTGAACTCTGATGACTTTAATAATTTATTAAAACGATAACAGCCTAAAAAAACGAAATTACTAAGAAACTTAAATTTTCATTGCTTAATTTGACACATATTGATTTTATTGACATATTTTGAGGTGATGATATAGTTAATCCTTATTTTATGAACTCTAATTTTTTATACGTAGTTTTTTAGCGTTGTCATACTATATAAAATTGCACTCGACGTAAATGACACAAACTAGTTTTGTACAACAATAAAACTGTTCTAAATACAAAACAGTTATATTTTCTAACTCTAATATTCTTTTACTCAAGTTATGGCAAGCTAAAAAAGTTAACCTCAAATTATTGAATTACAAAAAAAGCACCAATTGAATATGACACAAAACGCACTGAAAGATTCTCATGTACACACTGTATTTCCAACTTCAATAATAAGTGACTTTAGAATTTTCGAAACTTAACCCTCAAAATATTGCCAACGAGACGGGACTACTTAAAAACCTACAGAGTCCAAAATTAGCTTACCAAATAAAGCAAAACAGTGTCTGGTTACTTGGTTGCAAAATTAGTAACGTGCCAACATTTTTTAAAGGAGAAAGTAAAGCGGCGTTAACTAACTGATATTAAAGTGTCTTCATAATCATACAGATTTTTTTGAAATTAGGCCTTAATTGATGATAACAGTCAAATAAGGAACCGAAAACTTAAAATTATGAAAAGTGTGAAAATCTCGAAAACCAGGGGACTTTTACTAAACCCTAAAGTGGATTTTCTGGACCAGCCTAAGGTGGCCTATTGGTGGTTAGAAGGTTATCCATTATTTACTGGACACCCGGTATATGAGTGGCTAGCTCTTCGTTTATAGGTGTCTCCTCTCTTTCGCTGGCGTTGTAGGGAGTTTTTTTCTATTAACGATTAGATTAGAGGTTATAGCAAATACAGTCCAAATCCCACCTTATCGTAATCTACTTACGTTTCCAAATCGTACAGCACTTAACGTGGTCTGCTCTATAAAACGAAATTAATCAAAGAAAAATGTACCTTATTTGTATACACTTACGTTTCCAAATCGGCGCTCTGCGTTTTCTCAGAATGATGCGACGACCCCACTTTGTCTCTCCTCTCCTTCGACCTGTCGTTATAGGCAGTTTCTTCTATGGCCAGAGGTTGGGGCGCGTATTTGTTCTTTAATCGTGCTAGTTCTAATTGGTGTTGTTTCTGAACGCTACACGTTCGAGTGTAAGCGGCTTTCTTCTCTTTCTCTTGGGCTGTAAGGTTGGTGTTAGTTTAACAATCGTGATTTTTTAAAGTTAACGTAACATAATATGAAAAATGGCGGGAGAAAAAAATATCATTGATATCGTGAATGAATAGGAATGCGTCAAAGCGGGAGTTTGTGAGCAAATTTATATATCAAGCATTTTTTATGACTCCCGGATTCTGTAAGATTTTTTTAAAGTACTTTCAGCTACAATGTAAACCGGTATCAAAATGTATTGGTGCTGTGTGTATATGCACTTAAAGACTACTTACTTTTCTTTAATAATAGCTCTACATTTTTTCATTGTTACAGATGAAAGCTTGGATATCAAACTTAACTAGGACACATACAGGGAAAATTTTTAACCAGCCAGTCATATTGAGCAAGGTGATTAGGTAGGCCATACTGAACAACTTCTAACTATGGGACCAACTCCGAAATCGCAAAAAAAAATGTCATCTTTCACAACAACAACATCTGATCGGCCGAAATGTATGAAACGGCCAAAAATTTTCCTACCTCGCTCAATATGAATCACCATTCATATTGAGCGAGGTACTATTATTTCAAGCCTTTTTATTAGAAGTTGAACTCACTTTCCATGACAAGACCGGGTTCGCAATGTCCGCAGGTATCGATCCCCGGGTGTATGTGGCACAGCAATTTGGTTTCACCTAGCTGAAGAACACTCCCATGCATTACCTGAAAATAACCTTGCTTTAAAATCTAAGCAGAAACTAATTATTACGAAACTAATTATTAAGCAGAAACGGACTAGATTTACGTTTCTTTTTTTATTTTATGTTTTCGATTCTGAGGAGAGTTATTGAAGAACCTAATCTTAAATTGATGATATTGTAGGTATTAATTAACTCATTTCTTAATTCATCAAATCATCACATAAGTACTTCGACTAATAATTCATTTACGCAGCCACAGGACGGACATGTCATACTAAATAATTTTAAACAAAAAAGAACCAACTTCACTTAAAAGCAAATGCTCGAGCTGCTGTAAAAAATACTCAAATCACTATAGGTGTGCCTATAATAGAGTTCCCTCGATTTCTCCAGGATCCCATCATCAGACCCTGACATGGTTACAATGGGACCAACTGTGAAGTATACGCTTTCAAACCAAAAAAATAATTTTCCAAATCGGTCCAGCCGTTTTCGAATAATGAAAAGAAAAAAAAAAACAAAGATCCCGACGAATTGATACACGGCTGTTTCCGCTGTCGTAAATGACGTTTGACAATACACCGACATTTTGCTATTTATCGATGCGCTGCCAACCTGACGGATTAGCCTACTAGTTCCCTACCAATCGGTCGCCGCGGGGTGAGGTAATTCTGTTCGGGGCGGGACGTAGCGTGGCCATTCTGTATTAAATACTATTATTTATTCTGTGACGAGGCTAAGGAGAGTTAAAAAAATACACATTTTCACTGAGTCATGTTTGGAAAGTAGGTATCTAAACAGTAAAAAAATGTGAAACTCACATCAACCGGCTCGCTAATAATCTGGCTCTCCGATATCCTGACGCCGTTAAGCGTAGTGCCATTCTTTGATCCTAGATCTGTTACTGTATACGTTCTTCTGCTCATGTCATACTTGATGTCCAGATGATTCTGCAATGTGACAAAAGATTAAAATCGGAAACGATGCCTGGTAACCATTCTACTCAGTCCTAAAACTCATAAAAGTACGGGGCCTTTCTAGGCTTTCAAATATGTATAATTAAGGATGATATATAAGACATGGATTGACAAAATCACGTTCCTGTATTTCTGGTTAAGGCACAAGCGCCATCTATCGGTCACCAGGTCACCACACACACTAAGTCCCAGTTTCATATATTTTGTTCGGAGGTTAACTTTGACAATAACTCAACTCTCGACTCGATAGAAGGCGCTGCGGCACTTAATACGGAAAACAGACGTATAACCAGATGTTAGGAGGAACGCGATGTCTTATATCATTGGTAGATATTTATTGTACGAGAGTACATACCCTTGAAACATTGAAATCTTCTATGAGGATAGTGTGAGTGCTGCCCTCTCTGCCGACAGTGCCGCCATCTTTGGTCACTAGGAACAGCGTGCCCACCTTCAGTTTGGGCAGGTTCGTCTCGCGCACAATCACGCGCATGGACGGAGGGTGATGCTTGGCGATCGACTCTGACACAAAGAACATTTTCCATAATGTTTGATACAGATGTATAGATGCATATTACCCTCCATATTATGTACTAATTTTCACTTTTATTTTCTATTTTAACTACAATTACAAACGAGTTATTTACCATGTATAGTAGTTTAGTAGCACTGTTATCGGGCGCAGCAAGCGAATTCGGAAAAGGGTAGATATATCTCTACGGTATGTGGGTAGACCACAACTAAAACTCGCAAAGTATGTTAGGTACTCCGTGGTAATGAAGGTTTCCGCGATCGAGTTTTTCACTAGATGGCAGCACCGTCGCGACAGGTCTAGCTGTCACAATCCACCAATCATGTTTAACCATAAATTTTTTGATTGGTGGATTTTGACAGCTACTGCCAAAAAGACCTGTCGTCATGGTGCTGCCATCTAGTGAAAATCTCAATCGCGGAAACCCTCATTGCGTACATAACTGTCGATATGTCAGAAACTCGCTAACGGTAAATACCTATACATGGTGAATACCCCGTTTTATAATAGAGTTAATAAGTATGACTTGTAGTTTCAAAATTTCATTTGAACATAAAGTAACAGCATTTCTTTGTAATTTACCAAATCATTTGAAAAACATTAAAAATCATATAAAACTAAAATTTCCTTGAGTTTGTTATAAGCATTTAGAAAAACACATCTCCACAGCACCACTTTAGAATTTTCATTTACCATCGTCATTGCTAACAGTTGACACGCTAGCGTCTGAATCATCAGATTCCTCTTCCTCCTCCTTTTTGGCTTCTTGTTCATCTTCTGACTCACTGCATTCCCCTTCTTCTAGATCTTGAACTCTAATCTTTTTTGGATCTTCTTTCATGTTAACATCCTCAAATATGTCGCCCTTTTCAGGAGACTCTTCTTTTTTATCAATTGTGCTTTCATCCACATCTAGATTTGTTTTATCTTTACATTCTTTGGTATCACTGTCTCCATTTAAAGCTCTATTCTTCTTTCTTCTCTTAGCTTTGCTTCCTTCTTCTTTCCCCTGTAATAGAATATTGACGTTGGTATTGGGTAGATACTTTTTATCATTGAATTACCTAAGGCTGTTTGGCCTCGGAGTGAAACCTGGGATAGATTTTTCGTCAGGTTATCAATGTCGACGTCTTCGCGTTGTCTTGCCTGCAAAGAAATAATATTATGTATTACTAATAGGGTTCCACCTCATGTTGTTATTTGGCATTTGTCAACGAAACGCGTCGTAGGTATATATGTGATAAAGAGTTTCGAAATATTACCTATAATGTCTTTTGCATATATCAGTATCCGCGGCGGAAACGACACCGCGGCACCGGTTCACGATTTCGCTTTCGCCGAGTTCTCCGTTGTATGAAGCGCGAAACAATAGCGCTCTAAAGCGCATATCTACCTTCGCGCTCTATCTAGCGCGCAGTTGCGCGTTTGTTCCGCTAGTCTGCGTTCACATCTTCGCGCTCTTTCCGCCGTCGCGAAATAAGTTAGCCCGTAAAGCCCGTTAGAGTAGTCGGTTTCGCTATATCGTGCCGCGGTGTCGATCCCCCCACGGAGATGCACAAAAGGCGTCAACGAGTGACCTAGCGCCGTCTATTGCATTAATAACGCAGTAACAACGCGATTTTTTATAATATGGAGTACTAATATGGAGTGGGGTGTACCTTTGTGAATGTCTTGTATAAAAGAAATCCAAAGTGAAATCAAAACAAACATTAAACTAACCTTTTTAAGTTTCCGAGCCTTCCTCTTCTCGTGGGCTTCATATTCAGGATTGGTGACCGTCTTGCTTCGATCAGGGTATGAGTGGAATTCGAATGTTTGTTTATCTTCGGAGTAATGATAGTAGCAGCCTGTGTCAGGATGGTAATATAACCCAAGGTCCTGGAATTTGTAAAATGCCTGGTATAGAACTGGTTTTTTTCTATGTATGTTCTATGCATTCATTCATACGCCAAACCTATAATGAGTTTCGAGTAAAACGTATGGTATCGTATGACGGATATATCCGTCGTTGGCGTTGAACCTGCGGTTCGGATATATTAGTCATTAGGGTCGAAAAGGTTAATAACCAAAACTGTGTCCATATTACGTGCGGCACATATGCTCACATCCTAGTAGCCGCGCGCAATGTTGACGTGTTTGCTGCTTGCAGCAGCTCAAACATACATACATACTTCGCTGCTCCTTTATTATCTAGACACAGGTTAAACCTTATTTGAAAGTAAAATCACAGTACAATTGCCAAGCAACTGATAATTTTCATTTTTGACGGCAAAAATCAAGTCAAAAAAGCGTGTTGTCCACTCGACACTAAGAAACGATTGGGTGAGAACTAATCTACCCTAAAGTTTGGAGATTTTTATTTAATATTTTAAATCTCTAAAATATAGATTGAGAATGTATACTCTAGTTTGTTTTCTAAATGTCTTCAGATGCAACATGTCATATAATTACAGTCAAACTTCAATTCAGGTAAGTTTGTTTAACCATTAATTATATCTAGGCACAGGTTAGGAAACTTTACCACAAACATATTATTTCATTTAGGTATGTTTGTACAATCCTTCCCATCTTGACCTAAGGAGCACAGACTTGGTCCTTGACAAAAGTTCAGAAATCCACCCTCAAATTTTGAAGCATAGTATCCTCAGTGTGAAACTATCCAATCACATTAAAAATACAATACTATGCTCCAAGTGGATCCCACAAATCTGAGTTAAAACTGGGACATGTGAAAGGGAAGACTTTTGCCCAGCAATGGCGCACCAAGAAATAAAATAAATAATATACATATGTGTACTTACAGCGCTGTAATAATATCCAGTCTTATAATCGTAGTACATTCCCGCAGACTCAACGAACACCATTCCGGACTGCTGCATCGCACTCTGTGCTGCTTCCTTGACCTGCTCAGCTATACTCTTCTCATTCTCTTCACTATTCAAACTCCAACCACTATTTTTATCACTTGCTACAGTATGTTCCGTCATTGAATTTTCTTCATCCTTTTTATTTTGGTTTTCATTTATTTTAGTATCAAGTGTGTTTTGGAGTTGTTCCGTTTGTGTGAAGGCGTTTTGCTGTTTGTTGTCAACTTGTTTGCAGTCGGAATTACAATTAATTGAAACGGAGTCTTGGATGTCATTTTCAGTCTGTGTGCTTGAGCTAACAGTTGTTGTTGAGGAATGTGGCTGAAATTGTAGGGGTATTAATAAATATCTATAAATGTAGACATGGTAATATAATTATCCAAAGTACAATAGGGTCTCAATAATCCGTATACTGGCCATTCTGAAAGTTGCTCTAACCCAAACTGCCGAGTGACTTCCCCGACATGATTTCATGACGAATATGGATTAATTTGAAAAGTGCTGCTAAATAAGACTAGATTCTTGTGCTGAAGTTGGTGCCTCTGGCTCAATGGTATCCAATTAAAAGAATAACTTTTATGCCTTGTGCAAACTCGACAGGGTATCTAATTCTACGGTTACTGGTCGCGGGTAAGGCCAAAACAATGGGAGTGGGTCACATACTATAACCCGAATGCTTCTTCAGTCCAATCAGGGGTTGTTTTTTGAAGTTTGGATTATCACAGCTATAGCTGTACAGTAGACTATACAGAGGTGTGTAGAGTATACAGTAGACTGTATACTTGAAACAGTTTTAGTGGCGTAATCAATACAAGGAAATGTGATGTCTGTGACGAAACTACCTCTATTCTTTTATTTTGCACAAATAATCAGTACAAATTGAACCCCACGATAGATAAATTGTTTTGGTATACCTAGTAACAATAAGAACTAAGTTGCGTACCTGATTTTTCATTTGCTGCTTCATAGCGATGAGAAGTCGTGTTTTTTTCCTGATTTTATGCCTCATTTTTAACACTAATTTCAATATTTCAGGTCTGAACTTTAGAGATAACCGGAGACTTCGCAAAGAGAAGGAGCTTCTGCGGATTTTTGTTGTCGTAGTCTCATTATTGGAATTGTTTATTTCCATTTCTGAAAAGTATACTAGTTAGCTTTTTTATAGTATCAGTTATTAAATTATATTTAAATTACTGAAAATATTTTGTAACGACAGCCACAACCAAAGCAATACGTGACATTATCATTGAAACATTGACAATGACATTACATTATTGACACTTATTTGACAGCACACGCGCTGTTCTTTTTTTTTTTTTTTCGTCCTATTGGACAACACACGCGCTGTTCACGGAAACAGATAGAAGTCGACTTAAACCGGTATTAGACATAACAATTTGTAGGGCCCAATTTCTCTGGTTGGGAGGTGTAATAAGAGGTCGGGCCCTTAGGGAGCTGAAGGAAGGGAGGGAGACCAAGGGTACACAAACAGATTGGGCCCTACAAATTGCTATGTCTAATACCCGTTTAAGAGGCAACACATACTTAGCGGAATTCAGACCAGAATTCAGTTGATCATGGTCTAAAATCAGCTGAAAAGTGGAAAAATCTACTTTCCGCATGAATTTTGTCTATAGAAGATTTCTACCTTCCGGCTGATTTTAGTCTATGATCGTCTGAATTCGGCTAAGTATGTGCTGTGCCTTAATGAGATCGCTGTTTCATGCTGTTTTCCGACGCATTTCACTTGCTAAAATCGCGCTCTGGGGCTAGATTTGACATGTGACATTTTTTCAGGGTTCCGTAACCAAAATGTCAAAAACGGACCCTTATAGTTTCGTCATGTCCATTCTGTCCGTCCGTCCATATGTCACAGCCATTTTACTCGGAAAATAAGACGTATTTTAATAAAATTTAGATATGAGGTGTATTTTGTATGCTTGAATATTATATTCGTTGTTTGTATGCCCTTATTTAGTTAAATTGCAGAAAATAAAATATTTTTAGGAGGGGCGCTCTATAAATGTAATGTAACTAAATTTTAAAAAAAAATTGCCGGACAATCCACCGGGAGATTGAAGTTACTCAAGTATATAGATAGAGGCAGCAGATTGTAACGCATTCGTGGAACTCAATTCTTACCGACTTGCATAGCTGGGCACCGTTAATCAAATAGTTAACTTCGTTAATCCGCTACAAAAAAAGTTAGCTTCGTTAAACGTTAAAGCGTTACATTTCGGAAGAATTAACGCAAGTTAACGTTAATCGTTAATCCGTTAATATGTGTAAAATTGCATTTTTATATCTTTGTATTTGTGAACTTATAAAACCTGTTGGTTAAGGTTCTGGGTTAACAGGATAGGAACAAAACAAAATACTTGTATAATTCAAATGTGTAATTTAATCGTTGGGCATAAGGTTAAGGTGCATATTCCCCTTCATGAACATTAACATGTTGAAGTTCTCGTCTGAAAGCGAGGCTCGTTTTGGTGTTAAAATGTCTTTACCTGTGGAAAATCTCTTCGCAGTTTTCTCACTCGCACGCCCCGGCAAAATATATCTAGTTTTGTTTTTGTTTCACTCGCTGCCACGCGCCGCCCGGCACTTGTCGTTCGTTTCATACTTGTCTGAACCTGTTTTTCGCGCCACGCCGCGGTGCCTTGCGGTAAATAGTAGGCATTGGATTAACGATTAACGGACTTCTGCATATTAACGGAAGTTAACGTGTCCGTTAACATTTTTAAAAGTTAACTTAAAAGTTAATCCGTTAATCAAAATGTTAACTTCGTTAATTAACGATTAACGGATTAACGAGTTAATGCCCAGCTATGCCGACTTGCCTATTTTGAGTACCTACTCGTAGAAAAAGTATTGTATACAATAGTGATAAGGTAAAATTAATTCAGCTTTTCAATCTCGTAAGCTTCGTGGCCTACACACGGTACTCTATTGAAAAGCTCTTTATTATGTCACGATTGTATAAAATACTATTGAAAACTTTCCAAAGATTCTTTCTTGTTTTGCTTAGCGAAGGCTTGAAGCATTCGCTAAATTATTTTGCAGTTTTATGTTTTAGATAGGATTATTGGAATGAGGGTTTCCGCGATTGAGATTTTCACTAGATGGCAGCACCGTGACGACAGGTCTTTTTGGCAGTAGCTGTCAAAATCCACCAATCAAAAAATATATGGTTAAACATGATTGGTGGATTGTGACAGCTAGACCTGTCGCCACGGTGCTGCCATCTAGTGAAAAACTCGATCGCGGAAACCCTCATTCCGCAACGAAACACTATTATTGTTTTTAAAAGAATCGCACGGCATGATTTAATGTTACATTGCGGTCTGATTGCGGTGTTTAGTTAGGTGCAGGTATTTTTTTGTTATATGGGACAAGCGGTTACGGGTTAACTAAAAAAAAAAACATTTTTATTTAACTAAAGAGTCCTCACTGTTAATTAGTATCAGCAGATATTGAATGGTAAATTAAAATCATCATGTTGATACCAATCTAATTGTAACTTTTAGGTAAAAGGTCCAGATCTAAAGCGTCTGCTAGACGGTCGCCAACAAGGCTGCCGACGGTCCAAGGTCACCCTGACCTTGGTTGGTCCTTCATACAATTTTGCTAGAAGCTGTCTACACGGTCCGTCGAGACCAAGGTCACTCTGTCGGAGGGGCTTTTTGGCGACCGTTTAGCAGTCGCTTAAGATCAAAGTTATAAGATTAGTACTTTAATAGTACAGAATTTTCCAGACTGAAT
Source organism: Pammene aurita (assembly GCA_947086415.1). Taxonomy (NCBI): domain Eukaryota; kingdom Metazoa; phylum Arthropoda; class Insecta; order Lepidoptera; family Tortricidae; genus Pammene; species Pammene aurita. The sequence goes on from OX352302.1 coordinate 14,383,801, forward strand.
AAATTTCGAAACTATGAGCGCTCGGGAAAAGCTGAATTATTACCAGTATGACTTGGAAAATGGTCAACAATACATGCTGCATGACCAGGGATATAAAAATGAGGAATACATGTCTAATAAGTCACTAAGTCCCGAGTGGTGTGGTAACACAAGCTGGTATAGGGTCTGCCACTCTGATCTCCACCCATTAAATCTGCCAGATGCCCGGATCTGGCAATAAGGATAGTATAGCAATCTAACCAGACGGGTTTTGTAGCTCTCATTATTGTGTCATATATGACGTAGCCATCTCTTAGTCCATCATATTTATAATAGATTTTACATTTTTGTTCAATAAGTTTAGTGATATTTGCCATATTTGTTAAGTAAATTTATACATATAAAACTATTTCGAATTATGAATTAATTTCACTTTTATATTCCCTTTTGTTGTTCTGGGACTTGGGTTTGTTACCTTGGTTAAAGCAGTATGGATATTTTAATAACACAATTATAATATTCATTTTTATAGAAATTTTATTGCAATACTTGTCTATCTTTGAACACTGATGACTGAAACAATTTCTATTACATTGCGTAATATCGTATTTTTAATTTAAGACAGTGATCTGACAGTTCTCCCCATACAGTGATTTTAGGGCAGGAGCTGTCAGATTCCTGTCTTGAATTAAAAATACGATATTAGGTACACTAGAGATTGCCAAATAGGAATGTCATTTATATGAAATTATATAAAACAGCGGAATCCAAATAACACACAAATCTAACTTAGTCTCCAGACATTTTTCAAATAATTTTCGAAACTTTGCAATCAGTACCCAGTTATTTCAATACCTTCAGATTTTCGACTCGAATCGGAGTTCATTTTGCAATGAATAATTTCTCAGTTTGAAAGTTACAAAGCTTTAATTCCATAATACTAATTTGCTGTTACCAATTATTATGGGTATAGCCATTGATTTATACAAAAAGGGAGATATCGTACCAGGCGCTCGATTGTGTGCCATCAAATATAGGTTCCGGGACCTATATTGAATTAGTCGTGTGGCAGTCTCTCAGTCACACTTAGTGCAATGCGCAAAATATGAAGCTCTCCCTTGCATACCCGTGTTAACTATATAGGTTTATCTCTTTTGCTCATGAATCTCATGATGCACATACATTATAGCGGTGTGTAGCATTTTACAAGTGTTTAGGTGCTGGAACACATTTCAGTTTTATTTACTATGAACGTCACTCATCTTCCTTTTTGTTTATGTCTATGGGTATAGCAGTGTTATTTCATTTTTTTAAATTTTGTTACTACTTTGAATGATATAGGCCGGCTGAATATAGTTGTATACATGTATGTACGAGGGGGGTTCAAAAATCCGCGGAACGAAGCAGAAGGAGGTAAAATGTTGCAAAACCTTTTTGCTCATTGTGTATGAGAACTCTTTAGAAAAAAATAAGTCAAATGTCAAGCCAAAACCGTCATTTGTTTTTAAAATATTGCCTTTCACACGAATTATTTCGGAATAAACGTGCGAATATGGAGCAAATTGAATATCGTGCTGTGATAAAATTCCTATCTAAGCAAGGAAAGCCTCCGCAAATTATAATGAATGGTCTACGGCGACCAGTGCCCTGGTAAAACCATGATTTACAAGTGGCATAGCCTCTTCAAACATGGCAGAGAGTCAATTGAAGATGACCCTCGCCCAGGAAGGCTTATTGAAGCCACATCGTCTGATATCGTACAAAAAGTTGAAAAATTCGTACAAGAAGATGCTCGTCTTAAAAAGAAACAATTAGCTGCATTAGTTGGAGTATCAGATACAACAATATTAAGGATCTTACATGACCATCTTGGCATGACAAAAGTGAGTGCAAGGTGGGTACCGCGAATGCTTAAACCGCTGCAGATGGAAGACCGAGTTGATGCGTCCAAGCTTTTTATAAACTTATGCGGAGATCACCCTGCCCACATATTGGAACGAATTGTGACTGGAGATGAAACTTGGGTTCATCACTTTGAACCTGAGTCGAAGCAAGAGTCTATGCAGTGGCATAAGAAGGGTGCACCCCCTCCGAAAAAGTTCAGGGTGTCAGAATCGGCTGGAAAGCTGATGGCTACTATTTTTTGGGATTCAAAAGGGATTCTTATGATCGACTACAAAGATAAGGGTGTCACCATAACTGGGACATATTACGCAACACTATTAGAAAGACTACGAGAAGCCATTAAAGAAAAAAGGCGGGGAAAGCTGTCGAAGGGTGTGTTGCTATTACATGACAATGCACCGGTTCACAAGAGCCATATTGCGATTGCTGCTCTTAACAAGTGCGGCTTCGAACCGCTGGTTCACCCACCCTACAGCCCGGACCTGGCTCCCAGCGACTATTATTTGTTCCCAAATTTAAAAAAAGAACTATGAGGAAGAAAATTTCATACCGATGAAGAAGTGAAGGAGGCAATTTCGGCTCATTTTGAGGGCAAAGACAAAAAATATTTTTTTGATGGTTTATATAAATTAATTGCCCGATCAAAAAAGTGCATTAAACTCGAGGGTAATTATATTGAAAAAGAAAAATACTTCCATTGTTTCATTTACATTGCAATCATTTTATTTCGCGAATTTTTGAACCCCCCCTCGTATGTTATGAGTATGACACTAAAGTACATACATCAGTTTCATAATTATAACAGTTAAGATATGCACCTGTACTTAACCCTAAGACCGTCAAGCATCGAACGTAAAAATCGTGCCACTGACGCCAGAGCGCACGGGCGCACAAGCGCACTCGGTTATATTTTGGACGTGATATCACGGGCTAGCACCGAGGGCAAGACTTTCCGTGCGCGTGATTGGACGTCTTTGGCGGTCAAAGGGTTAAATATCAACGTACTAATTTAAAGTATTTTACATTTTGATTTTTAAATCATAGTAGCTAAACAGGTTACTCGATGTCTATCTAATCAATAAAAATGTACAAAAAAGGTTTTCAGGATAACTTACTGTTTTGAAACAATTGAAAGTACATTTACAATCACATTTTTATATCCTAGCTTACATAAATTACAAATTATGTGAGAGAATATCATATGTCAGTTAATTCGATTGATATTACATATAAATACTATGTCAACTGTGTCATTTGGCATACCGCATTTTTTCTGAAACTATAAGAATTTCACGATAAATAACTATATGCTTCTACACGATGTTTATAAAACAAACTTTGAAGAGTTTACAGTTTCAGAAAAAATGCAGTATGCCAAATGACAAAGTTAGCAAATTAAACAGTTTGGGAAACGTTATTCAGCGAAAAGGCAGGATCCCACTATGAATGGTACACACCTAAAACAAAGCGTGTGCTAAGTACAGCTTTACATGTCTGTATTATAAAATGATTACGTGGCTGGTGTCCTCACGTGCCTTCAATGTGCGCGGGGTTCACCTCGAAGATCGGCTACGTCAGCCATCTTCGGGCGCACGAGCGCCGAACTAACTAGGAGTAGAAGTGGTCGCCATGGTCGATATCGACCGGAAGGAATATATATATTGTAAAATATTGCATGTGTGGAAGAAATATGGAAGTATTTATTATTTGTCTTTACACTTTGCCCCCTGTAAATTCAAGAAAAACAATTAAGCATAGATAGCACAAGGCATGTGAGCAACTCAAAATGATATTGGTGATATAATGATACCGTTTTAGATCTCCTTCGCACAATAATAGATTCAAATTGGCAGGCAACTAATCTTCGTTTGAACCTTAGAGCATTCAACCAACCGGAGTTGCCATTGACAGGCGTTCCCCTCTGCCGAAAACATTACCAGCGGTAATATATTACGTCATTTATTGTATGGACTGGCGTTTATCTGGAGTGGCTATAAATGACAGACATGGCTACTCCGGGTTGAATGCTCTAAGGTTTGGACGATCATAATTATTTTGACCAAGCATCTCTTTCCATTTACAATACCAATACAATTAACCACACCATATCACATCACTCACTGTATGAGGCGATTATCACACTGGCGAGGCAACCGGATGCGGGGACGGTGTGCAAGCGTGATAGCGCTATACACATGCAGAGGGCTATCTCGCTCGCGCACCGGCGCTGCATGCGGAAACCGCAGCAGTGTGAGACCTGCCTTAGTAAAACGAGTCCTCCTATACGTATAACTCAAATCGTACACTACGTTTTGCGGTCGCACTTTCAAACCAAAGTCGCAGTTCGCAGTTTTTCAAGTCATGCACGCAAAAATATTGACTGTCCAGTTCATATGATTGCAATTAGGATGTCCTTAAACTACACCAAAAAGAGAGGTATGGGCACTGCGAATGGCATCTCGCTAAGTGTGGTAGGGCACGTTCAGCGAATGTCATCGCTCAAATCTGGAGCAGAGCCCGACTGGGGAAGTACCTCCACCTTACAGAAAACCACAGCCAAATAGCACTAGACCTTACTCATAGTGTTGTGTTCCTGCTAGTGAGTAAGGTTGCCAAAGAGCTCAAAGAGGACCCAGTGTGTTGACGATGAGGGACCTTCTTGTTCCTTAGCCGTCAACACAGTGAATCCTCCTTTTTGTAAAGGGTCGGCAACGCGCACGTGACTCCTTTGGAGTTCCAGGCGTCCATAGGTTACGGTAGCTGCTTACCATCAGGCGGGCCGTATGCTTGTTTGCCACCGTCGTGGTATAAAAAAAAGGATGGTTTCTTGCGCACTATACTATATATATATCGATTATACTTGTATACTTCTTAGAATCGTGACAGACGAGAAAAACCCGACCATCTCGGCTCCAGGCAAACGTCTGGTATCCGGTCCGGTTGCGTGATTCGGTTCCCCGACCTGATGAGCTCCGTACACAGCCAGTTACTAGTTTGCATTTTAACCTGACATACCCCTGATATTAGGTTTTAAAACCGGACAGGTAGAACTGTGTACGTGCGGGGCTCTGGTATTTAGTATGACACATACGCCTTCAGGTGCCTGATTCGGTAACCGTATCCAGAAACCTGATTCGGTAACCGTATCTGGAAAACTGATTCGGTAACCGTATCCGGAAACCTGATTCGAAAACCGAACGTTTGCTTTGATGTGTCGCCGTCGACGGATACGTCTGGGAGGACATTAAAACTACATTACACCGCTAATCAGTCAGAATCCTCCACATCCTGCTGCATAGTCGTCCTCGTGAACAGCTCTAAGGTGAGGGCACTGAGGAACGTGGGTATGGACCTATGATGGTGCAGGTGTAACTCCACCAAGTCTTCTAAGGTGGCGGAATACTCGGTGTGTACCATCTCGATTCCGTCGTCGCATAGAGTGAATGTGAGATATTCTTCGGCTGATTCTGCATACATGTTTGATATTCTGAAAAAAAGGTAAATGGAACAATTTGAGCGTGCATGAGTGCGAGCGAGATATCTGATAAAATGGCAACTAATTCAATGGTCAGATAATTTACGAAGTGGGCTCCAGAAACATTTCGTAGGCTGCAAAAATACATACTCACATTATGAATAAATTAATTCATATATTGGGTAAGCAATTCTGCAGCTTATTACCTAATGATCGAGGCAGTGTATTACTATATGCTGGATGAAATCATCGAAGTGAGAAAAACTGTTATGAACATTTTATGAGTGTGAAAGAGATACGCGTCCAATTCGCGATTCACTTACCTATAATTCTTATGTCCAGTTCTGTCGACCTTGTAGCCCAGCAACATGTAACACACGTCCCTGTACTCTTGCGCCGACGACGTGAACTCTTCTTTCATTCTGAAATCATTGGTGGATCTTATATCTTTGCCATAAGGTTTGAAATTGGTCAGTGAAGACCGAGCCACACCGACTGCGTGTGCGTAGACGTCACGTTCCATTGCGTTGTAAAATACTTAAGAATTCTCATAAGACATGTCACACCGCTTGCGTGACGTGCGTCACCGCACGCACACGTAGCCGGTGTGGCGGGGCCTTTGCTCTGTCACATCGATTATATCTTATAAGCAGTTTGGATAAAACTATAGAACTCTTATTAGCTCTAAATAATAATAGTCCCGTCACTAAACCTTAAGTTGTTCGAGGAGGTCACATTTAATCCTACACTATTTTGTCCTTGGGATCTGGTAAAACAACATTTATTGAAAAGATGTATTAAGTTTTTCCCAAAAAATACACTGTGCTTTCTTTAAAAAAAAAATTAGAAAATTTTAATGTTTATTTACCACAAACATTAAATCCTACACTAGAGATTTTTAATCCAAGGGACTACCTGAATATTTAAAACAGTATTTGAAATATTCACCACCTGTCAAGTTGAGAATACATTTGAAATAATAAAAATGTTAAAAAAATTCAATAATAATCAAACACTAATTATACAAATGGTGATTTTTCACTATATTGTCGGGACAATTTATACGCTTCGTTTAAAAAAATTTTTACAGCGGTGACTGTATTATTACTATTTCTTAAATGATATTAAATGATTTTAGAACACGCGCATTAATTCTACACTCATGATTTTGATGCTCCTTTTAGCTTTAATAATATGTTACATAATATCAAAATTGCACCAGTAGATATAGTGAGCATTTTCAGGAATTGTAAAATTAGTAATCAAAAAATAAACATAATTGGAGCGGGGCGCGGGGCGGAAACTACAACACATAAGAGGTGCGGCAGCCGATACGATTAGTGCACCTAAGGTCATTGACCGTGTAGGTATCTAAGAACCGCAGAAGGGCATAGCGTATGGTGCGTAGTTGCTTACTTAGGAGTAATAATCAGGGTGAAATAAATAATGGGCTCATTTTATTTATTAGTATTACACTATTTTTTAAATCACACTGATAAAATATAATTCTTAATATTATTTTAATTTATATTTATATAAATGCCTATGTCCTGACTGACTGACTGAATGATCCACGCAGAGCCGTAACTACTGAAGCTGGAAAGTTGAAATTTGCAGATAAGGTTACATTTTTAATTTGTACAAGTAATAAGGCTCGATTTTGAAAACTTCAAACCCTAAGGGGAAAAAACGGGGTTGTGCGTTTGTACGGTTAGGATTTAAATTTTTAAGTTAGAAACTTGAAACTTCGTACGTTTGTTGCTAATTAAAAAATAATAAAAGTCATTTTAGCATTTTCTGGTATATAACCTCTAACGGGGTTAAAAAGGGGTTGAAAATTTGTAACGAAATATTAAAAAAAAATGTGACAGACTTGAAAGTTCGTTTGTAGGCTACTCAGCTCCAAACAAAAAAATAATTTCAGCGTTTTTCAAAACTCCACCCCAAAGGAGTTGAAACGGGGTTGAAAAGTTGGATTGTAGCCAGGCCGAAACTACTGAAGCTAGAAAGTTATAATTTTCATTTATAATGTATACAAGTAATACGAAACAAATTTGAAAAGTTATACCCCTAAGGGAGTACAAACAAAGAGTTAAAAATTTGTATGGGTAGGGATTAAAATTTTAAGTTCGAGATTTAATACATTAAAAATAATGAAAGTAATTTAAGCGTTTTTTTTTATTCAACCCCGCAAACGGGGTTAAAAAGGGGTTGAAAGTTGATTTAATACCTACTTCTTGTGACAGACTCGAAAGTTCATTTGTAAGCACTTCAAAACAAAAAAAAAACTAATTTCAGTGTTTTTCAAAATTCCACCCTAGATGAGTTAAAACAAGGTTGAAAAGTTTGTACTAAAACGAGGCCGAAACTGCTGAAGCTAGAAAGTTGTAATTTGCAGATTGGCTACTTTGTACCTATTTTATCTACTTATTAAAAAATAAGAAAAGCAATTTCAGCGTGTTTTGATATTTATCCCTTAAGGGGGTTAAAAAACGTTGAGATTTGTATGATGAATGTATGTATATGGCTTAAAAATAAGTTGAATGATAAGTATTGTAAACAAAAAAAAAATTCTAATACCAAACCACACATTTTATAAAGATGAAACTGTGTATGAGTATGTAGCCGTATTATAAGTGGACGAAGTCGCGGGCGGAAAGCTAGTCTAGCTTTAAATGCTTTTGTCCTGACTGACACATCAACGTAAACACCGAAACCACTGCAGCTAAAGAGTTGAAAATGTTAGACCAGGTTATATGTATAATTTGTATGTACTAAGAGGTGATTTCGAATAAATCAATGGCTAAGGGGGTAAAAAGTAGGTTAAAAGTTTGTATGGGTAGGATTTTTTTATATATAGAGACTTAAAAATTCGACGGTCGCTGATGATTAAAAATAATAAAAGAAATATCAGTTTTTTTAAATTAAACCCCTACAGTGTTAAAAATGGGTTGAAAATCTGTAGCTTTTTTTCGTGACTGACTTAAATGTTCGTTTGTAGGCTAATCGCTTAAAAGTTAAAAAAAAGTAATTTTAGTGTTTTTCAAAATTCCACCCCAGAGGAGTTAAAACGGGGTTGAAAAGTTTGTATTAAAGCGAGGCCGTTACATCGGAAGCTACAAAATTGTAATTTGTGGGTGGGGTACATTTATAATATGTACAAGTAATAGGAAGCAATTTTGAAAAATTCAAAAAGGGGGTTCAAAATTAGTATGGGTAGAATTTAAAATTTTAAGTTAGAATCTTAAAACTTCGTACGTTTGCTGATCATTAAAAAATAATAAAAAATAATTTAGCAGTTTTTGAAGTGCAAAAGAGGTTAAATGGGGTTAAAAAGAGGTTGAACCCCATTGAAGTTGAAAGTTTGTATAGAGATTACAAGTTTTGAAAGACAGACTTGAAACTTCGGTTGTAGGCTACTCTTTATAATCTGTACAAGTAATATGACGCGATTTTGAAAAATTCAACTCTCAAAGGGGTAAAAAGAGGGTTTAAAATTTGTATCGGAAGAATATATTTTTTTAAGTTAGAGATTTAAAACTTCGTACGTTTGCTGATTATTAAAAAATATTAAAAATTATTCTAACGACTTTTAAAATTGTACCCCTAATGGAGTTAAAAAGGGGTGCAAGCTTTCAATCGCATTGATGTTGAAAGTTTATATAGAGATAACAAGTTTTGAAAGACAGACTTGAAAGTTCGTTTGTAAGCCACTCACTTAAAACCAAAAAAAGTTATTTAAGCGTTTTTAAAAATACCACTCGAGTTTAAACGGTGTTGAAAAGTTTGTATTAGAAAGAGGCTAAAAAACGGAAGCTAGGAAGTTGTAATTTGCAGAGCGGGTTACATTTATAATCTGTACAAGTAATAAGAAGCGCGTTGAAAACTTGTTTGTGTGGTGTTTATAATTTTAAGTTCGAGACTGCGTAAGTTTACTGCTAATTTAAAATAATAAAAGTGATTTTAGCGTTTCTTTTAATTCAACTCCTAACGGGGTTAAAAAGGGGTTGCAAGTATGTATAGACATTTTGTGACAGACTTAAAACGAAGTTTGTGGACTTAAAAGAAAAAAAAAACTTTTAAGGGTATTTTTTTAAGAACTAGCCATATTGTGCGAGGTGATTTGGTAGGCCATACTAAACAACTTTTACTATTAGGTCAACTCCGAAATCTAATTTTTTTTTGGCTGTTTCATACATTTCGGCTGATCCGACGTTGACGTTTTCTATGGGGACGCCAAAATTTTTTTTGGATTTCAGGGTCGGTCCTATAGATAGCCCTCAGAATAGTATGTATGTATGTCTACCCTCGGATGCGTAAGCGAACGGGTGCAGAAATGTCTTTAGTCAAGTGCGCGCAGTGCAATATAGTTATAAACGAACTGTTATGTTTTGTCCAAAACAAATTGGGCGTAATGGACGAAAAAGGTTTAGCTCGAGTGTGTGTGAGTGCTTTTTCTGCCTCAGAAATTGATGTCGCGAAGGATTTGTTGTTTAAATCAATCTCAACAACAAAACGAAACATCGCAAGACGTAAGAACAAGGATCAAATGAACATCACAGATATAATTACAGCATTTAGGGACCTAGACCCCGACAATATGCTTATTTTCGTTGCAAAAGAATTGCAAAAATTACCGCCTGTAACCTTTGATCACGTCGACGTTACTTCACTTTTAAAAGACATTGTTGTACTTAAATCCACAGTGACAAATCTCAGGGAAACGTGTGCTACCGTGGATGAAATCAATGCAATTAGAGCGGAAGTTCAAAACTTAAAGTATGCATCAATTATAAATTTCGACAGCAATATAAACACACGTCCGCGGGGGGGTACGTGCTTGCTGAATAGCGGACCAGTAGGACTTATGAATATTTCTGCGACTACCGACGCAATTAACTCGCCCGAAAACAATTCGCGCTCGCGGGCGCCTTCGCTATCTCAGTCGCCCGCAGGTGTTTCGCCCGATAATGCGGTCGCTCTCGCACCCGCGCCGATGCAAGCATTGCCTGCAACTGAGGTGGGAGATAAGGCCGCTACAGGTGAATCATCTTTTTTGCCGAGCCGCTTGGACCCGGTACAAACAAATAACAGCTGTTCGCAACAACAACAAATGAGTTCTACTCAAATTAGCGCGCATGTAAACAAGTGCGACAAGTCTTTTTCTGATATAGTTAGACAAGAAGGTGAATGGAAAAGCAACAACGCAGCTTCAGACTGGACTTTAAAAGAGAAAAAGAAAAATAAGAATAAAAATAAATTTGAAAGAGTTGAAGGAAAAGCATCTTTCTCGCTTAGTGATAAATTCAAAGCGGCACAGTTAAATGCATCTTTATTCGTGTCAAATGTTCACAAGGACACCTCGGAAAGTGACATTATAGACTACATCCATTCTAAAACGCATGAGGAAATAGTGTTACATAGAATAAAGAGTAAAGCTGAACAGAAACATCATGCTTTTAAGGTGTCAGTCCCTAGGCATAAATTAGATATTTTCCTGGACGACGAGTTATGGCCGGACGGTATAACTTGCCGTCGATTTATGCCATACAGAAAATTTGATGAGAAAAGCAACTTAATTGAGTAATTGTATGATTAATACAACCTTAATATCGTATAATTGTAAGAGTGTTAAGAGGTCTATAGATGGGATTAGACAACTATGCAGCTTTGGAGACATTATAGCGCTGCAAAAGACTTAGCTGTTAAAATCGGATCTGGGGTTCCTAGCGACTGTACATGACGACTTCGGGAGCACCGGGACGTCCGCTGTCGACGCGACCGCCGGTATACTGCGAGGGAGGCCTCACGGAGGAGTGGCGCTGCTATGGCGGAAGTCTTTATTTCAATGCGTGTACTGACACGCATGGTATCACTGGATACCATGTGCTAGTCCCCGTATTTTAGCGATACGTGCTACAACTAGTGATAAGCCAATCTTAGTGTTTAGTGTTTATATGCCTACAGATACGATAGAAAACTATTATATGCTATTATAGACGATAATGACGCTGAAACAGTATTTGTACTCGGAGACTTCAATGCACACCCTGGAGAGCGGTTTCACAAGGAGCTTGTAAACTTTGCCGTGGAGTATGTGCCGATTTAGAAAAATTGAAGTCTTCGGGAGCATTTACGTTCGTAAGTGAAGCGCACGGCTGTAGAAGATGGCTTGATCATTGTATTGTTACGAAAGCTGCATTACCATGTATCACTCATATAAATGTAAAATATGATATTTTCTGGTCAGACCATTACCCTCATCGCTCATAGTTAAGTGTAATTTAAATTTAGTAACTAAGAAGTCTATTGTTAATAACTTAGAGCTTAATATAATAAAGTGGGGTGAGAGGAACGATCAGCAAGTAAGCAACTATCTTGAAAGTAGTTCTAAATTAAAAGAGATTGATTTTCCAGTAGAGTGTCAAGATTGCTGTGGGAGTTACTGTGAAAATGAGTGTCATAGGCGCATCATAGACAAACTCTATAATGATATAATAGGTGTCTTATGTCATTCGGCCACAGTGACGCACATAGTGAACAAACGTGTTGGGGGGCCCTGTTTGGCTGGCTGGAACAAGCACGTGGGGGAATCTCACAGGCACGCAAAACTTAAACTTCTAACGTGGGAGTGGCATGGTAAACCACACGCAGGCGCGGTTTACGATGAAATGGTGGAAGCTCGTAAAGTTTTTAAAGGTAGGCTAAAGTGGTGTCAGAACCACCAGGACCAAATAAAAATGAACAGATTAGCGTCTAATCACTCTAGCGGTGACTTTGCGAGCTTCTGGAAAGCTACGAACAAACTAAACCCTAAAAGTGGCGTGCCTGTGAGTGTTGACGGTATTTCTAATCCTAAGGAGATAGCAAACCTGTTCAGAAGTAATTTTACTGTTAGTTCTCCTTTAGGTCCTGCGTGTCGGGTTTTCGGTGCCGAGTCGCGGAAAGGTGAGTTGTCTGTTTTTATTTACGCTAAAGATATTTGTGAAGTAATTAAAAACATGACGAGAGGTAAGTCACCAGGACACGACGGTTTAAGCATCGAACACCTGAGGCACGCAGGCCATCATCTACCTCGTGTGCTGTCCCTGCTGTTCAATCTGTGCCTTAGTCACTCTTATCTGCCGTCTGAGATGATGGAGACTCTGGTGGTACCTATTATAAAGAACCGCACAGGTGACGCATCGGACGGGTCTAATTACAGGCCTATTTCATTGGCGACAATTGTGGCAAAGGTATTTGATAGTGTGCTTAATTCATATTTGAGAGATCATATCAAACTGCAAGACAATCAGTTCGGGTTTCGACCTGGGCTGTCAACGGAGGCTGCTATCCTCAGTTTAAAGCACACTGTCAAATACTACACAGACAGAGATTCGCCTATTTATGCTTGTTTTTTGGACCTGTCCAAAGCCTTCGACCTCGTCTCTTACGATATCCTATGGCAGAAATTACAGAAGTCGAAGCTGCCACCAGAGCTCATCCAACTTCTCAGATATTGGTATCTCAATCAAGAGAACCGTGTGAGGTGGGCGGGTGAGGTTACGGAACCATATAGGCTGGAATGTGGTGTACGCCAAGGTGGGTTAAGCTCACCCTTACTTTTTAATCTTTATGTGGACGCGCTCGTCGGGCAGCTGAGTAGCACTCATGTCGGCTGCCATGTTGATGGCGTGTGCCTAAATAACATCAGTTACGCGGACGACATGGTGCTGCTTGCTCCCTCGGTGGGCGCACTCCGTCAACTTGTAGCTATATGCGAATCCTATGCTTCCTCACACGGTTTGCTTTACAATGGTAAAAAGAGCGAGATAATGGTATTCAAGTCTGGTAACAAGTGCCCCTCATATGTTCCCCCTGTTCGACTCAACGGGACTGCTCTCCTGAGAGTCAATAAGTTTAAGTATCTAGGGCATATTGTTACCGATGACTTAAAGGACGATGAGGACATAGAGAGAGAGAGGCGAGCGTTGTGTGTAAGGGCAAATATGCTGGCTCGCAGGTTTGCTAGGTGTTCAAGGGCGGTCAAAATAACGTTGTTTAAGGCATTTTGTTCATCTTTTTACTAGGGCAGCCTGTGGGTTAGCTATACCCAAAAATCATACAACGCTCTAAAAGTAGTGTACAACAACGCCTTCAGAGTGCTGGTTGGGCTACCCAGGTTCTGCAGCGCTTCCCTCATGTTCGCGGAGGCACGAACCGACCGACGGCTTTGCAGCGATTATGCGCAATAAAGCGGCGTCTCTGCTGCATACGAGGGTTGCTACTTATATATCCGGAAACAAAAAAACAAACAAACGTACACGGCTGAAAATGGTTTTATTGTTTTTCAAAGTATTCCCCTTGATGATCTATGCACTTTTGCATTCGCGTGAACCAATTTTTAAAGCACTTCTGCCACTCCGCCTGAGGTACCTCCATAACGTGTTGTTTGAATGCGTCGACAGCATCTTCAGCGGTCGAAAATCGTTGACCGCGTAATTTATTCTTTATATTTGGAAATAAATAAAAATCGTTGGGTGCCAACTCAGGGCTGTACGGCGGATGACCCGTTAATTCCACATTTTGACCCTCCAAAAATAGAGTTGTTTCGCGTGACGTATGACAGCTGGCATTGTCATGATGAAGAATGATTCTTCGTCGCTGGTTAGTTTTACGAATTTGTTCAAATACTTCCGGTAAGCAAATGGTCGTGTACCACTCTGAATTAACCGTTCTACGGTTTTCTAGTGGCACTGTAGCTACATGGCCATTAATACCGAAGAAGCAGGCCACCATTTGTTTCAATGTACTTTTTGCACGAGTAACTTTCGTAGGGTTCGGCTCATTTTGAAACACCCATACCGTTGATTGTTGCTTCGTTTCGGGATCGTATGCATAGATCCAGGATTCGTCACCTGTATAGATGTTATAAACGGCTTTTGAGTCACCACGGTTATATTTTTTTAACATTTTATTGCACCATTCGACGCGAGCATCTTTTTGCTCTTTTGTTAAGTTGTGGGGTATCCAACGCGAACAAATTTTTTTTACAGCCAAATAATTATGTAATATGCTATTAATGCTGGTCATAGAAATACCCAGAGTCGCCTCTATCTCGCGGTACGTAACATGTCGGTCGTCCATTATAAGTTTTCGCACAGCCTCGATATTTTGTTGTACAACGACCGATTTCGGGCGACCTGCCTTAACTTCGTCCGTAAGCATACTACGTCCACGATTGAACTCACTAAACCAGTGATACACAGTAGTTTTAGATGGGGCTTCATCACCAAAAGTTGAAGTTAGTTGATCTATGCACTGTTGTTGCGTTAAACCACGCCGAAAATCATAATAAATCATAGCACGAATATTTCCACGAGTGAGTTCCATTCTTGCTGCGAGATGACATTTAAAACCCGTCAAAAACAAAACACGAGCGTTAATAAGAAAGAAAAAATATACCGGCCAGTACTTAAAAAAGTTCAAATTTTACCATGGAGGTCAAATATGCTATTTAAGAAGATTGTAATCCCGGTTTCCGGATATATAAATAGCAGCCCTTGTAGAACCCGGGAGAGCACAAACAGCATTCTTAGGATGATCGCGGACCATGTATGTTGTCCTATTATGATTAAATTAGTTAAATTAGTTAAGTCTAACTTAGTTTTTAAGTTTTAACATAGTTTTTAAGTGCTACTAACAAAAATGAGATCACTGTTATCTTAAAAATTAATAAATGAATTGAATATAGCAAAAGTTGTTTAGTAAGACTTACTTAATCACCTCTCACAATATGGCTAGTTATTAAAAAAACATCCTTTAAAGTTTTTTTTTTTCTTTTAAGTGGATAGTACTACAAACTTTTCAACCCTAGAGGAGTTGAAACGGCGTTGAATACTTTTTATTAAAGCGAGGCCGAAACTACTGAAGCCAGAAAGTAGTAATTTGCAGATTGGACACTTCGTAGTTTGTCTGCTTATTTAATGCAGCAAAAGCGGCTTATTTAAAGCATGCATTAAAAGGTCTCTTGGATTCTCAGAAATCGATTTTCGACATGATCGGATTATATTGTACAAAATTTAAAATGGTCGCCGTTTTACAATTTTGATGTTAGATTCGTATTAGCCGTGCGGATCCTCAGATATCGATTTTCAAAGTGATCAAAAATAAACCGAACAAAATAACAGTACGGCCTTTTATGATGATAATCACATAATTTCAGGATGGCGCTACTTTTTCGAATTCAAACCCTGGACAAAATTATTCTATTAATTGTATGTCAATTTTAAAACCAAATAAGAATAAGAATAAATAAAACTTGTCAAATTTATTTACAACCCTGAACCTTCGGCTAAGACGAGAAACTAATAGGTTCTATGAAGTAAGATGACTGTATAGATTATATAATTGATATGTATACTATTCACATCCATTTTTATTAAGTGATAGCTGTGATATTATAGAGTCGACTACAAAGATATGTACTTTTGAACCTTATTACAACGGATTAAGGTGAAAAAGTAGATACAGCTTAGCTCTTTGTTGTCGACTGTACAATCCATTTTTAGGGTTCCGTAGCCAAAATGGCAAACACGGAACCCTTATAGTTTCGTCATGTCCGTCTGTCCGTCCGTCCGTATGTCACAGCCGTTTTACTCGGAAACTATAAGACGTATCTTAATAAAATTCAGACATAAGGTGTATTTTGTATGCCGCTATATAGTTGTGTAGTTAAATTGCAGAAAAAAATTTTAGGGGGGGGCGCTCCATACATGTAACAAAAAAAACAAATATCAACATGTTGCACGTCAATCGATAGGTCTTTAAAAATAACATTGAGGTTTTTTTTGAACATTTTATGATTAAGTGAAAAGTTTTAGAAATAATCGCTTCGAAACTCGAAAAAATAGCGTCCCCCCCCCCCTGTAACTTTTGAACCGTAAGTTCAAAAATATGAAAAAAATTAAGAAGATGCGCGTTAGCATATACTTTCTAAGAAAATTGTTTTGAACATTATCGGTTTAGCCATTTTTGAGTCATTTCCAAAAAAACTTCTTCCATAGGCATCAGATATTTATTTATTTATTTATTTTATTATTCAAATAAGTTACACAGTATTACAGTAATAAAACCAATGCACTGCGAACTACAAAAATATACAGAAAAATATTTATAACTAGTTTATTTAGGCGACGTAACTGCGTGGCCCCGTTGCGCCGTCTGATCTGGTGTAGGATTTGGTAGAGTGCCCCGGAACTGCCGAAACACGACACCCTTCGGCCAGAAGTCTGCATTCGCTATCGTGTCCTGCAACGGTCGCGGCACGCGTACCACAAACGAGCTGAAGTGCACGTAATGGCGGGACCGCAGCTGGTGCACCCTCAACGAGAAGCCAGTCTTCCGGCGGACGTACTCCACCACATCGTCGGCCACGGCGGAGTAATGCAAGCGCGACACGTAGAGCGCCTTACTCGGTGTCGCAATCCGAAGTCCAGAATTAGCCGGCTCGGCAGTGCCACACAGAGTCTTGCGGGGCGCCCTGCACGTCTTGCGTTTCCGTTCCACCAGTGTGAATCCCTCCTTATCCACATTGGTGCGGGAGGAGTTTTCCTTATCGGGAACCCGTACTACCCACGCCTTAGAAGGCGAGGAGGCCCGGTAAGCTGCGACTGGCTGACCGGCAACGTCAGCATAAGCACGCTGACGTGATTTAGAAACAGTAGGCGGCCGCACGCGCGAGGGGCGCGCGGGCGGTGCAGCGGCGGGTGCGGTACATTTTACAGCGTCAGCAACACGCAAATTGACAGACTCCGCGTTTATAGTAGCGGGTCGGTCATCGCTCTTGAAATTTGATTCCGCCGACCGAGTTGGAGCATTTCGCAAACTATTGACTTCGTTGCGTAACTCGGCAATAGTGACTTGGGCCGCTTCAAATTTCAAAATAATTTCTGCTAAACTCGTTTTAAGGGCCACGATGTCCTTAAACAAGCAGCGAACGTCGATATTATCCGGAACATGGGTCGGCAGGATAGAGGCATCCGTCGCCACAAACTCCGGAATCCGCTCTTGATACTCCTTCAGGATTTTCATAATATCCGCAAGGGTCTTCTTCCCGGTTTCATCCCCCTTCCGGTGAGGTACATATGTGCCGACGATCCCAAGGGTCTGGCACAACACCTGCTTCGCTTCACAGATGTCTTCGACGGTGAAACTCGATGCCCACGAACTGAACTGGACACCGGTTGCCGCATTCATCTTTCCTTCCACCAGCATCTTCTCCTTCTGCTGCAGAAAGGCGAGGAAATCGTTCACGACGGGTTGACTCTGATTGAGGGCACTCATCGTGTCGAGTCGCTAGTAGCGGCCGGGCCGCGCTAACTTCGCAATTAATATTTATTTAATTACTCATCAATGCGTCTAGGTCGCTTGGCGCACTGGACACGAATATCTGACCTTTTGGCATTAGTCTGGTTCTTATTCCATTAAAGCTACGGAACCCTCCATTAGGCGTGGTCCGACACGCACTTCGCCGGTTTTATTATTAGTCTTTCAGCGCCGTAACCACCAAAAAAACAAAATCAATAAACCGAAAACATCAAAATAAACGGTATTATCCGATGGGTATCCTAGCAAAGAAGCTATAAATAGCAGGTATAGCTCTCCTATTCATTCATAGCTTACAAACGAGTCACATGAAGTGTGCGAAAAGATTACTGGTCACAAGACTACGCATTATGAAGCCTAAATCGACCTAGCATTAAGTTATTTTATATGTTTAATTTGAAGTTCGCAGTGCCTTGGATTTACTGTAATGCTGTGTAACTGTTTTGAATGATAAATAAATAAATAAGTGTGTTCAATGCACATTATGAAGTTTCTCATGACGTGACCACTAAATTCAGAGCTGAGAATGGCGTCACTCGCTTCATCCTATACAAAATTTACAACAATCCATGTGAATGATTTAACTCATAAACTCGATTTTTGTTGATATTTTATTTGAGTATAGCAAATAAATTCTCTTGGTGTATCGTCCTTTATATTGACCGACGTTTGTCCAATGCAAGGAGTGTGCTTCCCAGGTACGAAAATAACAGTTCAATTGCATCTATCTAACCATCGAACCTAAAACCACAATATGCTCTGTTCTGAAATGACTGATTGGGGCAAACATAATGACATTTCGATATCGGAAATCGGAAATAAAGAAAAAAGTTTAAATAAAATATATCTTTACCAACCTGTAGTACTTGCGAGTCTTCTGATTTGCTCTATCTAATACAAGCAGGTAAGTAATCTGTGCTACGTAGTAACCTTGCCGCGGAGGCGGGAGTTTTTAAATATGAACCTTAAATTATAAGTTGTTTATTTAGATTGCTCGTAAAGCACTTAGTATATTAACGATATTTTTTTGATTATGTATGTTAAATAAATAGACAATTTCAGGAAAAAATATTCACAAGTGTAGGTTCGTATAAAGTGATCATATTCGCCAAAAAAACTAAAAAAATGTCATAATAAATAGATGTAAACATGTCACCGTGGTGAAAAATTAATGTAACACTTAGATCTGTATTAGTACCATACTACCAAATTTTCGAATTGTGTTCGAATTTCTAAGTCACTTTTTTATAAATATAAAGAAAAAATGTCACTTAATGAAGCTTATAGACGAAAGCTCAGAGAAACAATTCGGGAAATCTTTAAGTTAGTCATCACTTATTTAAACAAATACAATAGTGCTAGATCTCCAGTGTAGGATTTAGTCAATGTAGTGTTCCAGACGTTGTCTAGAATGTTTTCGATTTCCTGAAATGCACAATCACGTCACCGGGGAAAAATGTGTATTGGGAATCTGACTACCCTACTTAATAACTAGAAAAAGCTTCCAAAAGTGTAGGATTTAATGCAAGGTTAAATTTTTTGGCCCCCCGTCTATAAACAAAAAACATGGCATCGGAAGTGAGGCATATATGACATACCGCCATTAGGTTTAAAGTCTTTTTTATTATTTAACCTTTTGACGCGCACGCGCACGGAAAGTCATGCCCTCAGCGCCAGCGCGTGATATCACGTCCAAAATATAACCGAGTGCAAGCTCGCGCGCTCTGGCGTCAGTGGCACGATTTTTCCGTCCGATGCTTAGCGGTCAAAGGGTTAAGCCAAACAAAACTTTGAGTGACCAATCACATTTAAAACAGCGGGAAATTGCATATTGCTTTTAAAGGGTGTGAAAAGATAGTCTGGCAAATATCGGAACCGTTTTTGGGAGCTATATATCTTTTCCGCCGCCTGATACAAGTAATACTTGAGTACCTACTTTATAAGATTATACTGCAAACAATTATTATTATAAGTCTAAATATACTCCACTTGATAATGATATGTACATACATGCCATTTTCTAAACACTTAGCTCACAATGATGGTAGTTTAAATGCGACTACAAGCTACGATAGGATAAAAGAAAGAAGAAGCGGGAAATTTAGTAACTAATTACTGTGCGTAAAATAAAAGTTTGTTTATTGTGTAGTTTTCTTTTTGTTACAGAATTAGGTACCCGCTATAAAGTATGGACTTAATATTTGAAGAGTAGTAGTAAACATTTAAAGTGAAAATGTTAAAACAAGTATTATAAATATATTACAATCTTTGTGCACTGCGGTAGTTTTCAGTAGTAATGTTAAGATACTAAAAATAGATAGCAATATCGAATATTTCACTACTAGTGTCCCGTATATCTGTTAGGACAACGCGCTTTCTAATATGGCCAAGTAGTAATAAAATAAACGAGAACTTAAAATGAAGGGGATACATATACGGCAATTTTACTTTTCTATTTATGTAAGTACCGTCATTATCCGCCGTCGTAGGCAGTGCAGCGTCGTTCCTGCCGTCGGCAATAAAAAAATATGTTTAAAAGCGCCATTTTATGTCACTCCTGCAATTGTATTTAATGATATTAAGGAGACTTAGCTATAAAATCAGAAAATTTAAATAATCCTTGCTTAAATTTACTAACTTCAAAGTTCTTGCTGGTAATTATTAGTATAAAGCCAATATTTGTAAGTATTCTGAGGAACGAGGTAGGTACACAGAAGTCTCCTAAATTTACAAAATAACACAATTTGTAAGGTCATTAATTATTCGAGCCTTTAAAACGCCTTGCATTCAATGACAAGTTGTTGATGAATACATTACTAGCATTTTTCCAAAAAAATACTGTAATTAGTTCGGAATAAACTCCCAGATAACATTATCTACACTGTCATGTATATTGAATAAGAATAAAAACATTACACATTAAACAACATTACATTATTGCTGCACTACCTTCAATGCAAACATACATATTTACTATAACTTTCAGTTCAGACTATACTGAGTTTTCTATTTTCTATACCAGCCATTCTCAGTATGCTCGGCGGAGCCCTAAGGCGCCGCAAAGCCTCTGTGGGGGCTCTGCGAGAATACTTTTAATATTGAGGGGAAAAAAAACAAGAACCAGCTCTTCTATCTGTCTAACACGTATAATTTATTTTTTAAATTTGGAGCTCCGTCAAATATTTCGCTTTCCAACAGTCAGTAAAAAAGTTTGGGAACCGCTTTCTATACGAAGCGTAACAACTTCATGGGCGATTTCAGAAATCGTTGCAAATTAAAGCGTTATGGATATTCCAATACACTGTTGGTTAATCATGAGATTCATGAGTACCGTTTATCCTACTGGAGCAGAAAATGTGTCTCAATAACTTATAACTGTTCTAATTCACTGACGCCACTTTTCCGCGGGCACTAAAACGGAAGTAGCGTAATAGAAATTATAATTCTTTGTCTTGTAGTAAAATCCATCGTGCTCACGATTTAGAGGAGGAATAAAAAAATCTAAATCCGTACAACACTTGTGAAAACGCCCTTACAAAATTACAAGTTTATATTAAAATAATACATACCTTTGCAGTTTAATTTGGCTGTTCTCAAGTTGCTGCCTCATTTGCGCTAGCTCCTCCGGATTGCCGCACGACCCGCCTTCGCGCAGAGCCGCCTTCAACTTCTTTATCTAAACCATGGATGAAACATTAAGCCTTTGACCGCCAAAGACGTCAAATCACGCGCGCGGAAAGTCGTGCCCTCAGTGCCAGCACGTGATATCACGTCCACAAAATATAACCGGTTTGCGATTAGGGTACGATTTGAAAGGGTTAATGAGAATAACGTTATGCTTATGGGTTGTAGATGTTAGATGGCGGCCAACGCCCCCCCCCCCCCCCCCCCCCTCCCATCAAGGTCTAAATCTAGATTTTTAATAACTACCCTTTAGCCTACCAATACCAGTTAAAACATTTTCTACACCACCTTTTGCCACAAAAGTAAGGCAATGTATGGAGATGATTCCCTGATTATTGGATTACAATACATAAAGGCATTTTCACGGAGCTCTTTACCCACTGAAAACGATGAACGAAATGCGTTAATCGATTTTTGAAATAGGTTTTTATAGACGTATATGATTTTTCTGCAAATAGTTTTAGCAGAGGGGAAATAGACCCTAGGCCTCTCCAGGAATAGAGCTTTATGTATAGAACTTATGCAATAATTTGTAAGAAAAAACACAGAAAAGCAAAACCAACAAATTTTCTCGCATTCAATGATTTTAAATCAACAAAAAATATTTAATTACGACATAAGATACGTTCTACTCACTCCATAGTAAAAATAGCTTAATGTTTCACAGAGAACAAATGACTAACTTGATTCGAAACTAAAAATAGATATTTGTACAACAAGAGAAGAAAGTTCATATTTACTTCGAGTGCTAATTTTGAGTCCTGAGCAAGCGAAAGATTCTATAATAGAATCACGAGCGTAGCGAGTGATTCTAATTTAGAATCTTGAGCGTAGAGAGGGACTCAAAAGCACAAGATGTAAATAACTTTATTCTCATGTTGAACACACTATTTTTCACCTCAGCAGTGAGAGGACATGGAAAAATACAACCTGGGTGATGCTTAATCTTTCCTTGTCACTTTTTTCACTTGTATTTATTATAATATTCTTACATTTGAGTTCAAAAACGTCAATTATAAGTTAATAACACAAAAAATAATCAAAATAAATTAAATATTTTTAAAATATCTATACCGCCATTTTGACTTTTGGCAACTTTTTTTTATCTGCGTTCCGTAACTACTGTTTGATCACAATACGAAAGATTGTTGTAAGTAATAATATTTTTCACATGATAATCTTGTAATTTTTCCGTTTATACTTGTGATCTTGAAATAAAGAACGTAAATTATTTTAGGCGTTGTATGGTTAAACATTTCAAAATTAAAATTTGTTTAAATTATATTTACAAATTAGTACTTCTGCGCATTTCGGAACGTTTCGTTCTGACTCTGTTTCAGGGGTCGAATCGAAAGTTCAGAATACGAATAAAAATTAAATAAAATTTGATTGAATGACGTTTAAAATATTTCTGTCTCTCTCTATTTACTAATGACGTGAAAAAGACAACACGAATAGCTTCCGAGTATTTCGAATTTGTATTAGACCTCGCGCGCGGATTGACATTGTAATTCCAAGGTCAACAAGGTCATTTTGTCTCACGCTCGCAGCAAAATTGAGTTTTGCTCACTGTTTTTAGGTGTCAAAGAACCCTCGTTCCTACTGCTGAGGTGAAAAGTATATTACTACATTTTAACTTTCGTGAGACATAGTTACTAACACTGTAAAATATAAGGGTTTCACCCACGTCTATGAGCCTATTACGGATGACATAGAACGGAACATAAAAATAATTTTGAACAAAAAAGAACCGACTTCACTTAGCCACCTTTCCAAAAGTAAATGCTCGAGCTGCTGTAACAAATACTCAAATCACTATAGGTGTGCCTATAATATTTGAAGAGTTCCCTCGATTTCTCCAGGATCCCATGATCAGATCCTGACCTGGTTACAGTGAGACCAACTGTAAAGTTTACTCTTTCAAACATAAAAATAATTTTCCAAATCGGTCCAGCCGTCTTCGAATATGCGGTGAACATCCATAAAAATAAAATAAAACAAGCAAAACCAAAGATCCCGACGAATTGATAACCTTCTCCTTCGAAGTCTTGAAGTCGGTTGATAACTCCTCAAACACTACAAACGCATATTACAATTACTTAATAAATAAACAGTAATTTAAAAAAGGTACCTCTTCATTAGCCGCTTCCAAGTCACCCTGAACTTGTTTGTGAGCTATGGCAGCCGGATTATCCGCCAAGTGTATCACCTGAAAAAATTTACAAAATTTTAAGGTGTGCACTGTGCAGTGCTGTGTTTTAGTACTCCAAAATCATTGAATAAGTATTCCCTATCAAACATATTGTAGCGGCCAAGGTACCTAAAAATATCTATAGGTAATAATAATACCAAGACCGAACGAGATACTCGTAAGAAACTTTCAATAAGTGTGGCCGAGAAAGTGCTATTATCATTGGTATTTATTATAGTCTCAGTTTACTATAAAAAGGTTCTAACTACGCTACATCTCTTCTATTCCCCGCCAAGCGTGGCGGGCAACAACGTTAACCCGACTAAATTATGTAGACTGGTTATGGTGTGCTGTCACCCATTTTGGAACGGTTTTCATATTAGTCGCGTTGCGTATGTTCTACCCTTCTTAGGGTCTCAGCTCTAGTTATACTTGTTGTTACCTTAGTAGAAGGCATGTTGAGCCTCTCTAGTTGCGCCTGCAGATTGTCACGCTGCGCGCGCAGCTTGTTCACGTCGCGCCTCGCCGTCTCGGCCTCGTCGCGCCATTTGCTCACTTCTGCTCTCAGACCTTCAACCACTGTAAGTAAATGCGACAAGTTTAGAAAGGTTCACGGCAAACTAGTATAAGAAAAGGGGATGAACGTGGCTGCTCACCAGGCGGCGCCACTTAAACGCAAAGTCATGTTGAGTGTCAAACGCTTGGTTTTGTATGAGGCAAAAGTCGCAAAACCGATATTAGCATTTTTTATTTCTTCATAACAGAAGGTGAATCTCTCTACCATAATTAATCTACTGTATACAGTTAGGTACAAAACTGTCCCAATAGTAGCATCTTAGTAGAATGTGGAGAAGTGGATGTCGATCGAGGAGAGGGGCACATGATTAAAGGTTGAACACGCCAAAACTTAGGCACGCAAAATTTGTTTTTAAACCAGTTTGAAAATAAATAACTACATTATGAATACCACATTAAATGACAAATTTAATGAACTCTAAAATCACATTTTTAATTCTAATTAATGTTTACACAGTAAGCCATAGATCGAATTTTCTACGCACACGGCTCATAAGACTTTGCACCCTCTCTTTAGGAAAGATTTTCGTCGCCCAGGTCCGTATTTTTTGTAGCTGAGGGACCGATTTCACTTCTCCGCCTTTCTTTTTTAGAATTCCATTCATAATACTCCAGTACTCTTCAATAGGCCGCAGTTCTGGACTATTTGGCGGATTGCATATTTTGGGTACCACCATGATCCTGTTAGCGTTGTACCATTCCATAACTGATTTTGCGTATTAGTAACTGGCTAGATCTGGCCAAAACAGCGGTGGTGAGGCATGCTGTCTTATAAAAGGCAGCAAACGCTTCTATAAACAATATTTCCGATAAATATCGCCGTTTATTGTCCCGGTGGTGATAAACGTGCGACTTATTTTACCACAGCTGCATATTGCCTGCCAAAGAAGGTATTTTTTTGGATATTTCCCTCGTTTTTTTAATTCACAATCTTCAGGAGCATATGTTCGTGATTTGCTAGTATAAAACTCTTGACCAGGTATTTGTTTAAAATCCGCTTTTATATACGTCTCGTCGTCCATCACCGCGCATTCAAATTTTGTAATAAAATATTCATAGAGTGTTCGCGACCGTTTCTTTGCGGATAAGTTCTATTTTGAGTCTAGATCTGGTGAGGCCTGGGCTTTATAACTCCTCAGTCCTGCCCTCTGTTTCACATTTGGACAAAAGACTGAGAAATTTTCACTTTTTTAGCAACATCATGAGATGAAATCGTATGATTTGAGGCAAAAATCTTTAAAATACTCTGTTCCTTTTTCTTATTCTTGACTACCTTTAACCCACCACTTCCTGGCTTTCTATCTATTGTCAAGCGTTCACGGAATGTTTTTAATACGTGACCAACCGTAGATTGTGGATATTTCAGCCTTTTTGCGATATCTTTGTAGCTTAACATGGGATTTTTTACATGTTCGTGCAGAATGCGTTCATGTTTTTGATGTTGTACGCTCGACATTTTGCCAATGAATAAATAAACGAAAATAAAACTATCATCATTTTATAGCCCAGTTCCTTGTGAGAAAATTGTTGTTTAAAAAGTTTGAATATCTCCATTTTTCGAATAACTATAGCTATTTTTACATGCCCAAATTTTGGCGGGTTCAACCTTTAATACATACCAGTACTATTTAAAATTTCCTACAAATCAGCCTTACATATGATATACTTAGAATTTACGGTTATTTTGTAATTTAGAATCGAAAAGTAGAAAAAAACACATTTTTATTTTTTCGAATATTTCTAGTTCCTCTTATGGAAACTCCAAATAGGGAACCATACATAATTACGAAATTCAGCCTCTATAAAATAAGGTATCAACTGTTTAAATCACAAACATAGTTTTGTAGTTATGGCAGAGTAAAAGTCGTCGTGAACATTGAACTAACAAACACTTTCTATGGCCGTTTTTAATGGTACACTTTTGCACCGAACTATAAGCCACCTAAAAGTAACTTGAAAAATATGCCCCATTAAAGCAATTGCATGATGATTTTATAGAGGCAGAATTTCTTAATTATGTATGGTTCCCTATTTGGAGTTTCCATAAGAGGAACTAGAAATATTCGAAAAAATAAAAATGTGTTTTTTTCTACTTTTCGATTAGCCAGAAGTTGTTTGTAAGAACTTGCTTCGCTTACGCTCCGCTCGTTCGATTTCCTCTGGGTTGGAAGGTCAGATGGCAGTCGCTTTCGTAAAAACTGGTGCTTCCGCCAATTCCTGGGATTAAGAGTAAAAAGCGGGGACAAACGCTAGGAGGATGGATGACTAATGTGCCCGGCTCGCCCGTCAGCGTCACTGCCAGCTCCTTGTAGCAGCCAGCTGTCCACACAAGTGTATGTCTCACCCGTGGCGTGCGAGGTCTGGTCGTGCATGCTGAGCAGGTCGCGGTAGCCCTGCAGCGCGCGCTCGAGCTGCTCCACGCGCGCGGACAGCAGCGCCGCGCTGCCCGTGCCCGCCTCCCCCGTCAGCGTCACTGCCAGCTCCTTGTAGCAGCCAGCTGTCCACACAAGTGTATGTCTCACCCGTGGCGTGCGAGGTCTGGTCGTGCATGCTGAGCAGGTCGCGGTAGCCCTGCAGCGCGCGCTCGAGCTGCTCCACGCGCGCGGACAGCAGCGCCGCGCTGCCCGTGCCCGCCTCCCCCGTCAGCGTCACTGCCAGCTCCTTGTAGCAGCCAGCTGTCCACACAAGTGTATGTCTCACCCGTGGCGTGCGAGGTCTGGTCGTGCATGCTGAGCAGGTCGCGGTAGCCCTGCAGCGCGCGCTCGAGCTGCTCCACGCGCGCGGACAGCAGCGCCGCGCTGCCCGTGCCCGCCTCCCCCGTCAGCGTCACTGCCAGCTCCTTGTAGCAGCCAGCTGTCCACACAAGTGTATGTCTCACCCGTGGCGTGCGAGGTCTGGTCGTGCATGCTGAGCAGGTCGCGGTAGCCCTGCAGCGCGCGCTCGAGCTGCTCCACGCGCGCGGACAGCAGCGCCGCGCTGCCCGTGCCCGCCTCCCCCGTCAGCGTCACTGCCAGCTCCTTGTAGCAGCCAGCTGTCCACACAAGTGTATGTCTCACCCGTGGCGTGCGAGGTCTGGTCGTGCATGCTGAGCAGGTCGCGGTAGCCCTGCAGCGCGCGCTCGAGCTGCTCCACGCGCGCGGACAGCAGCGCCCCGCTGCCCGTGCCCGCCTCCCCCGTCAGCGTCACTGCCAGCTCCTTGTAGCAGCCAGCTGTCCACACAAGTGTATGTCTCACCCGTGGCGTGCGAGGTCTGGTCGTGCATGCTGAGCAGGTCGCGGTAGCCCTGCAGCGCGCGCTCGAGCTGCTCCACGCGCGCGGACAGCAGCGCCGCGCTGCCCGTGCCCGCCTCCCCCGTCAGCGTCACTGCCAGCTCCTTGTAGCAGCCAGCTGTCCACACAAGTGTATGTCTCACCCGTGGCGTGCGAGGTCTGGTCGTGCATGCTGAGCAGGTCGCGGTAGCCCTGCAGCGCGCGCTCGAGCTGCTCCACGCGCGCGGACAGCAGCGCCCCGCTGCCCGTGCCCGCCTCCCCCGTCAGCGTCACTGCCAGCTCCTTGTAGCAGCCAGCTGTCCACACAAGTGTATGTCTCACCCGTGGCGTGCGAGGTCTGGTCGTGCATGCTGAGCAGGTCGCGGTAGCCCTGCAGCGCGCGCTCGAGCTGCTCCACGCGCGCGGACAGCAGCGCCGCGCTGCCCGTGCCCGCCTCCCCCGTCAGCGTCACTGCCAGCTCCTTGTAGCAGCCAGCTGTCCACACAAGTGTATGTCTCACCCGTGGCGTGCGAGGTCTGGTCGTGCATGCTGAGCAGGTCGCGGTAGCCCTGCAGCGCGCGCTCGAGCTGCTCCACGAGCGCGGACAGCAGCGCCGCGCTGCCCGTGCGCGCCTCCCCCGTCAGCGTCACTGCCAGCTCCTTGTAGCAGCCAGCTGTCCACACAAGTGTATGTCTCACCCGTGGCGTGCGAGGTCTGGTCGTGCATGCTGAGCAGGTCGCGGTAGCCCTGCAGCGCGCGCTCGAGCTGCTCCACGCGCGCGGACAGCAGCGCCGCGCTGCCCGTGCCCGCCTCCCCCGTCAGCGTCACTGCCAGCTCCTTGTAGCAGCCAGCTGTCCACACAAGTGTATGTCTCACCCGTGGCGTGCGAGGTCTGGTCGTGCATGCTGAGCAGGTCGCGGTAGCCCTGCAGCGCGCGCTCGAGCTGCTCCACGCGCGCGGACAGCAGCGCCGCGCTGCCCGTGCCCGCCTCCCCCGTCAGCGTCACTGTCAGCTCTTTCTCGTAGCAGTCCAATTGTTGTCTGTCGAATAATATCAAATTGAGATCATGGAACACCACCGGTGATTAGCAAGTATTTATCTTGTAAGACGATTGCGCAATGAGCCAGGCGCGTCCAGCTCTAATGGATAGACACCAGCTGCCGAGGAAATTGCCGCGTAAAGCAGCTCGGCTAGTGTAAGCGTGTCTCGAGCGAGGCAAAAGCACGCGCGGCAATTACCTAGCAAGGCGGGTCGTTCGGTGTGGACCCGCCTTATCCTCATTGCCAACCGTACTATGAAATGCACGCAAGCAATTACGATTTCGAAAACGGCACATTCTCAAGATTATAATGCACTTGGATATCAAAAATAGACAGGGTCTGATTTAGCTCAATACTTATTAAAAAATCTCAATCAATATTTTACATTGTTGCAGAAGCTATGAGTGAGATTTAAGCAAAAACATCGAGGAGTTACTTTGATGGCCGCCCTAAAGGGGAGGATATAATATAAGTAGGATATAGCATCAAGTTGCAAATGTGTATAATTACCTGTAACTATCTCGTTCCCTGGTCACCAGTAGAAGCCGTTTCTGTAGCCTATGGATGAGACTTTCTTGGGTCTTGCGAACTGTCGTCAGATCATTTAGCTTGGTAGTCGCCTTGTCTCTCTCGTACTTCAGTGTTACTACATCCTGTTACAAAATTGTATAGGTAAGATACTTGAGTTCTGTCACAAGGGTTTTGACTGATGATAAAATGTTTATTTCATACTGATCTACATATATATATAAACGTAAAAGTCCTGACTGACTGACTGACTCACTTAAATCAACGTCCAGCCCAAACCGTTGGACCTACAGAGCTGAATTTTTCACAATAGGTAGTTTTTATACCGTTAGTATCCACTAAGAAGGGGTTTTTCAAAATTCATCGTAAAAAGGGGGTTGATAGTTTGTATGGATGGGGTTTAAAATTTTGATTTAGAGATTTGAAACTTCGTACGTTTACTATTAATTAAAAAAACAATAAAAGCTATTTCAGCGTTTTTCAAAATTCAACCTCTAACAGGGTAAAAAAGGGGTTGAAAGTTTGTATAGAGATAAAAAAAATGTTTGTGACATACTTGAAAGTTCGTTTGTAAGCTACTAATTCCAAGGCAAAAAAACTAATTTCAGCGTTTTTCAAAATTCCACCGCAGTGGGGTTGAAACGAAGTTGAAAAGTTTGTATTAAAGGGAGGCCGTTAACTACTGAAGCTAGAAAGTTGTGATTTGCAAGACGAGTTAAATTTACAATTTTTACAACTAACAAGAAGCTATTTTGAATAATTCAAACCCTTAATGGGTAAAAAAGGGGTTAAAAGTTTGTATGGGTGAGGTTTCAAATTTAGAGTTAGAGATTTGAAACTTCACACGTTTACTAATAATTTAAAAAAAATATGATTTCAGCGTTTTTCAAAATTCAACCTAGGTATAACGGGGTTAAAAAGGGGTTGAAAGTTTGTATAGAGATAACAATTTTTTCGGGCCAGACTTAAAATTTCGTTTGTAGGCTACTAACTTTAAAGCAAAAAAACGAATTTCAGCGTTTTTCAAAATTCCACCCGAGGAGTTGAAACGGGGTTTAAAAAATTGTATGAAAGGGAGGCCTTTACTACTGAAGCTAGAAAGTTGTAATTTGCACTACGGGTTACATTTACAATCTGTATAAATAAGAAGAATCGATGTTGAAAAATTCATCCCCTAAGGGGGTAAAATAGGGGTTAAAAGTTTGTATTAGTGGGGTTTAAAAATTTGAGTTAGAGATTTGATACTTCGTACGTTTACTAATAATTAAAAAATATTAAACGAAATTTCAGCGTTTTTCAAAATTAAACCTAGAACGGGGCTAAAAAGGGGTTGAAATTTTGTATAGAGATTTACTATTTTTTTGGTTTGAGATTTACTAGGAATTATTGTTCCTATTTCCGTTCCATTTCCATGTTCCAGAGTGAGCTCTGACAATAGTTTGGTCATCGTATCGCCAAATAAAACCACCACTATAGTACACAAAGAAGTTACGCAAATCATAAGGTACATTTTCGTTATTATTTGCATATTAACACTTATTTGTAACTGAAACTATGTCTACGTTACCCGTTTTTTCGCCAAAATAGCTATAAAAATAAATAGATTAACCCTTTGGACGCCATACGTCATAGACAAAACGTAACTCATACGCCAAGATCACTGGCGCAAGCGAGCCAATATAAACCTTACTGGAAAGTATGAAGGTTACTTTGACAGCGTACGCCACCATAACCCATATAGTGGCTCTTGGAGCTGTAGGCACGAGAACTCATGACACCTTTAGGGGTTCTTGGCGTTCAAAAGGTTAAGAACATGGTTCGGGGATTAACAAAAGTTAGTTAAGAAGAATAGAATTTAGATAATTAAAATGTATGGATTATATTATAAGTTAGTTTTAAGTTGACATTTTTTATAAAACATGTAATGACTTTGGTTTCAATAAATGATTTGTAATACGAAATAAATTTATTTAGGCAAAAAAAAAGTTAAGAAGATACAATTGGATATGAAACTGTGTATAAGGAACCGTATTATACGCGGACGAAGTCGCGGGCGGAAAGCTAGTTAAGGTATATTACGATTAACTTAAAATCGTGATCGAGTATTTTATAGATTCTTGTAAAAATTAAAGATTATTGTCAGACCCAAAAACGCCGATGATTTACGAAAATTATACTTTACAAAAGTTGGTGAAGATCATTGATGTAGTTGTAAAGAAGTTTCAAATTGCGATTTTTATGAAAGTAGAAGATTAAGGCATATTTCGAAACCTATATACAGGATGTAATCGTTAAGTGTAGCCAGGCGATTACTCCGTAAACATAAGAGATATTAGAAAATATCTAACGGATATCGAAAGTGCGTCACCTAATGAGTAAAATTACATTAATAACTTTTTTTTTATAAAATCACATACATTTAGTACGACGTTCGTTGAAAGACTAGTTTTTACGGTCTAGTCATTTAACCGTTATCAAATGATTCATGAATTGATTTATTATTTTATAAATGGTGGTTTTATTATTTTATTACAGTTTATTCGTGCAAATAATGAATCTCAAGCAGTTTTGTCTCTTACGGCACCGACGTTCTACTTTGAGAGTGAGTCGTCGTAGGTACTAACTGTATGGGAGCGTTTAAACTTAATATTTTTAATATTAATACTTTTATTTCAAAAAAGTTATTAATGCAATTTTACTCATTGGGTAACGCACTTTCGATATCAGATTGAAAATTTCTAATATATCTTATATTTACGGAATAATCGCCTGGCTACACTTAACGATTACACCCTGTATATGTATTTAGTTGCCTTACAAGTCTGTGCTTCAGCTAATTAAATACGTTTATTAACCATATATCGAAATAATAAGCAATCGCTAACAATTCCTATTTTATCACTCAAAACCCTAGTGACAGAACTTATGAACCGGCTAAGTACAATTGCATTAAGGGCCTGTTTCACAATGTCCAAGAAAAGTCCGGAATAAGCTACTTGCCACTTATCTGACGAATAAAGTCATCGTTAGCGTTTCACAATCTTAACTGGTAGATAAAGTGCTAAGTTTTGCAGGTAGCTTTATCAGGCAGTTAATTTATTTGTTAATGAGCTATCCAATACTTTACTTGGACACTGTGAAACAGGCCCTTACAATATTTAGCTTATGTTCAGCTATTGTTGTCTCAGGGCCGTAGCCAGAGTTGCAGTTAAGATAGAGCAGTGCTAATTTAAGGTAGAGCTTTACTTAACTTTATTTTCATAGTTTTTCGAGCCGATGCTAGTTTTGAAGGTAGGGCATTACGCCACTCGGCCAGGGACGCTACGACCGACCACTTCACCTGGCATAGAAGGACAGGGTGGCAGCACTACGTACCTCGGAGACCTGCGCCAGCTGCGACTGCGCCTGCGACTGGCCGGCCACGGCGGACAGCTGGCCGGACAGCGCCGCGTCCAGCGCCGCTACCACCGACCACTTCACCTGGCATGGAAGGACAGGGTGGCAGCACTACGTACCTCGGAGACCTGCGCCAGCTGCGACTGCGCCTGCGACTGGCCGGCCACGGCGGACAGCTGGCCGGACAGCGCCGCGTCCAGCGCCGCTACCACCGACCACTTCACCTGGCATGGCAGGACAGGGTGGCAGCACTACGTACCTCGGAGACCTGCGCCAGCTGCGACTGCGCCAGCGACTGGCCGGCCACGGCGGACAGCTGGCCGGACAGCGCCGCGTCCAGCGCCGCTACCACCGACCACTTCACCTGGCATGGAAGGACAGGGTGGCAGCACTACGTACCTCGGAGACCTGCGCCAGCTGCGACTGCGCCTGCGACTGGCCGGCCACGGCGGACAGCTGGCCGGACAGCGCCGCGTCCAGCGCCGCTACCACCGACCACTTCACCTGGCATGGAAGGACAGGGTGGCAGCACTACGTACCTCAGTGACCTGCGCCAGCTGCGACTGCGCCTGCGACTGGCCGGCCACGGCGGACGGCTGGCCGGACAGCGCCGCGTCCAGCGCCGCTACCACCGACCACTTCACCTGGCATGGAAGGACAGGGTGGCAGCACTACGTACCTCGGAGACCTGCGCCAGCTGCGACTGCGCCTGCGACTGGCCGGCCACGGCGGACAGCTGGCCGGACAGCGCCGCGTCCAGCGCCGCTACCACCGACCACTTCACCTGGCATGGAAGGACAGGGTGGCAGCACTACGTACCTCGGAGACCTGCGCCAGCTGCGACTGCGCCTGCGACTGGCCGGCCACGGCGGACAGCTGGCCGGACAGCGCCGCGTCCAGCGCCGCTACCACCGACCACTTCACCTGGCATGGAAGGACAGGGTGGCAGCACTACGTACCTCGGAGACCTGCGCCAGCTGCGACTGCGCCTGCGACTGGCCGGCCACGGCGGACAGCTGGCCGGACAGCGCCGCGTCCAGCGCCGCTACCACCGACCACTTCACCTGGCATGGAAGGACAGGGTGGCAGCACTACGTACCTCGGAGACCTGCGCCAGCTGCGACTGCGCCTGCGACTGGCCGGCCACGGCGGACAGCTGGCCGGACAGCGCCGCGTCCAGCGCCGCTACCACCGACCACTTCACCTGGCATGGAAGGACAGGGTGGCAGCACTACGTACCTCGGAGACCTGCGCCAGCTGCGACTGCGCCTGCGACTGGCCGGCCACGGCGGACAGCTGGCCGGACAGCGCCGCGTCCAGCGCCGCTACCACCGACCACTTCACCTGGCATGGAAGGACAGGGTGGCAGCACTACGTACCTCGGAGACCTGCGCCAGCTGCGACTGCGCCTGCGACTGGCCGGCCACGGCGGACAGCTGGCCGGACAGCGCCGCGTCCAGCGCCGCTACCACCGACCACTTCACCTGGCATGGAAGGACAGGGTGGCAGCACTACGTACCTCGGAGACCTGCGCCAGCTGCGACTGCGCCTGCGACTGGCCGGCCACGGCGGACAGCTGGCCGGACAGCGCCGCGTCCAGCGCCGCTACCACCGACCACTTCACCTGGCATGGAAGGACAGGGTGGCAGCACTACGTACCTCGGAGACCTGCGCCAGCTGCGACTGCGCCTGCGACTGGCCGGCCACGGCGGACAGCTGGCCGGACAGCGCCGCGTCCAGCGCCGCTACCACCGACCACTTCACCTGGCATGGAAGGACAGGGTGGCAGCACTACGTACCTCGGAGACCTGCGCCAGCTGCGACTGCGCCTGCGACTGGCCGGCCACGGCGGACAGCTGGCCGGACAGCGCCGCGTCCAGCGCCGCTACCACCGACCACTTCACCTGGCATGGAAGGACAGGGTGGCAGCACTACGTACCTCGGAGACCTGCGCCAGCTGCGACTGCGCCTGCGACTGGCCGGCCACGGCGGACAGCTGGCCGGACAGCGCCGCGTCCAGCGCCGCTACCACCGACCACTTCACCTGGCATGGAAGGACAGGGTGGCAGCACTACGTACCTCGGAGACCTGCGCCAGCTGCGACTGCGCCTGCGACTGGCCGGCCACGGCGGACAGCTGGCCGGACAGCGCCGCGTCCAGCGCCGCTACCACCGACCACTTCACCTGGCATGGAAGGACAGGGTGGCAGCACTACGTACCTCAGTGACCTGCGCCAGCTGCGACTGCGCCTGCGACTGGCCGGCCACGGCGGACGGCTGGCCGGACAGCGCCGCGTCCAGCGCCGCTACCACCGACCACTTCACCTGGCATGGAAGGACAGGGTGGCAGCACTACGTACCTCGGAGACCTGCGCCAGCTGCGACTGCGCCTGCGACTGGCCGGCCACGGCGGACAGCTGGCCGGACAGCGCCGCGTCCAGCGCCGCTACCACCGACCACTTCACCTGGCATGGAAGGACAGGGTGGCAGCACTACGTACCTCGGAGACCTGCGCCAGCTGCGACTGCGCCTGCGACTGGCCGGCCACGGCGGACAGCTGGCCGGACAGCGCCGCGTCCAGCGCCGCTACCACCGACCACTTCACCTGGCATGGAAGGACAGGGTGGCAGCACTACGTACCTCGGAGACCTGCGCCAGCTGCGTCTGCGCCTGCGACTGGCCGGCCACGGCGGACAGCTGGCCGGACAGCGCCGCGTCCAGCGCCGCTACCACCGACCACTTCACCTGGCATGGAAGGACAGGGTGGCAGCACTACGTACCTCGGAGACCTGCGCCAGCTGCGACTGCGCCTGCGACTGGCCGGCCACGGCGGACAGCTGGCCGGACAGCGCCGCGTCCAGCGCCGCTACCACCGACCACTTCACCTGGCATGGAAGGACAGGGTGGCAGCACTACGTACCTCGGAGACCTGCGCCAGCTGCGACTGCGCCTGCGACTGGCCGGCCACGGCGGACAGCTGGCCGGACAGCGCCGCGTCCAGCGCCGCTACCACCGACCACTTCACCTGGCATGGAAGGACAGGGTGGCAGCACTACGTACCTCGGAGACCTGCGCCAGCTGCGACTGCGCCTGCGACTGGCCGGCCACGGCGGACAGCTGGCCGGACAGCGCCGCGTCCAGCGCCGCTACCACCGACCACTTCACCTGGCATGGAAGGACAGGGTGGCAGCACTACGTACCTCGGAGACCTGCGCCAGCTGCGACTGCGCCTGCGACTGGCCGGCCACGGCGGACAGCTGGCCGGACAGCGCCGCGTCCAGCGCCGCTACCACCGACCACTTCACCTGGCATGGAAGGACAGGGTGGCAGCACTACGTACCTCGGAGACCTGCGCCAGCTGCGACTGCGCCTGCGACTGGCCGGCCACGGCGGACAGCTGGCCGGACAGCGCCGCGTCCAGCGCCGCTACCACCGACCACTTCACCTGGCATGGAAGGACAGGGTGGCAGCACTACGTACCTCGGAGACCTGCGCCAGCTGCGACTGCGCCTGCGACTGGCCGGCCACGGCGGACAGCTGGCCGGACAGCGCCGCGTCCAGCGCCGCTACCACCGACCACTTCACCTGGCATGGAAGGACAGGGTGGCAGCACTACGTACCTCGGAGACCTGCGCCAGCTGCGACTGCGCCTGCGACTGGCCGGCCACGGCGGACAGCTGGCCGGACAGCGCCGCGTCCAGCGCCGCTACCACCGACCACTTCACCTGGCATGGAAGGACAGGGTGGCAGCACTACGTACCTCGGAGACCTGCGCCAGCTGCGACTGCGCCTGCGACTGGCCGGCCACGGCGGACAGCTGGCCGGACAGCGCCGCGTCCAGCGCCGCTACCACCGACCACTTCACCTGGCATGGAAGGACAGGGTGGCAGCACTACGTACCTCGGAGACCTGCGCCAGCTGCGACTGCGCCTGCGACTGGCCGGCCACGGCGGACAGCTGGCCGGACAGCGCCGCGTCCAGCGCCGCTACCACCGACCACTTCACCTGGCATGGAAGGACAGGGTGGCAGCACTACGTACCTCGGAGACCTGCGCCAGCTGCGACTGCGCCTGCGACTGGCCGGCCACGGCGGACAGCTGGCCGGACAGCGCCGCGTCCAGCGCCGCTACCACCGACCACTTCACCTGGCATGGAAGGACAGGGTGGCAGCACTACGTACCTCGGAGACCTGCGCCAGCTGCGACTGCGCCTGCGACTGGCCGGCCACGGCGGACAGCTGGCCGGACAGCGCCGCGTCCAGCGCCGCTACCACCGACCACTTCACCTGGCATGGAAGGACAGGGTGGCAGCACTACGTACCTCGGAGACCTGCGCCAGCTGCGACTGCGCCTGCGACTGGCCGGCCACGGCGGACAGCTGGCCGGACAGCGCCGCGTCCAGCGCCGCCCGCAGCGCGCGCGCCGACTCCGCTCCGTGCGCGCGCCCGGCGGCACGCCACTCTCCCAGCGACGCTTCCACTGACGCCAGCTTCACCTGGCAGAACAAAAAAATATGCCTTAATCTTAAACTCATCAGTCATCAGTACCTATTGTTGTGACATGTTGTACCGCCAATTTATTTTGAGGGGTTTCAAGTCACTGTTTAGGATCAGTTACATTAGTCGATTCTCTTCTTCTGAGTCGGTCCCTCACTGCTGAGGATCGTGACTACGATGACTAATTTTCTTGATGACAGCTCTCCACTTATCCCTATCGGTTGCTTTGCGGAAAGCGTTGCTAAGAGTGAGTCGATAACTCGGCCGATATACAGCATGCGTTAACTTAACTCCCCGTATGCGGTATAACGACTAATGTAACTCATAAGTCGATAACTCGGTCGACTGCCAAGGAAGGGAATGCGCTCCCGCCATCTGTATTCCCTGACAAATATGATCTCGGTATCTTTGAAGCAAGAGTGAATAGGCTATTACTGAACCGTGAGCTCCAATCTCAGGCTCTGTCTCCACTTTTCATCAGATGAGACTAGGGCCAATCACTGGTCAGTCCCATAATAATAATAAAAAAATAAAAATAAACATACAGCATGCGTTAACTCCCCGTATGCGGTGTAATGACTAATGCAACTCTTAAGTCGATAACTCAGTTGACATACAGCATGCGTTAACTCCCCGTATGCCGTATAACGATAACGACTAATGTAACTCATAAGTCGATAAGATAACTCAGTCGACATACAGCATGCGTTAAGTCCCCGTATGCCGTATAACGATAACGACTAATGTAACTCATAAGTCGATAAGATAACTCAGTCGACATACAGCATGCGTTAAGTCCCCGTATGCCGTATAACGACTAATGTAACTCATAAGTCGGTAACTCAGTCGACATACAGCATGCGTGAAGTCCCCGTATGCCGTATAACAACTAAAGGTGCGACCACACCGCTGCTTAAAATACGGTCACGCTACGGAATCGCAGTGACGCATCGTATCCGTACCGTTTTTATCGCATGCCCTCCACACCGCTGCTCAAAATACGGTGACGCTACGGAATCGCAGTGACGCATTGTATCCGTACCGTTTTTATCGCATGCCCCCCACACCGCTGCTCAAAATACGGTTTGGAAGGTTCGCGTCAAAAATATTTCGTATGGGACACGTCACTGCGTACACGCGCAGCGGTGTGGAGAGCATGCGTTAAAGTCGTGACGTTTACGGCACGTCATTGCGATATCGTACCGTCAGCGTATTTTGAGCAGCGGTGTGGAGGGCATGCGATAAAAACGGTGCGGATACGATGCGTCACTGCGATTCCGTAACGTCGCCGTTTTTTAAGCAGCGGTGTGGTCGCACCTTAATGTAACTCATAAGTCGAATAATCTCGGTGGACACAAGTGTCCGACCGAAACATGTTTTTTAGCCGAAACCAAAAAAAGGTTCGGCTCTAGGTCCAGTTTCGGCAGAAACCGAAACTTTGATAGACGTGTTAAAATCGTTGAGCTATTATGTCAGTGAGCCGTTGTAACTTGTGTCATCATCAATTATTTAAGAACTGGGCTCTTGTCGGTGGAGCAATTTCCATGTATGTCTGTCCTTTGCCTTCTCCTTGACAGCCTGATACGACACGACGTTTATTTTTTCCTTGACTTGATCCATGCGTAACTTGTGTAGGTGGTATAAAATAAAACAAGATTACTGATATAATAAGGATAAGTAACCATTCCTAATTCTACATATTATATATTTTAATACATATTAATATTTAGAAAAAGTCGGCTTAAGGCGTATTATGATCCCTATTTTCCTTTCGGTTTGTAAAATTTTACATAGCTCTAAGGCCAGCTTTTTCAGCACAATTTTTTCGCGTTATTATTGCTAAACACGAAATATTTTCTAACATTTATTAAGTTTTAAATATTCTCTTTTAAAAGTATCTATCATAAATCAACCGCGTATGCGCATCTGTCCGACAACACTGTCAATACAACAAGATTTTATTTCGTTGGTATTTTTTAGCAAATTTGGATATGCTTCGTTAAAATTAGCAATAAAAATAACACGCACGATTATAAACTTGACAGACGTATTTGAGACATAAAATTGCATGAAAAAAATTACTTACGTAAATGTCCCTTTTTTGGTTGCTCGTAAATAACTCAAATCAGAAACGGTGGCCCTTACGAAAAAATCTTCTTCTACTAGTCATTCGCATATAATTTTCTACAAAAAAGATTCTATACACTTTTTTGCTGGGATCAATGTTTAATGAGATATCCAGGGAATACACTTTTTTAAACTTTCGGGGCTAATATTTACGAAAGTAATAGTTTTATCCAAGTGTTTTTAAACGACCGTTATTCTTTTTTATTAAAATAATGTAATGTGGACCCGATTAAGCACAATGTTGTAAGCGCGGCCGAAAGGTTCGGGCACCAAAAGACGCCAACGAAAACGGTTCGCCGAATGCGGGCCATATAGCACGCGTTTTGGAAATTTCCCTAATAACTAATGTTTAGCAACTTCTCCGTAGTTTTGCAGTCATGTATAAGTAATGTACAAATGTTTGTCTACCGTGTCTGACCGATTTCTCTCAGTTGCTTAAAGGTTAACTGGAAGAGATCCCTTAAAGGGATAAGTTCGCCTTTGTACACACTCACTATATTTTTGTTGGTCATGTACTTGTTTTGTGCAAGAAAGTGTTTTACTACTACTACTACTAATGTAACTAAGCCTTTACTATAAGAAATTCACTTCTGTTATTAATTTAATTATAAGCTCTGTTTTTTATTAAAAGCCCATAGGTAATAAATAACATAATCATAACTATAGACAAGAGTCGTCACAGTAACTATTATGTAAAAGAGAAAGAGTTCTTAAATATATGGCGACACATGCTTACGCTTGCATTCCCGGTTTCGCGGGTTAGGTAAGTGAATGCGGTCGCCGATTTAGTCTCTCCCCGACGACACTGCTGTGCACGCGAATAGAAGGTTTACTTTCTACTCGTGTTGTTGTCCTTCGGCCGCGCCGCTCACAACCCTAATAACTACCACACTCATCTCCACAAATATATGACTAATACAGATAAAAAAATCGATAAATAAAACAAGAAAATCGTGCCACAATCAATCAACCTTCGCGCCTTACGCGCGCCTGTCGCGCAGCGAGCACTCCGCGGCCCGAACTCCCGAAGTCGAGCTACTTCCTTTTCTAATTCAGACATGTTGTGCCGCCATTTTTACTGACGGGATTTCGAGCTCTGTCAGATCAGACTTTTACTGTTAAGCGCCCCACATATTGTGCTGAATTAATGCAATTAATACATAACCGTATATAACAATTCTTAACTGTAATATTTTTTGTCTATGGGTTCTGGTTTTATTATGGAGCCCAATGACAATATTTATGACCATAGACAAAATGAATAACAGTTACAAATTTTGTATCCCTGGTTATGGATTCAGAACAATTGTGCGGAGAACCTTATATCAGATTTTTTGTTGATTTTATGCATTTTTTATTTATCCTCACCAAAAGGAGAATATATAAAGAAAAAAAATCGTGCCAAAAGTCTACGAGACCAACCTTAGCCTCATGCAGCTCCTGCTGAGCCGGCTGCAGAGCGTCGACCCTGCTGGTCAGCTGGTGGACCTGCTCTTCCAGCAGCATCTTGTTACCAATGGTGTCGCGCAGCGAGCGCTCCGCGGCCCGTAGTCGAACCACTTCCTTTTCTAATTCAGCCATGTTGCTTAGCCGTTTTTGTGCAGTCTGTAAAATAGTTGCAGTTGGGAACCTTAGGAATCAGGACAAAAGCGTTATAGTTCTACGCTGATGGCGCTGCAATGGTTTAGGTTCAGACTTTCGTGTTTTTGAGTTTACAATTTTAATTTTTCTTTTAAATGAGTAAACTCTTGGTTGTGAATGAAGTTAACAAACCTGAGCTCTTGGGTCAAAAATACCCTTATAAGTGGTTTATTTTTAACATATAGGTGCTTTTTGCGAAAATCTAAAAACAACCTAACTGATAGCGGAAATACTAACTCGTAGATTACAACTTTTGGTAGCTTCATTAGGCCCTCTGTATTGAACAATTGGCAGTTTCTAACCCCATATTGCCAACAGAAGGTGAGCGTCTCACAAACAGGTACATTCGCAGCGCGTTCATTAAATCAAAAAGTCATTCAAGTCTATGCAATTTGATCGAGTCGCACGAAACATGCCGCTAGCGCCGCGCGGTACAATCAACGTTTACGTGCGTTGTGTCTGCGCCATTATAAAAAAAATCATATCAATTCAAAATGAGTGCTCATAAATTACTCTAAATATACCTTAGCCTGCTGTTGCCAGTCCTTATACGAGTCCTTTTCATACTGCAATTCCTTCAGCTTGCTGTTGGCCTGTTGCAACTCAAACGTCTGCTTCTCCAACTGTGTCCGGAGGTTGGTGCACTGTTCCGCCCGGCTGGTCTGCTTGGCTAGCTCCTTCTTTAACATTTCTACTTCAGCCTGTGCTCCTTCTAAGGCCTGTGGGATGTAAGTGCTAGGTATAAGTCAAATTGTCTCAGTGTAAAAGGGTACAAGTCCTAAAACAAAGTACAAACAACTTGTCAAGTTCGCACGCAGTTGGGGCAGATGATTATATATTTCAGTAGGCTCGCGCGGCAGCCGATATGGACAATGAAAAGTGTCGTACTTTAATTAAATTATACGGCGCTAAACAGTTTCTATGGAACAGTAAATGTAGTGATTATCGCAACAAATCATTAAGAAATGATGCATGGAATAAAATTAGTGCAGCAATGGGCCATGGTTGCCGAGTACAAACTGGTTGATCATCGGATCGCTTTTTTTTTTTTTTTTTTTATACCACGACGGTGGCAAACAAGCATACGGCCCGCCTGGTGGTAAGCTAAGAAGAAGAAGAACCTATACACTCCTTTTTTGAAGAACCTCATACTGTAGCCCACTGGGAAAACCTCGGCAGGGAGTTCATTCCACAGCCGCAGCGTTCGTGGGAGGAAATTCCTCTTAAATCGTACTGTGCGCGACCCATTGGGCTCCAGGGTGTGGGGATGAACACCCTGCCGGCGGCGAGCGGTGCGGTGATAAAAAGCTGCCGTGGGCATCATATCAAACAGTTCTTCAGAGCACAACCCATTGTACAAGCGATAGAACACGCATAAGGAGGCAAAGTCCCTCCTAAGACTCAAAGGTTCAATATCGCTCGTGAGTTTGGGATCGTCGACGATCCGCACAGCGCGCCTTTGCACCGAGTCAAAGGGCCCAAGCTGGTATCCAGGTGCTCCCGCCCAAAGGTGACAACAGTACTCCATGTGGGGTCTGACTTGCGCGCTATACTTCAAGATCGTGCCTAAAATGGCTTGCGAGCCAAAATACAGGTTTGCCGCGGTCGAACAATGCTCGCGCGGCCGCCGCGCAATATCGAGACACGCCTTAGAGGTTTATTTCTAAATAGTAAAAGATAACATTTTTTTAAATTAAACTAAACGCAAGTCGAAGGTCGCGGGAGTCCGCTGGATGCGGGTGGCGCAGGACCGGTCATTGTGGGACTCTTTGGGGGAGGCCTATGTCCAGCAGTGGACGTCTTTCGGCTGATATGATGATGATGATGATGAAACGCAAGTAGGATTTGAAAAATAGATTCAGCTACTTTAAGGCTCCTTATTCCCTAAAAGGTCGAAAAACTCTATTAATGGAAATAGCCGCATAAAATGCAATTTTTATGATAGTTTGAAGTATTAGTAATACAAAAAAATACTTTTGAACCATATTTATTATTATTAAGTACCCAAAAATATGATTCTCACAGAAAGTGTCCTGTGAAGTGTGATTTATAGGTCATTTTTAAAAATTCATAGTAAATTAAAATGTACAGTCACGGTCATTATGTCATTAATCGATGAGCCACTTGCCGCTGTACGTATTTTAGCCGTGTAATACAAATCGGGTTTTTACTCGTATTAATTCCTAACAAGTCTTCGTATAATAAAAGAGCACAATTATATTTCTATCTTTATCATTGTGTGTTTATCAACCGTCACTAAGGTCCGAATGTTAAGGTTGGCTAACTTCAGAGCTACCAGATTGACAGAGTCACTTGTCACTTCGAAAAGTTAACCAATTGCAGATTTAGCAACCGTAACTTAGTAATAATTGTTACAGCGTACCTAGCGATAGTAACGGAGACATTATGATTGGCATTGGCATTTCGACACAGGAGAAACGAAAAGCCCGATTTTATCCGAATTAGTATTCGGATGAAATCAGGTTATCATAATTGATAACTAACAATTTGACGGCCGCCATCATTAGAAAAATTAACTAAGAATTTGAATGCCTGTTTTGGTATGAAAGTAGCTAAGTTGTAGCTATTAACTATCGAATAATAACAATATTTAAAGTTTAAATTTATTAAATGTATTCATAATTATCAAATCGTTCCATAGAGCTGCGAACTTCGTAGGTCTAAATCTGTCAACTTCGTGTTCCGGAGCATTCCTCTTCGCTAAATGCATCGGGGCGCTGGTTGTTCTGACGATGATAGTTTAACTTTTTCGGCATAGGTATCGTCTTACCCAAAACGCAACGTATTTTTTAAATCTTTCGAGCTTATGGTTCTATGCAATAAGTATTAGACAATTTAAATGTTTTAACAACATTATGGAATAAGCTTTCCGTCTCGAGGATTCTCTTGAGGCTGGCCGAATACTCAAGACCCTGATGACACATTGACACGATTCTTCGGAGAATTAATCGGAAATTGTGATTGGCATTATCGTGTAAACACTTTAATATTATTTTAGCTACGATTCACTAAATGCATAATTTATAATTGTCGTCTTTGACATAACATTCAACTGACATTGCGTTTTAATTCAAAAGAGGTCAGAATCAAAAAGATTAACAACTTACTACTACTAGGAAATATGTCTTAACCATAGAGGTTAAAGGTTAGCTAATGAAGTTATCATATCAATAATGAATCGATTGAATTTTGCATAAATTACGCCGTTCGCACGAATGCAGCGAATCTGTGCTAAAACATTGCGGTAGCGAAATGTCCGAGGCAAATCTAAATCCAACTTATGATGATTCATAAGATAATTATATCAGACCTTTTTTGAAATAAAACTCGTAGTTGCAATAACGCATATTATTTTAGAAAATATTGACAACTGAAGTCAGGTGTCAAGAAATAATAAAAAAATTGGTAATAATAACATTAATAACCGTAGTCAATTCAATTTAAGCGAAAATGCCACCCACTATTAACGATGAGATTCGTCATAGAATTGTGACAATGCACCAGCAGGGTCTTAGTATTCGTGCAATTTCGAGGGATCTGCTCTTGTCGGTAAGTTTGCTCTGTCTGATATG
The DNA here is from genome assembly GCA_947086415.1 of Pammene aurita. Taxonomy (NCBI): domain Eukaryota; kingdom Metazoa; phylum Arthropoda; class Insecta; order Lepidoptera; family Tortricidae; genus Pammene; species Pammene aurita. The sequence continues at coordinate 14,428,044 of OX352302.1, forward strand.
TCTCCAGAATTAAAATAAAGTAAAAAAATCACTAACTTCAAGTTTGTATTTTTAGCGAAACACCGTTGCGTTATGGGTGGGACGATATGCTGAGGAAGGAATTATTGCCGATCGTCGCCAAAACAATCATCGTCCTGCTGCTTTAAGCAAAATGCAGCGAACAGAAATGCTCCAAGGTTACGAACTAAATGGATTCACACCCACTAAACTATATGCAGAACGGTTTGATGTGGATCCCAGAACTATCCGAAGGCATCTGCATTCAATGAATTTGCATCACAGAGTTCCGGCTTATAAGGTTGATTTGACGGAAAATCATAAAATCGCCCGCGAAAATTTCGCCAACCGATTCGTAGATTTTGATTGGACTTCAACAATTTTCACTGACGAGAAAACATTTCAATCAAGCGAACACGGTCGCCTACAAATGTGGCGGTATAACGCAACACGGTATGACATAGATCATGTCATACCAAATAGGGAATCGGGCAGAATACGTGTTAATATGTGGGGTTGGATGAGCTCCGAAGGTGTTGGCGAACTCGTCCAAATGCCACCGCGTGCAAATGCCCTGGACTATATTAGCATTTTGGAAGAAGTCATGCTCCCTTCCGTAAGAACGGTCTATCCACAGCACGATATGCCTAACATCAATTTCGTGCATGATAACTGCTCGATACACCGTGCAAGAGTCGTTAACGCCTGGTTCGATGCACACCCAGCCATTACGGTAATTCCGTGGCCATCTAAATCTCCGGACCTGAATCCCATAGAAAATCTATGGGGTTTAATGGTGCAGCGATGGGATCACCGTAACGAACGCAGGGCTGATGTTTTGGCTCAACATTGCCAAGACATCTGGGAAAGTATGCGAGGAACTGATATTGGAACAAAATTAGTCGCCTCTATGCGAACACGACTACAAGCTGTATCGGACAGCCATGGAGCTTATTCTAAATATTAAATTTAAAAATAAATATGTTTTTGCTAAAGGTTGACTTTTTATTAGACGATGTATACTACTCAAAACAAAGTCTATATATTTCTGTTTAATTGATAATTCTGAGCCATCAACTAATTGATAAGTGATAAGTGGCTGATTAATGATGCCTCATATCCGTAAGTGTCCAATCTCTTTCATGCTGTCTAATAACTAGAAAGAAATATAATACTGTATAAAAATATGTTTTGCGTAAAGATCAAAATACTTAGTGGCCCCTATTTACTTTTAAGTAGTATATAAAAATTACACTGACAATAGCTGACATATATGTATAGCAAAACATAAAAATATTTAAAATAACTTCGTTTCAAAATGGCGGGATTACCATGCATATTCAAATATTTGCAACAGTTATGTATGTGACAATGTGATGGATGTCATTATTTTGTTCTATATGTTGGTATCAATCTCTAGAGTTACTATGGATACGTTAAAACGTCGCCATGGTGAGGATGAAATATGTATTACACGGCTAAAATACGTACAGCGGCAAGTGGCTCATCGATTAATGACCGTGACTGTACCAATATAGTAATGATTTTTTTTATCCTGATAGAAATATAGTTTAACTTTGCTATGGATATATTTTCAGGGCAAAATATTTATAGGGTTTTCGTGGAAAAAATGAAATGTAACCGTGTTTTCATCAAAAAACTGGCATATAATCAGAAGGTATTTTGTCTATTATCCAAGATGAATCTTCTATTTTTATTTCCATGGCCGTCTCATACATGACATACTCAATAGATTTTTATTCAAATTGAATAAGAAATGTTACCCGTTTTTGCGTAATTTTGAAATGAACGGTACATCTAACTGGAAAATTCAGAAAGGCCTTCCAAGACAACCAATATTTTTCATATTTTACTCGTTAAAATGTAATATTTGCTCCAATGGCCGTCTAGATAAAAAAATTAACCATTATATGCATCAATAGTTGGATTTCAAAAAACCTAGTAATTTCGCCATAGCCTTCGAAGAAAATGAAGCATTTCGTAAAATTCGTCCGTTTTGGGAATAAGGCCTCTTAATGCGTTGACATTGTTCAACTTTGACATTTATCTTTCGTGTTTACTTTGGCTTGGCGTGGCAACATTGTGTCACAGTGTAAAATGAAAATGTTACTAGTATGTGGGCGAATCAACTTTATGACCGACACAAATCTGTCAACTTAGAATTTCGTTATAAAATTTCACCTTTAAATAATGGCTTTTCTGTGTAATTATGGTGTAGGTATGTTAAACATACGAGTCCCCAACTGTTAAACATAATAAACAGAAACTATGTAACATGGTAACTCCAGAGACATTTAGAGACACTCAAAACTGTCGGTCAAAAAGTTGATTGGCCCATGTATCACCTTGATTGCCCATTGTTACGAATATCATTTTATACCATGAATGCAATAAATAAATATAATAATAGTAACATATAATTTGAATATTATTTGCGAGGAAAAAGTTGTTATGTAGGGATTTACACAGTACAATTGCCATCAGAGGTCGGAGCGGCCAAGATGGGCACAAATATCTGAACAACTATTGTCCAAGCGATACAGTGCATGTTCCAATATTTTTTGAGTACCTTGGCCGCTCCGATTGATGTTGACCGAATATTTGATGGTGACCGTCATAACATAAATTATTAAGTTTTACCTGAAGCAACTCATCCATATCCTTCTTCATCTCCGAGACCTGGTCTTTGTTGCTCACATTGGCCTCCAGCAGTTTGTCTTTCAGCTCTGCTACATATCTCTGGAGCTCTCCTTTCTCTAATTCCCATTTGGCTTTGCTGTCCTTGTGCTCTTTTACTATCTGAAAGGAGCCAAAGACCTGGATTTTAGCAAGTTTTACTAGTTTTAGAATATCTTCCATTTTCATTAACACATTAACTGCCAGACGAAAAATGACAAAGCAACCTGCCCAGTGAGTTGTCCGGCATCTGAGCAAAGTTTAAGAGCGCCCAGGAGGCGAATTCTCGGCAGTGAATGTGTTAACCAGTTATCCAGTCCAGTCGACGCCCCAGCCCGAGAGCTCTTCATTGGTTCAAAATCTTGCCCCTCCCGTGCATTCTTATAACTATTGTAATATTGGTAAATATTGTAATATGACATAATGATGTATGATTTATTTTATAGTATAAACAACCAAAAAAAAAAAAAGACCACAACAAAGACCCTATAAAAGATGGGAAGATGGTTTTCCTGATGACTGGAGAACACTGTCAAAAAACCGCGAGGAATGGCGTCGCCTGGAGGAGGCCTATGTCAAAGACAGCCTGACAAAGAAAAAGAAGAATGAAAGAAAAGAACAACATGAACAAAAATAGAAATAAATATAAATATAAATAATTTTGTAAACAAGTCAAAAAAAAAGTCAGGAATAAAGGCTATTATTATTATAAACAACCAAATGTTGGTTACAAAACGACCTGTAAACTATACTGTTACCAATAAAATTTTCATTTTCATTTTCCAATATGCATAGTGGTGTAACTACACTAAGTGGGATCTGTGGCAAATTAATTGTAGTTGCAGCCCCTTTTACAGAAAATATTTGGTCTGCTTTGGCTTGTGGCTCTCCGGGCAAATGAAATTTTGCTAGCTTTGCCACCCTATAGTTATGGCACCGAGTATTTATCATCATATTACAAGTTTTTGTTTGTGTAAAATGACCCTTGGATGAAGTTTAACATAAAAGCTCCATCCTCAATTTGATTCATTGAAATTAATGTATTTTACTGTTCAGACAAGTAGTAGTAGTAGTAGTAGAAGTAAAACACTTTATTGTACAATTGGGTTCATAATTGCATACCCAATTTCAGGGTTCAATGAATTCATTCATAAATTGGGTATGCAATTATGAAACCGATGGTACAAGAAAACACAACAAATGGCATATTACAACATATATGTACAAAGGCGAACTTATCCCTTTAAGGGAAAGAAGTTTAAATTTTATCAACAGATTTTTGCGGTTTGGATCATTTTCCCTAAATAACCTTTACAAAGCATTTAAATACTAGCTCAGCTTAAATATAAATAAAAGGGTATTTAAGATCTGTTTAAAAACTCACTTCACACAACTCATCTTTTAGTTCCTGCTCCCGTCTCCTGATAGTATTGAGACGGTCTTCCATGTCAGAGAGGGCCCGCTCATCGCGTTTATGTTGCTCCATCAGTGAGGACTTCTCCTCTTCAAATAGGATCTGCATCTCTTTCCGAATAGTATGCTGATGATTCACTCGGGCTTCTAGTTTTGTTATCTGTAAATTTTAAATATCTACATAGCAGGCACATAATTTGAAGTAAGTAAGTTTTGTAAGCAGTAATGAGTACAAATATGTAAAATATTAATTAAATAAGCACCTGAGCCTTGGCAGCTATCAAGTCTATCTTCATTCTCTTAGCTTCCCACGGCGAAGGTGGAATTGTCGTAGAGCTGTCCGTACGCTGCCGCTTATCTGGCGTAGCTTCGGCGACGCTCATGCTGGACTTCCTCTTACCCATCGACAATAGGTTAGACAAGCCTGTAAACAATATCACATGTAACTAAACCTCTTACAAATGAACTAAGAGAAGCATTTTACTAACATTACCTTCTTTAATAGATTGATTACTGTCCGTGAAATTCATTTTTGAAGACGCCGACAACTTCTCTTTTGGCGGATCGGTGTTTATCACACGTCTGAACGGCTCCAACACGTCTTGATACAGAGACATATCGCCTTCTTTAGCCATTTTAGCTAAAATTATAATATTGCAAAACTTAAGAAGTTATTAAAACATCATAAATTATTTAGCACAAAATAAAATTACGAATATTACGATACGCTGCTCCGCGCCGAGCCAGCCAATTTCTTTTTTTTTCTATACACAGACTATACATACAAATAAAACAATGAAATGAGTGAATGAATTTATAGTCTTGTCCAATAATTTCGATATTGGTTATGGCAATCGAGTGAGTGAGTGAAGATCCTCATAATAAAATGGGCATTTTAAATAGTAGCTCAAACGATGCCTGTACGATGTGAATTTGACATTAACGATACAAACATTGGAATTTAGATTTTGGAAGCGTATTTTTTGATTAAATTGGGCACGAATTTAATATTTTTTGTTGATGTCTTCGTGTATAAACTGGTCAATAATATAAGTGGTTAATAATAGCTAATGAAAATGGATATACAAGAAGATTACTTTTGCAGCTACGAAGATTTTGAGGTTAACTTTTATATTGCAGCTTATTATTATCCTTTATAATCCTTAAAATTTACATGAATACCTAATAAGAAAATTAAATGTCAGGTTCACAGGTTAATGCTCGACGATGCGCCGCGAACTAACGCCTATCAAAAAGCCATATTAGATAATAAAGCCTACTTCAAAGACAAAGTTGTTATGGATGTTGGTTGCGGTACAGGAATCCTTTCAATATTTTGCGCCCAAGCTGGCGCGAAAAAAGTATACGCCGTTGAAGCAAGTAGTCTTGCAAATGTAGCTAAAGACATTGTTAAGGAGAATAAGTTTGAAAATGTTATTGAGGTAAACCATTTCTTATAGATTTATTTTTGTGTTAAACCTCTGCAAATGTCCACCTGTTAATGTTGTGTGTTAAATGACCACCTATAAAATGCATAAAATATCTAATTTATATATATATATATTTTTTTACGATAAATAAAATTCAATCTAATGATTGCAGGTGATACACAGTAAAGTGGAAGATGTGGTTCTACCCAACAACATTAAGGTGGATGCCCTGGTGTCCGAATGGATGGGCTTCTATCTATTACACGAGGGCATGCTGGATTCAGTGCTTTTCGCCAAACACAAGTTCTTAAAAGAGGGTGGGGAGATGTTTCCGGAAAGTGCTACGATTTATGTAGCTCCGTGTAGGTAAGGGATTGTGGATGGTATGGTGGTAAAAAGGGAGTCGGAATTATGCGAAATTGAACCCTGTCTCTTTGATATTAACTCCAAATAAAAGTGGGAGATATATTCTCTCTGGAGAATTTCACACTTTGAATTACACATAGAAGATTCTTATGACACAATTTATAAGAAATAGGCTGTGTCCTCTTGTCACCTCTTTTATTCTGGTTATATTTGATGTTTCATCAATTTTTCTTTGACATTGATATCTGTATCATTTTTTAGAGGCTACTAACTTAGTATTTTTTAGATATATAGTTTCTAACTAAAATAAACAAATCAAAATATTTATTAAAATAATTTGATTTGTTCTCTAGTTGCCAGTGAAACTTTTAAAAATATAACTTATAATAAAAAAGTATGTTAAACTTATTACGATTCAATGGACAATAAATCTTGATATTTAATTTCAGTGTTAAATCATTGTATCAAAAATGGGACAATGTGTACGGAGTTTCAATGTCAGCATTTGGCAAGCAGCTACGAGCAAGCAAATGCAACAAGCCAGAGATCCTGACTATTGGTGCTGATGAGCTTTTAGGGGAAGAAGTAGTGATGGCCTGGATCAATCTGAAGGAAGACATGCCGGAAGACTTGGACTCCTACAGTATACAGCATGTTGTTGGTAAGCAAGGATGATTAAGACATGGATGGACAATGCCGATACAAAATCGCGTTCCTCGAACCTTCAGGCTATACGTCTGTTTTCGGTACTGAGTGCCACAGCGCCTCTGTTGTCTGGGGTCTGTTGAGTCTGGAGGAGAGTTATTCTGTCAGCAACAAAATATTAGAAACCAGAATTTATTTATTAAATCTTAATTGCACAACGAGACTCCAGACTCCAGGACGAAAGATGAACTATACAAGCGACAGCCTGGAGAGGTCCTGATGGTAAAAGGAAACCGGCCACTGGCACGCTGGGCTGACGATATAGTCACGGTGGTGGGGGCCAACTGGGTATGGGTGGCCCAAGATAGAGAGAGGTGGAAGACTCTGGAGGAGGCCTATCCCTCGTAAGAGGGTTCTGGTGTGTTTCTTTACCCAACTAATTTAAGTTAAATTTAGGCTAAGTTTGAAAATTAATAGATTAATTTTTATGCACCCAGAAATAAAAGGCTTTTTAATTTTTTTTATTTTTTTTTTAATTACACAAAATAAGATGGTACAAATGGCGGACTTAATGCCATAAGGCATTCTCTACCAGTCAACCAATGGGCTTAACATGGGGTTAAGTAGGAATTTAGTGTTTGTGGTGACCGATAGATGACGCTAGTGCTTTAGCCTGAAATAAGGGAACGCGATTTTGTATAGGCATTGTCAATCCATGTCTTAATCATCCTTGTTGGTAAGTTAGAGAAAATGTACAAACCTTACTAGAAAGCATCAGTGTTACAGTGACCATCAGATATATATGAGCGGCCAAGATCACAAATATCTGACAACGCGTCTATTGTCACGGCGACAAAGTGCATGTGCAGATAATTTTGAGTACCTTGACCGCTATATTTGAAGGCGACTGTACAATGTCAGCAAATGATCTCACATTTAAAATATATTGCTGCAAAACACACATAATTTTTTTTCACTCTGTCTGTTTTGCCTTGAGCACTCGTTTCAGCGCTTAACTATGTGTGCATGGCACGGCACGTCTGTACAGTAAAAACTTGTGTGCGTGAGTTCTTACCTTCAATCTGACTGATAACCTACAGCCTTGGCCAGAAGTGTTAAGCACCCTTGCGATTTTCATACAAAACTCGAAAGTTTAGACCGTTTCGATCCTTTTTGAAGTTATTTTATCAATCAATTCAAACTGAACAGGCATGTTTTGTTGAAGTGAGTAGTAACTGCATTTGCAATTAGTCGCACCGACTTAAATGCGCATTTTTGGGACTCCACTTTTCATATTTTATAGGTACGTTGAAAGTGTTATTAAGTGATGTTTTCTAGATATATCTATAAAATATAACCATTTTACGTCATCGTACATTGTTATAATAGGGAATTAATACTTAACATCAAAATTGTAAACAAAAAACAGCTTTGTTTAACACTTCTGGCCTAGGCTGTACTATATTCCTACCAATCGGCCGCCGCAGCATGAGGTAATTCCAATCGGGGCGGGGCGTAGCGTGGCGTGTCCATTCTGAATGAAATACTATTATTTATTCTGTGCCTTAAGGTTGACTTGACTGATACAGAATGCTTTATATGATTAAATCCAACTTTTGAACTTGATTATTTTGTGCAATAAAGGTTAAATAAATAAATCGTACGAGGGTTGCTACTTATATATCCGGAAACAAAAAAACAAACAAACGTTCACGGCTGAAAATGGTTTTATTGTTTTTCAAAGTATTCCCCTTGATGATCTATGCACTTTTGCATTCGCGTGAACCAATTTTTAAAGCACTTCTGCCACTCCGCCTGAGGTACCTCCATGACGTGTTGTTTGAATGCGTCGACAGCATCTTCAGCGGTCGAAAATCGTTGACCGCGTAATTTATTCTTTATATTTGGAAATAAATAAAAATCGTTGGGTGCCAAGTCAGGGCTGTACGGCGGATGACCCGTTAATTCCACATTTTGACCCTCCAAAAATAGAGTTGTTTCGCGTGACGTATGACAGCTGGCATTGTCATGATGAAGAATGATTCTTCGTCGCTGGTTAGTTTTACGAATTTGTTCAAATACTTCCGGTAAGCAAATGGTCGTGTACCACTCTGAATTAACCGTTCTACGGTTTTCTAGTGGCACTGTAGCTACATGGCCATTAATACCGAAGAAGCAGGCCACCATTTGTTTCAACGTACTTTTTGCACGAGTAACTTTCGTAGGGTTCGGCTCATTTTGAAACACCCATACCGTTGATTGTTGCTTCGTTTCGGGATCGTATGCATAGATCCAGGATTCGTCACCTGTATAGATGTTATAAACGGCTTTTGAGTCACCACGGTTATATTTTTTTAACATTTTATTGCACCATTCGACGCGAGCATCTTTTTGCTCTTTTGTTAAGTTGTGGGGTATCCAACGCGAACAAATTTTTTTTACAGCCAAATAATTATGTAATATGCTATTAATGCTGGTCATAGAAATACCCAGAGTCGCCTCTATCTCGCGGTACGTAACATGTCGGTCGTCCATTATAAGTTTTCGCACAGCCTCGATATTTTGTTGTACAACGACCGATTTCGGGCGACCTGCCTTAACTTCGTCCGTAAGCATACTACGTCCACGATTGAACTCACTAAACCAGTGATACACAGTAGTTTTAGATGGGGCTTCATCACCAAAAGTTGAAGTTAGTTGATCTATGCACTGTTGTTGCGTTAAACCACGCCGAAAATCATAATAAATCATAGCACGAATATTTTCACGAGTGAGTTCCATTCTTGCTGCGAGATGACATTTAAAACCCGTCAAAAACAAAACACGAGCGTTAATAAGAAAGAAAAAATATTCCGGCCAGTACTTAAAAAAGTTCAAATTTTACCATGGAGGTCAAATATGCTATTTAAGAAGATTGTAATCCCGGTTTCCGGATATATAAATAGCAGCCCTCGTACACTGATTAGGCGGGTCTAGCTCGGCATCTTTCAATAGGCGGGGCCACACCTGACGCACCGCCTCGCGAGGAAATTGCCGCGCGAGGCAGCTCGGCTAGTGTGGACGTGCCGAGGCAAACGCACGCGCTGCCGCAAATGCCGCGATGCCTCGGGCGAGGCACACGCACACTGGCCGAGCCGCCTCGCGCAGTAATTTCCTCGCGAGGCGGTGCGTCAGGTGTCGTGCCGCCTATTGAAAGATGCGTCAGTAACCCATTGTCAATTCATTTCTAATACCTTTACAGGGGCTAACAAGGTAGGCCACTACCAAGGTGTATGCGTGTGGTTTGACTGTACATTCCCTGAGCTATCCAGTGAAGTTGAGAGGCAAGTACTAAGCACAAGTCCATCAAGTCCTGAGACCCATTGGAAGCAAACGGTTATCATACTGCCTGATGAACAAGAGGTAGAGGCAGCAGAGCCGATTGCATTTCAATTGGATATGAATAGAGACCAGATAAATGGCAGGAGGTCAGTAAAATGATTTTAATATTTATACAGCGCGTTTTGCGCTAATAATTATAGCCAAAAATGTAGGGCACTTAAATATGTGCCAAAATATTGAGACCAGAAACTGAAGAACCGAAGTAGGTGGCGCTGTTGGTAGATCTTTAAACATTATGCTCTTTGTTAGGTAGTCATGCGCTCAATCCAATTACCACGAGATTTATACGTATGGCCATTTGGTGGCTCCACACAGACCTCGCAGCAAGCAGTTCGGGTACGGGCAGTATAGACGCGCCTCGACCAAACTGGCCTCCGAGGCCGGGCCTCGGTCACACGAACGAGCGGTCGAACGAGTGGCCTCGGCCGAGGAGCGCCTACACTGTCCGAGCGCAATTTCCTCGCGAGGCCTATTTAGTTCTCAAACTTACATGTATTACAAACAGCTACATTACATGCACTAATTTGGCATCTTTCTTTGGCTATGCTCGAAAGCTGCATTTGAAGTTTTTTGGCCATCATGTAATTAGGAATATGCATGATTTTTTTGGAAGACGTCATTCGATTCTATTTCCCTGTAGATTCAAATGTCTCTAATAAACCTACTATCTATGATAGCCCTGAAACGTCAAAAATGTGAAAATACGTTAGGCATCTGCGCCGCGCGTCAAAACGCCCCATACAAAGTGTGCGGATTGTGACGTCACCGTTCACAAAGTTGCAGAAAACTGTTTGGAAGGAACAAGTTTTTGTAAGATTTTTGTAATTTTAGGCACGAAAAAATGCGTTTAGCTATATAGTTGTCATACATTTTTTTTCTTGTTGGGACATAAGTAATCGAACTGAAGGAAAATACATTTGATGTATAAAAAAAAATGCCTCAAATTTTACATTTTCAAACCGCAATATCTTTAAAAAACTGTTAAAAATTATTACGGATTTCCACTTATTTATATTATTTTTCATGCATGTTCTCTATTTATCGATAAAGAAGAAAGTTCCAATACTAAGAAGCATTTTTAATCGTCCCCACTGTTACAGATATAATCTCCAGTTAACAATGCAAGACCCCAACGAAGTAGAGCATCCCCTACCATGTTCCTGTGACATGACCAGATGCATCGTAATAAAGAGTTTCATGGGACAGTCTCAGCCACACGCTACAGAAGCCAAAACAGAGACTGGCGGTTTGGTGGAAGAGGATATTAAAGATGATGATATGGAGGCGGGAGATGGTTGAAATAAAAATGGTTTGTTTTATTTACTTGTTTTTATTTTTAGTAACAGTATATTTGGCCTTTTTAGTAAGATACGCAGTTGGTATTAAAAAAAAGTTAATAAGTAATTCAACCTTTTGAACGCCAATATCACAGGTCTTGTAATTTTTGTATATTTTCTTGTGTCTAGTATGGCAACACCGTGTTGCAGAAGGATTTTCGAAATGACCGGTTTTCCAGTCGGTTAACGAACGTGTGTCAAACCGTATGCTATCCGTTGCCACAATTCTCGTTTTCGCGCTCTTTCGTAAAGCACCGCTATCAACTCTCTTGCAACAGTATCATAACCCGTATAGTGTAATTCGGAGCTAGCTGACGACAACCGTGCATAAACCTCTTAAGTTGGACGACTGGAGGTAACGGCACCGAGTAAATAATAGTACTATACAGAAGTCCGTCTTTGACGTTACGAATCATGTTGTCCCTTCTTAACGCATAACAAGTTCTCTTTCTCACTTCGGCAAACGTATCGGATACGTCGTGTCAAACTCATTTTTTTTTTAAAACAGAGATGCACACCCTTGGTAACGGTTTTAACACATTCATTGCCACCCAGCCAAACAAGACATCCGCGCCAGGCCACAAAAATTTCGTCATATAAAGCTGTAGTACCAAGATCCCGACTATCGGGTCGTCCGGCCTGGGAACGAAATCATCAAATACCCGATAGTCGGGTTTTCGGCACTGAATGTGTTAAGGTCTACTCTAGCGAACGACAGGACACTTTTTAACTAGCACCAACAGTACCTGACAGCGACCAATGGTTCTGCCGCAGCAGCCACGGCGCTCGAAGGTATAAGCTCCTTATTTACACAAAACAACTTTTAACGTAGACCGATAAAGAAATTAACAACAACCTCCTAACTTCACCCATAGCCTCTCGCATATCTCGCAAATTTAGAACAAAGTGCAGTACACCTCTTCGGAACCGAACAGGTATAAGTAGTGGTACCCACAGCGCTAAGGACACCTATAATCGTTATGAAGTATGCTTTCAAAGCAACCTTCATACTTTCAACTAAGAGTTATATTGGCTCGCTTGCGTTCAGGATCATGGCGTGCGAGTGGCGTTTTTGTATATGACGTATGGCGTTCAAAGGGTTAAGATTAAGACGTGCTGTAATCTACATCTAATTTGATAGCAATATGGCTGTTATTGAATTTCAACTTTCGTAAGGTATATAAAAAACGCGTCGTGAATAGGCGTGTTCACACTTGACTTGACTGGCCGAGGCAAACGCACGCGCAGCCACAATACCTCGGGCGAGGCACGTCCACACTAGCCGAGCTGCCTCGCGCGGCAATTTCCTCGTGAGGCGGTGCGTCAGGTGTGGACACGCCTAATACGAACGCTGGGGACCGGTTCTTAACTCTTAGTGCTGGAAGATGCAGACCTAAGCTCTCCAAAACATACAAACTTAACACACGTAAGTTACACCGTAAACTTTTATATTGTCAATAGGGCAGTGATCTAGCATCTTTGTAATACTCCTAATTTCTCATCTTAGAGCCTCCCTGAAGTTCCTGATTGCATTCTAGACAAATACAGGGTTCTTTACGTTATTGCATATTATTTCGAGTATATGGCAAATCCAAATATAACTAAGGGCAGGTTCGAACGTTACGTTTACGTAATTTACACTTTGCCAAGAAGCCGATAGTCGGGTTCATTTTGTGTATGATTGAGGAGCTTGGCACTGAAAGTGTTAATGCCCGTTTTGGTATCGTAACCAAAAGACCCATCTACAAACATTTTTGTCTATGGTATCTAATCCAATCATTGGGGAATCATCTCCATACATTGCCTTACAAAAGGTGGAGTAGAAAATATTTTAATGGTTATTGGTAGGCTATAGGGTGGTAATTAAAATACTAGATTTGAGACCTTGAGGGGGGGAGGGCGCGGCCGCCATCTTGGTTTAAAGGTGCCAAAAGTCCGTTTTTGAACCTTGGCGCTTAAACGGTTATCAGTATGCCTAAAATTTCTATGGAACGTATGAAGAAGATAAAATTGTCTACAATATTTCCATACACAATACATCTGTAAGTCTTGTAAAGATACAGGGGGTGAAAAAGTGTATATTTTCTTATATCATAAGAATTTTATTTATTAGCTTCAAAGTTTTGTGCTTCGAGATAAGGAAATGAAGTCTCTACCACAGTTTTGTCATATACCTACTAATGATTCTTTTAAAAGATATTCAAAAGTTGAATTTACCCCTGGAGCGCTTATAGAGGGGGTGAAAGTCTACTCATCATAAAATACTACTAGGCGTTGTCAGGTATAGCAATCGATCAATTCGGGTATAATTAATTTAGATTTGACAAAAAACATATACGCTTTCATAGAAAAAAAAATATTTTTTTAAGAAAGTGCTTGAATTTTTTTGAATTTTTTTAAACTTCATATAACTGTCAACTTATTATTAAAATATCGTATAGGCTTTAGCATTTTTTACATAATGCCTGAACAGCTCTCTTTATGACAAAAATGTCTACGAAAATTATAAAGACTATTTTTTTTTGTATTTGTATTTATTCTGTACGTCTTAGAAGATACAAAGTTACAGAAAGGAAAAAATTACTCATACTCATTGTCTTTATAATACTTCTACTTGACAGTTATACGAAGTTTAAAAAAAATTTTTTTTTGTATGAAAGCATATATGTTTTTTGTCAAATCTAAATTAATTATACCCTAATTGATCCATAGCTATACCTGACAACGTCTAGTAGTTTTTTATGATGAGTAATAGAACACTGATTTTGTGTGTGAGACTTACTACTTTCACCCCCTCTAGAAGCGCTCTAAGGGTGAATTCAACTTTTGAATATCTTTTAAAAGAATCATTAGAAGGTGACAAAACTGTGGTAGACTTCATTTCCTTATCTCGAAGCACAAAACTTTGAAGCTAATAAATAAAATTCTTATGATATAAGAAAATATATACCTTTTCACCCCCTGTATCTTTACATATGTAAGACTTACAGATGTATTGTGTATGGAAATATTGTAGACAATTTTATGTTCTTCATACGTTGCATAGACATTTTAGGCATACTGATAACCGTTTAAGCGCCAAGGATCAAAAACGGACTTATGGCACGTTTTAACCAAGATGGCGGCCAACGCACCCCCCCCCCCCCCCCCTCAAGGTCTCAAATATAGTATTTTAATAACCACCCTATAGCCTACCAATAACCATTAAAACATTTTCTACTCCACCTTTTGTAAGGCAAATGCTCCAATTATTGCGCTAATCTGGATTTGTTGCATCCCATGAAACATTTGTTTTATAAAATACTAGCTTTTGCCCGCGGCTTCGCTAGCGTTAAATTCGGGGTAACACGGTTCCCCTTTCCTGATTTAAAACACAGAAGAGAACTCGGAACAGAATAAACCGCACACAAATAGTCCGCATACCAATTTTTAGCTTTCTACCTTGAAAATTGCGTAATGCTCCATACAAACTTCCACCCCCCATTTTAGGGAAGTGGGGGGGTTAGAAAGAGATAAAAAGTTGTCTATGTCACTTTCCATCCCTTCAACTATCTCCACTTAAAAAATCACGTCAATTCGTCGTCCCGTTTTGCCGTGAAAGACGGACAAACAAACAAACACACACATACACTTTCCCATTTATAATATTAGTATGGAATTATGGATACCGGTGCCATTCGGGCGTATCTTCGATTATCCTCATTATCGTAGCATATTAGTGAGAGACTGCGTGAGTTGCGCCTCTCCGCTGAGCCAGCGATTGTAATCTAGCCGCATCAAGAGCCGCGCCAGGTAGATGCCGCAAGGTCGATCTCGTAAAGATAGAAGCAGTTGCATCAATTGTTTTACTAGTTTGTTGAACCTAAAACAAATATCTTACATGTAATAAACGCGTATGGAGAAATCTCTGGTCGATTGCATAACAACTTGTAACTAATTTTATTAGCGGAAGTATCTTTCTAATAAATAGGATTGGAAAGAGACTTCCGCTAATATTCAAATTCAATTCAAGTAATCCGCTGTCTGTGAATTTGTTCGCAAACTCCGCCAAAACTAATGCATAGAATTCCATGAAATTTTTGGACTCCTCGGAGCAACATTTAGGGTAGTATTTCCTCCAAAACGCACGCGGGCGAAGCCGCGGGAACAGCTAGTATAAAATATAGTTACTTATTTGAGATTGACCCAGGTCAGGCGACATTAAAACGGCTGGTTATAAAAAGTGCAAATTGCATCAAAACTACAAATACACAAAAATGAAATCAGCTTAAATACGAGTATACTGTATTTAATTGGAGTGGTTTACGATAGCCAAATTTAAAATGGGAAATTAAAGACAGTACCTCTCAGAGTATCCCCTGATGTAATAGTCTTCGGAGTCTTTGTCCGTGACAGAACTGCTCATGCTGCAGAATGAATGGCAGAGCTTCAGAAGCTCCATGATGTTGCAGAACACGGGGTTGTTGATCGAGTCCGTTGACTCGGAGCCGGAGTACTCGCTGTTTGTTGACTAAAGGTTTTTTCAAATACAACATTTAGTTGGAAATATACTCTCAGTGTCCTCAAGTGAGAAAGGCCTGGTAGCTTGGCGCTATTGCTTTAAATTGAATGTCCTGGGTTCAAATCCCGGCAAATCAATTTACCAGTCACTCTTTGGTGCAGGAAAAATTTGCCACCGGGTTTGAAAGTGTGATGGCTGACGCTTTCATAAAAAATTCAGTTGCCGAGGCAGGCTCAATTGTAGGCAAAAAACGAGGATAAACGATGATGATTATTATGTCGTTAGATGAAAAAATCTTTGTATGGCAGTTTATAAAATAAGCTAGCAGGTATCCCAAAGGACTACTAAAGGCTTGCAATTATCCGGATAATGCCGATATTTCGAATAGTATTAAATACAAATTACTATTCGAAATATCCGGATTGCAAGCCGTACAATAGACCCTATGCGAGGTCCTACCTCTGACATATTATAAAATATAAATTCACCAAGGTAATACTCAAATCATAATATACCTGGCGCTTTTCTTATTTTACTAACATCATCAGAAAACAAAAAGAGAAAGAAGGTAAATATATTAATATTTACCGAAGTGACCGTCAAAAAGGACTGGCTCAACACATCGGCCAGGAATATCGCGTGCGCCTTCCTGAGCTTCTCAAAGTCGTTGGTCTTGTTCACAGCGCCCATGAGTTTGGAGAAAGACGTGTCCAACACGTCGGCTTGCATGTAGTGCTGTAGGTTGTTTATTAGAAACATCAGCTTGTTGTGGAGTTGGCACATGGCGAAACTGTGGATGAAGATGGATTTTAATACAAACACTTCATTGCACAGTGAAGTTAAATTTTTAATTAGGCGGGTGCACACCTGGCGCACCGCCATGCGAGGAAATTGCCGCGCGAGGCAGCTCGGCTAGTATGGACGTGCCTCGCTCGAGTATGGAGGTGCGTCAGGTGTGGACCCGCCTATTGAGTAATTTGACAGCATATTACATACATTTGGAAACTACTTTGTATACCAGGAGCTGTCAGATTACTTGACTCAATTAAAAATTCAACTTTACAAACAACAACTGCTTCAGAGAGAGAGGAATTCCATTTATATGCAAAAAGCAATGGAGTTGGAAATATTTTTTATTTTGAAAGCTATTTATTGCACAAGCGTTTACGGGCTACATACGTTTATAATACGACCCTTGTTTTTTACACATGGTACTTCAGAAAAACTATTAATTTTAACTCTTTGACCGTCAAAGACGTCAAATCACGCACACGGAAAGTCGTGCCCTCAGCGCCAGCGCGTGATATGACGTCCAAAATATAAGCGAGTTGCCTCGCGCGCTGGCGAGGGCACGATTTTTCCGTCCGATGCTTGGGGTTATAATGCCCCATGCCAAACTGTTATGTTTTGGTTTATGACAGTTCCGTTTTTTTACTCTACTGATACTATTTTACGAAATTAATGTACAAACAGCAACACCCTTAATTGACCATAGCAGACCAATAGCCGCTGTTGCAATAGAGGATAAAAAATGTTCAGTTAACAGTGCTGGCGATGGTAAAGCCTGACCAGAAATATATGATCATGCGCCATGTTGCGGAATTTCATTGGTACTAATTTCTTACACTGGCAATAATTTTAATGACAGAATGATATGCATGTGTGAGTGCATGTGATAGGCTGTCACTGTTGTCAAGTGTCATTGAGACGGTTTACTTGAATAATAATAAATTGTTGAATATGAAATAATAAACGACAAAAAAATCCCAAAATGATCCATATTCAAGAGCGAAACATTGTAAATAGTCTATATAATAAACTCCTGTAAATAATACACTCAGGAAATGAAACTATTTCGTTGTGAAACATTTTCAAATTAACATCAGAGCTGACAGGTAAACAAATCAAGATGTCACTATACCATAGAGAATTATACGCTCAATGACTGTTGCCATATAAATGAGAATAATAACGCCCTCTTGAGAATCTATATATATAAACGTAAAAGTCCTGACTGACTGACTCACTTAAATAACGCCCAGCCCGAACCGTTGGACCTAGAGAGCTGAATTTTTCACAATAGGTTGTTTTTATAACGTTAGTATCCACTAAGGAGGGGTTTTTCTAAATTCATCCCCTAAGGGGGTAAAAAAGGGGTTGAAAGTTTGTATGGATGGGGTTTAAAATTTTGGGTTAGAGATTTGAAACTTCGTACGTTTACTAATAATTAAAAAACAATAAATGTGATTTCAGCGTTTTTTAAAATTCAACCTCTAACAGGGTAAAAAAGGGGTTGAAAGTTTGTAATAGCTATGCGTATAAGTAGATTAAGAAGATGGTTAGGGGATTAACAAAAGTTAGTTAAGAAGATAAAATTGGATATGAAACTCTGTATGAGGAACCGTATTATACGCGGACGAAGTCGCCGGCGGAAAACTAGTAATCATATATTTCTGGTCAGGCTTTAGTTAATTAGGGGCCCCGTTTAATGGTAGCAGATAATAGTAACACAGACGTTTCATCACCACCAAACCGCTGCATCAGTTGCTGTCTCAGTAGTTTTTAACTTTATTAAATGATAAAATTGTAGAGAGCTCCTTACTTCGAGGACTGCTTATGCGTCTTCCACAGCGAGTGCAGATCGTGCTGTGTCTTCTTAATCCTCAGCAGCAGACGAAACATGTCATTGTATCGTGCCAACACTTCAGGGGTGAACAGGAGGTGTAGTGGCCATTTGAAGTCGTACTTCAGAATCAGGCTGGACCAACCATCGGCGGCTGCAAGAAAAAAACTAATTTTATTTTTATGCTAAAAAAGGTTTTTTATTATGAGCTCTTTGACCGCCAAGCATCGGACAGAAAAATCGTTCCACTGACGCCAGAGCGCGCGAGCGCACTCGGTTATATTTTGGACGTGATATAACGCGCTGGCGTTGAGGACACGACATTCCGTGCGCGTGATTTGACGTATTTGGCGGTAAAAGTGTTAATATTGAATAGAATCAAAATTTAATTATTTCCCTCTATAGCACTTGCTTTAGAGCACCCCTTCCCAAACTTTTTTTAGGCACGCCCCCCTGCTGCCTTAAATTAAATTCCCATGCCCCCCTTCGCTTCGATTCAAGGAAACGGAAGTAAATATTCTAGCTAGCCCTGTTAAAATTTCCCGAGGCCCCACGTCCCCCTTAAAATGTGGTCGCGCCCCCCTAGCACTTTGAAAACCCCTGCTTTAGAGCAAAAGCGACGTCGACAACAAAATGTCGATTTATATGTGTTTGCGATAGAAGCGTCCGAGAAGAAGAATTTTGAAAGTTGTAGCCGTTTTACTGCTGACCTGTGGGAATTTTTAAAGGTGTTGGGCTAGTTACCGCGCCACCCGAATGCGGATTGAAAGCTTACACACACCCTATTTATTTAGCCGCAGATGTAAGCTAGTTTCCTGGATATGTTTTCCTTTACTGAAGAGCAACTGGTAAATAATTATAACTTGTACATAGGTTCCAAGAAACTTTATAGGACGAGCTAGAGAGAGGTTCGTACCACGACCTTCGGGCTTGAAATCCGCACGACTAATCGCTCGGCTACCTATGCTAACAAGTATTTGACAATTATACAGTCATCCGTAAAAGTAGCTTAGTGGGTCAAGAGTTCAAAATGACCTGAAAACATCTTAAGAAAATAAAAGCGAGATTATAAGCATCTCGGTCTGACCCGGCAAATTTTATATTAGGACAATATTAGTACCATAAAAACCACGTAGTAACCTGAATAAGATTCCTCAGTCATGGTTGAGTTCACAGAAGTATTAGGCTTCACATAGGGCAGTTCAAAACTGAACTTCTCAATATCCGTACTGTTGCTCAGAAACACGGACCGCGCAGCCAGTTGGAACGCGTGGTTCATATCTGTAGTCAAAATAGTTAAATTAAACTTATGCATATTATTGGACCATCTCAAAACTAGACTATGGGAATCTCTCTCTTCAATTTAAGAGCTGGGCTCTTGTCGGTGCAGCTTGATGAAGTTGCCTCCACTTTTGTCGATCCATAGCCAGCCGTTTGGTATCCTGGTACGACACGGCCCCTACATGACTATGGGAATAGACCAACCAAAACCCTTATGTCAAGGAGATACGTCTGCTATTAGAGTGCTAACTCCATGCAAGTGTTACATGACCCCGAAAGCTTGACATAATGAAGGCATGACGCTAAGGGGACATAGAGGAGCAGACAGGGGGAATGAATACCAAGTTTTACAACAGGCACCCTATTCACGCCCCTTGCCCCCTCCTCCCTCACTCCTCTTAGTCGTCATGCCTTCATCAGTCAAGCTTTCAGGCTAACCAGTAGTATGGAGTGAGCACTCTAATGCTTCTGCGGAAGTGGCGCTGGATGGGACATGTTTTACGAAGGCCAAACAATCAGCTATCCATGCAAAGGCTGATTTGGCAAATTCCTGGA
The DNA here is from genome assembly GCA_947086415.1 of Pammene aurita. NCBI lineage: Eukaryota > Metazoa > Arthropoda > Insecta > Lepidoptera > Tortricidae > Pammene > Pammene aurita. The sequence continues at coordinate 14,448,270 of OX352302.1, forward strand.
AAAAGGGGTAAAGGTCGTCCAAGTACCACCTGGAGGTCGCATTAACTGGCCTTGGCTGGACGGAGCTCGAGGAGGCCGCGCAAGACCGTGAACAATGTATATCCCTTCTGAGAGTCCTCGATAAGAGACAACAGCATACCATTATCATGCAAAATTGTGTGATTGGGAAGAACGCACAGCAACGCATGGCCAATGTTAAGGTAGGGCATTTACTTTATTGTCATAGACAGTCACAGTCGGTGGTGGTTTTTGAAGTAGCATATTAGTATTTTAAGGTAGGCCATTGCCCCATAATGTCACCTCCACCACCCCCCATTGCTACGGCCCCACAGACTACTCATCATAAAGCTTTTACAAGGAGCACGGGGAAATTGCGCTTATGTGTATAAGCGCAATTTTATTCGTTCATTTCTAAGATTCGAACAGCACATCTCAATAGTATTCTACACCATTTTGTAGTATAACAATCCAGGTTAGTCCCTATAACTAGATTTTTGTGGATATTTTTAATTCACATGAGTAATGATCAAAAACGTTAACTCAAATGAAATAAGCGGTCGCGCTCTCATACTAAATTAGTACGGGAGCGCTGACGAGCGGTGACCTCGACTTGTGCTTATGATCTATCTAGTGGTTGAGGTTATCTGTGTACGGCCCTGAAGGGGCTCCTACTCTAAAAACATTCAAACCTCTAGTCCCAGTTCGAGTTGTGGGTTTCTCCAACATGTGCGCCGTGAGCCGTAACAGTTCCAAAAAGAGCTCCCCTCTGCCCAGCAGATAGAAGTCCTTCATCAGTCGCAGCTCGTGGACCATCTGCGCTTCTTCCACGGCTACCGCCCAAAGATGCTGAAATTAAAGTTTAAATACATAGCTAGATCTTTTTTTAAACAACGACAATCGCGAACGGGCATCCCGCCCGCCTGATGGTAAGCAGCTACACTATGGACGTCAGCATCTCCATAGGAATCACATGCGCATTGCCGACCCTTTAATATGAAGGATTCAATGTGTTGACGGCTGAAGGGAGGAGAGGGTCCCCCGTCGTCAACACACTGTCCTTTTTGAGCTCTTTGGCGACCTTACTCGCTGGCAGGAACACTACACTACGAGTTCAGTCGGGTCTAGTGCTCTTTGGCCGTAGTTTTATGTAAGATGGAGGTACTTCTGCAGTCGGATTCAGAGTTATTTTCGGATCAAAGTGCTAATCTATCCTATTACTGGCATTTTAATACATAGCATATAATTGAAAAAAATAGGTTTATGTCGACGGTAAGCTTCGACAGAAAGAAAGCTATGTTATCCTTACCTTTGTACCATATTTTAAGCAAATAAAGAATATTTTATTTTTATTATATTATTATTATGAATAAGGGTTCTTTGTCTTATTTTTGCACTATTAATATTTTGTAGAAGTCTGAGATCCGTTCAACTACAGCCTTGGCCAGAAGTGTTGAGCATAGCAGTTTTTTATTACAATTTTGATGTTAAGTATTATTTCCCTATCATAACAATGTACGATGACGTAAAAATGTTATATTTTACTTATATATCAAGAAAATTTCACTTAATAACAATTTTAAGGTACCTATAAAATATGAAAACTTAAGATTACAAAAATGCGACTTTAGGTCGGCGCGACCAATTACAAATATTCTATGCAGTTACTACTAACTTCAACAAAACATGCCTGTTCAGTTTGAATTAATTGATAAAATAACTTCAAAAAAGATAGAAACGCTGGACTAGAGTTTCGAGTTTTGTATGAAAATCGCAAGGGTGCTGAACACTTCTGGCCAAGGCTGTACGTAATCTTAAGGTTTAACGTAAGCTCTATTTCTGACAATGGTGGCTGTCAAATGATTCAAAGCAGGGGAAAATCAGCCCTTATTGGTATTCGGTGATTTTTTACTAGTAATATGAAATGTGTTTAAAAATATATATCAAAAAGAACATACATTAAAAGATCATAATCTCACCTTAGTAACACACTCCTTGATCTCTCTCACTACATTCCTTAAGTTATAGATCTCAAACATTTCAGGATCTTTAAATTTCTGCAATTTCTCATGGAACTCCGCTTCCTTGTCTTCCCAAATTGTAAACCTATAAAAATAAGAAATATGTTACAATGGCGCCCAATTTTATTTTTATTCTTTTTTTTTTTTTTTATGAAATAGGAGGCAAACGAGCAGACGAATCGCCTGATGGAAGGCAATTAACGCCGCCCATAGACGCCCGCAACACCAGAGGGGTCACAAGCACGTTGCCGGCCTTTAAGATGGGAATACGCTCTTTCACTTATTATACCTGATGCACACTCTGGGCCAACGTCGGCCAATCTAAGGAACACATCTATGCATTAGAGGGATAAATAGATATTGTGACCTACCTCGTTCCGTCGTATAGGTGCGTCTCTTAGATTGGCAGAAGTTGGCCCAGTGTGTAGATCTGTTAAAGTTACCTTCTAGAATCCCCGAACTTCTTTAAAGACAGCATTGCCCTGCTTTTCATTGAGGTACCCTTCTTCACCATTTGCGGATCAAAACCAAATAATATGATGGTTTTACCAATAAATAGTATTTCCTGAGCCAGAGAAAGCGGCATGAAATGAGGTATCATTTTAGGATTTAATATAAAACCACAATCCAGAGATGCCTCCTGCAACTGAAATTGTAGAAAAATATACAAGCATTGTTACTTAGATGAAAGAAGTTTCAAATAGGCGTGTCTCACCTGACGCACCGCCTCGCGAGGAAATTACCGCGCGAGGCAGCAAACGCTTTAGGTAAGGTATACTAATGTATAATATAATTATTATGAACACAGTATAATTGGGAATAGCTACAGAATACACCATGTATATTTGATCTACAGCTCGCTATCGCTGATTATATCATCATTTACATCCTTTCCCATCCCCTTTTTCCAGATTTACATCTTATCTTACATTCCTTCACATTATAGTCAATCTTAACACATTCGACACCGCGTACCCGACACTCGGGCACTCGTAAACTTAACTCAGATGCCGGCATACCCGGTAGTCGGGCAAGAGCTATAAACCTACACGCGACGCCAAAGTACCCGACAGGCGGGCAAACATTGCATCTTCGCTACCTCAGGGCTGCCACTGCCACTAACAGAAAAATTTGTAAGTCTTCTGATTATTATGTACTTATGTGGTCGAAAAGTTAGTACACCTTGTATTTTTATTTACTTTACCTAACGCGATTACAAAATAAAAATTCTTATTAGTTGGTTACGTTAAATTGCATACACGGGTATGTATCAATAGGAGTTATAATTTTCGTAAATCGTACAACCTAATTTGTGTTTACTAATATTTAGTAACTATAGGTATACACCTATTTCATGAGTACTCATAGCATGATTTAGTGTGTTATGCCGTGTGTGCAATATTAATAAATGTTGATGATTTGGCTTTGTGTCATTTTATTCATTTCCTACTGCCCCACTGGATGCATTGTGATAATTGGTAAAACGGGGAGCCTAAACAGATGAGACAGCAGATTTAATTTTATCCACGTATACGAAAGTTACTTGGCACAGCCCTGAGCGTCCGTCGCTTGCCCGACTAGCGGGTTCGCGGCGTGCGGTATTGAGTTGCACGTCGTTACCCGACTAGGCAGTACTGTCGGTTTCTGGGGTATTGTTCGAAATTTTGCCTGGTTGCGATAGTGTTAATACATGTATAGTATATGAAAGGAAGGGTGTCCCTAAAACCAGCGTCAAGACCTTAAGGGCTGATAGAACAGCTGATAGGCTATCAGATAAAGCAAATTTGAACCTAATGAAAATTGCTTTTTTTCGAAATATAATAGTACCAATATCTCGAAAACTAAGCCATTTTCATTATTAGGCGTGTCCACACCTGACAAGAGGCAAACCCACGCGTGGCCGCAATGCTTCGGGCGAGGCATGTCCATACTAGCCGAGCTGCCGCGCTCAGCAAATTCCTCGCGAGGCGGTGCGTCAGCGTCAGGTGTGTGAACACACCTATTGCCATATTTGCTTAATCTTATAGCCCATCAGCTGTTCTATCAGCCCCTTAATTGTTGACGTTGGTTTTAAGGAATGTATATACAGGTTGATTCAGAATTAATTTGTACCATAATAAAATAATCACTTACACTGTTCAAAAGAGTTTTATCGGTATTTGTGCTTGAAGGTGTTGTAGACAAAAAAGTATCAGAAGACTCATCTCGACTGCATACAATTAAAAACTCTTGATACGGGTCTCTCAGTTCTCCATATAACAGCCAGGTGCAAAGTTGATTCATGAATACGTTGTTAATGTAGGCAAAGATACTGGAATACACAATTAATTTTACAGTATTATTTCTATATGATTTTGAAAAAACTTGGTAATAAAAAAATCAGATTAATGAAATTTCTTTGGATATGTCAAATCTTTACTATATTATATATCTATAGGCGTGTCCACGCCTCACGAGGAAATTGCCGCACGAGGCGGCTGCCTGATGCGGCAATTACCTCGCGAGGCGGTGCGTCATGTGTGAACACGCCTTATGGTAATCAATTCTGTAAATGTATGTTATATTAATATACCTAGTCAGGTCATAAGTTCTGTCACAAGAGTTTTGACCGATAAAATATAATACAAAGCTTTTTTTTTAATGTAGACATGATTATAAAGCTTATTTCATACTCATTAAAATATACTATGATTAACTTAAAACCAAGATTATATATCCTTGTAAAATTTGAAGATTGTTGTCAGACCCAAACACGCTGATGACTTATGAAAATTATACTTTACAAATGTAGCTGCTACAAAGCATCATTGTTATACTTGTCCAGGAGATACAAAATGTTAATTTTATAAAAAAATTATCTTCTATAAATTAATATTTCGAAATCCATATTTAGTTGACTAACAAGTCTGTGCTTCAGCTATTCTCCTCCTGAACTTTAACATATTTTACAGTTTTGAGCAAAACACCAAGATTTTTCTGCCATATATCAAGGTAGTCTTCAAAAATTGTGTATACTAGAATTCTTTTAAGTCAGACCCACGTTAATTATGTATTAAAATGAAGGTAAAAGATCAAGCTAATGCAGTATGCAAGACTGAAGCCTCTTATTAAAATTGAATAAAAATAATAAGGGTCCAAAATCAACTTGAACAAGGCGCGTGTTTTTGACGTGGTTTTTTTATTGCGCATGTTCAAATATTACAGGGGATTGTGTAAAATTGCAACAACTATATGCATTAAATAATATCATCAATTTATCACTGTTAAATAGGCTTTTTAACCATATATTAAAATAGTAAGCAATCGCTAACAGTTCCTATTTTACCAGTCAATACCCTAGTGACAGAACTTATGCCCTGACTAAGTAGTCAAATTAATTAAGTTCTTTTATTCTGTACAACAACTGTATTCTCAAATAAATATGGTTGTCTACAAACATTAAACAGTAGGTCCTTTCATTGAATCATTTATTTAATTGAATTGTACTTATATATGTATGATTATGAAGTTGCTTTGAAAAAATAATACTTACTTAATGATAGCATCATGCACCATTTCATTACCATTCAATATGTACTGATGAGTTAAACTAAGAATCTGGCATCCGTTCAGTCTTCTTTCCTTAATAGTAGAGATCAGTCTGTTCAAAGTGTTGAAGAGCCCTTGGTATTTTTCAACATAACTATAAACAAATGACAAAGTGTAGGTGTGGTTCCCCATCACCAGTCCTTCCACTTCAAGAAGTGTCTTCTTGTAGGTTTGTAGCACTTCAGTAATGCCTTCACTTAATGCTTGAGCATATAGGCCAGTTGTACGGGAAGAGGCTGAAAAAACAAGCAAATTCTTATTATAATAAAATTGTTTTAATAAAAATTACCTGACCACAGCCCTGAGTACAGCCCTCTCATAATGGCTGTAGATAACAGTGGCCAAGAAATCACGTTAGAGCAAATCAAGACGAAACTGTTGCAAGAAGGAGGTCGACAGAGCAAGTTAAACACTGATTGCTTAAATAATCTGTATAATCTGTAAATATAGTCATAAGCCTATTCAATTTGTATGTCTGTCACAGGCTGAAAGTGGAGATGTTTTACCATGTTTTAAGATCGTTTGTGTAAACCCATTTTCTACAAATAAATATTTTCATTTCATTTCAATAATTATTATAATTAAAAATAGTTTATAATTTCATTTATAATAATAACTTATTATTGTATATTAGTGTACCCCTGACTTTTCATTAAATTGTCGAAAGGGTCTCTGCGTGTTGGCTTTGGCTCCGCATATGCCTCGCAAAGGTCCGGAACACCATTGTTCCATGGTCGGGGAAGGCTTATTATTATATACATACCTGAATGCGATTTTCTACAATGAAAACTCATGCTGTCCACAAACATTTGAATTCTGTGGTGGCTTTTTGCAATTTCGCATATCCTATGGTAGACATACGAATCTCCTTGGTTGGAATAATGTTGGTGTTTGACTGTCTGTAATTACATTAAATCGATACAAAGTAATAATAACACTTTAAGAGATGATATGGCTTCAATAAAAGTTAAGAACATTGTACCTCTTGTGTTGATTGAGAACAATCCCACAAAACCAGGAGAGCATCGTGAATCATAATGCTTGATTGAAAGATTTAAACTATAAGAAATTTCTGAAAAAAATTATTTAACATTAAATATACGAAACTATGAAATGTGTGAGATTTTTTCACATTTTATTTAAGCACTGGTAGTAGTGGTAGTAGTGGTAGTGCCGGTAGTGGACAAAGTATAAATTTGTTTGTATTGTATTGAAATCAAACTCATAAATTAAATATTGACACTATTGTGACTGTGACGTGACAGCTTGTAAAGAGCACAGATTACGTACAATCGTGAAAAAGACTGAATTTAGAAGGATCGATTATCTGCAACCGATTAGCTACTGGCCCTTTCGCGATGAAAAAACCTACATCAATCACTCATTTGTCTAAATGAATGAATGAAAAGAACAAAAGCAGCGTGCAGCGACCTGCGCCCGCGCCGCCCTACCGCAACCGCTTGCTATCCCTTCCCACTACCTGAATTTGTATCTTAGGGGGCTTAGGGTTATTTTATAACAGAAGTTTAGTATTTTGATTGATTCTAAATGGTTGTACAATAAGATCAGTAAGATGGCCGAGGTTTGTAGGCTCGGTAGTTATAATTCACAAAGAAAAACTTTTAATGACCGTGAAGAAAATGTTTGTTTATTAAATGTTTTGTGTGTGTTTATATCGTTGGTAACCATACTTGCCGATTTGACTACAGGTGCGTAGACAACACTTGTTCACGGACTGTTTTTAAAATAATTCGGTTATACAACTGATTATAAAATTGTAATTCATTTTCAGATATATTGGTTTTTGTTGAGTATTGCAAAGGTGGATATCCTTACTGGGCACTGACGACTTTAATTTTCATTGTTACGCCTAATGTTATGATAAATGTTTTTTCATTGAGATGGTTTGTCATTGATAAAAAAACCGGCATAAGGCATTGGATTACTCATGGATTTCTAGTGGGATTATTAGAAAGGTAAACAAATAAAAATAAATTGGTAGAAATGGCTATAGGTACAGTCGACGTCAAATGTATATTATGTTTACACATTTTCATCTTATTCCTTTGTAATAAGGTGCAAAAGTTTACATAAATATATATTTGACGTCAACTGTACAAGGTATGTACAATCTAAAAATTTTACTAACTTTTTTGTTTCAGATACATTATTTTCATGCACAAAGTGTTTGAATGTAAAAATGTGGAATCAATAAAAGCATTGAAACTTTTTACTCAAATAAATGATCTCAACTTATTGCATTTCTTATATATTTTTATTGGAACAATTCCTCAAATAATTTTACAAGTTTTCGGAATTGTGACATTAAATGAAAACTACCATACAAAAGGTAAATATTTTGTGGTGCTGTTTCCTTTAAATATATATGTATTAATGGAGTATAATGTATGTAATGTTAAAATATTCTATGTAATTAAAATGGACTTACTATGTTTCTAGCATTTGCCCTATGCGCTTCTATTGCATCAGTGGTATGGGGATGCGCAAATTACATTTACGGCCTTTCATGGTTTGGCTGTGAAAAATTTCAATGGAGTGCATTTTTACTAAAACTTGTTTGGCATTTTGGGATGCTTATTAGTCGAATCGCCGGTATTATATTATTTACCATTATCTTTGGCATATGGACATTAGTGCCTTTAGGTAAGTTTTGTTCTAATATTTTAATTATACATGTGTATGTGTTTATACCTCATACTAACTAGGTTTCAATAATACGATTTTTATTTTTTAGGCTTTCATTGGTCTGCTATGACTTTTTGGATTGTAACACAAAAGACTACGTTTTGTCCAAATAAACTAGAAGAAACGTTCTACAATGTCATAATGGGGCTAGTATATTGCTTCTGTTATATTAATTTACGAGAGGGGCATACAAGATATCGCCTAATGATGTTCTACACCTTAATGGTGACACAAAATTTTGGCAGTTTATTTTTGTATGTTTTGATATCGGATTCGGAAAGGCAAAAGAAATCGTGGTCTATTGCAACTTCTATATGTGTGATTGCTGGTACCATAATAGGTAAGACAAAACTGAGCTAAGTGTCTGATCACCCTAAATCACCATCCAAGTTTTACGCAAAGTATGGCATTCTTGAAGAGCGCTCTAAATTGGTGTTAATTTAGCGTGGTCGCACTTTAATTTTATATGTTGTCTGTTATTTAAATATTATCTTACGTTATTATACCTGTACTATCTCTAAATCTAAAACTGTAAAATATCATGGATTTAGAAAGCCAGCTACCAAGAAACCAGAACTAAGTTTTTTATAATATAAACTAGTTGAAGAAAACCTTTAAACGATTCAAAGTATTTTTTTTCCAGGTATGTGTGCTATGATATTCTATTATAGATACTTTCATTCCAAAGGACCTATAACGTGGAAAAATAACAGCAACGATATTGAGTTAAATAATAAAGTGACAACAGCTACCGAAACCAAAAGAAATAACAACAAAGGTTTAAATTACGTTAGGTCCTTCAAAAGCTCTCACAAGATTCAAGCTACTGAAGAGATTTCTGACAGGTATGTGTTTTAACTTCCTAATAAATAGGTCTTACTTGTTTGGCTCACTATATTTGCAACTAATCAGTAGAATAAGTGATTATTGACTCTTATGGTAAAAAGGATCTTCCATTTTTCAGGAAGGAAGGCACTCAAGTACAACCAAACTACATCGAAAGTGCTGACAAAAAATTCTTACTAGATCATTGGATTGCTAGGTCTGGAAGTCCCACCTTTACATCAGCTCCAGTGGGAGATAATAGCATGGATGTTTCAAGCGTAGAATTTCATACTGCAGAAAATACTCCTCAAACAGTCAGCAAGGAAGACAAGAATTTATATGAAAGAAGCAGGGTGAAAACTCTGCTTAAAAAAGGTAAAGGATCCCAAATTTTGGCTCCAACGGAGTTAAAGTTAAAGATGTCTGCTTTCGAAAATATAGAAAGCTCTATTGACATTATTACGGCAAGTAACCTTAATTTACAAAAACGTCGTGGAATTTGTTCTTCTGATGAATTGAGAGATGATTTGACAAATGAGAATTTGGGCGTTTGTGATATGGTTAATGGAGATTTTATTAAAACTAGGAAACCAGAACATGGATCTGAATTCAGTCATGATACTGATGGTTCTAATAAGAAGACATCCTCTGATTCAATTGATATGGATCTGGATTTGAGCTTCAGTGATATCAACAGTTCAGATATAAACACTTTTAATGAAAATATCGTTCAAAAGCTGTGTTTAAGTGCTTTGAGGAACATAAAAGTTGGCAACCAAGATGCTGATATTGAAAATATACAAAGAATTGCTTTGGATATATTAAAAGAAATGTACACCCGAAAGGGAAAAAACAAGAAACTTATGAACAGTGATTCAGTTCCTTCAAAACAACGCGATTTAGATACACCTACTGAAATATTATCTGTTCATGATTATGAAAATATATGTGCAGTTAATATTGCACGTGAAGCATGGGGGCTAAGATCTTGGAATGGATATTCTGATATTGAAAATTGGCTCCATGACGGCAGTGTGTTTAGGGATAGAAGACGTGATACATTAACTTCTGGAAGTTCTGAAATTAGTAGTTGTGTTTCTCAAGATTTAAAAACAGCCATTTTAGCTGCACCTCCGTTCCCTAAAAAAGCTCCTACGTATTCCAATGTCTTCGTCAAGTTTGACCCGAGTAACCAAGAAGAATACGTTGACTCAATCGTTTGCCAAACTAACGACGAAACTTTTCTTGCCAAACCATGTATGGTTGACACAGGAAAAGATTATTTAGAACCTATTTTAGAAGAGTTAGATGATTTAGGGGATTTAGATCCATCTAGTAAAAAACGGCTTAATTCAGAAAGTTCCTTAGTAGCAACTATAGATGAAATACGAAAAGCAACTGTTGCTAATTCGCCAAGAAATTTATATCATAATCGAAAAGAACTACATTGGTACTCTCATGAAGAGGAAGACTCTGGTAAAATGGAATGTAATCTTAAAAAAGCCTTGTGGAAAGAACCATCAAAGTTCGATTCAAGTAATATAATGGAATCCCTTCCAGAAAAAGAAAATATTCTTAATGTTTTTCATGATGCCAAATTTGATTTACATAAAAAAGAACTTAATTGTACTATGACATCGTTTTCTGATACCTCTTCTCTTGAACATACTTATAATGGTCGGAGAAATACAAGGCACCGCCAAAAGACAAATGTAAGTAATCACAAAACACAGTACAAAAGGAATTCTACCAAAACTGATCAAAGCCTTCAGGACTTGTCAAATAAGGACATTGACTTACTTTGGCAACTGGTTACGGATAATTCCATGCCACTTAGTTCTACTGAAGACCTAGCTTCAGGAAGATTAACGTCTTCATTACAATCATTGATACAAAAAGAGACGTCAATTTCAAACGTAGAAGTACCACCTTCTAAAATGATGAACACGAAAAAAAATTCAAGAAGTAAACCAAGACGCAAGTTTTCCATTCTGAGAGAGAAGTTTGAGCCTAAAGTAAACATACATTCAGACGAAGAATCTTTATTTCATTCATCAGAAAAAATATCAGCATCAACTGAGTCCGTTTTAGTTAGAAATAAACTTGATTCTAGCCATGAAAACATTGAAAATCTATCAGAAGACAAAAAAATAAATATACTATCGACAGAAATAAAAACTAATAATTCAGTACCATTTAGATCTGGTTTGATAATGTCTAAGACTATGAAGGAAAAAAGATCCTTATTTATGAAGCAAGTATTAAGCCCACCTAAATTTAATACAAAATTAAAACATAAGGCTTAATAAAGCGGAGCGACCAATTATGCAGTTGAAATATCTCTGTAAGTATAAAAAAATTAAAGTCAAGTATAACATAGTAGATCTCATTTTTGGTGTAGTCAATCTATTTGAACAATTCAAACTATGTTAATGAAATTGAATATTTACGTTCGCTCTAGTCTTAGTGCTCGAATCACATCAGAAGCTGCAGAATGCAGATGAAAGCGAACTCATAGAAAGACAATGCTAATATATCGGCTTTTGTTTGTCGCTCGGCAAAAAACTGTTAAAAAGGAATAGGGGAATAAGGTGCAAGTATTTACTACAAGTAATGTGCAAATTAGGATCACACTTGCGAGTGAAAATTATGCGTGCAATTCACGCTTCGGGCCGGGCTTATTTTGATGCTCTTGTTTCAAATGAAAAACACTCGTGTGTGAGTTGAACTCGCATAGTTGTTTTTCAGTATTTAATTATTTTAAATGAATTGGTCATATATTATATGTTTTTTTGCAAGATTTTCTTTTAAGTTAAGCTGATACTGCCTTACATACAGATAGACTAGTCTTTCGACGAACGTCGTACTAAATGTATGGGAGGGTTTGAAGTTAACGTTTGGAATAGTTCTGATTTTATTTAAAAAAGTTATTAATGTAATTTTACTCATTAGGTGACGCACTTTCGATATCCGTTAGATATTTTCTAATATCTCTTATATTTACGTAGTAATCGCCTGGCTACACTTAACGATTACACCCTGTATATGAGTATATGATATTAATTCTTCTATGACTTAAACTGTCATTTGTGTGCTTTCTATCTTAAATTACAGCCAGTATTACTTTTTTACACATGAATAATGTAAGTAAACCTATTTTTTATTAAATTTACAAGCATAGTAAATTATTTTATTGTTCTCCCATATTATGCCTGTATGTTTTTTGACTACTGCCCTTGTGATTCCCACCCCAATTTATTGACTTTTTTACCGCACAAAATTCACATAAGTAGATACTTTTTATTGTAGTGATTTATCGGGACAGTTCTTTTTATAGTGATAAACAATAAAACATCAGTAACGTTCTTAAATATATACTTAATGAAAATAAGATTAAATAGAAAAACATATATTTTGTATAGCATTATTTTATAACGCTTCAAATGCTTATAATAATAAATAATCAGTTTAACCCATGACACTAGCAGCCAATATCACATGTTTCTTAGTACCTATTAGATGAAACGACGATAACCAATAATCTTACATGACCTTTAAGAATGTAATCTAATAGGGTCAGTATCGCTTGATCTCTGTTTAACCTGTGTGCACCAGACTAACTTCGGTAGAAAACATATTAAGTTACATTTCTTTCAAACACAATATGAGTTGCTTAACAGGTTTAACAGGTATATGTCTTTACTCTAAATCAAATTATTTAATTAATTTTATCATAATTATATCATAATTATATCTGTACTGTCACAATAATACATAAACAGTTAGACACTTTTTAGCAAATAATTAAACTGGATTAATAAACAAGCGAAAACAAATAGGGCTATGGAAAATTATAACTATAAACTAAATTAGCTGTCAAATTTGACTAAGCGGTTTACATTATTATTTTATTATCTAACTGAAAATAATTTATGTAAATTTTAATTATTACCGAGTATATAAATTAATCAGCCTATTATTAAAAAAATATGAGTAGGTATGTCAAACAATTCCTACTTTATAGATCGGTCGTCATAACAGGAACCGTAAGCATACGTATACGGTGGGCATTGCAATTTTTACAAAGAATATGATCGTCTAGTGGATAACATCCACGTCCTTCAGCCTCTGAAGATAATAAGAGCCCACAATCTTCACATCGGTAGCATCGAACATGAAAACTGCGATCTAGTGCGACAACACGAACAGTTTCTTCTTGTCCTTCTTCCGGCATTATTGGTAATTCACAAACACAACACCGTGGTGCAAATTTCTTATGAAAATCATCTATACAATGAATTTGATTCATTGCATCAACCGTAAATGGAATGCCATCAAGGCTCTTGCCACATACTACACATGTAAAACATGTGGGATGGTAAGGCTTCCCTGTTGCTCTTAAAATCCTGTCTAGGATTGGTTTGGTACACACCGAACATTTTTCCAGGGTTTCGTAATAATCTGTTTCACAGAAGGGGTGGCCTTCGACTGCATAAAAAGGCTTTCCTTGTAAATTAGTATTACAACGATAGCAACTAAAACACTGAACATGATACATATTACCCATTGCTGTGCATCCTGAACTCTCGCCGACAACTTTGCCGTCACATTTTACACAGATACCAAAAACATCCAAATCCTGACTGTCCGAAATAGACTGCACCAGCATATTCGTTAAAGCATCCACTTCCTCTTCTTTTGGCAGTGGAGATTTTCCTGGCGTTGGTACATTGTTTCGATAATTCTGGAACGTGTTCTGTCCTGAAAGACTGCTCTGAGGACGTGGATTTATAGGTTCGTATATTGCGTACTCATAATTCGAGCGCTGAGACGCACCATAGTCACCAAATTCATTTTGGTAAATAGGCGGATAATTTTGTCTTTCCTGGTTATAATTTAAATTTGTTGTAGCACGAACTAATTCACTGTAGTTGGAGCTGACTGGAGACGGCGGTGGCAAGTATTCTTCGTGACCTTGATTGTTATCATAGGACTTGCCTGCAGGAATGTGAAGTGGTGGCGGAGGCGGCGGCGGCGGTAGACTGTCGTTATTGTTTCGGTACGGTGGAAGATTACTGTATGTTGTGTTAAAAGTTTTCGGTGTATTATGACTGGAGGAAACGCCAGGGAGATTTGAATGGTTTATATTAGCATAATCAGTTGTTGTCAAATGTACGTGACTGTTACTTGGATTTTGAGCAACAGCATTGTTGTTCAGTACCGGTGATATTTTCGTAGAATATGATGGCTCACGTAAGGTAATGACTGCGGCACTACGAGGAACTTGAGGTTGAGCTTTCTTCTTGGGCGGCACAACTGGAGGGATCTTTTTTCCTTTACTAATAGAACTAAATTCCTTATTCGTCATTTGCAAATCAGCCAATTGCTTTTCAAGTGCGTCAATGTTATCAAGGCGTGACATTTTTACTTAATACCACCTGACCTGATTAGATTAACACATCACTGACTTTACAAGTAAACGTTGGCTTTGTGGGAAATTTCCTTCTTGATAATACTTAATATAAGTTTCACTCCGATTCCAATTACTCTGACAAGCAAGTGGCTTATTTGTAGCGATGATATTGGGGAAAAACTTTTAACAGCAAATCAAAATATTTTTCTGAACTATGTTATTACGTTAAAATACAGAAACGAAAGACACTGTCGTCCCTGTACAACTAAAGTCAATGACACATTCAAGAGAATGTTCCGTGTCATGAATCATCACCTGTATGTCGAAATGTTTCGTTCGGTCAATGTTTTTTATTTATTTAAATAAATGTAGCTTTTTGCTTTAATTTTCAATGTTTATATAAGTAGAACATCAGATAAAGTGAATGTTTTATAAAAGTAAATGCTAATATAAATAAAACAAAATGTAACATATTTATGAAATCGATTACATAAATTAAGAAGGACCGATTCGATTGATAAAATAGAATAGCACAGCACTATGTGTCAAAATAAGATCATTCGTTTCATCCCATTCGTTCAATTACAATTATATGAAACATTTGTTTGACTAGGATTTGACTAATATTTTGTGGCGAAATTGTGGAATGAATTGGTGAAGAATCTGTGTGCTTGTATTTAAATTTATTACGAATTGCTTATTTTATTCAAGATTGGTATTATAGTCCGTGTAATAGTTATTTTGTGTTGTTCTTTCGGTTAAAGTAACCATTAAGTACCATGTCTATGCAATGTCAGCTATGGATGGGCAGTGTAAGTTTTATAATTAAAACATACAAACTAGTCGAATTACTGCTTTTATTATGATAATGTGGGAAAAAACTATCTCCAATGATTGTCAAATAATATATTGGTTTGCATAGGTTAGCGTTACAGATGTCACATTTTTTTAAAGTTGAAGTCTTGAAATTTTGTCTTAAAATATAAATTATGTGTTTTTTTTAGTTGGAGCCAAATATGACAGAGAGTTTTATCGTAGCAGCTTTTCATCGCATGGGGCAGCGCCCTCTAACAGTGAAGGTTATGAGGAACAAGTTTACAGGAGAGCCTGCAGGCTATGCATTTGTGCACTTTCAGGTATGTGCTGCATTTCTTGTTTAAACATATAACAAAAACATAACTTATTTATATTATGCTTATGTAGAAGACTTTTGCCTGAACTAGGGATTTCCTGTGTTTTCGCATTGGTTATTGTGGCATGGAGTCTAAATTAAACCTAAGACAAGGATCAAAATATAATAAATAAATAAATAAAATAAATAAGAATAACAAAAATACTCATATTAAATTAAAATTCAGTCAGAACTGTCTATCCCATGACGTATTGATACGTTGGAATTAGTGTTAAAAAATACCCTAAACATAATATTATCCATAAATATTTTACATTTTTTAAAGTGGGTATTCCACTCATACATTAGTATGTTATTCAATCAAATACAAACATTGAAAACATTGAAAAAATAATCAACCCAGTTGGACTTGAACCAACATCGATACGCCTTACCGGGGCTCGATATATATATATATATATATATATATATGAGTTGATAGCAGGTGCCATCTGTTATTTCCGTTGTGACACTTGTAAAAGGGTCGGCGGGAAGGGTATCTAACTCTAGTGGTTGGCACCTAGATGTCGCTTACGGCTGCTATAAAGTCGATGTAAAAATAAATGCAAAAAGATGATTGAAGGCATTGAGAATTTCGTCAGCTCGGTAACTGAACCCATAGCTTAATTGGTAAAGCGATATCGAGCCCCGGTAAGGCGTATCGATGTTGGTTCAAGTCCAACTGGGTTGATTATTTTTTCAATGTTTTCAATGTTTGTATTTGATTGAATAACATAATAATATTATCCATTTAATTGTAATATTAATACAAACATTACAACCTGTTTCCAGACCGATGAAGAAGCCATCGATGCTATGCATAAACTTAACGGCAAGCCCATCCCCGGCACATTCCCAGTGGTACGTTTCAGGCTAAACACGGCATCGCGGGAAGCCAGAGCTAACATGCAATCAGAGAGGGAATTCTCAGTGTGGGTTGGGGATTTAAGTTCTGATGTTGATGACTACTCACTTTACAGGATATTTGCTTCTAAGTACTCGTCTATCAAAACTGCAAAAGGTAATTCCGAAAATATTACCATATACCAGATTGTGTATTTTTATTGTCTTTTTTCATCATTTACCAATCATTAGTTAGACGCATAATGACCTATTTTACGAACGCAAAATGACGTGAACGTAAAATGTCCTAACGCAAAATGCCCTAAACGTAAGATGCCCTAAACGTAAGATGCCCTAAACGTAAGATGCCCTAAACGCAAATTGCCCGAAACGCAAAATGTCCTAAAACGCAAAACGGTCTAAACGCAAAATGCCCTAAAACGAAATACGCCCTAAACGCAAAATGCTCTAAAACCGAACCTACACAACTTTTCTGACTTTCGAAGCGATTATTTCAGAAAATATTCACTTAATCACAAAATAGCCAAAGAAACCTCCATGTTATTTTGAAAGACCTATCGATTGATGTGTCAGATGTTGATATTTGGTTTTTTTTTTTTTAATTTAGTTACCTGTATGGAGCGCCCCCCTAAACATATATTTTTTTTAAATTTAACTACATAACTAAGTAGCTGCATACAAAATACACCTTATGTGTAAATTTTATTCAGATACGTCGTATAGTTTCCGAGTAAAATGCCTGTGACATACGGACGGACAGACAGACAGACAGACAGACAGACATGACGAATCCATAAGGGTTCCGTTTTTTGCCATTTGGCTACGGAACCCTAAACAGAATTGAAGATGGTTCGAAAAATTATCGATTTTCCGACTTTTAACTTTATTTGCGTTGTAAGACCTATCTTCTTGTCAAATTTATAGTAGGTATATGGAAAGTGCCCTATAGGTTTTGAGTCCCCTGTATCTTAGTCAAAGTATTAGAGAAATGGTCATAATATATGATCATATCTTTGGATTGCGTTACTTAGAAGCAGGGACTGCATATCGAAGAAATGGATTACCTACTTTTCTGTCAGAGATTCGTTTCCGTGGGGGTCGCGGTTCTAACCTAACCTACTTTTCTGGCAGAAGTTTGCGGGGCTTCTATTTCCGCTCTGAGGGACACAAGGTAACTTACGAACCTACATCTATAACGGCAGGGACGTTTTTGTCTGCTTATGTAGTACTTATATTAAGGACCCGCCAAGATGTCGACGAAGCCTCGCTTCGCTCGGTCCGCTCTGAGGGACACAAGGTAACTAACAAACCTACTCGCACATCTGTAAAAGCAGTGACATATTTATATGCATGTACTTATGGTGCGAATAGCTAGGACCCGCCAGAATGTCGCCAAATTCCCGCTTCGTGGGCCTTCTATTTTCGCTCTGAGGAACATAAGGTAACTAACAAACCTAACAAACAAACAAACAAACAAAAATTTATTTACAGAAAAAGGGTAGCTTACAGTGGTATTGTAAAAATCTATTGTATCACCTTTTCCGACTGTTTTAAACAGTATGTAAATATTTAAAGTACGTACTAGATACACACAGAATATTTTATAAAGACTACATTTATATACAATTATTTATAGTTTTAACCTTCTCAAAATTGTTAGGATCCTGTTACAATAAATTGGGTTTGTACAACACGGTAGTTTTTGACAAGAAATGTACAAAACAAACTTAGAATTAAACAAAATATACAACATACAAATCATACAATACAAATTACTCTTCGTAACTCATAAATTCTTCAACCTTGTAAAAGCAGTGATCAAGAAGCCAATATCTTAGTGTTTGTGTAAATTTATTTCCCTCAAGTGTTTACATCGGTATCCTACCTTAACCTACTATTCTGTGGCGGTATTTTCCCTTTACCCTTAAAGAAAAAAATTTTGTGTGAACATTGGTTTGGATAGTGTTTATTACTATCATTTATTTGACAAAATAAAAGATGACTACCTAAACATTTTTTGTCCTAGTAATAATTTTTACAATTTTTTTTTGTATAAACATTTGTTTGGATAAAAAACATTTGTCCAGTAGATTCCCATGCTTGCCATTATCACGGTTTAAAGATCGCGTTATTTTTCAAAGTAGGGTTAAGCGATTAGGGTATTATGCGTTTAGGACCACATGCGTTTAAGTCATTTTGCGTTTAAGTAATTATGCGTTTAGGTCATAACACGATTATGACATTTTGCGTTTGGGGTATTTTGCGTTTAGGACATTTTACAAGTTTAGGACAATATGCGTCTGATGCTAATAATCTATTCGATTTATTTTTATTACTATCAAAAACTTAGTACATTTATTGTGCTTAATCTTGTTCTTACGGTTTCTACAAGATGGTATAGTTCGTTTTTTTTTAGATTAATAAAAAGTTGAAAGAACAATGTACGGGGTTCTTTATCAGACACAATACATTGCCTATGCTGCCATTAAAAATACTTAAATATATTTGTATAAATAAGGGGGTTGAATTTTCAAAAAACCTGAAACACGTGTTTACTCATTTATCGTCAGGAATACTCCTGTGAAGTTTCAAATAAAATATAGTCTAACAAATCTTGATTTTCCATACAAACTTTGGACCCCCATTTTACCCCCTTAGGGGGTGAATTTAGAAAAATCCTTTCTTAGTGCATAGACCTTACAAGGAACCTACGTGCCAAAATTGGAATCACTAGAACCGGTGGTTTGGGCTGTGCGTTGATATGTCAGTCAGTCAGTCAGTCAGTTTCTTCTTTTATATATTTAGATTTACAGATTTATAGTAAAGCTATGCCTACGTAGGTATTTAGAAATGTTATATTGAGTATTTAACAATATTTTGATAGTAATTTGAACGTAATATTTTATTTTTATCATTGTTAATGTTCTTGTGAATGTTGCACAATAAAAAGCCTAGAAAAGAAGAGGTTCGAAACAATGGTTCCCTCTTTAAATATTTTCTCCCGTCATCTGTCATTCGTATCTCTCAGCCATACCTGCAGTGCCGGATTGACCCCTCTCCGGGCCCCTAGGCAATGCAATTCATAGGGCCCCTTTTTAACAAAAAAATATTGTGTCAAGTACATTAAGTCAGTCAATATACAGGATGTTTTCTATGAGACCACCTCCAGTTTCCCAAAAAAAATTTGGCTGTTTCATACATTTTTTATTTATAGTGTGGTGTGTGCGGTACAGGATGTTTTTTAAATAACTAGCCATATTGTGCGAGGGGATTTGGTAGGCCATACTAAACAACTTTAACTATGGGACCAACTTTCATTTTAGCCGATATATAGAATATTACCAATTAATATTTCACTCTGAATAATTTTCACTTTCCTCTGTGCACACGCGGGGCACCTAGCCGATACGTATTTTTTTCCAATTTAATTTTCAGTCTTCTTATTAACATTTTCATTTTCTTCTGTGCACGCGGGGCCCCTGATCGATGCGGGGCCCCTAGGCAGTTGCCTACTCTGCCTAAAGGTTAATCCGGCTCTGCATACCTGGATAGTTTTTAATGTTTAAAGAGTTGATTGTGATTCTTATTTAAGTAAAGTTATTATTGTGCGTTTGGTTGGAGGGTTATGGATCAATCAGAGGCAGGCCCGAGTGGCATACAACAACAAAAGCCACCTTGTGGTCCACCAAATTTTTTACCGTCACTTAAGACAAGTTATAATACCAGAAATAAAACAAAATAATAAAACGGAATAAATTATAACGATAAACTAAAGTTAAAACTAACCAGTATCTTGAATTACCTATAGATTGTAAATTTCTTTGGATTGTAAACTACCTATAGATTGTAAATCTGCAATCTCTCGCCATTTATTTTCAGTTATACTGGATACTTCTGGCTACACAAAAGGCTATGGCTTCGTAAGATTTGGAAGCGAGGAAGAGCAACGTAACGCCCTATACGCCATGAATGGCTACACGGGCCTTGGTACCAAGCCCTTGAAAATCTGTACCGCAGTGCCCAAGCCAAAGGGCGCTCCTACTGGTCAGAACCAATCTGCCCCCAATGGAAACGCGGCCTATAACAGCGGGACGGTATGGGTGTTTAATTAATTTAACCTTTTGACCACCATTTAATAATTGATAGCATAGAGAACATATTTCCCATCATGATTATAAACTTTGTTGTAAGAGATTAGGGTTCAGTTTTGTGTAACTTTTGTTTTAGTAAATTGTAAATTTAAAATGTACTCCACGGTTCCTATAGGGTACAACTTGAATAGGCATGGTGAATTTTTTTCATGTATGGTATCAATCGATTCGTTTTGTTGTGGGGATCAAATGTCTATATGCGGCCAATTGCGTTAAAGCAACACAAAAGTCAGAAATTCGACTTAAAGTCTGAGATTTGCATTTGTTTCTCGAAACGCTCAAAATGACGTGCAAAAGTGACGTCACGATCATATAGTCGCCCTGTTTAAAGTATGGAAAAAATATGAAATTGCTATTTTTACAGTGAAATGTTGCGTTTATGTATATGGTTACCATACAATTTATTTAACAGTAAAATGTTTAAAATCGAATGGTTCTAATTTTAAATTCGTAGTTTAAAAAAATTTCAATTTTTGTAATTTTGAAGATCTTTGAACCATTTCAATGGTTTGGATACATTGGTAATTCTGCATCCTATCAACTAAATTTTATTGCATAATTCAACATGTGTCATCATCCCTATTTAATAAGGGTTTAGAGAAAAAACTTACATTATAAAATTCTGCCAATCTAGTAGGGGTTGTGGAATTCTTCAGGGTTGGCAACTATACCAATTGTTAATTTTAAGTCAGTCAAGACATGCGAGGGTTGTCAGTACGAATAAAGATATATAGTAACTGGTTATGGAGGTCAAAAGGTTAATTATAGCTTGCTTAGCGATACATATTATAAATTTTCTTAATTGCCGGAATGTGAAAGCTTGAGATTTTGCTGTTGCATATAGCGCTACATTGAATGCGGCCACACTAGACATAGTGGAATAGCTATGTACCAACTTGCTAGCGGAGTGTGCTCACATCGTGGCAGTTTACTTAAAATGCTTATTTCATAATTATTTCAATTGCTATACCATAGTCCTTCAATATTTATACCGATATTGATATGTATTTATCCATGTCTATAAGAGCTAAACATAAAAACCGGCCAAGTGCGAGTCGGACTCACGCAAGGAAGGGTTCCGTACTATTATCCCCATTATATATGGGAGCCCCCTTAAATATTAATTTTATTCTGTTTTTTTAGTATTTGTTGTTATAGCGGCAACAGAAATACATCATCTGTGAAAATTTCAACTGTTTAACTATTACGGTTCCTGAGATACAGCCTGGTGACAGACGGACAGCGGAGTCTTAGTAATAGGGTCCCGTTTTACACTTTGGGTACGGAACCCTAAAAATGGTTGCATAAAATGATGAAGGTTTTTTTTAAAGTTCTTAGTTTGGCCGGCTTAGTCCTATTCTATAATTTAATTATATGTGTAGGTATCTGTGCTATTGGCAAACAGTTATTTGTGGCATTTGAGCACTTTTTACTCTGAAAAGTAGAGTCCAATTGCCCATGATATTAAAAAAATTGAGAACTATAAATGTTAATAAATTATAAACTCAAGTTCTCAATGAGAATTGACCCCTATCAGTATTAACAAACAGTTCGTTTTATAATGAACCCTACAGATCGATGTGACCACGCTCACCGTGCAAGCTCAATCTTACGCACATCGCTCGGATCCCGATCATGACCGCAGCTTGAATTCTCCCGTGAGACCTCACAATATAAACTTTCAATTTCGCATTTGTCATTAGTAGTATGTAGACATTCGTAGGAATATTTCAAAGGAAACGTATTAGAAAGACGTTTTAATTTCCAATACAGGATTAGAATATTAGTGATATATTTAGTTCCACTTCCAGACATTTTCTGACATACTTACCTAACTGGTATATAGACAGACTTACACATTTGTAATGATATATTTTAAATTCAAAATCGACACGACTAAACAATTGACCAGATATGACTACAAGATCGACAGTCTAACCAGAAAGACGCCTTGAAAACGTCACCGAACCAGACTAGACTGTTCAATCCCTGTTCCTGATATTGACTTATGGACTGACATGTAAGTCATAAGGACCATATAATACATAGTTTGAAATGTGTACGTAAAATCGCGTTCCCGTAATTAGACGGGTCACACATGCCGAACAGCCTCGCGAAGAAATTGCCGCTCAAAGCAGCTCGGGCAGTGTAAACGCGCCTCGGCCGGAAAACCTACGAGCGGACTCGGCCGAGGCTTGCCTACACTGCCAGAGCTGCTACTTGCGGTAATTATACTCGTATAGTGCCCCAAAAAATTTTTTTTTTAATTTTACTACAAAACTAAGTAGCAGGATACAAAACACAACCTATGATAAAATGTTATAAGATACGTATTTTCCGAGTAAAATGGCTGTGACATACGGACGAGACGAAATTATAAGGGTTCCGTTTTTGCATTTTGGCTATGGAAACCTAAAAAGTAGACTTCAGGCGCAGGCAAACATTTTTAAAGATCGTCCATGGCTCAAAATCATTACTAGACATTCCATTAGTTTATTTAGATTTAAGCATTTAAACTTAACCTAACTTTATCATTATTATCATACAATATATACTAATCTTATGTCTCCGGCTAGCTAAAGCTCTTTTCAGTTTTCGCTTGCCTAGACCTAGTTATTAGCTATAGCTGCGTATGAATCCTAACATAACTGTTTGAGGCTTCAATACAGCGAGTTGCTAAATAGATCTAGCATGTTGACAAACTTGACATTGTATTGACGAGCAGTTATGATTGTAGGAGTACAACCAATATTATGATCCGTCAGCCTATTGGCAAAATTACTCAGCGTGGTCTGGCTACTATGGGCAGGGCGACCAGAGTTCCGCGGTGGCGCCGGCGGCGCCCGTCGCGGACGCGGCCGCCACCGCGGCGGCTGCGGCGGTCAAGACGCAAAATGACGATTTGCAACTTGTTGGTGAGTATCTCTACAGTTGTTTTTTAATTTTGTTTGTGTTGTGAATTGTGAAACTCTTACCGTTATTCACAAACTTCTCTCAGGCCTCAATTAGTTTTTTTTTCTTTTATATATATATATGGCTTTTACTCCTCGCCGATTTTGGCGAGGTGAATTCTGCCAATGTTGAGGACTTATTATATTACTATATTAATTTTTCATAAAATATTAGCAACGTTGTTCGGTTGAGGCCTTGCTGATCGTAAGGCCTCCCTACAAACACGTGGGCGGCCGAGACCCCGGATAACCTCAACTTATGTTTTGTCCTTTATCTGTCACTTTAAAAAAAAAAACTTTGACAGTTGTCTTGTTTGTTAGAAACAGACAAAATATAAATTAACTAATTGAGGCTCGAAAGACGTTTATGAATAAGGGGTTTAGGATGCAAACTGGGTGGTCACTTGGTCAGTCGAGCGGCGGCGACCGACTGCGCATTTGGCGCCGCATCCAATAAACAAATGGAAACATATGAGAGTGGCCTAGTGAACGCGGCTCAAATTCTTAAGGCTCCCTCAAACTGGGGCGTTTTGTGAGCAGGGCACAACGCGAACGCATCGCGCGCGCGCTCTGTGCTTAGACGCAGCGCCTCTCTTTCATTCTCTTAGGGAATAAAAACCGGCCAAGAGCGTGTCGGGCCACGCTCAGTGTTCCGTAGTTTTCCGTCCGTCACAGTAAGTGTCCCCACTTAAGAGTTAAAATAACACCGCCATGTAGAATATCATATCATGTAACACAGCGACATCTATCGGCAAATTAAGTAAACTATTGCGCGCGAGCTTAAAGTATGGGAGATGATTTTTATGGGATAATTCTTTATTGCGTGAACCGATTTTCACCGTTTTTAGGGTTCCGTAGTCAACTAGGAACCCTTATAGTTTCGCCATGTCTGCCCGTCCGTCCGTCCGTCCGTCCGTCCGCTGATAATCTCAGTGACCACTAGTGCACTAGAAAGCTGAAATTTGGTACTAATATGTATATCAATCACGCCGACAAAGTGGTAAAATAAAACGTGGAAATAATGTTTTATTAGGGTACCTCCCCTATATGTAAAGTGGGGAGTGATTTTTTTTTTCATTTCAACCCTAACGTGTGATATATTGTTGGATAGGTATTTAAAAATGAATAGGGGTTTACTAAAATAATTTTTTGATACTGTAAATATTTTCGGAAATAATCGCTCCAGAAGTAAAAAAAAAATGTGTCCCCCCCTCTAACTTTTGAACCAAAAGTTTTAAAAATATGAAAAAAATCTGAAAAGTAAACCTTTATAAAAACTTTCTAGGAAAATTATTTTGAACTTGATAGGTTGAATAGTTTTTGAAAAAAAATACAAAATTATTTCTGAACTAAGTTTGTAATTTAACCGTATAAGCAGGTGTGTATTGTACCTGTAATTTCTACAAAATTACAATGAAAAGACTTGCTTTCAAATAAAGTAAAAACGGTGAAAATCGGTTCACGCAATAAAGAATTATCCCATAAAAATCATCTTCCATACTTTAAGCTCGCGCGCAATAGTTTACTTAATTTGCCGATAGATGTCGCTGTACGTAGAACGCTCATATCATATCCTACATGGCGGTGTTATTTTAACTCTTAAGTGGGGTCACTTACTGTGACGGACGAAAAACTACGGAACCCTACACTGAGCGTGGCCCGACACGCTCTTGGCCGGTTGTACTTTATTTGAAAGCACGTCATTTCATTGTGATTTTGTAGAAATTACGGGTACAATAAACACCTGCTTATACGGTTAAATTACAAACTTAGTTCAGAAATTATTTTGTATTTTTTTTTTCAAAAACTATTCAACTTATCAAGTTCAAAATAATTTTCCTAGAAAGTTTTTATAAAGTTCTACTTTTGAGATTTTTTTTTCATATTTTTAAAACTTATGGTTCAGAAGTTAGAGGGGGGGGGGCACATTTTTTTTTACTTCTGAAGCGATTATTTCCGAAAATATTTACATTATCAAAAAATGATTTTACTAGACCCCTATTTATTTTTAAATACCTATCCAACAATATATCACACTTAGGGTTAGGGTTGAAATGAAAAAAAAATCTCTCCCCACTTTATGTATAGGGGAGGTACCTAAATAAAAAAAAATCTCCACTTTTTATTTTACTACTTTGTCGGCGTGATTGATATACATATTAGTACCAAATTTCAGCTTTCTAGTGCTAACGGTCACTGAGATTATCCGCGGACGGACGGACGGACGGACAGACATGGCGAAACTATAAGGGTTCCTAGTTGACTACGGAACCCTAAAAACGATCCTATCTTCTTCCCCGGAATTTCTACCTCCATATCTAATTTTATCTAAATCGTCGCTGAGGTTAAAGGGTGAAGACTTGAAGAGGTAACAGACAGATGGAGGTACTTTCGCATTTATAATATTATTATTATTAAATAGGAATTACTAAATTCAAACTTTCGTGAAAAATACTAACACATAACGGTCCCTCACGTCTCTTTGTTGAAGTCGTGATTGAAACCGTTATATTTTATGCAAATAGGGATTACTTCAGCTGACTGTACCAATTCTAATACTTAGGTTCTATCAACGCAAACACGTAATTCACATTAGTGTTGTGAATAACGCTTATTTCGAGAATCAAAGACTCGAACCCTAAAGACACCCATACGCGTAAAATAAGCCAATACAATTCTCAAATATAAGTAGTCAAGTCTTGAAGACTTATGAGTCTTAAGGGGTCGAGAATTGAAATAACTGTTACTCTTTACTTTTTTTTGTGTCCTATACACCGTGGGCTGGAATAACCCGACAGATCTTAACCACGAATTTCTAAGACCAAAAGAAGGAAAAAATATTATGTGACTAGGTCAATTTCGCCAAAAAAAAATAATTATATTATTAGTTACTGCAAAGTTTTCCTTGTCACTGTGATATCTGTCAATAAGGACATGTAAACTATGTCCAATAGTGGCAACAACGCCATTAGAAAGGCGTTTTGTGATGAGTTATAATAAAAAGTGTATTTTTTTAAAATTGGTATTAACTCTGAAACTAGGCGTATTCCAGAAAAGTTTATAGGACATTTTAGTATCTAAATATAATCAGGAATACACTGTTAAAATCTGTCTAGTTTTATGGGCCCACGTTGTATAACTAGCATCCTAATTATGATCCTAACTTTACTTAGTAGTAAAGTTATTTTCTAAATGCGGTTACACTTGACTAAATCATTTCGGACCAGTGTAACAGGGTTTTTAAGACTAAAAATAAGCATTATTTCCAATATAAAATAAAATATTTTTTCCAGAGCACAAGAAGACCATAGACATAGACGAGATGAACCAAGAGTTCCTGCAACCCGAGCTGTCGCTGTGGGACGGCCTGGAGTCTTCGCAGTGGTTCCCCAACGAAATCGTAGAGGCGCACTGATTCTAGTCTTCAAACCTGTTTTGTATAAAATATTAGCCCTGATAGGGACTTTTTTATGTAATATAATTTTAAACAAAAAATAAACGACTTCACTTAGACGCCACATTTCCAAAAGCAAATGCCCGTGCTACTGTAAAAAATACTTAAATCGCTTTAGTTGTGCCTATAATATTTGAAGAGTTCCCTCGATTTCTCTAGGATCATATCATCAGATCCTGATCTGATGACAATGGGACCAACTGTCAAGTATACCCTTTCAAACAATAAAATAATTTTTCAAATCTGTTCTGCCGTCTTCGAATAATCGGTGAACTGAACACACATTTCAATAATTTTGAACAAAAAAGAACCGACTTCACTAAACATCCACCTTTCCAAAAGCAAATGCTCGAGCTGCTGTAAAAAATACTCAAATCACTATAGGTGTGCCTACAATAGTTGAAGAGTTCCCTCGATTTCTCCAGGATCCCATCATCAGATCCTGACCTGGTTACAATGGGACCAACAGTGCAGTATACTCTTTCAAAGGAAAAAAGAATTTTTCAAATCGGTCCAGCCGTCTTCGAATAATTGGTGAACATACATAAAAAAAAAGCAAAAACAAAGATCCCGACGAATTGATAACCTCCGCCTTCGAAATCTTGAAGTCGGTTGAAAATGGTGATGGGACGGCTTAAGAAAATGTGGAGTCATTTGAAGGTGTCTAGATGGCGTTGTAAATCGCCGAACGTCTTGATATCGCTTGAGTGACAAACGCACAGCATTCGATTATCCATTTCGAACAAAATATACTAGGTGAAATCAAAAACTTGACACAAGATAATAAAACCTGACTCTATACATCATTTTGAACACTTACCATCTATATCAAGTTGACCAACTTTGTAAATAAATACAAAAATAATTTAATACAAAAAATAACAGACTTCACTTAGCCTCTACCTTTCCAAAAGCAAATGCTCGAGCTACTGTAAAAAATACTCAAATCACTACAGGTGCGCTTATAATAGTTGATGATGGGATCCTGGAGAAATCAAGGGAAATCTTCCCTTGATTTCTCCAGGATCCCATCATCAGATCCTAACCTGGTTACAATGGGACCAACTGTGAAATATACTCTATCAAACAAAAAAAGAATTTTCCAAATCGGTTCAGCCGTCTTCGAATAATCGGTGAACATACATAAAAAAAACCGGCCAAGAGCGTGTCGGGCCACGCTCAGTGTAGGGTTCCGTGGTTTTCCGTCCGTCACAGTAAGTGATCCCACTTAAGAGTTAAATAAACACCGCCATGTAGGATATGATATGAGCGTTCCACGTACAGCGACATCTATCGGCAAATTAAGTAAACTATTGCGCGCGAGCTTAAAGTATGGAAGATGATTTTTATAGGATAATTCTTTATTGCGTGAACCGATTTTCACCATTTTTACTTTATTTGAAAGCACGTCATTTCATTGTATTTTTTTAGAAATTACAGGTACAATAAACACCTGCTTATATGGTTAAAAATTACTAACTTAGTTCAGAAATTATTTTGTATTTTTTTTTCAAAAACTATTCAACCTATCACGTTGAAAATAATTTTCCTACAAAGTTTTTATAAAGCTCTACTTTTGAGAATTTTTTCATATTTTTAAAAATTATGGTTCAAAAGTTAGAGGGGAGGGGGACACATTTTTTTTTACTTCTGGAGCGATTATTTCCGAAAATATGTACATTATCAAAAAATGATTTTAGTAAACCCCTATTCATTTTTAAATACCTATCCAACAATATATCACACGTTAGGGTTGAAATGAAAAAAAAAATTACTCCCCACTTTACGTATAGGGGAGGTACCCTAATAAAAAAATTTTGTTCACTTTTTATTTTACCACTTTGTCGGCGTGATTGATATACATATTAGTACCAAATTTCAGCTTTCTAGTGCTAACGGTCACTGAGATTATCCGCGGACGGACGGACGGACGGGCAGACATGGCGAAACTATAAGGGTTCCTAGTTGACTACGGAACCCTAAAAAATAGCAAAAACAAAGATCCCGACAAATTGATAACCTCCGCCTTCGAAATCTTGAAGTCGGTTGAAAAGTAGCAAAAACAAAGATCCCGACTAATTGAGAATCTCCTCCTTCGCAATCTTGAAGTCGGTTGAAAAACTTTCTTATACATTTTGCTCTACGTACTTACCTATCCAATATCAAGAGTTTTTCTATGGCACTGCTATTTTTTTTCATGCATTTACAAAGTTGACCCCATCCCCATGTCCAAAATCCGGTCAAGATTCCGAATTTATTCTCTTATCACGTTTTTTATTTCATCTTGTATAGCAGCGCCATCTAGCAGCTAGCTTCATTATGTGCTTTTCAATGATGACACGTATCACGGAATTCTGTTTTTCTATGATTGAATGAATGTTAACGTCTGATATTTTTTTATGAAATTTCAATTATTATAATGATAGTATTTGTTGTAGGAAACTAATACATTACCCGGCTAATATTTTATATGGAATAGGTCCCAAGGGCAGACAGTTTTTGGCCAACAGGCCTAATTGACTATTTAGCCGATCAAGGCTAGGGGCCTAAGCTAGTCTACCACTGCTAGTTTAAGTGACATTTTTTTTAAGACTGTAAATGTTGAATTAATAAATAGTTTTAAGTATATCTGTGTTCCTTTCATTAGAAGTAGGTATTTTCAACCTAAGGGTTTTAATCTGTACTATTTGGTACCTACTGTGTTGGGCATATAGACGAAGAGCTAGCCACGTTAGATATGATGGCACAATAATGAGAGCAACGAAACCCCTCTAGTCACTTTGCTGTACTATGCTTATTTCTAGATATGGACATCTGGCAGCTGTAAAGTGGTGGAAGTCAATGAATGCAAACTTCAAGAATATAAATCCTAGAGTTCTGGGTTTGGTTCAATATTATGAGAAATTATATAAATAGTTGATTAAATCATTGCCAAAACGGGGGGAATGAATGAAGCTCTGTTGGGAGAAATAGAGCCAAGTTTGTCGCCTACTGTTTTCGTTTCCATGATAATACGCAATGTTTTTTGTTCTAAAGTTAAAATAAAGGCCGTTCCTTTATCACTGAGTCAACTGCGGCAGTTTTTACCTATTTTGGTATTACTATTTTCCACTTCAAAGTTTTTGCTAGACTGTCACGCTGACCTCCACCCATTAAAAGTTGCCAGCTGCCCGGAACTAGCAATAAGGATAGTATAGCAATCCAACAAGACGGGTTTTGTTGCTCTCATTATTGTGTCATATATATATGACCTGGCCAGATCTTAGTCCAATTGCTGATTTACCACATATGAAAATTTCGGAAAATTCTCACATTTTTGTATGGGATTTGAATCTTTCTATTTCGTAAATTTCCAATTTCCTATATTTCTTACGAAATTTTCTAGAAATTTCCGAGAATATTTCCAATTATTTGGAAAGTTTCCGCAACTTGCACATCTGTAAGTCCAATACGTCATCATCATTGTCTTAAGAGCGGAGCTCTTGTCGGTGTAGCTTGATGTAGTTGTCTCCATCTTTGCCGGTCCGAGGCCAGCCGCTTGACTTCCTGGTACGACACGACGTTTAAATACTTCTTTATCTGGTGCATGTAACTATCTCTTGGTCTTCCTCTTCCTCTCTTTCCATTTATCTTCCCTTCAATAATGTTTTTGATAAAATCGTCGTGCCGTAGCAGGTGCCCGAGCATTTTGCCTCTTCTATTTTTAATCGTGCTCATCAATCTTCTTCCTTCCCTTACTCTCTCCAGGACGGCTTCATTGGTCACTCGCTCTGTCCAGGATATACCTTCCATTCTTCGCCAGCACCACATCTCGAAAGCTTTCAAGAGCTCTTCGTCTTTCTGCGTTATTGTCCAAGTTTCAGATCCGTATAAAGCCATGGACCATATATATGTCTTTATGAATCGCTTTCTTATAGCCATTGCGATTTTAGATTTTAATAGTGTCTTCTTCTTGTAGAATGTCTGTTTGGCCATAGCAATTCTTGCCTTTATCTCCAACGTACACCTTGAGTCTTCCGTAATAATGCTTCCGAGATATTTAAACTTTTGGACTTGCTCTACTTTTCTTCCGCCTACATCCAATACGTATGTCTCGGAATTAGACATTTACTGGAAGGTAGTAGTGAAACTAATTACTATAGGTATCAATAATTTATGTACTTAAAATGATACAATAACAGGTAAAAGTTTTATACATAATTATAATATATCAACAGTGTCGATTATGAAATGCATATCTTACATTAAACATCTATGTAATATAAACCAGGATTTATTCGTTAAAATACACTGGGCTGAGCGGTTAAACCCCATAAGTCTAACAAATAGGTTGTTGACATTAGAACTATATAATAGAACTTACGTGAAGTTCTTAGAACAATGAAAAATTATCTCCAGTTAATAGGTTTGACCGCTCAGCCTCGACATAATTATATTCGGAACGACAATAAGGCTACAGTATTGCCCGACCATGCAAAAGAGCCGTAAGTAGATTGCAAAACCATCAAACCAGTTTAAATTTGGAAAATATTGCGCGTGAATATGATAAACAACGAGGATAAACGCGTACAGCACTGCAATAGGTAGTTTAAAATGAATGAAGTGCTAAAAAAGAGCCACAGAAAACATTAACCCCCTTATTCATCAACGTCTCTCGGGTGTCAATTAGTTAATTTGTATTGTCTGTTTCCAACAAACACAACTGTCAAAGTGACAGATAACGACAAAACAAAGTAACTAATCGAGGCCGAGAGACGTTTATGTGTGGTAAATTTATATACTGTGGATTTTAACCACATTTAACCTTTTGAACGCTTTCTCTCTCGCGTCAAGACGTGGACTACACGCCAATATCTCGACTAGTGATCTAGTGAATAACGAATATCTGTCAGCAGGACAATTGCTTTGATAGCGTTCGCCATAGCCACTTTAGTGGTCGTTGGCGTGGCAGGCACGACAGCACACGACCGATTTAGTGGCTCTTGGCGTTCAAAAGGTTGAATGAGTTTTCCAACGGCTGTCACAGCTTTTATGGTGGGACAGAGTTACTAATGCAAATACACATAGAGATAGACGTAC
Source organism: Pammene aurita (assembly GCA_947086415.1). Classification (NCBI taxonomy): domain Eukaryota; kingdom Metazoa; phylum Arthropoda; class Insecta; order Lepidoptera; family Tortricidae; genus Pammene; species Pammene aurita. The sequence continues at coordinate 14,480,490 of OX352302.1, forward strand.
ATACGTATGTAGTATAATAGTCGTCCATATAGAAAGTAAAACACGTCTTACATAATGTTGCGATTTTTTACTTTTCACAAAAATATCAATTACCTGGCTTGCACAAATCATAAATTGGCTAATAAAATTAGATTGAATCGATCGCGTCAACACAACATAGCATAAATATTACAAACAATTAAAACTTATACACTAAAGCTGCGTAATAGTATAAGAACTGTGTCTCTGTCTCTTATTAGGGCTCGGATTCACTTGTATAACACTAGTTAGGTTAGCACTAGCACTGGTCCTACTGTCCGCACTGGCCACACTCGCTGGCGATAGCAGTGGTGAAGATGCCGAAGACATATTGCTCCTAGATGTTCCTTTCTTCACATAACCCATAACAGAAGTGAGTAGATTAGGTGGTAACGCTACTGGAGTTAACTGACCTGCTCCGCGGGAGATATATGTCTGTAGCATTTTCTTTGTCGGTGATTTAGGATCGTTCACTGTTAATACTACTAAGGAGCCGGCCTCGATGTTTGGAGGTACCTGTGCTGGGGGGTCTATTCTGGAGACGTTGGTTAGAGGTGGCATTTTCGGCGTGTTTTTGGCTTGGTTCGGCTGGTCTTGGTTGGGAGTGGCGGTGGGGACGGGAGTTTTGCGTTTTCTTCGCGGTTTGGAGGCTAGAGCATGTTGGATGAAGTCGTCGGCTGTAGTCAGCTCGTGTGGTACAGGTTCAGCAACTGTTTCTAGAGCTTTCGCTCCACGACCTGGAATAAAAAAATATGGTTAGTGTGCATTAGGAAGTTAGTAAAAAAAGTTGGTTGCAAGAAATACCCTACTTAACTCTTTGACCGCCAAGGACGTCAAATCACGCGCACGGAAAATAAAACCGAGTGCGCTCACGCAAATTGTTCTCTGGCACGATTTTTCTGTCCGACGCTTGGCGGTCAAAGGGTTAAGTAACCATATAGTCATACTAAGGGCTAGTGTGCCAACCACAAATGACAGACTGCTCAATGTAACTCTTCAGAAAAAAACACTCTGGTCGATATTGCCGAGGCGTAATACGTGTTAAGCAGTGCAACATATTGCAGACCCAACTGAAGAAAGGAGTGTACAGGTTTTTAAAGGGTCGACAACGCGCATATAACACCCCTGGAGTTGCAGACTCCCATAAGCTCCGTTGACCACTTACCACCACACGGGCTTGCTTATTTAACGCGTTCGTGGTACAAAAAACTTACTGTTAAAAAACTTAACGCATAGCCCTTGTGAGCTCGCGTTGAGTCCTCACCGCTTGCAGTAGTTCGCGCGGCGGCCTCGCGCTCGCGCGAGAACGCGTTCTCGAGGCCGGCACCGTCCCACGCTATTTACGAACTTACATGTCGACTTGGTCGGTTTTAGTGACGCTGTTTTATCCGCAGGGAAGCATATATTGACGGCACCGTTCACAGAACACAATTTTTTTTTATTTATCAACAAAATTGGTACAATATACATTTATATTAAGTTTCGCCAAACAACGTTTATCGGCGAATTGTTGCACTCACTTACAGTTTTTGTGTACCCGATCTTATCTTAAGAACTTATTTATGTAAGTATTTATGGTTATGACTTATTCTAAGTATTATATCTATAGGTAATATGTATGTATGTAGGTTTGCATTGTTTTTTTTTATCTCCTAATGTAAAAACTCGTTGCCCAAGATTGGGCTTGTTTTATATTCTTAAAGTCTTGTAAAACTTTCACCCAGTTGAATACATTGACGCTCGGAGACCAAAAAAGTCAAAAAATCTTTCTACGCTACTAAAGGGTTAATATAACTTACTGTTAATCTTGAATCTTGAAGCAAATCAAATTATTTTGTTCAATATTTTTTGATTTGCAATTTTTAAGTAGTTACACTACTATATATAAACTGAAAATAGATGTCATATACTTCAGAAAAAAGTGACCAAACCCTCCAGATCTGGCCTCGGACACCGGAGGGTTTGGTCATCTATTTTCAGTTTATAACTTACTGTTCTTAACGCGCATGTGTTGCATGGCCCTCGTGCGCTCGCGCTGGGCCCTCCTCGCGGCCTGCAGCTGCTCGCGCTCGGCCTCGGCGCGGCGCGCGGCGGCCTCGCGCTCGAGGGAGAACACGTTCTCGAGGCCGGCGGCGTCCCACGCTGTTTGCGAGCGTAGCGCTTTGTCTACTTGCGCACCGTTTAGTCTTTCCTCTTTTTTGAACTGAAACAGATGGTTTAATTAGTAATAAAATGTATTTTTTTATTTTGTTTACTTTTATAGTTTTTTTTTATTTGACTAATAAATAATAGACGACGGCATCCTCATATTTTCTAGTCCAAGCTCAGTCGCTCCAGCCGCTCTAAAAATTCCTAAAAGTGACAGTACCGATGGGGAAAAAGGTTTTTTGTAACGTTGAATTTGATAACGATAATTTGGTCAACTTCACAGGTAACCGTAAGATAAAGGCAAGACATGACGCTGTGGAGATTCCTGAAGGTAGCCTATTTAGCGGTGAACGTCTTTCGGCTGATATTAATTACAAATAGCACGCGAAAAATTGGCACAGAAAAATACGACCTCTTTTGTCGAAGAGAGCCGAACGAAAGCAGGCTGTCTTTCTCATGGACTCATAGGATGATGACTCACTTTAATCTTAAGGTCCCTCCTGTTCCGGTCCGGGAACAGCGGCGCCATGAGCGTGAAGTCGGTGCCGACGGCGGCGAGCGCGCGGTAGAAGCGCACGGTCTCGGCCTCGCTCCAGTCGGGCGTGTTATTGGCATTACTGTAGGCTACTCACTTTAATCTTGAGGTCCCTCCTGTTCCGGTCCGGGAACAGCGGCGCCATGAGCGTGAAGTCGGTGCCGACGGCGGCGAGCGCGCGGTATAAGCGCACGGTCTCGGCCTCGCTCTAGTCGGCCGTGTTATTGGCATTACTGCAGGCTACTCACTTTAATCTTGAGGCCCCTCCTGTTCCGGTCCGGGAACAGCGGCGCCATGAGCGTGAAGTCGGTGCCGACGGCGGCGAGCGCGCGGTAGAAGCGCACGGTCTCGGCCTCGCTCCAGTCGGGCGTGTTATTGGCATTACTGTAGGCTACTCACTTTAATCTTGAGGTCCCTCCTGTTCCGGTCCGGGAACAGCGGCGCCATGAGCGTGAAGTCGGTGCCGACGGCGGCGAGCGCGCGGTAGAAGCGCACGGTCTCGGCCTCGCTCCAGTCGGGCGTGTTATTGGCATTACTGTAGGCTACTCACTTTAATCTTGAGGTCCCTCCTGTTCCGGTCCGGGAACAGCGGCGCCATGAGCGTGAAGTCGGTGCCGACGGCGGCGAGCGCGCGGTATAAGCGCACGGTCTCGGCCTCGCTCTAGTCGGCCGTGTTATTGGCATTACTGCAGGCTACTCACTTTAATCTTGAGGTCCCTCCTGTTCCGGTCCGGGAACAGCGGCGCCATGAGCGTGAAGTCGGTGCCGACGGCGGCGAGCGCGCGGTAGAAGCGCACGGTCTCGGCCTCGCTCCAGTCGGGCGTGTTATTGGCATTACTGTAGGCTACTCACTTTAATCTTGAGGTCCCTCCTGTTCCGGTCCGGGAACAGCGGCGCCATGAGCGTGAAGTCGGTGCCGACGGCGGCGAGCGCGCGGTATAAGCGCACGGTCTCGGCCTCGCTCTAGTCGGCCGTGTTATTGGCATTACTGCAGGCTACTCACTTTAATCTTGAGGCCCCTCCTGTTCCGGTCCGGGAACAGCGGCGCCATGAGCGTGAAGTCGGTGCCGACGGCGGCGAGCGCGCGGTAGAAGCGCACGGTCTCGGCCTCGCTCCAGTCGGGCGTGTTATTGGCATTACTGTAGGCTACTCACTTTAATCTTGAGGTCCCTCCTGTTCCGGTCCGGGAACAGCGGCGCCATGAGCGTGAAGTCGGTGCCGACGGCGGCGAGCGCGCGGTAGAAGCGCACGGTCTCGGCCTCGCTCCAGTCGGGCGTGTTATTGGCATTACTGTAGGCTACTCACTTTAATCTTGAGGTCCCTCCTGTTCCGGTCCGGGAACAGCGGCGCCATGAGCGTGAAGTCGGTGCCGACGGCGGCGAGCGCGCGGTAGAAGCGCACGGTCTCGGCCTCGCTCCAGTCGGGCGTGTTATTGGCATTACTGTAGGCTACTCACTTTAATCTTGAGGTCCCTCCTGTTCCGGTCCGGGAACAGCGGCGCCATGAGCGTGAAGTCGGTGCCGACGGCGGCGAGCGCGCGGTAGAAGCGCACGGTCTCGGCCTCGCTCCAGTCGGGCGTGTTATTGGCATTACTGTAGGCTACTCACTTTAATCTTGAGGTCCCTCCTGTTCCGGTCCGGGAACAGCGGCGCCATGAGCGTGAAGTCGGTGCCGACGGCGGCGAGCGCGCGGTAGAAGCGCACGGTCTCGGCCTCGCTCCAGTCGGCCGTGTTATTGGCATTACTGTAGGCTACTCACTTTAATCTTGAGGTCCCTCCTGTTCCGGTCCGGGAACAGCGGCGCCATGAGCGTGAAGTCGGTGCCGACGGCGGCGAGCGCGCGGTAGAAGCGCACGGTCTCGGCCTCGCTCCAGTCGGCCGTGTTATTGGCATTACTGTAGGCTACTCACTTTAATCTTGAGGTCCCTCCTGTTCCGGTCCGGGAACAGCGGCGCCATGAGCGTGAAGTCGGTGCCGACGGCGGCGAGCGCGCGGTAGAAGCGCACGGTCTCGGCCTCGCTCCAGTCGGCCGTGTTATTGGCATTACTGTAGGCTACTCACTTTAATCTTGAGGTCCCTCCTGTTCCGGTCCGGGAACAGCGGCGCCATGAGCGTGAAGTCGGTGCCGACGGCGGCGAGCGCGCGGTAGAAGCGCACGGTCTCGGCCTCGCTCCAGTCGGCCGTGTTATTGGCATTACTGTAGGCTACTCACTTTAATCTTGAGGTCCCTCCTGTTCCGGTCCGGGAACAGCGGCGCCATGAGCGTGAAGTCGGTGCCGACGGCGGCGAGCGCGCGGTAGAAGCGCACGGTCTCGGCCTCGCTCCAGTCGGCCGTGTTATTGGCATTACTGTAGGCTACTCACTTTAATCTTGAGGTCCCTCCTGTTCCGGTCCGGGAACAGCGGCGCCATGAGCGTGAAGTCGGTGCCGACGGCGGCGAGCGCGCGGTAGAAGCGCACGGTCTCGGCCTCGCTCCAGTCGGCCGTGTTATTGGCATTACTGTAGGCTACTCACTTTAATCTTGAGGTCCCTCCTGTTCCGGTCCGGGAACAGCGGCGCCATGAGCGTGAAGTCGGTGCCGACGGCGGCGAGCGCGCGGTAGAAGCGCACGGTCTCGGCCTCGCTCCAGTCGGCCGTGTTATTGGTATTACTGTAGGCTACTCACTTTAATCTTGAGGTCCCTCCTGTTCCGGTCCGGGAACAGCGGCGCCATGAGCGTGAAGTCGGTGCCGACGGCGGCGAGCGCGCGGTAGAAGCGCACGGTCTCGGCCTCGCTCCAGTCGGCCGTGTTATTGGCATTACTGTAGGCTACTCACTTTAATCTTGAGGTCCCTCCTGTTCCGGTCCGGGAACAGCGGCGCCATGAGCGTGAAGTCGGTGCCGACGGCGGCGAGCGCGCGGTAGAAGCGCACGGTCTCGGCCTCGCTCCAGTCGGCCGTGTTATTGGCATTACTGTAGGCTACTCACTTTAATCTTGAGGTCCCTCCTGTTCCGGTCCGGGAACAGCGGCGCCATGAGCGTGAAGTCGGTGCCGACGGCGGCGAGCGCGCGGTAGAAGCGCACGGTCTCGGCCTCGCTCCAGTCGGCCGTGTTATTGGCATTACTGTAGGCTACTCACTTTAATCTTGAGGTCCCTCCTGTTCCGGTCCGGGAACAGCGGCGCCATGAGCGTGAAGTCGGTGCCGACGGCGGCGAGCGCGCGGTAGAAGCGCACGGTCTCGGCCTCGCTCCAGTCGGCCGTGTTATTGGTATTACTGTAGGCTACTCACTTTAATCTTGAGGTCCCTCCTGTTCCGGTCCGGGAACAGCGGCGCCATGAGCGTGAAGTCGGTGCCGACGGCGGCGAGCGCGCGGTAGAAGCGCACGGTCTCGGCCTCGCTCCAGTCGGCCGTGTTATTGGCATTACTGTAGGCTACTCACTTTAATCTTGAGGTCCCTCCTGTTCCGGTCCGGGAACAGCGGCGCCATGAGCGTGAAGTCGGTGCCGACGGCGGCGAGCGCGCGGTAGAAGCGCACGGTCTCGGCCTCGCTCCAGTCGGCCGTGTTATTGGCATTACTGTAGGCTACTCACTTTAATCTTGAGGTCCCTCCTGTTCCGGTCCGGGAACAGCGGCGCCATGAGCGTGAAGTCGGTGCCGACGGCGGCGAGCGCGCGGTAGAAGCGCACGGTCTCGGCCTCGCTCCAGTCGGCCGTGCGCGCCGAGCGCGAGTAGCGCCCGCCGCCGCCGCCCCACGCGCCTTCGCGGACTACGGAGGCCGACAGCTTGCGGTTACTGTCCGTTTGTTTTATAACCTGAGAATAGAAAAATACATAGTCAATGTAGCATTGGTGATTTCAACGACGACACCAAAACGCGGGAGACCTTCAGACACTTGGTCGACAAAGGTGAACAAAAGCCTGAAAGAAAGCAATTCACGTCCGTGCAGAATAACAGTGCAACCTTGCTCTTTATTTGGCCCAGACTTGATCAGCGTCACGGGCGCAGCATCCGGCGAGGGGTTGTACGTAAAATGGTCCTTTTGACGGGTGCTCTTGTACTTACCAACATTAATGTACTTACCAAGATCTGTTCATCTAGCATGATCTCTCCATTTGGCCCCAGCTTGATATTCGGGACCGGTGCAGTGTCAATTACCCCCCAATTAGTCAGGCTCATCCGGGGTCCTTTTGAAACGTTAATATACTTACCAAGCTCTGTCATCTAGCATGATCTCTCCATTTGGCCCCAGCTTGATCTGCGGGACTGGTGCAGTGTCTATTGGACAGTCAGGAGGCAGTCAGGATCATCCGGGTCCTCTTGAAATAATGTACTTACCAAGCTCTGTTCATCTAGCATGATCTCTCCATTTGGCCCCAGCTTGATCTGCGGGACCGGTGCAGCATCTGTAGGGTCATCCGGATCATCCAGTTCCTCTTCAACGGTCACTTTCTTCCTCTCTTCTTCGTCTTTCTGGTTGGCTTCCTTGGCTTTCAGTTCGTCCTGGTCCGGGCTGTGGGATTTTGTATGTTTGATAACCTTGTTAATATAGCGAACCAACCATACACAAGTTAGTACACTTTTTATCTATAGATTTTTTTTTTGTGTATGGATTTGAAATACTTATAAATATTATAGGAAACACAAATGGAATTAATCGCACAGTAGGTAGGTTCTATAGGGCTTCTGTTGTGGGTCTAGTAATAGATAAATACTATAGATATCCATACTCAAGACCAAATCTAAATATATAAAAGAAGAAACTGACTGACTGACTGATTGACTGACTGACTGACTGACATATCAATGCACAGCCCAAACCGCTGGTTCTAGAGATTCCAAATTTGGCACGTAGGTTCCTTATAAGGTCTAGGGGTGCACTAAGAAAGGATCTTTCAAAATTCACCCCCTAAGGGGGTAAAATGGGGGTCCAAAGTTTGTATGGCGAATCAAGATTTGTTAGGTATATTATTTTATTCGAAACTTCACAGGGGTATTCCTAACGATAAATGAGTAAACACGTGTTTCAGGTTTTTTGAAAATTCAACCCCTAAAAGGGGCAAATGTGGTCACAAAGTCTGAAAATCAACATGGGTATCGTATCCTTTTTGAGTACTTATAGTACGCGGGCGAAGCCGCGGGAAAAGGCTAGTGACAACATAAATAAAAACCAAACTCAAATATTTATTCAGTAAGTAGGCCACAAGGGCACTTATACACGTCAGATAGTTTTTCAAAGTAAAAGAAACGCTCGGCCCGTGGGGATCTAGTGCCCAGACCTTTTTTAGGGCCTTGGTAAAGAGGTTGGTGGACGCTACCAGGGACCGTAGAGCTGGCAGCTTCCTCGCACAGCGCATAAGTATTGCAATTCAGCGGAGTAATGCTGCCAGCATTTACAGCAGCTTTGGCAAGGGCCAAGGGTGAATTTTTAATATGATTCAGTTTAAGTTAGGTAAATTTATGGTTGAGTAAGTTGAGTTTATAAGTTTGTAAATGTGTTTGTATAGTGTATATAGTATAGTGTAGTGTGTAGTCATATAGTATAGTGTAATTTGTGTTAGAAATATAAGTAAAAGAGAATAAAAACTACACCGGTTCTAACCCTACACCTCTGACCCGAGAAGAATTATGACCGGCAAGAAACCCTTACCGAAATTCGATCCAATGAACTCTAGTGTCGTAGGCGTATGAGATGTTTCCACGAGTATTACTTATTCTCATAAATGTTCTCACTGTCCCATCGCATCATACGACTTCCTTAGCATACGGCCTCACTGACGAGCGACAGACAGCGCGTTTGGCGTCGCGACCAGCGTTGAGGCCACTTCGAGAAGACTGCAAACTATCTTCTAATGGTAGGTACATATTATTGATCGCTACTTACACAATGGGGTTGGTGGTGGGGTTGTAGAAGATCAGGTCGTACATGGTGAGCGCGTCTCTCTTGACAGGGTCGCGCCGTCTGCGCATGGCGGCGATGCGGCGCGACATCTCCTGACGACGACATCTGACAAATATATCAATTAGTTGCTAAGAAAATAACTCAAGTCGAACCTCATCCAGGCTACAATATATTTGCAGAGGAGTTTGAACTATTGGTGTAAGAAATAAATAATTTTCAATGCAACTCTATTTCGGTGGCATGAAATACAACTCGTTATAGTAGTTGGGGTCATATACAATTAAAACCGAAAAATGTTTTATATTAGTTTTAATTTAGTAGGTAGTTTTAATTTTAACTATGTTTACTAATTGTTTAGGTCAGGCGGTCGGCAAACTTTTATGACAAAGAGATTGATGGCGGAAAATATGGATTTTTTTGGAAGGTCATTAGAGCCGCAGTTTTCTGTGTTCGCTGTAATATTTTTTTTAATTTAGGGGAACTTGAAGAGCCACAACTGACCCTTCAAAGAGCCGCGGTTTACCGACCCCTGGTTTAGGTCATATTTAATACTATATAATTTTTTTTTATTTAATTGATTTACTATTTTAATTGAGGACGACTAAAATTAAAAAATATTCTATAGCGTATACATTATAGCTTTATAAACTCCAAACAAATGTTTCTTGACACAAAATAAAAAGGCCAAATAAAATAGTGCAAGTTCTCACTTAGTAACATGGCGTTCCTTGAGCGGCGATGCCGGCGGCGGCGCGGTGAGCTGACTCACACCTGAACACACAGAGTCGTTCCGAATGCGGCTGACCTCTCTGCGAAACAAATGGTTGGAAGTCAATGTTTGCTTAGAGTGTTTGTTATGTGGTGTAATGGTATTGTGTTGGATAGTCCAATTGAATGGGCTTTTGAAATAAACAGAATTGTTATGGTTGACTTGTTTTACAGGCCTTGGAGTGTTAGTCACCCTGGGGGGCATGATGCATAAGTAATCAACCAACTGATTAACTTTAAATATGACGGCAGTGGCATGTCAAACTTTTCTAACAAGCAAATTTTCAGATTACAGACAAACAACTTTGGTATTGATTAAGCTGAGCTGGGAAATTCCATCGAATTTCGATCGAGAACTTACCCATATTTTTTATATGTATAAGCTATTTCCTAGTCGAGCAACACACCCTTCCTTGGGCTGCCCTGAGTTAAACCATTATACTTACCTATTAGGCAAGGAATGCAGCGTGCTATGTGACGTGTGGGAGTCGTGTCGCTGTCGTGTCGGCACCGGCGTCGGCGCGCCGCTGTTAAGAAGGGCCCGACGACTCTCGTCTTCGGACTCGCTTGCACTGCCCTTGTTAAAAATTAAAAAAAGCAGGAATAGAACAGCTGTAAGACTGCAGTTTGTATTGAGGAGATTCTCTCAATATATTTCTCTTAATCATTTGTAATTACAAAGTTCCTCTTAGCTGCAGTTAAACAACTACCCCATATCTCTTACATGTGTGGGTCAATAAATTATTTCCTTGGTGTTAAAAAAATTAAACTTTTAGTTCTAACTTCAAATGAAATTTGATAACTATTATACATAAAATGCCAATGTCCCCAGTGACCCTCCCCCCCCCCACCCCTCCGTGGACCGCACCTGGCTGCCACAGACAGACTGTATTATTCTTGAAATTATATAGTCCATCAATATTTACATACTTGTATACTATTCCTTCGATGTGGTGCCAGTCTAGGCGCAGGTCGCAACTTCGGACGCACTTTGCTCGGAGAAGGCAGGGGAACAATAGGATCAAACAGCACTTGAGCATTCTCGGAGATGATCTCGTTCTTCAGCAAATCCAGAGGTTTGGGGGCACTGCGGGTTGGTTGTAGGGGTATGATGCCATCCATGCCCGTTTCATCGGTAATGCTCTCTGGAATGCTAGGTGGATTGTAATCTGGAAACACAGTCCTTTCATAAAATTAAAAATTACATTACTGGTTGCTTATCACAAAATAACAAAATTGCTGATTGAGCCCACTTTGGATAAGGTCTTTTCATGAATTCTACAACAAGTGTAGTTTAATAGTAGCTTTTTGGAATTTGATATTTATTAAATTATTTGAATACATTGTCATTTCTATTTATCATGGGCCATACTCAGCATGAAGATAGTTTTCAAGGATCATATTATAAACTATGCCTCGTATGATCCTTAGTTTATAATATGATCCTTGAAAACTGTCTTTATTCATATTAAAAACTATAGTAGAGCGCTGGTAGCCTGGCGGTAAGACATCCGACTTCCAATCCGGAGGTCTTAGGTTCAAACTCCAGCTTGTACCAATGTCATTTGATTACCAGTCACTTTACCGGACCTAATTCCGATAAGGCCCAGATTCCCCCTGGGTTGGAACTGTTGGAAGGTCAGACGGCAGATTCTTTCGTAAAAACTAGTGCCTATGCCAATTCACGGGTTTAGGTTGTCAAGCGGACCCCAAACCGGAAAAAACACTAGGAGGAAAAAGAAGATATTATAGACTATAGTTTAATTTAATAAATACTTAATTATTTAAAAAAGATAGTGGCAGATACATGCCTTCTACTGAGTCTGCTCTATGGGTGTCAAACATGGACTTTCACAGATAAAGTAAAGAGAAAGACAAGAACCACCCAAAGAGCCATGGAAAGGAGCATGCTAAACATAAAAAAGGTGCAAAAAATAAAGAGTATGTCCATAAGAGAAAAAACGAAGTTACAAGACGCACTAACTCAAGCCCTCAAATTAAAATGGCGATGGGCAGGACATATCACACGGTATAAAGACAATAGATGGACAATATTGGCAACGAAATGGAAAGGCCCTATTGGCAAAAGGAAAGTGGGAAAGCCATATAAGCAATGGATAGATGATATTAAAGAAACTGCAGGGAAAGACTGGCTAAACAAAGCGGAAGACAGGCATAGATGGAGAGAGTTGGAGGAGGCCTACACTCGAAGAGGGGTCCAAATTAAATAAAAAATAGTAAATAAACATAACACTAACTTCTAGCTATAAGAAACATACTAATCAATACGCAAAAACTTATAATATAAAAAATGGGAAATTTGGAAATAAAGGCTTTTTTATTTTATTTATTTATTAATTATTTAAGATTCACATACCTTCAGAAGTTTCAAGCTTCTGTATAACATTCTTTTGAACCACTTCCTCCACCACATTCTTTTGTTTTTCAGCAACATCTGGAATGCTTTGAACACTGTTTGGAGATTCAAGTCGTTCAAATGTAACCTCAGTAATTATCAAAGGTGTTCTAGGTTGGGGAGAGTTCCTGATTGGTGAGGGCACAGCTTTTCTAGCAGGACTGCTCCATCGTAATGGCGAGGCAAACGTATTTGACGCACTTTGACGAGATATCGAGGTGATAACAGGCACTTTTTCACTGCGTTTTGGAGTTCTAATAGTTTCTAATGTTTGTAATCTTTTAGGAGGTGGTGACAGAATAAACTCTGCAGCTTTTGGAGTCTCTGTTTTAGCTTGTTCTTGTGGCGGGTGCACAACTTGGACAGGCGATGCTATTTTATCCACGGGAGTTTTTATTCTAGTAATCTCATCTTGTAAAGCCTGCGGCCGTGGTGTTTTAGGACTTTTAATGGGCTTTTCATCTTTCACTTGGTTATCCGCATTTTTTCGCCTAACCGGTAGAGAAGCTACGGCTTTTATTCTAGCTCTCCGTGTAGACATTGCGAATCTTTGTAAAGCCTGTTACTGTGTAATAACTGTCTTTGAAACCTTTTTCAGTCTAAGACACCGTTGTTTCAGTTTGGTGCATTGAGTAAAACTTATTTTTGTAAACTAGCAAATTTACGAAACCACACATCGCTTTATTTTATTACAACTTTCCAGTAAAACCCCATGCTTGATTGTAGAGCAGAGCACCACGACCCGACTCAACCAACACACAACTGACATGACATTGACACTTGACAGTTTCTTTGACACAGTAGATATTGACATATAACTTTTATGCTTGTGATTATGGCTAAGGGGTCAGACATACAGCCAGAAATTATTTGCTTGGATTCAAAGAATTTGTTACAGCCTATTAAGCTTGAGCAATAGATTTGTTGCGATATAATCATATGCATAATAAACTATTAAAAAAAAATCTATTAGAAAATGATATGATAGCACTGAAATTGCGATTAAAAGTATACAGTACTTTTGCTATTGCCCGCTAGATGGCGCTATAATCAAATTAATGTTTGTATCAGTTAAAGCCCTGTTACACTTGACCTAGTTAGCTTCCTAAATGATTTAGTTTCTAAATTTAGTCAAGTCTAACCGCATTTAGCAAGTCAATTTACTATTGAAAAATGTTAGGATCCTAATTAGGATGCTATTTAGGACACTAAAAAAAGTAAAGTTTAACAGGGCTTTTAGGTAAACGTTACAGTCAACGCCAAAAATATGTTTTCACTTTTGTACACTCAGCATTAAAAATATGTAAACATTTCGGCACTTATGTCTGTGGGATAAGACTCAAATTCGTATACATATTATTGATGCTGACTGTACCTTACTCCTATATAATAATTAGCCTACGGCATTATTGAGCAGAGCTTGGAGGCCACTGGAGTCGCCGAGGTTACATTCTATGATTGAATGACTAATCATTAAATTATTTTTCTGTACAGAACATACATTTCTTATTCAAGTAGTGCCAAGATTTTTGTATTGCATTATATAATTATTTTTCATATTATTACTCAATTGAATTTGGCAGACCAAAAAAATGTTGGAAACATCAGACAAAAGTCTAGCGGAGAAATCGAGGGGGGATTCAATAATTCAATCCAATAATTTAATCATTAGTCATTCAATCACAAAATGTAACCAAGGTGACTCCAGTGCCCTCTCTGCTCAATAATGCCACCACCTGCCCGTACGCTAGTAACAAGGTTCAAAAATTTATACATTTTAGGCGGTTATTCTATTTATTATAAAAATATAGCCACCTAATATTCAAAGGATCTCCATGCCATGTTGTTAGTAAACTCCGGCACACCGGCTTGGTTTTACATTAGATACCAATATTTGTTGTAGTAGAAGAACTGTGTTGCGAGACTGGCATTTTTGTACATGAATTGTTTTTGATGGGATCACTATTTTATTTTAGCATATAGCTTCGTCCCTTGCAAGTGTAAACCGGCTTTAAGATTTGGATTGTAATACAAAATCGCGTTCCCGTACTTTTGGCTGAGGTACTGGCGCCACACTCGCACCACTTACACTAGTCCCAGCAGTGAATATATTGTCTTTGAGTCCTAGTCCCAGTTTAACGCTGACAGAATTCCCACTCACAACGGTAAACCACACCGTGACACAGATCCCCCGTTGCCGTCCCTAACGGACTACAATGTAGTCATTCGTCATACCGCCGCTGACAGAATTAACTAGACTCCTGACTCGACAGATGGCGTTGCGGCATTTAATACCGAAAACAGACTTATAACCAGAAGTTTGGACACACGCGATCTAGTATAGACATGTCAATCCATGTCATAATCATCCTTGATTCCTACTAACAAATCCTTCTAAATAGAGTCATATAGATCATATGTATTTTTGATAGTAGACTTTTGATCGGGTTTTTCGAACTACCCGCGCAGCTAGGAGATGCTGATACAATTCCTCGCCAGTCTGCCTGAGACCACGAGCGTTACGGCACGCTCGAAACGTCAGGAAAATATTAAAAGTAAGTGTACGCGATTAAATCCCGTTTTTGTCAAAATAATGAGTGAAAATCGTGTAAGTTTAAAAAAGTAGGTACTTATATACCTACTTACGAAACTTACACACCTACGATACAAAAATGAAAACGTATAAAGTAAATAAAAAAAAAGAAAAGAAAATTAAAATAAGAACATTGATAATTTGCTGAGAAGTACCTATTTGATCTAGAAAGGGTTAGGTTATTAAAAAACGTACACAGTTTTCTTCATTCTTTAATGCATTTTTTCTCTAATTTTCTTGACAGCGATGAGCACTTTTGGTGAAAATAGTTAGGTACCAGAAATCAGTAGGTATACGTACGTATAATAAATATGTGGGTATTAAAATAACAGTTTGGATTTTAAAACAATTATGTATAAGTAATATTTTATACAGTAGCTCAACTTTACAATAAAAATAGATCTCTTCTATAAAATGTATAATTACAAAAGCAGTTAGGTAATAATGCCAGTTAAAACAACAGTTAAATGCTCTGGGAATTAAAACGCAATATTTATACTCTTTTAGTTAAATTGACAGATATTCACTCTGCTAAGACCAATTGTATAAATATCTTACCGAGTACAAAGTAGGTATCTATTGGTGTTAGTCGCCAAAATGAGACCTAGGCTGCGTTCTACAAGTAAGCTACTGCGCATTGGTTCGTCATTCATTATCTATATTTTGGCTAAAAAGTCAACATTTGCAAAACCGTCTTTACAAATTGTCATGACACTATTAAGAATAGTCAACGACGTTACTTTCCGAAGCGCACCCTCCAGCGTTCGGCTCGATCTCCCCGCTCCTACGATATGTTGCATTTGTATACTAATTATTGGGACTCTTAAACATATAATTAACTTAGAAGCGGCCACATCAAGCCGTGTCTAGGAAGCATTAATGAAACCACTACGTAAATAGAATAACGCTAAGGTGATCGTTGTTTGCAAAATAACGGCGTTCGAGCTATAAGCATCTTCTCGAGTTTAATGCACAATTCACAATAAAAGGGACTTTGCGTATTCTTATTGAGCGGTGCCCGGTCCCGTTACTACCTCTAGGGACCACCGCCGTGTTGATAAGTCGCCGTGTGGTCACGCGCTGGGGAAGGAACCGCTTATGCCAGTAGCTTATTGGTGCAAATTTGATAACGACCTAACAGCTTATTTCAAAGCCCTTTTGTTGTTTTCTGCCATAGGTAAATAAATAAAAAAAAGACTGAATCTCGTACAAAGTCAGATACCTCAACATTGTTGTCAGTAACACCACTTTGAGAGGTTGCAGACATAAAAATAAAAGCACGACATCACCCTTTGACTTCTCTTCCGAGTCTGTTTTCAATTGTACGCCGAATCCTTTAAAAGTGGCGCCATCTACATCAGTGAAATGTCACCGCTTTGTACAATTAACAGTCTTTATTAAGTACTTATCTCTACTTGTACATGTACACGAATGAAGTCTATTTGGACTACACAACTGGTGCCATGGGTCCGCGGAGCCGGCGGCTGGAAGGCGCAGCAATCTCCGCTGCTCTACGAATATCACAAGACGTAGTTCAATCGAATTTGTTACCGCTCCGGCCTACTTACTCCTACGAAATGATCTCTATCGATAATAAATTATTTACCCTAGAAGTAAAAACAAGTTGTGAAGTGCGAAGGCATTGCGCCGGTGACGGCCACGGCGCGTCGAGAGAGACCGCGGGCCCGCTCTTAAAAGCAACCGCTATACTGCACTTGGTATTTCCTCTTTAGACTCTAATACATGGGTAACAGAGACGATTTTCCAGGGGACTAAAAATAATAGTTGCTTTTATGCTACTGTTAAGTTTTGAGCCAGTAGTAACCACATGATGTTGTTACGGTAACCGTCTTATTTTATACCATGCCAATGTAGTATGGAATGATTAGATTTAAGTCTACCTACGACAGTAGGTAGTTAATTAGTATTTTTTGTCAGTTTTTCTTAGTAAATAGTGTGATACGCTACAATAAATTAGTACTTATTGCGTGAACAAAAACCACGACCGTAGTTTATTACAATACATTTTTTATGGCACAATTGTGTCAATGCTATGGTATTATTGAAAATTTACAAAAAGTGGCGATGTTCAAGTGCAGTGTTGCGAGTGGCTTCCAAGATCACTATACTGTTTTTAGTCAGAAAAGGCTTATGGGCGCCGAAGCGGTCACTGTTTATGGAATCTTAAAGCCTTGTATTGAACCTCGGCCATATGTGATAGGGATCAAGCGTTATTGCGACGTAGTTCCAGCTCATTGTTGCGCCCCGTAGACTATGCAAGATGGATCTACATTGTGGATCAGAATTGATTTTCCCTTTCTGGCTAAGCACTTAAGTCCAGGCCCGCAGCCTCGGTCGCGGTCGCACCGAATAATTGACTGGGCCGCCGCTCGGCGCTCGCGTCCCACCCCTCCGGTCCTCTCCTCAAAACAAACTGCGCTAAAGGCGAATCCTCGATAATACAATATTTACATAAAGAAAGGATTTCGAAAATATCCGAAGCGCTACTGATTCACCTCTAATTAGGAAACCGAGAGAATTGTTTTGCGCTAATTATATCGATTATCGGTAATAGATATGACTACTTATAATTAAAATGAAGAAAGCAAAGTGTGTGCTATTGGAATCGCGCGTGAGACTCCCGAAGCTTCCGAAGCCGCGTAAAACTTTGCCTTCTCTCCGGTTGCTTCGCGAGCTATTTATATTTATAAACAATTTCAAATACTATAATCATCTCCGAATCGTGAACAACAGGAACGTTTTATATACTTTGAACGTTCGCTTTCCACCGTATATTCGGCATCCGTCAACAATAGAGGTCTATTTCATACGTCAACAAAGCATAAAATAGTGATATCTTTACATCTCAGTCTAGTCTATATAATTATTTTCTCTTTTAATGGCAAGGTATCTCTATAAAGATTCAATAGTATCATTCTTCAATATATAACAGGTATATCTATACAATCGGAATACGTCGCGTATTTGCCGATTCCTCACAGCGTCAATGATATAAAATTTAACCTAAATTATAACACAGGAGAATTAAGTATAAGATCACAAAATGAGATTCAGCGGGCGGCGCCTCGCGGGCGCGCCCGGCGAAGTCGCAGCTATAATACTCGTGTCTACGCTACAACTAGCGAGTGTCGGCTCGCACTAAGCCTAGTATTGCTATCGGTCGGCGCTCGGCGGCCCGCGGGCCCCTAGCAGGTGCGGCGTCAGGGCGCGATGCCGGCGTCGGACTTGTGGAAGGCGGCGGCGGCGGACGTGAGCTGCGGCTGCGCGGAGCTGAAGTCGTGCTCGGACTTGGGCCTCGGCAGCGCCGCCGCCACGCCCAGCCCGGGCAGCGCCACGCCGGCCATGCGGCACGACGCCGCCTGCAGCGGCTGCAGCGCCAGCCCCAGCGAGCGCTCCGACAGCCGCGCCACGCTGTCGTCCGACAGGCTGACGTGCTCGGCCTCGGCCGCCAGCGCGTTCACCACCGCGTTAATCGTGTTCCCCTCCGACGTGGTGTCGTCCTCGCGGTGCGCGACGAGGTTGGGGTTCTTGCCGATCTTGTTGAGCCGCTCGGCGGCCACGCTCTCCATGGTGCGCCGCATGAGCGGGTACTGGTCGAGCACGGCGTTGAAGTGGTCCACGGACAGCGAGAACAGGTTGCAGTAGGTTTCCGCGCGGACGGACGCCACCCGCCGTGCGTTGGTCAGCAAGCAGATCTCCCCGAAGTATGAACCGTCGGAAAGGCTTGTCGCTACTTCGCCGTTCGCCATTACTATATCTACGATTCCTTCTTGGATAAAGTACATCTTGTTTCCGATGGTTCCTTCTTTTATGATGATATCGCCTGAAATAGAAAAAACAAAAAGGTTAAATTTCATTTACTTCGATCAACAATGTAAAGGAGGTACAGACTCAAACAAGGAAAATTTGTAACCGGCCCCTTATCTTATACCGTAATAAGATTGTCAGAGAAACTGCTGTACGAGTCGTTCTTGCGGTACTATTGTACACACGAACAAACGATTAGTTAACATGATTAAGAGTTCACGTTTGTGAATAAATAATAACAATTTGCAGATTAAATAATCCAACACAACAATAAAAACACAATTTCGTTTTGATTATCACGTTAGAGACGTGAAAATTGAAAAACTGACGGTGACACACCTACGTTCTAAAACGGAAACTTAATGTCTAGTTTTTTATCAGTATTCACGAAAATTATTTAATTGACAATCATAGTATGCACTTGTTAAAAACTGTTCGTAAATAAAAGTTAACTCCTAATAATAAAACAATTGTCTTAGGTGGTGGTCTGGTGGTAAAAGATTTGGTGGACAATGACGTGGCTTTAGTTGTTGTATGCCACTGGGGCCTGCCTCTGATTGCGCTATTATCCTCCAAACAAACACCCAATAATAGAGCAAGTAAATACTTTTACTTAAATAAGAATCACAATAAGCTTTAAACATTAAAAACTATCCAGGTACTATACTGAGAGATACGAATGACAGATGACGCGAGAAAATATTTAAAAATCGGACCATCCGTTTCGAACATCTTCTTCTCTAGGTTTTTTATTTTGCAACATTCACAAGAATTATTAACAATGATGAAAATAAAATATTTCGTGCATGTAACTACTATCAAAATATTGTTAAATACTCAATATAACAAATACGTAAGCATGGCTTTATTATAAAGACAAATATAATTAAGTATGTTGAATGACGGCGTAGGCACTTTGACAGTTGTGACATGTATTGTGATGTGACTGATAAAGAACCCTTGTACATCGTTCTGTCAAATTTTTCTAATCTCAAAAAAAAACTAACTATAGTATTATTTGATCGGTATTAGCCGGGGTCCGAATCACACTTACAACGCTCACAACGCTAACAGTGCTGATAGTCGGTTGTTTTGATTGGATTTTGGACCACCGTAAATGGCTGCGTGAGCGCTGTCAACGTCAATTTAATGAAAATCATGTGTCAAACGTATGTCAAATGTCAACTTGACGTTTGTGCTCAAGGTGCTTACGCCTAGGACCGTGAGCACTGTAAACGCTGTCAAGTGATACATTCAATGACGTCACGACATCTATGTTGGCGCTGTGAGCGTGATTCGGTCCGCCCGTTAGCGCGCTGTGAGGGCTGTAAGCGTGATTCGGACCACAGCTATTATCTTTGCATGGTGTCAAATTCATATGTGACGGGAGCTTAAACTAAAATATTACTATTAATAACTATTGATTTCTGTTGTAACTTAATATTATTGATATATTAATTGACCAATGCCTACTTTATTTTCTTGTTAAACATTAAAGAAATAAGTCTTGAAAACCTTAATGGCTATTAGGTATAAGGGTATAAGTAACATCGTGGCTTATTTTTTTACACATTGCGAAGCTGCCGTGATCTCCCCATATTAGTCATATCCATAGTGCTAATTTAAAATTTAAACACTAAAATATAATATGTGATGTAAGGCTTCCTAAAAACTGTGTTCTGTAAAAAATAACGTGGTTCCAGAATTTTCAGCTTTTACTCGAATAATTGGTAAGGTGATGATACTGATGGTGCTTGTCGTACATATGTCTAACGTATGGGGATCGGCGCTTATAGGCTTTTAATTGATGAACAATCGCCCTCACCAGGTTGGAAGACTTCGTAACGTAGCTTAGTGACGACGTCAGACACGAAGTTGGAGTCAGCGTTCGCGAAGAACGGCACCGAGGCCACTAGTGACCGGCAGTTGTAGTTGATCACGTCTTCTCGAAGCTTCTCGCTCAGCTCGCCGAGAATCAGCTCCTCGTCGAAGAACTTGCCCTGGTACCGGTGCTCGAAGTACTCCGTGATGCGCTGTCTCATCTCACGCGGCAATTTTCGGTAAGCCATGTATTCTTCTACTTGTTTGACCTGAAATTGTAAAGGCGTAAATTTAGTGACGGGACCGAGACAAGTTTGTTCCCATACCGCAATAATTGACGTCTCACGAAACTTCGTATTCGTCATCCCCCGCAGTTGATATTGAGAAGCACAGTGCGTTAAATCCAAAGATACAATCACAGGCTTTACACAATGTAGACGGTGCACTTTTCCTCATGCTAGTTTTACAAACCTTTGTCCTTACTGCGAATCTTCGTTTGTATCTTACCACGTCTTATTAGTTTGCACAAAAGTAGTTTAATCATAATTTTTTGTGCCACACATATCAGTCATTGGAGAATTTTGCCTGACAAAAGGTGGTGTAGAAAATGTTTTAATGGGCATTGGTAGGTTACAGGATGGTTCTTAAAAATCTTGATTTTAGACCTTGAGGGGTTTAGCCGCCATCTTGGTTTAAAGGTGCAAAAATTGGATTTTTTAACCTTGATGCTTAAACGGTTGTCAGTACCTATGATTGAAGTATCTATGGACCGTATAAAGAAGATAAAATTATCTACATTTTTTCAATGCACAATGCAATGCAATGCATGCATGCATTTTTTGTTCTTTTTAGATCAGTAAGTCTTACAGATAAAAAGATACAGGTAGTGAAAAAAGTATAATTTTTAGGGTGTATCGTATGACATACGGACTGAGTGACGGACGGACGGACGGACAGACGAACGGACGGTCGGGTTGACGAACATGACTTTTTGCTTCCAGTTTGGCTACGGAACCCCTAAAAATTATACTTTTTTCACCCCCGTAACTTTTTATCTGTAAGACTTACAGATGTATTGTGTATGGAAAATTGTAGATAATTTTATCTTCTTTATACGTTCGGTAGACACTTTAGTCATACTGACCACCGTTTAACCGTCAAGGTTATAAAACTGAATTTTGGAAACGCGGGGAGCGTTGGGTTTCAAGGTCTAAAATCTAGATTCTTAATAACCATCCTGTAGCCTACCGATACCCATTAAATATTTTCTACACCACCTGTTGGAAGGCAATGTATGGAGATGATTCCCCGATTATTGGATTATATGTCAAGCACTTATTAAATGATATTTCATAAAAGTCATAGAGATCTCACTCTAATTGTTACACGAAAGATCGATTCGCAGTAAGTCCGATATTAGTATTGTAGCACCAAATAAGATCTATGTGCAGGTATAGAATAATAACACCCTAAATTTAAGTAAATTTATATAAGTAAATAGAAATGAAAATGAAATTGTTAGTAAGATCCCTGGAAAGAAAACTGTTTTGAACACCCGTTAATGATAATATGATAAAATGAATTGATTATTCATAACACCAGTTACAGCAGGATATATGTGGTTTAATGCGTCTGTGACCCGAGTTAGACTAACTATATAATAATCGATAATAATCTGGATAACGACATTGACACACGAACATCTACTCGGTACTCACGTCTAATCTCTGAAACAGGTAATGGAGGGTTTAGTAACTGGCAATGGTATTGTTGAAGCTATTTGCAAGATGGTATAATTTTAAATACGGATGGTTTTGTGACAAAACTATTAGGTAGGTTGATAACATATTAATAACATAATGGGTATACATTCACAACATGAGTTTTAAAATGAAAGAAAAAATCGGTTTTAGTTCAACGCAACATGGGCTGTAGGTGTTCATAACGGTTTCGAGTTTCCATATCGCATTTTAGGTCTCCAAATCTGTAAGGAAGAAAAAGAGTAAAGAGTAGTAGTCAGTGGTAATAGTTTTAGGACATACCTTTTCTCTGTATTGTCTGCGGGACGAGTCGAGGGACTGGATGAGATTGGTGGCGTGGCCGAGGAAGAGAGCGTAGCAGGTGGCGCCCGATATCATGGACAGCATCGTGAGCCACATGTCGGTGAGCGACTGCGGAGGGAACCGCCCGTACCCGATGCACAGCATGTGTGACATGGCCTTAAACAACGCCCACGAGTACTGTTCCAGCCAGAAGGAATCCTGCAAAAAGACAGGCCATAAGCCAAAGGCTTTTCAAGCTAATTCAAAAAAGTTTATCAATAAAGAAAGAAGAAAAGTTTATTACCTGCAACTCGTTTATTGCGACCCAAGAGTTTGCCGGGAACCCTTGCAACATAGGAACCAGGAATTGAAGGCATCCGGACCAGTGGCCAATCAACAACATCATGCAGATCAAGTTGAATATCCGCATGAACACCGATGCCATGTTGAGGAACTGCAAAGAGAACAGAGAGATCAACTACGTTCCACAAGCCAGCTTCGCCTCTAAAGGAAGCCGTGCGGACTGCGCGCGACAATGACGCCCGAGGTCAAGCATCGCGATGATTCTCTACCGATGGATTCGTAAAGTAGTAGTGAGAAAAAAAGTATGATCGCGTGAGACAAATTGTGTCGAGCTCGCATGCGTGAGGAGGCAGCCAGGAGGTCGCGCGGCCTTGGCCGCCGCACGGTCGCGAGACCCCTGCTGCCTCGCCGCCTCGTGCGTCCGCCCGCGCGGCCGCCGGCGGGACAGGATCGGAAACAGAAACGTAAGAGAGGAAGCGAAGCGAACGCAGCGGACTAGGACACCGCGCGGCGCCGGCAGCATGCTAAGCGGGCGAACGAGCACATGCGCGCCGGCTCGTGCCGACCCTGGTTACCTTGAAGATCAGATTGCTTTTGGTGCCACCCTTCTTTTTGGAAACGTCGGAGCTGAGACGTCCCCTTCGTTCCGTGCGCTTTTTTTGAAGATTCTGCAAGATCTAGAAAACAAGCGAGAAACACAAGATAGTAGGAAGAGAGCCAGGCGCGCCCGGCAAGAGCGCGGATAGGTTCGGCGGGCAGGGTAGACGCGGAATTGCGGGCGGAGCTGGGCGGGGTACTAGTCGCGTGCGGGTAGCGGACGCGGGGCACACACATAATGCACTAACACCGAGACGAACAGGACGCGGGCTAGGCCCCTATGCTAGCTAGGGGATGGGAGGGCCACGGCATGCAGACGGCACAGCAGCACCTGCGTGACGAGGTCGCGCGAGCCGGTGCTCTCGGCGTCGCTCGGCGCGCCGCGTGGCTGCGGAGCGGGGCTCATCTGTACACAACACCGTCACTGCGAGGTCGCCAGTCTGCCTGCACCCTCCCCGTGCCTACTCCACTTCTCTCTGAATCTCCGCTTGGAAACCAAAAACCCGTGTCCTCGAGCTTGTGACGTCGCAACAAATCACTGATATTTAGGGTATTTTATATTCTAAATTCTAGCAGCCCAATATTATGAATTCTAAAAAACTGGTCTTATTACAATGACATTTTGATTTTGCCGGTTATTGTTTAACACTATGCAAGCAACATTCTCTAATGAATATGTTTTAACTTTAAAATTTGTTTCGTTTTGGTAGGTGACAAGTCGAAGTGTATGTCTAATTGTTCGTATGGTTGGTGATATCGTTTTATGGTCTTTCAAAAAGCTTTTAGTGGCTTTAATTAGCTTTGTGGGAGCTACGTCTAACTATTGGGCGCGTATTCTGCGTTAGCGCATCTTCCAGAAAAGCGGCAACAAAAATGTATGAAAAGTTTCGCAAATAATATTGTTATGCTAGCTAGCGATGGCCGGGGGATCGTCGACGGATGCCCGGGGCGCGGGCGGGGCGCGGTACGCGCGGCGGGGCCGGGGCTCGGGCGCGAAGAAGTGAGAGAATAGACGTCACGAGTGAGAGCGTGCTCAGGCAGAAAGAAGCTTGCAGAGAAGCAGAAGAGAAGTGCAGAGCGGGACGTGGGGCGTACATACAGTGGGGGCGGGATCGATGGTATAATACAGGATTACAACACTCCATTTACTTGGGACCACTACTGGCTAGAAAATTTTAAAATATTACTCATTAACAAATTTTATTATAACTGTGCATTTAAACCAAAAGTTTAATTAATACATTTTTACATTATAAATTTTTAATCCTGAATTAGGCTTGCATTAGGCTGTTTAGTTATGTCGTGTTAGTAAATGTGAGCGTAATGTGTTAGAGCAGTGTTAGTTAAGTAGTAGATAGTAGGCGACCCATATGTGTAGGTCAGAAGAGATGGTGGCTTACATATACTTCCTCCCATTGCGAGACATAGCGGACCAGCCTGGACAGCCGAAGCAGCCTCACCAGGGACAGCAGCTTGGCTAACCGGAGTATCCTTAGAGCACGACCCGCGTGAAGAATTTGAAAGCTTTCACTAAAGTCCTGTCAACACAATTAAAATAATTAACACCGGTATACATCGCGGGGTGCCCTGAAGATAAAGAGAACTATCTTAGGAGCACCCAGACAACCACTTGGTGGCAACGTTTTTTATACAGTTTGAAGTGTACAAGACATGCAGACTTGCTGATATCGAAAGAGTAACTATCAGCCAAACAAAAGTGCTGAAGCATAACAACGATCATGTCCTCTTACACCTACGGTCTGTTAAGTTACATTCAAAGTTGCAGGGGACCTCTGATGGATATTAGTGGAGGGAATCATTATGTTATGACATACACGGGTATATGTTGGTTAATAGAACCAAGTAGGTACATAGTTTGTGCGATGAATCAAAAATAATTTAACTAGAGAAAGACGTAGTGTAATTGTCAAAAATGTTTTAATTTGACAAAACTTTTTCAAAATGTTTTATTGTAAACAGATAGTAGGTAGATAAAGAGGGAGATTGCAATAAATTTAAGTGTCAGCCATCCATTCTTCAATAGAGCTCATTTCCTAGTGAGCTTCTCAGTTTTGGTAATATACTTGAATAAAGAGAAGAGTTAAAGGAAGTATTTATTTTAACAATTCGGTCGTGTTGTTATGAAATAAAAATAATTCAGCCATATTTATTCAGGTACTCGAATAAAACAAGAACTACAATTTAATAATACGTTGATAAATGTAAATACTAGTCCAAAACACTTAAAACATGCTGTGTATGAATAAAAAGGCATGTACTATGTAGGTATAAAAAAGAAACGTAATAGTAATAGGAAAAGAGAAAATCGCGTGCATAGTACGATTAATAATTGTATTTGAAGTAGGCAAAAATTGTTGAAAGTAAAATTATAGCTTACAGGTACAATATAATTTTAAAAAGTGCGTAGTTAGAAAATTTAATAGAACCAGCCAGTGCACCGTCCAAAATTGCTGATTTTTAAAGAAGAATTCCATAACCAATAGAAAAGGATTGAGTATCCCATACGATCCAAGGAATGACAAGACAAACCAGACCACCTAATAGGATGAAGAGTAGGTATGCTTCAGACAGGAAATCATATGGGTTACCAATGATGCGTGCAGACAATATAAGAGTGTGGACAATATTGAAAATATGAAGAAACAAATAGTTGATACTGAATCTAAAGTGATCCAATCAAACCTTTATTGCTCTCTTAAACCTTAAAACGAGATATTAAATCGAAACACGGTGTCGCCTTGGAAGCTCTCGTGGCAGTTGGGCAAGGTCACAATGAGAAACAAATATTGAAATAACAAAAAACAAAAATTCTAATGGAACAAATGCTGAAACAGAATATCAAAACAACATAAAAGACAGTTTAAAACTACAGTAATAAGAACAACACGGCCAAATTGCAACGTACGTTTACCTGATTGAAGATCAAGAATATATAATCTAGTGGTATACTAGAGATGAGGTCAAGGAAGAACCATGTCCTCAAATAGTGCTTCGCTATTAACTTGGGATCTAATATCACTTGTTCTGCATTATCTTGCTGCATTATTCCTGAAAAAGAACAGAAAAAATGCAACTGGTGGAATGTTATTACCACAAATTCATCAGAATTAACGTAACAGTTTGTTAACTAAATGGTATAGTGGTGATCAAATGTACTAAATTAAGTTATTTCGTTATTTAATATGAGAAAAAAATTATTCATTGTATTATGAATTATGTAAAAGTATAAAAAGTATTCTTTACCTGTCCTAAAATTAACAACGATATCTATAAGGAAAATTGTGTCCGAGAGACAGTTGAAGGCTATCCAGCGCGTGCTGAGGTCGTCGTTGAAGAAGGAAATGGCGACGGGCAGGATGATCAGGTTGGCCACCAGGAGCAGCAGCATGCACAGATCCCAGTAGAATCTGAGGACAAACAAAATACAATATGAGATTTAAGAGATACTTGCAACGATTTATACAATGATTTTGCCGAATCCGCGTCGATAGATGGGGGGAAACCCCAATACAATGAGCAAAAAAACTTCCAAATTTTTTTCATAGCCTAGCAGGGATTCTGTTATGTTTATTACATCCTTACATCCTTGTCAGTCTCGTTGTTAGAAAATTACAGATTATCTCTTTCACATACGGGTGACGGGAGACAATTAGCACGTACGTCCGCATCTCTCGCTTGCTGGTGCCGACTAGACAGAAATGTTTGAATTCACTAATTTTAAGCGCTTCACTTTTGGAGCGTGCATGTATAGCCCATCAGTAATTTTTATATATCATAAGATAAATGATAATAGGAGGTATTATTATTCCTCTCAAAATCTTTTTTCTCTCTTATGTAATGAAAATTGCCGAAAATTTAAGCATTAAAAAAATCACACCAAGTTGCATTACATGATACATGAATGTTCGCTGTAAGTATTTAGGAACGTAGGCACCTGGGTGCGTAGTCAACGTGTAGTCACCTCTCTCTATCACTCTTCCATTTTAGTGCGACAGTGACATTTGCGTTTCGTTGGATACAGTGCGTTAACGATTGACACGTTGGATACGCACCCTGTGTGACTGCTTTACCTAAAGTCATAAATTATCAGATAATATTTAATGTAGGAACCGTTTGAAAATATCTCTGGTTTAAATTCACGTATAAACTATTCCACCTTGAAACTTTAGCCGTCACCGCTGAAAGTTTATTGACAAACTTTAGAACACCTTATGAGAAATATTTCAAATTCTACATATATAGTCGCACTTTGTCGGTTTTGGGTTCACTCTAAATGCATTTGACGTACGAAGCCAACTTTACAACAAAGTGGTTTTAATATATATTATGTAGGAAATCTTTTCATCTCGAATCGACAATTTCTTCCCGCCACTTACGGATTTGACCCATTCAATCCTTTGGTATAGATATCTGTAATTCTGCTTATTATTTATTGATTTGAAAGAATTTTTGAAGATTTGTTTTTCTCCGACCGAACGGAGACGGTAGGCTGTTTGTGTTTTTATGCAAATGTATGTTCCCTTTTATCTCTAAAACGGTATGGTCGATTGATTGCGGTTTTTACTATAAAATTATTAGGTTAAAGTAATGAATAGGTTTAACCTAGTTGGATGGAACTGTTATAATTTTACGGTTTTAACATTTTAAATATAATCATACACCGTGGGCCCATATAACTTGACAGATTTTAACAGTGTATTCCTGATCATATTTAGATACTAAAATGTCCTATAAACTTTTCTGGAATAGTTTCAGAGTTAATACCAATTTAAAAAAAATACACTTTTTATTATAACTCATCACAAAACGCCTTTGTAATGGCGTTTTTGCCACTATTGGACATAGTTTACACGTCCTTATTGACAGATATCAAAGTGACAAGGAAAACTTTGCAGTAACTAAATTTTTTCAAAAAAAAAGTACCAATTTGTTTTAGGCGATAATTTTTTTTGGCGAAATTGACCTAAAGTCACATAATATTTTTTCCTTCTTTTGGTCTTAGAAATTCGTGGTTAAGATCTGTCGGGTTATTCCAGCCCACGGTGTATATATGATTATACTATAGCAGTCTTATGTCTTTTCGGATCTATACAAAATTTCGTCCATCGCAACCAATTGCTAGTACATAAATACCTTATCCACTCACGTGCCCTGCGCAACTACGGTTGCATTTTGTCAAAACGCAAAGTGCTCTCGCAACACTAGTTGCGAGTTGGAGTACCAACGGTTTTTAAATGATATCTATGTGCAACGTGTGAAGAGCGCTTTTCTGTTGAGTGAGGCAGAGGATTAATGTGGCAACAATAAAAAAAATAAAAACCGCAGTCTGTGGAACATTTTTACAAACTTCAGATTATTGTTTTGGTGACTGTCAAAGTTCGGTATGTTAGCGAGGGAGCTAGTCATTAAAAAAATGCCGTCAGTACTCAATTTCGCATATTTTAATTAGCATTGTATATCAAATTATTCCTTGTTTACTGCTCCATACGATAAAGCATATATTTCAATACTAATTTAAATATAATGTGATAAATTCTTGCAACAAATTAAGTCTAGTGATGAAAATTTTGCGTATTTGATTTTGAATCGTACATTTATTATACGATTAAGCCATATTTCTGTCTAGGCTATTAGAATAAGTTAGTTTGTCTATTAACCTAAGCGTTAATCCTCTTTAAATGAGTAATTATGTATGTTTTGAACAGGATTAGGTGAAATAAACTTGTGATGTCCGTAAGTACAACTGTACGCAACAGTAGTTGCTCGAAGCATTTTAACAGATCCTCACAGGGTCCGCGTTTTATGTCATAAGGCATGGTGCACACTGGGTTTTGGTTGCAGATTGATTTAATTTAGCTTAGTGAATTTAGAGTGTTTTTATTTTCATTTGTGGAGGCTATTACTCATTTTTTGATAATTTTTAGTTTTTTTTATTAATCGGCGAAGGATGTTTTATCTTCTATGTTTAAGTATATAAAAGAAGAAACTGACTGACTGACTGACTGACATATCAACGCACAGCCCAAACCGCTGGTTCTAGAGATTCCAAATTTTGCACATAGGTTCCTTATAAGGTCTAGGGGTGCACTAAGAAAGGATTTTTCAAAATTAACCCGCTAAGGGGATGAAAAGTGGGTTGGAAGTTTTTATGGCAATTTTTTAACAGGTGAACCTATTTAGATGAAACTTGGTATACAGATAGTTTGAGTCCCGGGAAGGAACATAAAATTGTTAATATCGCGAAATTCAACCCTTAAGGAGTGAAATGGGGGTTGGAGGTTTGTATGGAGAATTTTTAACCGCGAACCGATTTAGATAAAATTTGGTATGGATATAGCTTGAGTCCCGAGAAACAATATAGAAACGTTTTTATTCCGAAAATCAATCCTAGAGGGGTATAAAAGGGGTTGATAGTTTATATGGCGAATTATTAACCGCTGAGAAGACGATTGAGATGAAACTTGGTACATAGATTTAATATTAGAATTGAATATTATAAATACGAAAGTATGCCTGTCTAACTGTCTGTTACCTTTTCGCGCTTAAGCTGCTGGGCCGATTTAGATGAAACTTGGTAAAGAGATAGTTTGAATCCCGGGAAATGACATAGTGTAGTTTTCATCCCGAATATCAACCCATAAGGTGGTTGGAAGTTTGTATGGGAAATTTTTAACCGCAAATCGATTTAGATAAAAGTTGTGGATATAGTTTAAGTCCCGGGAAACAATATAGGATAGGTTTTATACCGAAAATACCGCTTTAGGGGGTGAAACTGTGGGTTGAAAATTTGTATGCGGAATTAATAACCGCTGAGCCTATTTAGAAGATTTGGTATGGAGATAGTTTAAGTTCTGGGGAACGATATATAACAGTTGTTATCCCTGAAGTCATTCCTTAAGCGGGTAAAAAGGAGGCTGTTTTCTAATTCCACGCAGACGAAGTTGCGGGGAAAAGCTTCTATTTAAGAGTAGAAATCTGCATTAATCATAATCTCTTCGTAGTACATAGTAAGTCGTTGCTGGTATAACAATTCAACAATTATTGCAATCATTTATTTAAGAAAAAAAAAATGAACCACCTTCACCAAAACATGATATACCAAAACCTACAGAGTGTAAGAAATACTTTTCCGAAAACCGCATATAAATCGGTTCAGCAAGGTACATACAAACATACAAGTCTAACTGAGAACCTCCTTTTATAGTAATTTTAGTACGCGGGCGAAGCCGCGGGAAGCTCGTTATTAATATAAATGGTTCAAATTCACGGTGATGCTGATAGTACAATATATAATATGTATAAGAATAAAATTTTATATGCATAGCTTATTTTTAACAGAAATTTTCATGTTACGTAATATTTTTTTGAACAACATAATCTTGTAGGTACGTAAAAAAACCATTAGCTTACTTGTGAATTGTAACTCCGTTCAAAATTATTCAAATCGGTCAGTTAATTATTCTGGTTTCAGTAATTTACGAGTAGATATGCTAAAATCTGCCCGTACCTACTATAACATACTATGTTAGTCTTTTGTGTGTAGTTTTTGTTAACATACTATGTTAGTGATATAGATCACGACAACCACTGTTATTAAAATATAATTTATTAATTCAGAAATATCAAGTCTGCGGTTCTGCGTGAGTGAGCCGCTGCGCATAATATTTAATTTCGTATTAGCATTTTATACTTAAGTTATAATTATTCATAACTAGCTGACCCGGCGAACTTCGTACCATCAACAATTTTTTTTTAATTTCTCCAATATTTGAATAGCTATTCTGCTTTCGAGGCGAAGATAAATCCAACAAATTAATCATCATTAAAATCGGTCCAGCCGTTCTTGAGTTATAAATGGTGTAACCTACACGACTTTGTTTTACATATAAAGATTGATACAATAAAATGTAAATAATATATAATTTCAATGTTGAAGATGTGATTTCGTTGCTTGTGTATCCCGTCCTTATACCGCCGCCATCTTGAATGATGGCCGCGCGAGGCCCGCCCGGTGACATCTAGTATGACTTTTGACACTCAGCACGTGGGTTTGTTTACTTTTGTAATGAAAAAAAACAGTACATATTGAGTTGGTAATCGTCCAGATATGTATTTATTTGTAAAGTGTGACATGTGAGTGTATTTATGTTAAGTGTATATGTGGTTTGAAGTGGTGGGAATTGTCGGTAATCGGACGTCAAAAAAGGCACTCGTTACGGTAGGTATATAGGCCTATTTTTTGTTATTGATAATTTGTGACAGAAATTGCTGCGAGTTTGACAAAACTGGCACATGTTATTTAAAGACTAATAGTATCTTTATCTGCGTATGACAATATTTTTGTCCTAATTTGCGTAAATTATTCGTAAAAAAATCATAAACAAACCACGCGGTTTGGTGGTCAATTGCGAAACTGACATTTTAGAAATTGCAAATGAAACAAGTTTTATGCAAAATATTTCCCCGCGATCATATACTTTATTTGGTATCAATCGAAGCGTAAACTATTGAAGTTTCAAATAAACATAAAAAATACATACGTTATCGATTTAGATTTTTTTTAATAAATATATTTCTGCCAAAAGTCCCCATTCGAAACTGTATGTCAACTTTGTGATTTTTTTTAAATAATTTTTACTACTATGACCTATCTAATTATTTATATAAACAAATTATCCGTTTCTTTAGCTTTAAAACGTAAAAAGAATCATTACATAAAGTTCAGTGAAAGCCAAGCAATCGATTTATTAACAAAACATGACACGGTGCCGCTGGCACGCGGTAAATCTTGGGCACTTCACAGCACCTTTTTTTGATTCGCGGGCACTCAAGTGGCTAAGAATGACGAATAAAGCTTTTAAAGGGTTGTACTGTTAATAAGTTCGCGAACTACTCCAGGAGCTTTCGCCCTGAAAAAACAGTGGTCCACAGATAACCTCTTAAGAACCAACTGCTTTATGTGAATTAGAAAAGGTAAACATTATTGTTGTGAGACGAAACGTCGATATCACATGTCGGTTTATCGGTACAATGCACAGCGTTACAAAGACACAATGAACACAAAATGATCTCATCGGTCATTTAATTTGATTACACGATTTGTGATCTGACTCAGAGTGCATTACTGCAACTTGCATTTTGCTGCAGTTTGGTACTGTAATGCCACAAGTACCTATCTAACGCGGCCCTATTAATATTTGTCAAGTCTGAAACAAGCGAGACTGTTGACTTTGCTAGTTAACTAGCTAGCATTCTGGATATACGAATCATTTTCTACTGATGTGGAAATTGAATTGTAAATACTTAAATATCTATACTTGTCTTAATGTCTAGTTGTTGGGAAAAGGGGGAGGGATTACAACTAAAAACATGGTTTTTTTCACCAAACAGCTATATCTTATTCCTGAGATGGGAGAAAGGCGGCCAAGTTTTTCATGTTTTTTAAGCTAGGCAAAGTTGTAGCAGTTGACAGTACTTGTTTTCAGTATAAGTAGCGCTGCTCGAGTCTAAGTTCATTGTTTCACCATTAGTTCGCTTAAACTTAAGAAAATGTGGCTTTGATTTGCTGCAATGAGCCGTAAAAATTTGCACTAAATGTCTTCGTCGGCTGGGCCTACTTTGTAACCTTTGAGATTTTTTTCAACATTGTACGAGCGAAAATAAATCTTAATAGTACTTATATTTTCATGCGTTTGGCTGTTTCCGTAATTATATACGTCATTCAAGATTAGAAATAGGAAGGCGAGGAACATCCAATTATAAGTAAGACGAAAAACTTATTAAGAGGATTTTAAACTCCAAAGTTATTTCCCAAACGGTGCGCTT
Source organism: Pammene aurita (assembly GCA_947086415.1). Taxonomy (NCBI): domain Eukaryota; kingdom Metazoa; phylum Arthropoda; class Insecta; order Lepidoptera; family Tortricidae; genus Pammene; species Pammene aurita. Next base: position 14,513,284 of record OX352302.1, read on the forward strand.
TTTGCATTTGACTATTTCAAATGGAAGCTATTTATGTGGCGTGAAATTCTACGAATGCGCCTTGCGGGACTCATTTGTACGAATGGTTAGTAGGCAGATTCACCTACCTACGTTATCTATTTCTAGATGTTCGTAGGGAATTGCAATTAAATCTCATCTGCCTATAAAATCCGAATTTAATTTGGATCACTCTGATAATCCGAGTAAACCAAGAAAGAACCCTACTAATATTATGAATACAAAAGTAACTCTATATATCTATCTGTTACCTCTTCATATTGATCAGAAATATGGTATGGATATTGTTTGGTCATGGAAATCGTACCCGAAGTACAGTCAAATAAAATATAAGTATTCTTTGGCTATAACTTGAGTCACGCGGGGTAACTAAATACAACGGTTTGTAAGGAAAACTAATGTAAGTATAGGTAATTAAAGGAATGAGTCTGGGATTGGTTGACCAAAATGCAAAAATAGTAAAGTTTACAGTAATTAATTGCCACCTCAGTACTCTTGAAATTGACGGTACTAATTATACGCAGACAACGTTTTAATAAGTTACAGGCGGTGCTGTACAGTTTTTATGGAGTTCCTACCTAGTTATAGAGTTTACGTAGAAGCCTTTATGTAATAAATTAATCCATACCCGCTTTACCTATTTTAGGATACTCATGAATAAGTTATAACTTTCAAAGTGATATCAAAATTAACCATTCTGTACCTGCTTCTACCTCTATAAACTTTGGACCAGTTTACGAGTGTCTAACCATCCGAAGCTGTTAACATTTTGATAATAAGATATGTAATGTGTATTTAAACACTTGGTCCATGGGTATGTGCCAAACTACAACCTATTTTTGGCACGAGGGCAGCCTTTTCATTGTGTGAGCCAATAAAGTATGCAATTCCTTTTAGACAAAAAGCTTAGAATGTTTTTATGAGAATTAGACAACAGAAAACGATAAAAAGAATGCCCAAGTCATGAAGTCGCCATAAATAAACAAAGCAGAACGTCTACACTAGCACAAACAGTAGATGAATAAATGTAAAAGTATTTGCAAGCTTTAGTACCTAACCTACAAATAACATTGAAGTAGATAAGCACCTACCAACGTAAAAAGTTTCGTTTATATAAGGAATTTCTGTAAATTTTACTTGGATTCAGTATCAACTTATTCGCATGCAGCTTCTTGCATAAGATCTAAAGTTGTACGTATAGCTGTCATTTATTCTTTCATTTTTCGATAGTCATCGCCGCATGCCTTCCGCATGCTCTTTCAGTGTCGTTGCATACCAAAACGGTTTATTCGCGTAGTGTCGGTAAATAAGATGAATTATAATAGAATTATTCTAACATATATGTAATACCTATAACTTTTTTAAATATACTAATATTTATATTACTAACAACATTTGTATACTTAATATACTTATTAGGTTCTTGCAAATGGCTTCAACGATTTCAAATACATCTTTGCATCCTGTGTTGAATTTGAGACAGAATAAGTTATATCTATATGTAGGTACGGAAAGTATTCTATCCTACCTACAAAACCAATGTTTAGGGTGTAACAAAAATGATAGTGATCCGTATCTGCATAACGTCTCCATACAATTTTTTTCTTCGATTCGACTCTAGGGTTGTCAAGTGTAAGCGATTAGATAGATTGCCGAGCTTGTCCCAATCTGCCTAATCCAGCAGTCATTTTAATACAAAACAAGATAAATATCTAATTTATTACCGAATCTGCCCAATTCAATTGTCAATTTACTACAAAACTACCATACCTATCTTATTGGTGACCGTGGCACAAATACGCGAGTGGGATTTTGACAACCACAAAAAAGTATATTTTGGTACTTACTACGTATTTTATTCAGTAGGCCATTTCTGTCATCTCGTTGAGTTGCATCCCCTGGCTGAGGCTTGATCTAATATAAATCGGAATAAAAACTAAAAAGCAATTCGACGGTACTTTTAAATTTATAACGACGTTGACTGACTGACCAAAGCACCGAGTTAAACGAGAAAGCGCGCGAAATTTGTGGCCATGACATATGTATAAGATGGCGCTCAAATGTTTCAGCATTTCTGCCGCTTTCCTGGCGGAGTTAATGCAATTTTCATTTTCTCCTTTGTCAGATAAAACAGACGTAGCTATGTTGCGAGGTTTTTTTTACTGTTTTTAACTGCCCAGATGTCATTTATTTATGATGTATAGAGTTGCTCTAAGTATTGGATAAATTTTACAAAACCGATTGTAAAGGACATTGGTACTTAAATGTATGTACCATCGGGTTCATAATTTCATACCAAATTCAAATTGGGTATGCACTTATGAACCCGATAGTACCTACCAGTGGCGGTAGGTAAATTTTTTTCTTAGGCAAGCTGGAGCTTTTTTGGCTTAAAGTTTCGTTATGAGCTGTAGGAAAACTGCTCAAATGCCTGAAAATTAGGCAAGCCGAAGCGCCGCCACTGGTAACTACCATATTCACATAGTTACTAAATTTGTAGTTTATGATTGGTCACCTAACTACCTAATAATACATGGAGTTATAGTAGAGGTTGTAAAACGCGGTAGTTCGCCCGGGCAAGCAGTAAAGTATCGGCTACGTTATGGCTACATTGAGTTCGGATGGCCGTTTGTTCCAGCCAAGCACAGCTAAAGCAACAATGTGAATTTGATACTATTACGTTATTACGTAAACCTATCTAGATATAGCGTAACCCTTAGTATATATGTTCTGACATAAACCATGCCAAATGTTGCCTTATAAGTTTAGTTAGTTAGATTAAAGGAAAATATAGTGGTATATATTTGCCCATTCTTAAACCTAAACATCGCTATGCATAAATGTTTAAAACGATTGTGAAATTTAGTTAAAAATTTTAGTAATATAGTTTTCTACAGACTATCAAAATGTGCTTCCAAATTATTTACAACATTAATGCTATCATTACTGCTAGGAGTATAACATCGTTCGAACCATAAAGCGAACGATCAAATCACAACAAACATAAATGGTCATTGCTTTAATTAACCTTAATTCGATGCACTTATATACCTATTGCGCTGCATTTAAATTGCTCAATCATGCACAATACATGTAACTCATGAATTGTTATTAGAAATTACTGTTCTGTTTCATATATTTCTAACGTTATATTAATAATTAGGCTAGAGGGAAGAAAATAAATGAAAGTCGCAAATTAACTAATCTAAATCATCATCCTCCAAGCATTTCTTCCGGCGTTTGGCGGTTCAATGGAGGCTGAGGTCCGCTTGGCCATCCAATCGCCAAGAATTGGCGTAGGTACTAGTTTTTACGAATGTGACTCACGTCTGAATTTTCAATCCAATCTCATCTAACCTAATCCAATCTAAATGACGCAATTAAATGTAACAGTTTGTGACATTCTTGGAGCCTACGCTTTTATAGCTCGAATACGATGTTGAATCTGAACAAAGCGCGATGTAAGCGCCGGTCGCCAAATGGTACCTTAACCAAAACAATGTCACATTTATATTAAACAGCAACAAGCGAAAACAAGCGAAAACTCGCCGTCTCATACAGCGAATCCAAAACGCTTGCTACCGCTTTTGTTATCCAATCCCACCCAGAAGTTACATCACGCCGTACTTAAATAAAGCTTCTATATTGAATATGTCTTCTAGGAGACATTTGCATCTTGCGAGCCTATTGTTTGGTGTTTTAAATGACAAAAAGCCCAGTTACCTTTTCTCAAAAATACAAATTTCATCTTTTCACAAACGATATCACTAGATCTACTCGACGCTGCCTTTTGGAAGTACATCCACACAGAACTGTTGCTTTTACAGGCTGTTTTCGGTATCTCGCAACCAAGTGTTGGAACAATATCCCTCCACCTGTAAGGCGCCTTAAAACAAAGGCAACCTTAAAATACCATTTAAAAAAAGTACTAATAAATAAACAAATGACAGGTATTCCACACGGATACTTGGTTTCAGATTACCGAATCTAGCCTGCATGTTGGGGAATATATGTTTTCTGTTATCTTTTTGCACTACCTACACTTACACTACATTACATATCGGTATCAGCATACACCGCATTTTTAGGGTTCCGTAGTCAACTAGGAACCCTTATAGTTTCGCCATGTCTACCCGTCCGTCCGTCCGTCCGCGGATAATCTCAGTGACCGTTAGCACTAGAAAGCTGAAATTTGGTACTATTATGTATATCAATCACGCCGACAAAGTGGTAAAATAAGAAGTGGAAAAAAATGTTTTATTAGGGTACCTCCCCTATACGTAAAGTGGGGAGTGATTTTTTTTTCATTTCAACTCTATGTGTGATATATTGTTGGATAGGTATTTAAAAATGAATACGGGATTACTACAATCATTTTTTGATAATGTAAATATTTTCGGAAATAATCGCTCCAAAGTAAAAAAAAAATGTGTGTCCCCCCTCTAACTTTTGAACCATAAGTTTTAAAAATATGAAAAAATGACAAAAGTAGAACTTTATAAAAACTTTCTAGGAAAACTATTTTGAACTTGATAGGTTGAATAGTTTTTGAAAAAAAAATACAAAATAATTTCTGAACTAAGTTTGTAATTTAACCGTATAAGCAGGTATTTATTGTACCTGTAATTTCTACAAAATCACAATGAAATGACGTGCTTTCAAATAAATTAAATCAGTGAAAGTCGGTTCACGCAATAAAGAAAAAAAAAAACATCCCCCCCATAAAAATCATCCCATAAAAATCATCTTCCATACTTTAAGCTCGCGCGCAATAGTTTACTTAATTTGCCGTTAGATGTCGCTGTACGTGGAACGCTCATATCAGATCCTACATGGCGGTGTTATTTTAATTATTAAGTGGGGACACTTACTTTGACGGACGGAAAACTACGGAACCCTACACTGAGCGTGGCCCGACACGCTCTTGGACGGTTTTTCTTTTTCTTTTTTACACAAGTAGATACATTAAGTTAATCATAGTAAAAATCAAGATATTTATACTTCTATCATACATGTGACGTGGCCTAGGTTCTGGCAGAATACCAGTGCTTCGCCCGTAAGAGTAAAGCGTATTGCTGAGACAGAACCCTTTTGTATTGCTGCAACGCACACAGAAATCGTTCTTTGTTTCATATGTTTAACTATTTTTCTAGCTTCTTTTTTTAAGGATGTAATTTATGTACCTAGCTAACTGTGTGTATATTGTGGCAAGCAAATAAAGAATATATCTATCTATCTAAACAGACTGACAGACAACGCACAGCTTTAACCGTTAAAGATAAAACTTTGATAATTGGAAAATATTTTCCTCAAATGTCATAGAGCTCCAATACGATGTAATTGCTAAGGTTTTTATGTAATCGCTAAGGGGGTATAAACGACTTAAACGCGAAAGACATCGTGGGTGGAGGCGAATAGTTTTTGATATTGCTATGTATGTGTAATGTATTCAAATTCAAAATATGTATGACTAGCTATTGCCCGCGGCTTCGCTCGCGTTAAATTCGGGGTAACACGGTTCCCCTTTCCTCATTTAAAACACAGAAGAGAACTCGGAACAGAATATTATTAAAATTTCACCCCCTCTTTTAAGAGGTTGGGTGCAGATTTCCAAAAAAAAAAATGATGTACGATTTTTTTGTTCGTCACAAATAGTCCGCATACCAATTTTTAGCTTTCTACCTTGAAAATTGCGGAATGCTCCATACAAACTTCCACCCCCCGTTTTAGTGGGGGGTTAGAAAGAGACAAAAAGTAGCCTATGTCACTCTCCATCCCTTCAACTATCTCCACTTAAAAAATCACGTCAATTCGTCGCCCCATTTTGCCGTGAAAGACGGACAAACAAACACACACATACACATATATTGAAAGCATCATATTTCTTACAGTTCTTTGTAAAAATATACTTGAAAAATGTGTGTAAAAAGATCAGTGCTTCTTTTATTAAGATTTCATTAAAAAACAATTGCTTTAAGTCGTATCTGGGTTATATTATATCAAGTTCAGTTGCAGCTGTAGATATTTAATCGTATTAATAGTGTGCTCCGTTAAATATCCCATTCGGGTTGAACAAAGATAAGCCCTCTCAGCGCTTTTCTTGGCTACAAAGCTTAAATCTTCCGTGAAATCGTTTAAACTACACATAAAATACGTTTTATAGGTTATCCAGAGACGAAGAGTGGACGTAGACGTAAGTATGTGCAAGATAGTCATTTTTATTTTAAATAATTTTAAACAATAAATTACCAACTTCACTTAGGCTACTTTCCAAGAGCAAATGCCCGAGCTACTGTAAAAATACTCAAATAACTGTAAATATGCCTATAATATTTGAAGAGTTCCCTCGATTTTTTAAGGATCATTAGATCCTGACCTGATGACAATGGGACCAACTGTCAAGTATTCCTTTCAATAAAATGAAAACCAAAATTTTCCAAACGGGCCTAGCCTAATATATTTACATACATAAAAAAATAGTAATAACAAAGATCCCGACGAATTAAAAAATTGGCTTCGGCTCCACGCCTGCCTTGCCTTCCAAAGGTCCGGTACCCCATGATCCTGAGATATGGTAAAAACAAACACATACTAAATAATAATAATAAATAAATATTATCGGACAATCTTACACAAATCAACCTAATCCCACAGGAAGCTCAATAAAGCTTGTGTATTGGGTAGGTACTAGGAAACGATATATATAATAGATAGATATAGATAAATACTTAAATACACAGAAAACATCCATAACTCAGGAATAAATAAATAAATGTGATAAACACAAAAATAAATGCCCTGACCAGAATTCGAACCCGGGACCTCCTGCTTTATAGGCAGGGTCACTATTTCACTACCGACTAGGCTACGAGGCTTGTAAATACTATACATACACATGTGTCGCAATATACATCCGGTACCGTACCTAAGTAGAAACAAAAGATAATCAGAGTGTCGCGTTAGGTTCGAAACGATACTTATCGTTAAAGCTTATTACAGTCACAAACTGAAAGAATTTTAAAATACATATGTAAATGAAGTATCCATTCCGGGTATCGTAAACTATAATGGTTCATTTCGAGATGAGTCGTTAAAATACGCTATGGCTTATTAATGGTTCCCCTCCAAACTATTACTAACCTATAAAGGGAATTGGAATCTGGAGTATGTAGTGTAGCATGCCGAAAGAACGCCAGCTACATCTCGCGGCATCCCTTCGGACTATCCGCGCTATTAATTTTGTTTACCGGCCAAGTTGCGCGAGTTAGGGTAGATTAGATCGTGGTTCGTCTATTTATAGTTAGGTGGCGCCGATATCAAAATACGATGTGTCCTATTTTTATTTTGAAAGAAGATGACGACTGAGAAAAGAGGATATTCGCATCAATTTTAAATTCAAACTTTGTAGGAGTTTGGAATAGTTTTTGTTTTAGTCGAGAAGAGAGATAGATTGTGAACCTCGAGCTGTAGAGTTGTCAGAATCCATATTGACATCCCATTTTTTTCCTATTTTAATCTGAGTTTGATTATTTGTTGGGCGTGATTGGAATTATTATTAAGTTATATCCAACGCCAAGTGCGTGCGTGTACCGCGTCGGAGGGGCGTCAAGCGTTTGCAGCCGGAACTGCGATACTGTCCAACGCAGATATTGGAAACCGGAGTATCGCCTTGGAATACGGCCACCAGTCGCCTCTAAAGAACTCGAGCCCGCATTGCGCGTGGCTCATCAGGTGAAACCAGAGTGTCGCTCTAGGATACGGCCGCCAGTCGCCTCTAAAGGATCTGAGCCCGCATCCTGCGTGGCTCACCAGGTGAAACCGGCGTGTTGCTCCGTGAAGTGCTTTAGAGTTTAATTGGTGACTTCGCATTTTATTTGCCGTGCTTTAGTTCTATATTATTGTTACCATTCTCACATATCTGCGATCCGCATTTTTATATTAACCCGCCATTTCCAAAATTCTAATTGCCTCATTTGACGGGCGTACAAAGACCTGGCTCTTGAATTTAGGCTACTTTCAGCCAGCGAATCATCTGTCACCATCCATATCACTCGCCTCATTAATCCATTATTTTCCCGCAGCCAAATTACCAGCCGAGTCTTTATTTGTACTTACTAGTTTTGCTAGTACTCCCTCGTTTTATTTACCTTTTGTGCGGAAAGTAGATGTTTACGATACTAAGGTAATTATTGAATGTGAAATACCTTTATCGATATCATATCGTTATCTTCATCTTTATGTGAAGTGCTAATTTCAAATAATCTGATTATTAAAATTTAATTACATTCTATCCACTAATGAAATTATTGAATGTGAAATATCTTTATATAGATATCGTTATCGTAATTTTTATGTGAAGTACTAATTTTAAATAATCTGATTATTGTAATTTAATTACATTCTATCCGGCTCGATGGACCAAATTGCTGATTTTAAATAATTTACTTAATCTGCAAAATTAAACGTGTTAATGCAATTTACGAAGTGTTTTACTGCAGTAGATAAAAATGACTAAAATAGGTAACAGGTATAGGTAAGTACTAGGTAGGGGTTTAGCTTAAATAATGGATCAATTTAGGAAAGAGCTCAATAATTATTAACGGCCTCCTAGCCTGGTCGGTAGTGACTCTGCCTGGTGCCTACGAAGCAGGTCCCGGGTTCGAGTCCTGGTCAGAGGATTTGTTTGTGTGTTTATCCAGAATATTTGTTCCTGATTTATGGACGTTTCAATGTATATAAGTATGTACTTATCTATCTAATTATGTATGTATATCCTCGCCTAGCATACTACAACCTTTGCTTAGTTTGGGGTTAGGTCGATCTGTGTAAGATTGTCCCCCAATATTTATTTATTTATAATTAAAAATGCTGTATTTAATAACAAATAACGTAAAAAAATAAACATGATATGATATCTAACTATTAATGAGTAGAAATGCTTTATGTGTTACCTTAAAAAGGGAAATTAATTCTAAGTAGCCGTATTTCCTTTACAAAGCGTAGTTAATGAAGCATGAAAAAGAAATATTTCATAATTAAAGTAAACCCGCGAGTCATGAACCTGAGTAATGAAACTTTTTTCCATTATTATTGTACAGAAAAATATTTTTACGGATCTTAGGAATGTATGATAATAAAACTAAAGCGAGAAACTATTAAGTGAACATAAAAAGTTTATTGACTCTTAAACTTGAAATGAAAAATCGAGAATAAAACTACTTATAGATTTCTTGTTTTTATAGATGTGTACAATTGTATATACAGTGTAAGATAAAAGTTAAAAGACTCGAATAAGACAGCTGGATTAGATGTCGCTCTAAAGTCACGTATATTATGCGGTAACTCTGGTTAAAAACAACGATTGACAATTGTGACAATCTATATTGAAAGGGCTCTTATGTACCTATTCCTTATGTATTTTTTTTGTACAAGATTCAATATAATTTTTAAGCAATAAAGACGTAAGCGCCGGCCGTGATAAAGGCCCATTGAATATGGATATGGATTATTAGTATTGTTACAATAAATTAAATAAATTATCACAAAATATTTTTAAGGTTGCGTATAACAGCCACGTCTCTATTAAACTCAGGGCACGATTGATTTTTAGACTTTACACCTCTTTTAACTAAATCATATTTACTAAAACCAAGTATTTATTCATTATTCAATGTCGGAATGGTCCGACATTCAGGGTGTGGTGACATATTACGTTAATCCACCATCAGCACGTAAATTGTTATTATGTTAATTATCGGCTTTTGTAACAATTAAAATTTACGTAACTGGGATTAAATCTAATCATGCATTTACATTTCCGTGCAGGCGCTCAAATTTCACAGTAATATTAACACGTCATTTCCATATATTATTACTTATTAGGCTGTGATTAGTCAGATATCGACTATGGTACCACAAAGTCTCGTTCCACGCATGACGTGGTTATAAAGTCATCCTTATGTGATACAAGGTAAGGTTTATATTTAAGTATAAAGTTCAAGAGAGATAGGTGGTTGTGAAAGTGATAAGTTAATATCCGGGTCGCATGTGTCGGATGCTGTATCAAGATCATATGCATTTGTGCAGTGACCCGCTATTAGTATCAGTAATAATGTAACTGTATATGATGTCTATCTGATTGCGGTATAGTAGGTAGTTTAGGCTACTGCACACTAATCGTCACTGGTTTTTACTGGTATGTTTAAATGAAGCTTGGGGGCGTGATTGGTTATTATTGCAACTACGTATGATCAAGTACTAGTAGTTCAACGTTAATCATATAGCGGACAGCCGTAATATAATTTTTAATACAATTGCTCAAAAAGTTTAGTTTATGTACCTGCAAATCGTGCGTAAAGTTTGATTTTATGCACTAGTGCTAAAAAGTAATCTGATTGATACTTTTTAAATAAACGAGTATTATGCGAGACCCGCTTCTAAATGACCCACCGGAACTACGCGCGATTGGGCATAAAGGAGTATTATGCGAGACCCAATAGTATTACTTGAACAACGCGCGATTGAATGAAGCTGTCTTTCGTACACTGACAGAATATAAATGTAATTTTATTTCATTGTAGTTTTTTCGCAATTGTTCGACATACGTGCGGAAGTGTCATTTTCACTCGTCCCGAGTCTTGACCCTCGCCTCTCGGCTCGGGTCAAGTAACCTCGGTACTCGTATAAAATGACATACTTCTCGCACTTGTATCGAAAACTACTATTTTCTACTCGTCGACTGATACTCGTAATGCTTGAAATGAGACTGAACTACTAGCGCATACTTCGATGGAGCTTTTATCGTCGCGAATTTTAGCATCGTCGACTATGCTGAAATGGATTTTCATACAATATTATAAAACGATCGGGGAGGAGGACCGTAGTCCCTCCTCGACCGCCGGTACAATCCACCAGAGATCGAAGTAATTAAATCGTATAGAGGGAGCATTCGTCGCATGTAAGGCATGTAAGGCATTCGTCGAAATTAATTCTTACCGGCATGCCTATTGTAGGGACTCGTTAAAAGTATTTTATACAATAGTGACATAACTAAACTTTTCAATCTCGTATCTTACTTAAGCCACTCGGCAAGCTTCGTGGCTTACACGCGGTACTCGGCTGAAAAGCTCTTCATTATGTCACGATTGTATAAAATACTATTAGTATCTTGAAATAATAGTGGATTGTAATGAAATGTTCTGACAGATAGGGTAAATCGCCAGTAACTGGCCTCCTTTCAATAACTTGTCCCTTATACTAAAAATGAGCTCTATTAACATACGAACAGAATTCATTTTAGTATAACTTGGCCACAGTTATTGAAGAGTGGCCAGTAATTAAAACCGTATACTAAAATGAATTCTGTTTGAAGGTGAACAGAGTTATTTATTAGTAGTTACTGAGGTTTACCCTATGTTAACAAGTTACAGAATTAATTTACACTTTATTTATTTATTTATATTATACATTAGATTTTTTCTAATTCTACCCCTACGACGTGAAAACAGGGTTTAAAGTTTATGATTATTTCTGATTTTACCCCCTGAGAGGTCAAAGATTTTTCACCCCCTTAGAATCGGACGCAGGTATTTTCTATTACTGTAACAAACTAGCACAAAAGACTTTCTTTTACCACCTCAAGGTTCACATACCTACTCGTTTCGCGTACGAACCAGTTCCTTGTCAGTCGTCTGTCAGTTTCTCGTCTGATTATCAGTCCGACGCGAGTCAGTTAAAATTAACCTTTCGTACGTTTGGGGTTCAAGTTCACCCGAATTGGATGCATTTTAGTGTAATTGCCTTTGACCTAGTTGCTGAAATAATGGAATAACTATATTTTTGTATACGATGTCACGTAGGAAAGAAAAAGGTTCGATTCCGGCCCTTCGATATAACTACATGACATAGAATACATATATGTACATGACATATAGGTATATTTCTGTTTGTTATTTATACTTTATTACCTCTTCCTAAAATGTTACAAAATAAGGCTACTTTTCGATAAAATTTATAGATTAGGTTTAGATATAGATTGAAGAGACTCAGAGATGCCACAGGAGACCGAAGAGCTGGCAGTAATCTTGCTCAACGAATAAGTTTAGCAATTCAGAGAGAAAATGCTGCCAGCATCTTGGGTACCATGCCGCAGGGGCCTCTTTTAGATATATTTTAGTTTTATTTTATTTTTAGAGTTAATTATTTAGATTTATTTTAGTTCTAGTTAGTTTTATTTGTTATATTTTTAAGTTATTTGTATTTTATTTTATTAACCTGAATTAAACCAATTCATAGTTTGATTGGAAAGTCGTACCTAATGTAGTTTTCTGTTTCGTAATGTTTCATTATGTGTTGATTAGTTAAAAAAAATCACTAAACATTTATAGATAACCACTCGTAGTATGGATCAGTTTTAAAGTAGGCACCTAAATAAATGTTATTATAAAATCCTCGTTTCTTGAATCCAACTTTTGAGTACCTACTCGACAGAAGTATTATTTATGTCATTAATTTTAAAGACTTTTAAAAATTAATAAAAATTTGATTACAATTTCAGTAGGAGGCATTTCGTTACTAAATGCTGTTGTTGGCAATCCGCTTATTAAACAAACTATCCTTAACTATTCGTCTTAAGTAAATCTGCTTTGTTTCGTTCCTATTGTGACCGCTGTATTCATCGCGAGTGCTGGCCAGCATTATGTGCAGCGGTACCTAAGTCGGCATTGTGCGGTCATAATAAGCACAATTTGCACAAAGCTTTGTGTATGTTGCACTTCGCATAAAGAGTGATGCATTGTGATTTACATCGGTGTTTAAACTTTAAACAACTATGAACTAGTATTATCCACTGTTATGTCGTTTAACAAACCTGAATTACACTATTTAGACTTGACATTATTTACACATAACTTATCCAATAATATGTACGAGTAATAGTCCATGAATGCATGGAGAAAAAAAGTATTATAAATCTAATCTCCACAAGATTCATTTTGTTCTATTATGTAAATACAATCTATATCCTAAATTTGAGCTCATTTGATGACAATTTACTGGTCGCTATGAATTTCATTATAAGAAATAATTTCATACAAATGAAAAAATCAAACTGACTCTAAAATTAAATTCTAAAGCGCTATATTATTTATTCAGTTATATAGTTGAAATAATGTGTAAAAAAATAAAAATCGTTTATTTCAGAATTTTAAACATTCCATAGTTCAGTTAGTAAAACTTAACTTAAAACTATGTTAAATTCTATAACCTGAAGAAAAACAACAACTAACACACTACAGATTCAGCCGCCCCACCCCCCTCCCCCGCCTCATCTATCCCATAACATGCAGATCTATGAAGCGGCCGAGGACGTCAGAGTATAAAAAGTATCAAAAACATATCCAATTAAGAATTATTGATTAGTTACTCGTAATTTTCCTTCATACATTTTTGTACTGAAAAATTGTGTAATTTATAGCGACCTCTAAATAATGTACTGTTCTCAAAGTAGGTGTTAATATCTTTTATGAGTATTGAAACTAAAATTACCTTGTAGATGGACATAAAGAAATAACAACTTTATATTTTTGGACCATACTAATATACATATAAGTATTACACAAAAGCTGGAAGTTTTCGAGTTCAGAATTTTTATTAAGTAGGTAGGTATGGTATTTCAGTGTACGCTTCTAGCTTGTTTTATTTTCTACTATAATAGGTAAATACAGTAGATTCTAGAAACCAGCCAGATATTTACCATGGCACAATATTTTAACAAGGTTGTTTTCTTAGCAGGTTGTCTATGTTTAATGTAACTACAAATGCTATTTTTATTATTTAATCATGTAGTGGAAATAGAACTGAAATATAAAAATAAAATTTTGATTTTAGCAATATAGCCCTCAGAGCCCGACGACAGACAGATGGATGGACAGAGAAATAGTAGATTGCGTACAAGAGTTCCTTGTAGACATTGTTGCATTCCTGGGTGCGAAACCCTAATAAAGTTATAGAGGTTCTTACGCTCAAACTAAACGTAAACACGTTATTTGGTTGCTGATTGCTATGATCATGTCAATGCATTATACTCATAAATATTTTTATGTAAAGATATATTTTCTTAAGTACAGAAAAATTTACATAGGGTGTAGTACCACTAAGATAACTACATGGAACCAACCCGTCTTATTTATTTTCTTATAACGTGACGTCTATATTTGTTACATTTGCCCACGTGGTATCATTTTCAGCATGATTACCTCCCACGGCTAGACCGGTGAATGTCAAGGCGGTTTCCCCTGACCTTTTCTTCCCTGCGAAATTGCTGTCGGAATATGCAAATTTCGATTACGGGCTCTCAAAATATCTTTTTCAATTCAATAGTTTGGTGCGCAATTTCACGTACGTACGAGACAGGTTACGGGGAGGTCTTGATATTGATAAATAACCTAAATATCGATTTGCCAAATAAACTACATAACTTTGAAAAGACAATTTTATAAAAATTATATACGTATTCTAAAGGTTATCGAAATTCCTCTCCTAACGGAGTTAAAAAGCGAAGCTTATAAAACATTACTCTTCTTTGTTAGTGGGTAATGCGGGTAAAGCGAAAATAGCTGCATATTTTTGCAATAGAAGGGAATGGGACTATTGATTCGTAAACATCGATTGTTTGTTTTAGACAAGCGGTAGACAAACTGTAATCTGATTGAACCGAAGACGAGACGACGAGACATCTTACATACATCCCTCCCGGAAACCCCAGACGGTTCGGTACTTACCGTTTAACTTTCATACTAGCATCTCAAGGGGCAGTATGGTTATATATTATATACTGTCTGTATATTCTATGACAAACTTCTATTTACTGGTGTTAGAATTTTTTTTTATATTAAGTAGCTTAAAAGTTGTCATTATGTTCGTCATTTTGTTACTAGGAATTTATTTCAAACAGAAAATCACAAAAACGTTGTTATCGCTACATCCTGAGATGTAAAATTATACTACCACATTAAAACATGTTTAATTGGGTCCCAAATACCGGTACGGTACTACTCGTAGCTACATTGTCAACAAAGTTACAAGTAGTAAGTATAAAACAAAACCATACGCGTAAAACTTGTCTAAAGAACAATCGTAAACCCGTTTTATAGTTGGTAACATCCCCTAAACATTCGAGGACAGCTGAAAATGGGATGCATTACGTGAAATACCCATTTATCTCTTATATGTATGGCTTGATCTATCTAAAAGTCCTTTTTCGCGTTTGACAAGCATGTCTATTTATCATATGCAATAGCTACAATAAAAGCTGCGTTTTTCATCGTTTTTAAGACTTCATTTTTAGAATTAGGTACCTACTTTATGAGTATTAGGTACATACAAAAATTAAGGCCAAGTTATGATATAGAGTTTAATCAATGTCTTTGTCTATGTAATACGAGTTGGTATACGATACTTATGCGTATAATACATACGCTATAGCGTTTAAAGCTCACTAAAGCCAACACAACTTTGGTTAATTTGTGATGTCTACTCCTCCAAGTTATCTACTGACGTCTCTTACAAAGTGACCCTAAAGGATTATCTCAACCTATAATATACACTATATAGGTTTATATTGGGGTCGTGTAGCAAGCGATCAAAGCATGATACAGAATCGAAAGGTGAACCTAATGATGTTAATCTTATTTTTTATCAATATGGATAAATATTTTTCATATGATAAGTGGAAAAATACATTTTGGCGTAAAATTTGTTCACCCTACTGAATGTGATGTCTTGTCGTTCTGTGTAAAGCGTTTGTCAAAACTAATAGGGTGACCATGACTTCGTTAGTTTAGGATTAATTTCACATTTAAAAAAAATCCTTCTGCGTTGATCGAATAGTTATTTACCATGAGAATGGTGCTCAGTTACAGAGTCAGATAAAGTAGTTCAGGATCAGGACCCAGATTTCAGCCTGTATATTTACAACACAAAATGGGCTACAGATGAAATCGAATTTTATATAAGTAGGGTACGAGCATGTCATGCCATCTCAGGTAAGTCACATCCTATTCTAATGATAAAGATATATACATTTGTACTTATATTGTTCTGAATAAAAGATAAGATTAAAGTCATCAAGTTTCTGAGGTAGCGTTAACAAAAAAAATATATAAATCTGAATCCCAATTTAATTACCCTCTTAATTGTACAAATTTACTTCACATAATAAAATGTTAAACTTATGTTTTGCTTAAACTTTACATATGTAAATACGTGTTTTAATTAAATGGAGTGGTAAAGTTGTACTTATTCAAAATTCTGTAAGCGAGTGGCTTCAATAAATTTGCTTTCAGCGAATCACTGCTGTAAAGTGAAATGAAGTGGTCTAGTATGGAATTAGGAATAGTAAGAATTTTATATCATTTTTATGGTTTACACGAGGGAGGACTTCAATAATAGAATATTAATAGAATTTTGATTGAATACTGGTCCCGCTGAAGGCAGAACCTCGTTACCTACAATTGCTGTATTTTATTTAGTCCACGGTTTGTTTTATTCAATGTTTCATTTGCTTTGTGTATTTCAGATACAGGTTTACAGTCAGTGTAAATGCATTGCGCAATACAATTCCGACTTTTTATTATTTCCTATTCAAATAACTTGCTTACATCGTTCTGTTTGCAGGTTTGAATGATACTAATTAATACAGTTTGCAAAATTGAGTTACTATTTTGAATATAACTTTTTACCCGGGGTTGTGTGTACTTAGTGTAACAGAATTGTAAATAATTAATAAAATCCCAATGATTCTGCATAAAATTGTTTCCGTTTCCAGTTATTTAGTTCCTTTTTTGTACGTACTTGCTTTATCTCAAATATTAATCATCAGATTAGCTACCTGAGCAACAAAGGCTTTGAATTATAGAAATATGTACCCAGATGTTTCGACAAAGTTCTGCGGTCCGGGAGGCTTTATCACGTTTTCGAGGGTCCTTCTTTAGCGGAGTGTCTCATGATCAAAAGACTGTCGCAGGCAGCCGCTGTCTGGGAACCTTTGCTGCCTCTAATGACATTCGACTCCAAGATTTATGAAATGAGGTTGTTTGACAAGCCGGATCGGATATGAATTTTCGTTGTTTTTCAATTGTTTTTGTGTGATTACTGTCGCTTGAACGTAACAAATAACTTACAATTTTGTCTCCTTTTTTGCGACCTTAACCTTGGCAGTGGCACTACTTTATTTATTTACATTGAAATGAATATCGTCTCGGTCTCTCTAACAAATAATACCTAAACTATATTTTTTATCGGTATCTTTCTTGACTATTACTAGAATTTGATAACAAGATTTCAAATGTTTTTTTTTGTTCCTGTGCCTGTTGAAATTTTTGTTATGAATTATAATATAAAAAAATATAAAAATATATAATGTAAAAATATTCTGAGTTACTTAATGTAAACAATTTTTTTATAGGTACACGCATATTTATAAATATAGTTTAAAAAAGACATGAGAAAATTCGGAAACAACCGGCTCCTTTACTCAATGGAATTTGTGGAAACTTTACATGAGTACAAATTATTTTCCATCCGCCCGGGGCAACCTGCACTAGTGCAAACTAACTTTAAAAAAAACTTGCTTTAAAAATGTAAAGTTAGACTGGAATTCTCAACTTGACCGCACCAGTTCTTCATTTTAAACTGTTTTATTTTCCTACGCTATCTGTAGGAATGGTAGCGGTAATTTGTGTATTTATGGAAAAATTTAATGCTATCAGGAAGATTTTAGGCAACTGACGAGTCACGTAATATTTCGGTCCCTAAAAACGTTTGCCAAAGTATCGAGTATTGTAAAATGTGAATGGCAGAGAAGGCAAAAATTGTTCGACGTGTTTGGGAGAGCTCGAGGAGGCCGTCGAGTGGGCTGGCCACTCCAGCCAGGGTTGTCCGGCTCGGTCGCCACCTGAACGTGTCCCGGACGCCTTTTTACAGCGCCTCAGGTCTAGCCCTTTGTTCAAACATTTACGAAAAGCTCAAGTGTATTTGAAACATTGAAACAAAAAGTCGAGAGAATTGCCTTTGAAAATCTATTTGGAGAAAAGTACCGTGCTTACGCTTCAATGCATTTTCCTTTAACGGAAAATTAATTTTTAGTTGCCGCGCAACATTTTGCCAGCACTAATTGATTATCGCGCGCAATGTGAATACTGAATGCGAAATGGAAATATGGGCATATTCGAAAATCGCGTAATGTAAACGGGTAACTTTAAATATATGGAAGGTGGAAAAAAACGAATGAATTGTTACAAATTGACTGTGCAAATATGCTTAGTGACTGTCCCAGATTTGACGACTGAGCAATTTGTCACATACATTAACTTGTTTTCGTGACTCGTGATTAGAGGGAACTCGTAAAAAATGAAACAAGGTAGGATAACGGACATCGCTTAAGTCAAGAGATGTATCTCTTGACTTAAGCGATGTGTTATGAACGAAACGCTAAAAACTATTTTATTATATTTACTAATCGGTAAATTTAGTGTTTGCTTTTTTATATACATTTACAGCATTTATTACAGCATTAACAGAACATTCAACAATAGGTAATTGATGTCATCAGGAACCTCCAACGCGATGGAAAATAACAAAATTTTAGATCCGCAGAAAATACGCATTTAACTATTGTTAAAACGCGTACAAATAAATGAATTCACTCGCTTTATGGGCATTTTGTACGACGATAAGCAAGAGTAATGGCCGAATAGGCTTTCTGAGTACAGTGTGAGAAATGGATTGAAAATGGAAGAGAAAATAACTCGGTACTTTCTGCTTACGTCATGCAACTTTATCTTTCCACTGGTTACTTGAGTCTGACCACATAAAAAATATTGTCTGTAGTTAATATTTTACGATTGTATGATTTACGGTAATACTGGTAAGTATTTAGTTAAACCTATCTACATCATAAAATATTGATGAAATATTTCGACCAAAAGCCAAACGTTGAACACAAGATTTCCTGGATTTGGATGTTAGTTACTTAGTTCAAAATTCTTTTTATGTGTGATTTGTGCTGCGAATGAACAGCACAAATGTTTAGAAGTATATGCGTATTTCCACAGCATTTCAAGTCATTACATATTGTATTGAGAATAAGTTGCTATGAATACAACAATTATAAACCTATTAACTTCCCGCTCACGTAAAACGAGGTGCTACAAAATTTTATGACATAGGTACGCTATGTTCTCAAAATCCAATCGATCGCAATTCTACGAAATTGGAATTATTCAAAACACATAACGTTTGAAACTCTTACGTGTCGAGAAAACGTTCATCATATTTACGTGTCCGCGTTTTGCGATTGGCTTAATTTATATTCTGGATTCAGCCCACGGCTTTGATCTAGCGAGCACAGGATGGTACCAAGTTATGACTTGCTTAGAGCTGAAAGACTGCTTAGAAATTTTTATTAAGTTATGTTTTAGTAGGCATGTTTTAGTAAAATTTGAATAAGTAAACGAAAGCTCATTTCAGTGAGTCTAACATTTTTCAATTACACTTAGTTAAATCCAATACAAAAATAGGTAGGTAAGACTAGATAGTTAAACATACTCCACTCGTTGCCTTATTCGTAGAATAGATACCTTACAGAAGAATCTGAGCCATGCTTCAGACTCCATTTAGATACATATATACTATGTAAAAGAAATTGATATAATATTGACGAACTCCCTTCTCTGTTCCGTAAAGTCAATTGCGATTTAGAAAATATTCGCCACTGGGCTTTTAATTTCGGATTAAAGGTAAACGCCGAAAAATCGCAGGCGATTGTTATCGGCAGTCCCTATTTTGTCTCCAAACTTGCTGAGGTGGTGGTACCCAATGTTATTTTTGACGGGACATTGATCCCTCTTTCCTCTACTGTGAAGAACTTGGGTATCATCCTAGACCAAACACTCTCATGGACGCCGCATATATCGGAGGTCAGTAGAAGGGTGTTTGCTTCGCTGCACTCTCTGAGGCGACTGCAGAACTTCCTTCCTCTTCCTACTAAAATCACTCTTGCTCGCTCTCTCTTACTACCTATCCTGGATTATGGCGACATTGCTTTTATAGACCTCAGGGAAGTACTGCTGGACAAGCTCATTGCTCTTCAACGTGTTATTTAATCCTGCATGTCCTCCGTATCTGTCGGAAAGATTTAATTATTTGGCTAGTATTAGCGACCATCGCTTGCGGTCTAGTACAAATCTCTCTCTAGCCATTCCGCCAAAACACTCGCGTATTTACTCTAGGTCCTTCACTGCTTATGCAGTTAAATTGTGGAATGAGTTGCCAGTGGATGTAAGAAAGTCGCAGTCTGTTTCCTCACTCAAGGAGAAATTGAAAAAGTTGTGGCTAGTGGACTCTTAATGTTTTTTGCGAATTGAATATTATATATATATGTATATAGGTATATATTTATTTAGTTATTTATTTATGAACGTGGTCTGATATTATATGTGTATAGTAATGTATATTATATTATTATGTATGTAGTTTAAATATTTGTATGGTACATGAATGTACCTAAATATTTATTAGTGTACCTGCAGCTTTATATGTTTTGGAACTTTTTATTTGTATCCTTTGTGCATAGTTTGTCTTTTACCATTTGTATTTAATCCTTTCTCATTTTCTCATGGGTTGGCTGGAAGAGATCCCTATCAGGGATAAGCTCGCCCTTGTGCATATCTTTTATATATGTTACTGTTGTTTTTATGTTACACCTACTTGTTTATGTGCAATAAAGTGATACATACATACATACATACATACATATCTATTTAAAATTGACATGCTCTAAAACATGTTATCTTAAAAATGTACCCAAGTGCATACCACGACGGTGGCTAACAAGCATACGGCCCGCCTGATGGTGAGAAGCTAACGTAACCTATGGACACCTGCAACTCCAAAAGAGTCGCATGCGCGTTGCCGATCCTTTACAAAAAGGAGGACAAAAAAACAAGCATGTATAAAAAGCAAGAGAAAATAGCATCACTAGTAAAATTGCGCCAACCTCCAGCGGTGGCTTGCCGGATTTAGTCGACAACAGATCGACATATAGTGACGATGCATCGTTCTACTCGCATTTAATCCGCTTATAAGTTTATACCGAATGAGTGGACACGAGTAATTGCAGGCAGTAAATTAATTTAATCTAACAATCGATGGCCATAAATTTTGATCGGATTCCGATTTGAATGTTGTGATTTCAATGACATTTATGTATGTTCGAGCAACAATGTAAAGGAAGTACAGATTCAAACAAGATTTACTGAAAATATGTCTCGGGAAAATTTGTAACTGGCCTGTCTTATACCGTAATACGACTGTCAGAAAAACTGCTGCATGAGTCGTTCTTGCGGTACTATTGTGGGGTAATTTTTTAGGCTGATTGTGTATCCCAAGTATTATTTGATCGGTGATGTTAACAATGTTTGTATCTATCTTTCTTTATTATTTAGTCTAGTGTTTTTCAATCTTATTTATGTTGCAACCCTTTTGGTATAAATATGATGTTTTACCCAACCCTCGGTATGAACACTTTATCCTACCTTTACGCATGCCAATTGTAGCATGTATTGTTTCATTTCTTTTTACACTTAGCGAAAGTCTTATACTGCACAGGGTGGAGGGGTTTAGTCCGTAGGCAGCTGGGAGAAATCCCCACCTGAGTCAGGCATGCTGTCGGAAACCGGGCCGGCAGTATCCAAAGAGGATTACCTCCACCTCTGACAAAAAAAAGTCTTATAGAGGCTTCTTGACCCCAAGTCATGTTTGTTTCTAGAGTTATCAGCACCCCTTTTCGTGGTATTAACGAAGCACCTATGTTTAATTTTCTGGTATTTGTCACCCTGTCGGTTGACACTATTAATTATACCATGGAATACCGCGCCCTTTTTTGCAACAAACTGTGCCTAAATATATAGGACATATGTCTAGGTACTTATGGTCATCGTCTAAAATATATTGTTCAGTTTTAGTTTTATTACAATGGAATAAGGCACAAAATATAATCATGTTTACATCGTCGAGTGTGCATATGCCATTCAAAGTGGGTCACGAATTTGATTACTCATTTTCATTTAATTACTTTTAGGTAGTCAATGTTTTACAATTTAGTGTAGTAAAGTTCTGCCTGTCCAATATTTTTAACCGACTACAGCAGACACAAACAATCAACACAAGGTCGCAAGTACGCTCCGTAGCGCACGAAAGGCAACTGTCACTGTCGCACTAATATTGAAGAGTGATAGAGAGAGATGACTACGCTACGCCACAGAGCGTTAACGATTGCTACGTTGGCTAAGCCCCCAGATAAGATAACTGACCCTTCACCGTAGTGACAAAAGCAGGTCCTGGAAGGCGTTTGTTTAATAACTATCATGCATACGAATTTGTCATGTCAAAACTCTGTCAGATGTGCTGAAATGGTATTTTATAATTATGATCGGTAATTTGGCAGAAGTTTAGAAGGAAAGTATTTAAATTACAAACAAGGGTGGCAAACTTTCGGACACGATTATTTTTTACCAGTGTTCATGTTATGTGCAAACGGCTTATAATAGGGTCTTGCAAAGCCTCAAAAGTCACGCGGTTGCGTTTCATAAATTTTGGTTTATTGCGCTGGAGTTGGACACAATGGCAAATGCCAATTACACTCGCGTCCTCCGTGATATAATTTTATCGAAATAGGATTACAATTAGACCGTAGGTACCATAAAATGACCACGCCCGTACCGACACAAGGTATTCTGTGTTGATTCGCTATAGGGCAGAACAGATAATTTCGCATAAATATTGTTCCACACTTTGTATTATTTAATTTGTAATGCCTTAATATATTATCTACATTCAAGCCTAGTAACCCATTGTTGTTTTATATAGTTACAATTTGGGTTTTCATTCGGATAACAGATTTCTATTTCATTTACCCAAGCTTGAGAGTGCACAACTCTCCAAAGTATCGGTCACCCCTTTTCATCATTCATTCATTCATCGACCCCGCACGACCGTAGTTACACAAATAACGTGTTAAAAGTATTTCTGTTGCTCATGCAACTTTCTTTGAAAGCATTTCGAGGTGCTTTTATCGAGTCAATGTGGGAAAAAGTAAAAAGTACACGAGTACTGGAAAAATGTCTGCATTTTGAAGACACGTGTATTTTCCGTATTCATGTTCCGTCATAGACGATCGACGTAGCAAGTGCGAATAAATCTGCCATTTACTTAAATTTGTGTCAGTCCAGAGGAAAAAGGTCCCACTTTGTCCATATGGAGTTCCCAAAAACAATATACGTTATCTAGCAGTGAAAAAATGAAAAGTCCATGGGTAAATGAACACAGTAGCCCCTTTCACTAAAATCGTCCACATTAAAATAAAAGCAGCGGTCACTGGTCAGTCGACTAGGGTAGTCATATATCTAGAACTGACCATACGTTACCCAACTGAAAAAATACTAAAAGAGCGAAACCTGTTTCTGTATATACCACGCTTTTCTTCGTGTGCTAGTCATAGTTTGAAAATAAAAATAGTTCGAATCGATTTTTTTGCGTGTTGGTAATAACTAGGGAAGGCCCTCCACCAAAATCTTTTCTGAACCATAATATCCATTTTTACACTATGACGTGGAATGGAACTGGTCATTGGTGAAACATCAGTTTGGGTTTGTTATTCGAATGTTGTTTCAAAAAAATAATTTAAAAAAATCACACACTGGGAATACCTAGGCTAAATATTTATGTAGGCAAGTATTTAAAGATGCAAGTAAATCATGCACAAGGCTAACAATTCTCTTAATTTTTATTCAACTCTCCAGTTTAGAACATCAGCCATCAATCTAAACTAACTAAAATAGACAGTAGTTGAGGCCTCATTGTTTACCTTTACCTAGCGCGTGTGTCGGTAACTGTTTTAGGTGTGTGTTGGCAGTGAAAGAATTACCACTAAGCTTTGTGCAAATGAAGTTGCTTTGTGCAGTGGACACCGCTCAAACGAAACAGTTTAGTTTGCTCATATTCTACCAGAATTACCAGATACAAGTAATAAACATAGATGGTTAATCTCTATACGAAGTTGTTTGCTTGGAACCAACTTTAATATAGTGTATTTTCCATCAACGTCACCAAACTATGCGAGGCAAATACGTAGCTAAGATTAACAAAACAAATCTGAAATCGGGAAAAACAACCCCGTCGTTAATATGGCAGTTATAATTTTCTACTTAAAAGGAATATTTTTTAGTTGGTTGTTAAACACATTTTGGTTATTTCGGCCGTAAAAAGATAAATGAAATCTTATTAATTATATGTTTTCGGCTCTCATCTTTATGCGAAGTAAATTTGTTTTGGGATAAGTTGTTTTAAAAGAATAACAAGCAGCAGCGTATGAGCAATATTAAACGTTGAAAAAGCTACTTTTTAAGGAAGTGAGAAATGAAAAGGATATAATACAATTCAAATTTACTTATCTTAATATGGTTATTTATTTAATTATTAGGATATGAATTCTGCCAATGTTTAGGATATTGTTTTGTGATATTAAGTTTTTTTACTTTTTTTTCCGCTTTTCTTCACTGTTTTGCAACACCTACTGTTTTTTTTTACTACTGAGTTTATTTAACACAATTCCACTACCTAAAGGTTGTCTGGGAGAAATCGCTTTTTAGCGATATGACCGCCTGTTGTTTACATCTATTTTGACTTTATGCATTTTCTGTACTGGTTTTCTTTTTGAGGTGTTCAATAAAGAGTATTTGTATTGTATTGTATTGTATTGTATCTCTGATTATTGGTACCATGGGCAAACCGGGTTGATTAATAAGGTTATTATTTTAATATACATAGTTTGTGTAGTCCAAATGTAGAAAAGTTTGTTGAAAACTTCCTAAACGTAAAATGGCGGGGCAGCTGTGGCATTTAATGTTATTAGCAACACGTCTGAATGCATTTGAGAGTTTCATGGAATTTTGTTAAATGTGGTTGAAAGTTGAAACTACAAACGATGTTGCGAATAAAATGGAAACTTGTATCGCGGATATAGGAATGAATTTTCCATGCGGTTATGGTTATTTTTTACAAGTTTGTGTAAGTTGCCAGTTTTTAGTACTACTTAGTAGGTATAGGTAAGTAAATACTAGAGCATGATAAATGATAAAATCTCTTTGTAGTTTTGAAATGTTTATGTATATACGCCATACGATTAAATAAATAAATACTAGAGCGACATTTTGACATCACTCGCAGCGGTTTCGCAACAATATTTAAATATGAGCGCATTTCAGTCCGATGAGTGTATATTTGCGATTGAGAAATACAATGACTGAATGCAGCTCCCGGTCTTTTATTATTTCATTAAATACCTAGACATTTGCCTATAATTAGCGTCGTCAAGTGATTATTTTCATAATAATCGTAATTGAACTATCATAATGTTTTATTCCACCCCATCCAGCCCGAGTGTTGTAATGACGACAATAATGCTACTGTTTTTCTCCTCCAATCTTAAAGTCTTACAGTTGCACATTATGTTATGTATTACCATAAGGCTCGTTGGTCCTCGAGGGTAACTTTGGCCGTTGGGCTTAACTAATGTCCATGTTTTATATTAAATTTTATTTGAATAAAATAATTGCATTGAAATTATGGGACATGTGATTCGTTTTAGCTAACCGTTCACATTTATGTCTTATTTATTTATTAGTCCCTTCTAAGTACTTCATATGGACAAAAGTCACTTTCTGTAAAGTAAAAGTAACCCAGCTTTCGGTATAGCCTGTTTATTAATTAATATTTCTAGTGAACACCGCTAAATGCGTTAAAAGATTTGTCGCAACTAATGTGAAACTCGTCTGAATTTATTCAACAAACTGTTTCAGTATTCATACCGTAGGCTTGTCATTAATTCGTTATCAGGCGAGTCTTCAAAGGCAGATTGTAGTGTCAATATTTAAGCGGTTCTGCCCCTAGCCTCATACCTAACTAGATTTGGCTGGCACTCGCGGTTCAGCCAGATTCAAATACGAGTACCGCCACGTGAAACCTGAATTAAACATAAATAATGAAGGAATACAGTACGTAACTGGCAGTGACTAAAATTGTAGATGTGTAGTATCACATCGATACGTAAGTGAGACAGCGCTATCTACAGAGCGGCTTGCGGGTCCGCAATTCCGCATCCAATAACCGTCGCAGATTGACGACCTTACAAGCAGAGTACTAGGATTCAGGGGGGTGATTTTTGAGATTCGAACGCTCGATTTAAAACTCTGAATAAAACGATGAAATGATATTTTGAAATTAACAGCGATATGAAATTTAAAATCATGTTTAGTTAAACTGTCAATTTTATGACAAAAATATTGGCGACAAACTATTGTGTATGATTATTTTCGAGCTTAATTTCTTTGAAATCGAGCGCCAGAAAGTCAAAAATCGCCCTCCTGATTTTTTCCCACCCACCAATAACATTTATGTAATGAATAAAAAAATTTAAAAAAGCAAAAGTAGATAAAATATTGCAAAAAAAATGAAACGGGAATTAGAAATACTAAATAAATAAACATTAAGTTGATTTTTCCGCGATTAAAATACAGCAAGACAAGTCGTTAACGTCCTTATGGCATTGACATAAAGTTTAACTTCACCCTGGCCTGAAACGGGATTGTTTTTTGGTTTGACACTGTCAATGTATACCGTTACATAATCTGCGTTTTGATACTGTTCGGAAAGTTAGAACATTGTAATATTAAAATAGTATCTAAGCCTACGAATACGGAAATTTAAATTAGAAATCGACTGTATTAAAACGCCTAAAGATTGAAAATGCGTATTTTTTCATTTTTGTTCGAAGTTTGAATATTAAAAGTGGGTTTCATAATGGCATAATATCATGCTCCTTCGATAACGAAACGCATCTTTTTTTCAATTTTGTCATGTCAGATACTAGTGCTATCGCACTTAACGGTGGTAAACCTTATCCCTTCGCAATAGGTGTTATGAATGTTCAGTTAATAGTATCAACGATGGTTTGACAGCCGTCTTTGTTTACCTAAATACAGGAACTATAAATACGATCAAAATATGACTTTTTATTATTTCATCATGATTCCCGTTTTGTTTTCAAGTCCGTTTTTGTACATTATCTTTAAAAAAACGGTACTTTTTTTACATTAATATATAAATAATAGGCAAGCACGCTCTCAAATATTGTCCTTGTCAAATTCAAGTTTTAAATGCATGATTTTTCAGTTCTCCCATTAGATTTCGCAATATTTTTACCACCATCCTGATCTAGAAATTATGACGATTCTTTAAAGGTAAGAACCATTTCTAAACGGTCCTAAATAATCTGGGCCAGATCACCTAACAAAAATTGACGATCTCCTTTACCTAATTCCTATAACATTTATTACTCCTTATGACCTCAAGAATTTATGGTTAAAATCTGTCGGGTTACTCAGATTCACCGTGTATAAAAGCCCAGATTAAGTAATTTATAGTCCTCAGTAATATCTCCATACAACATTAATAAACTTACAAAATATTACATATTACTAAAAGTGTTAATTGGTTTAATTATGAAAGTCAATCGGTGCCACAGTTGTTGCTACTGATTTAAATATAAAATGTACCCTGCATATCTTTACAATATAATACAGGTCGCCGTAGGCGCGCTATCGCCTGCTCTGATCGCGAGCCTAAGAAAGGTTCCGTTCACTAACAAAGTGGAAAGATGAGCGCGATATCTCTAGTAGCAACGTATTTAATTAAAACTTTGTCCGCATACACGCCATTAAGCGCCAAGAGCGCGGACGAAATGGCACAGTACAGTCAGCATAGCCTGTACTAAAGTTGTAAGAAAAAAATATTTCGCATACAATAGAATCTCGATTATCCGAATTTCGGATGTGGGTTTTTCAGGACGAGATCAAACAAAAACAACAACTTCTACATAAAACAGTATAGTACCTGTAAATTTCAAATAAAGCGAGCAACAAATTCGCGGCAACGTTCGGATAATAGGCATGGTGAATTTTTTTCATGTGTGGTATCAATCGATTCGTTTTGTTGTGAGGATCAAATGTCTATATGGGGTCAATTGTGTTAAGGCAACACAAAAGTCAGAAATGAGACTTAAAGTCCGAGATTTTCATTTGTGTCTCAAAACGCTCCTAACAAAATGACGTGAAGTCACGTCACGTAGTCGCCCTGTTTAAAGTATGGAAAAAATATGCAATTGCTATTTTTACAGTGAGATGTTGCGTTTATGTATATGGTTTCTACTCGTATACAATTTATTTTACAGTAAAATGTTAAAAATCGAATGGTATCATTGTTTTTTTTTTTAAATTTCGCACTTTAAAAAATCGTATAATTTAGTAATTTCTAAATTTTCACTTTAGTTGGATATATTGATTATTTTGCATCCTATCAACTAAATTTTATTGCATAATTCAACATGTGTCATCATGCCTATTGAACGTTGGCATAATTGAGGGTTCGGATAATCGAGGTTCTACATACAGTGCGACACAAAAGAGTAGAAAATAAATGAGGGCGCCACCGTCAGTCACTTGGCAACCCTGCGTATATCATAATAACGATCCTGATACTTTGTTCTTTTTTTTTAATTTAACATGAGAAGTTGCAAAATTTAGAGAGCTTATTTGTCGTGTTAGTACATTCCAGTTCGTCAATATACATATGAGCAGAATCTCAACAACAGAATCAGCTTATGTAATTTTGCTTAGATATTGAGGAATGATGGAAATCATATTACAATGCCAACCTAAATTTATGACTGTAGTAATACTATATTTTACGAGTATGATTATGATAGTATTAGTCATGAATGAAATTGAAGGTACGGTAATATTATAACAACGATTCAGTCAAACAATTTAATTTTAATTAGGCAATTACTGGACACTATTCAAGCAAATCAAAATCTAGGTACTCTACATCTTCGTGGGTTTGGTCTTCTGTTGCTTGCGACGACGATGTACCCGCACCTTCGTTTATTGTGTCTAACATTGGTTCATCGTCAGACTCATCTTCACTGCTGCTGTCCTCGCCCACCAGAACTACAAATCTGTCTATATCCTCGTATAATGTTCTTCCTCGCTCATAATATTCTTTCTCGATCTTTTTAACATGATCGCAGCAATTTTTCCAGTCCTGGGAAGTTATATAATTAAATGCGTTTATGGTCAGCTCTTTAATATCTTTCCCACCAACATTTTGTGAAGCGACTAAATGTTTTGCTTTTGCCCATATTAATTCAATGGGATTTAAATCACAGTGGTAAGGTGGAAGCCTAACCACTGTGTGCCCATGATCTCCAAGAATTTCATCTATTGTGTAAATTGGCTCAGGTTTATGTTTCCTAACCAATTTTACTAGACCTGGTTTTCGCAAATTCGGGTCAAATGATATTTTATTTTCGATTAACCATTGCCTGAGTTCTGCAACCTTTTTGTCAGATGTAGGAGCCTTATTTTTTACTACAGAATGATAGGGTGCGTTGTCCATCACAATTATAGAGGGCTCTGTCAGGTTAGGGATCAGTTTCTCAGTAACCCATTTAGTAAAGTTGTGTTGATTCATTTCAGAATGGTAATCTTCTTGTTTATTAACACCGCTGAATATAATTAGTGCATTAGGCACAAAACCTTTTTCGCTCCCGGCATGTACTATAATCCACCTTTTCCCTTTCGAGATATCAGTGAAAAGACCGTCAGTATCAATTGACTGCCAGCACTTCTTCAGTTTATAACTGGAATGTATATAACTCTCATCCAAGTAAATTATGTTTTTTTGCAGTTCTTCCGGTAAGTCTCGGTTTTTCATTATTTCATGTAAATATGTTTCTCTTTTGTCTGCTATCATAGGCTTCTCTATTAAAGCCATCCTGTTAGTCTTGCATTTTTTATACCTAAAACCAATTTTTTTTAAAAGTCTGCGCAGATGCTCTCGACTTCCAACAAAGTTCATGTCTTCCCGTAATTGTGCTAGCAATTTTCCTAATGTAGGCACTTCTTTTTTTACAGTGTAAAAAAATTGGATCTTCTGACGGATAGCACATACGTCAAAGTCATCGATTTCCTTTCTAGGACGACCTTTTCTATGTTTTGCAGGAGTTGAAAATTTTCCACCATTATTTGCGCCCTGCAATGCTATTCTCCGCACGGTACTTTCAGATACACCTAAAACAAGATTTCAAATAAAGTTACGTCAAAATACATAAAAACAACTTAAAAATATGGTAACAATGCTCAAGATAATTTAGTCGCGCTATGAAATAGACTTCTTTGTTTATCCCAATCTAACCTCAAAAATTTACGAAATATTATAAAATCCTGTTTGATTAACCGAATACTTTGTGTTTATAAACTATAAATAACATCTGGAAGTTACTTACCAGTAAAATCTGCAGTACGTTGGTAAATATCCTCCAGATTTGTTAATAAATGTCCAGCTTGAAATTCTGCCATACATCGCAAAAAAACCTTATAAATTATGTCACGAGCACCACCGCGGATGACCTGGTTCATTATGATACTGTTCAACAATTCTTAACACTAAATATCACATTAAATATCGTTCTCTAATCGTATTTTTAAAAGAATTTGTAATCCACTTGACATGAGTTGACAATTAACGTACTGACGTATTGACACCAGTGACAGCATATTTTGTGTTGCCATATAATGAGACAACTTAGTTCACGCATAATTAATTTCTACTCTTTTGTGTCGCACTGTACACATGTTTATATATGCACAAAGTATACAAAAACTATACATTTTGAGGCTAAGCCGTTTCAGAGAGCACATACAAACTGCCTTTCACCGTATTGCATTTACGTATTCGTTCCGTTAGGGGTATGCGATCATCAATTTTTCATCGTACGATAAGGTTCAAGGTTATTTCTATTGTAATTTTCATTTCCACTTAGAGTTGTGACTTAGCAAATAATGTGGTTCATATCTTTTATAAACCACGACGGTGGCAAACAAGCATACAGCCTGTCTGATGGTAAGCAGTTACCGTAGCATATGGACGCCTTCAACTCCAACGGATTCACATCCGCGTTGCCTATCCTTTAAGAACCTATACATTCCTTGTTTGAAGAACCTCTTACTGTAGCCCGCAGGGAAAACCTCGGCAAGTTCCACAGCCGCAGCGTTATATGAAAATACAGCATTAATTAAAAGTAATAATTTCAAGTTACTGCTTAAAGCGGTAACCTAAAGAATAATTTGAAAAACGCTTCTCATTGTTTCCTTTCCGAACAATGGTTGTCGCCCGGGCAATTTGCTGCTGAAACAAAAGTAGGATCTGGTTCTGGGGCGAATCGTATTGTATGAACACGGCACGGTTTAATACTAAATATCTACTTAAATTGGTACTATTTTTACAGGGGTGAATAAGGGGTACGGGCTAATGCGGGGTCTGTTAATACAGACCCGTACTGACTGGGCATTTAAAAATGCATTTGGCAAGAAGGAAGGTCTTACATCACAATTACAGTAAAATGGTTCATTTGTTGTTCCATCGCAAAAAAATAGCGTAATTTTTTTTAACCCCCAATCCAATTTTTCTTTTTGTTACATACAGCAATGTTCGATGATTGTTAAAATAGTGTGATGTACAGAACCCTCAGGGCGCGAGTCCGACTCTCACTTGGCCGATTTTTTTAACGAATACCTGGATGGAACTCCTGTTTTCCTCTTTGAGATAGACTTTTAACTTGATTAGTTGAAATTTTAAAAATAATAATGCAATCCAGAAATATCACTAACTAGAAAATTAACGTTGCCTTACTAACTCAGCTAATTGCCGAGTTTAATCAAGTAAGTATGTTAAATGAAATCATGTGCTGCAGGAAACGGCTGCCATAAACACGACTTTGTTGCACAAAAGTTTAATAGCAGCTTCGACACATTGTGACCAAATGTAGTTTTAACCAACGGGAGTTTTTACGGCACCTTTCGGATTAAACTAAATTTTCCTGAAGAGCGGTATCAGGTATTTGGAACGGATGGAAATTGCATTTCGTTACAATAAAGCTAATTTCGTTGGGTGAACGTTTAAATGTTTCTCTTAACGTATATTTTAGGTTAAAAAAAGCGTGAAATTGACAATTGAGGCTCTTATTTCTGTAGAAATGTATTTAAAGCCAAGTAGTAACTTTGTTTATGTGTAAGGAAGATGCATGTTTTTGTTAAAGCAGATAAAATAAATAGGATCAGCAACGCACATATGAATGACATCTTCGTAGGTATCTGATTGTAAACAGGGAAGATAAGATATAAAACACCGATACCAATTTTACAGCATTCGAGCATATCAAAATTTCCACTAACTACTGTTAGACGGAGAACCCATCAGAAAGTTTTGGCAATGATATAATCTAATTATTTATATATTTTCTCATAATACTGCATCAAAACCAGAACTCTAGGATTTGTATTCTTAAAGTGATTTGCATTCTTTGACCTTCACCACTTTACAGCTGCCAGATGTCCGGATCTAGAAATAAGCATAGTATACGAAAGGGGTTTCGTTGCTCTCATTATTGTGTCATATCTGACGTGGCCTGCTCTTAGTCCATGTCCAAACAAATGTTAGTCCGAACCTTCTGGAAACCAGTTTGACCTTTGTACAGCACAGGTAGACGCGTATCGGTATATATATATTATGCAGAAGCACAAAACTGTGAGGTGCAGCGAGCGAAACAAGAAGGTCGATACAAAAATTATGTAACGTATAGTACGTAACGTACTCATGTACCGTAAAATGGGGTGAGTAGGGAGAAAACTGACATTCAAACCTCGATAAAAATTTTTTTTAAATATGTAAACTGAATGGTAAGTATATATAATAAATGTTCCGGACATTTGTATTTTAGTTTTTTTATGTTTTTGGGTAGTTCCATTTCATAACTTTACCGATAAACACAAAATCCCTCCTCACCCCGTAGTACCTCGTAGTTGGGGTGAGATGGGATTTCATACAAAGGTGAGTTTGGAACATTCTTGGATCGTTTTTTTTTTCTTATGAATATCACTATAGCTCCATTTGTAATACGAATGCATTATTTAGGTAGCAGTAGCCTTTAAAAACCATCTCACCCCCCTGGCATCCCTTCTCTCCTCTTTCATAACCCAACTCTCCACGCCTCCTACCCATCCCATTTTACGGTACTCATGTACCTAATATTGAGCTTGGAACTTACTAAAAACATTGCTAAATCGTGCCCGCTTAAACGACTCTTATGCTTTTGTTTTCGTTCCATTTCTACATGGGGAATAGTTAGCTAGCTATTACATACCTATATGTCTCCATAGTTACAGAACTTCGGGTCGTTGGCTACAACGTTTGGAGAGGATTTCAGTGTTTAATACAGGATCCTGTGTACATTTAACCGATATAACCGTGATTCAATCGGTAACATAAAATAATACATTGAAGTATGTGTGTATGTGGTTAAGAGTCTGAGTCCTCACAGCTGCAGTGTACCTGTCTACATGATGTATCTGTAATATTAAGTTTCTATAGCGTCATCGACATGTAATTTTCCCTACACAAACAAAGCAAGGTAAGTTATAATTATACATTACAAGTTATAACCGATATGTTTTGTATTCAGTGTAGTGGTCTATTGCTACTCGTTTATCAGAGAAAGATGCCTGCTAAAACCATGTGCACCGTAGAAAACCTACTATTATAGAGTGACTTCACTTGTAATGTACAGTTAGCAGCATACGTGGCTATGCGGGCGAAATAATCTAGACACATTCTTGTTTTTTCGACAATAAATGTTTTACTTGTTTTGGTTAGATACATCACTGACTTAAGAGCTGTTACAGGCCGTGCATATTTTTCAATTTCGTGATAAAGAAGGCGGTAAAATAGGCATACAAATAAAATAAATATATTATATTGTGTCTCCCACTAGTTTTCAGTAAGAATCGGAATACGTGAGCAGTACACTCGATCGTTCAACAACCGCAACACGTACTGGATATAAATTGAAATTTGTATCACTCGTGCGTAAATCGATGTAGAAGGGTACACGTTAAAAATTCATTTTTTTAATTCAATCGTGAAAAGTTAAAAAAAGAGTATTTACGATTTTTTTCTCATTTAATAAAAAAAATGAACGCATAAGTGCATCTATATCAAATACACACTTAAATTATTGCAATTTAAACGATAGAAAAGTAAAAACACTAAAAACTAGTGTGAGAAATCGGAATTTCCGCACGCTAAATCACTAGGAAAAAAGTCACTTTTTTTGCAACTTTATTAAAAACCTATATTAATACAGTAAATACAATTTTAGCAATTTTCTGTTTGTGTGTCTTATAAAAATATTAGTTCGAGTAAGAAAAACGTTTTTAGGTTCAAAAACAAGAAACCTTCAAAAAATTTGGCCATAACTGTTAATTTCTAGGGTGAATTTCAATTTGTCATGTTTATGATATCTTAAATTAATACAGTTAATGTCGAGTCAATTGAAAACCAGTCAACTGAAATATTATTTACGCGCGTAGGCTCGGGCAAGGTTCAAATTAATCGATATAAGCGAAGCTGGCCGTCGGCTCCGGATATGAATATTAAATAGCTTGCAGTTTAATTGCAACATACGAATAAACATGTATTACGTCGCGGAATATTCTGAGACCTAATAAAATTACACTTTGTGAATAAAGTAGAAAATAAATTAAGTGTAGCGCGTAAAATGTGAATTTGTATTATATGAGAAGGCCTTTGAAGACTTGAAGAATTTGTATGTAGGTAAAATTTTATTTACATGGCGGCCTTGACGATGCCCCCTTTTTGATGTGTAAGAAACTTTACAATGTCTTAGACAAAGAAATTGATAGTTACTTTTCTCATTCAAATCAGTTTCTCACAACGTATAAAGGACAAAGCATTTTTACGGAATGGAAAACCCTGTTGCGAAATCGTTCTAATGCTGAAGACGCTGAAGTATTGAATATTTCACTACCCTTTTTAAAAGACGATTGATGACCATCTCCATTAATTTATAGCATCCAGCTGGTTCCCACTTGTCGGATGTCGGGCCCGGATTTTAATCGGATGTTCCAGTGGCAGAACGTTTTATATGAAGCTGTTCACACTAAATCGATGTCGGACGAGTGTGAATAGCTTCATGTAAAATGTTCTGCCACTGGAACGACCGATTAAAATCCGGATCCTACATCCGACAAGTGGGAACCAGCTCATATACGAGCTTACTGAAATTACTAATAATACGTATACTAAAACCGAAGAGCTAAAGGTTGCGGCAACGCTCGACATAATTTTTGCCGGTATTCCGTGAAAATTGACGGTCATCACACACTGTATTTTCCGCGAGAGTCATTACCGCGATTGTAAAATCAACACGTTTATAGAATTATGATAATGGCGTCCCTTTTATGATGCTCGCAATTAATGTTTAGATTGAAATATCATAATCGCAGTAGTTTTCAGCTATTTCACAAGGCTTAAATTAGCTTTGCATGTAACTATCAACTTATACCATGTACTTACATAACTCTATAGCGCGATGATTTTTACTCGTATTCACATGGTATTCACAGATATGGTTATAGGTTGGTATTTTAATTGAGTTAAAATTTGCAGAGCATGATATTCTTTTTGTACCTTACAACAAATGAAAGTACTTACCTATACCTTTTCGAGTTCTAATACTAGTTAATGCAGGTACCTATCCTATTTAAACAGACTACCTATCTTATTTACATAGAGCTAATCGATTTCATTATACAATTATAGGTACTTACTTATGATTAACATTTAACAATGATAACCGTTGATGAATACCGTTAGTTACTTTATTTTTGCGTATATATTACATGCTACATTTTAGCCTCGTCTATAAAGTCATTAAGGAAATGTACCAAATTCAAAGAAGATTAACATTAGACGATTCTATCATGAGCATAATACCTTGTATAGACACATATAGTTAATTGTATTTCTGTATTTCTATAACTCTAAAATTATGTAGGTACGCAAGTTTATATTCCACTCTGAAATATCTCGAATTATTTTACCTTTCGTGGACTAGCACATATGATGAACGTCGACACAATCGTTATTGTTACTTTTCATTTCTTTTGCAGTAAATCATTGATTGAATGATTCACGCTGTTCGTCAGCGCAGTGTTTACATAACATTCCTTTCTCGTGTGGCGGTTGGATTACAATGGTGATAAACCATCTATTTCTATGAATTTTGTGAACCTATTGAATCGGTTTTGCATTTAGTTCATAGAGCAGTTAGTTGAGCCTATAATAGAACCGATAATTCTCTAATAGCTGATTGAATGATTATATGGTTTCAATGAACATAGGACGGATCTATCACATCTTAAATTACACTGACGCGCGTACTCGTATTACGTTGACTCAAATCGTGAAACACAATCTGTTTCACTGCGTATTGGACTAAGAGCTGGCCACGTCAGATATGACACAATAATGAGAGCAACGAAACTCGTCTATTAAGGTTACAATACTATCCTTATTGCTAGATCTGGGCATCTGGCAAGTTTTAATGGGTGGAGGTCAGAGTGACAGCCTAGCAACATTTTTGAATTGGAAAAGAGTAATACCAAAATAGGTCTAAACTGCTGAAGTTGTCTCAGTTATAAAGGACAGGGCCTATATTTTAGCATAAGAACTAAAACATTGCGTATTATTACGGAAACAAAAACAGTAGGCGACAAACTATGAATTACATTATACGTTGTTTGGCACTACTTTCCCCCAACAGAAACTTTTGGCAATACTATAATCTAATTATTTAAATAATTTCTCATAATATTGCATCAGACCCAGAAGTCTAGGTTTTGTTTTCTTGAAGTGGTTTGCATTCTTTGATATTCACCACTTTACAGCTGCCAGATGTCCGGATCTAGAAATAAGCATAGTATATAGCAAACTAACGAGAGGAGTTTCGTCGCTCTCATTCAGGGATCGTTACCGGTATTCTCAAAACCGGTTGTAATTTGGGTTTAACCGGTTATACTTGAATTTCACTATTTATATTGCTAAAACCATGAATAGCGGTAAAGTATTACCGGTATTCAAAAGCATTATCGGTGTTTGCAAATGACATGTTTACCTGTAATCGATTTTATTAGCGGTATAAGAAGTCAAAAGACAAGCACCTAAAAGGCACTCGAAAAGTCAGAAATTAATTTGTGAAATACGACACTTTGTACTACTACTTTATTTAGTTGGTTTATTTCTAGAAAATTTGAAATAGGAACGCCTTAGCAGAATGCGTATTATGGTTGTCATTTTATCGCCTATCTCGTCATGCGTCACTTTCGCACTTACGTACTTGTTAGAACGTGACAGCTATGGTGACAGGTGATAAAAATCCGACCATATTAGACTAGCAGGTCTGTCGTCGAACTAGTCGGTTAGGTATAAATTCGGCCCGATAGAGACCGTAACTTAGATACAGATGTCTCACTCGCACTAGTAATAAAATTGTCATTCATTGAATATAGGTATTGAATACCGCTAAAGAATACTGAAATTAGGACTATAATTGTCATAATGATATTAGTAATATTAAAATAATACCTCTAATTTGAATACAAGTATAAAATTTAAACCGCTATTAGTTTGACAGTTTGTTTACAGGTATTTAATAAAACCGGTTGAGCAATCCCTGCTCTCATTATTGTGTCATATCTGACGTGGCGAGCTTTCCTACTATAAATATACGCCGCGCAGCAATCGCGTCGGTGTAGTCAATCTTTTGAGATTTGGGATCACACGCCCACTATGCTTAAGTGCGATCAGGTCCCATACACGTTGACAATCAGCCCATACTACTGTGCACAACAGTGTTTTCTCTTATAACACTATTGTGTACAACAATTCGCAACAACTCGCCTTAGTACGCTTGAAATTTGCAATTTTGATTTCGAATGCATGAAGTTTGTTTATCATTAAGCAGAATTTTGGGATTACTGCTTAATTTTGCTAAAAAGGGTAGTCGATGTTAATATTTAGGTACACAAAGCGATTCGTTGTCAAACACAGTTAATGAATTTCAGATTTCATGTGAACCGTTCCCGTTTTCCGACTCGTTACACAATGAATGTGAATAATCGGTCGAGCCCTCTATCGGTGTCGGACATTTTTATTGTTCGTTTCGATTGTGTTAAAATTTAAATAAATAAGTAAGTATCTGGCTTTGCACAGTTGACTAATGACTAGTTTCTTAAAGATTGGGAGTAGCTCAAGACCGAGAAAGGATTAGCATTTAGAATTGATATAAAAGTGATGCTTATACGATAGCTAGCTACTATTTATGTTATGTTTTTTTTTACCTACGATGATGCACAAACAAATGGGTTCCTAATTGCATACCCAATTTATGAATGAATTTATTGATAATTTGGGTATGCAATTATGAACCCGATGGTACCTAACTCAATATTGAATGTTTTAGTATGTTTCTTATATAGGGATTAAAATCGTTTAT
This sequence comes from Pammene aurita, assembly GCA_947086415.1. Taxonomy (NCBI): domain Eukaryota; kingdom Metazoa; phylum Arthropoda; class Insecta; order Lepidoptera; family Tortricidae; genus Pammene; species Pammene aurita. The sequence goes on from OX352302.1 coordinate 14,551,889, forward strand.
GTGCATGTTTTTATTCTATGTCATATTGGAAAAGTTTTAACAAAATAATCCAGAGTAAGGCCTAAAAACCTTACACTTATTAAGTAACCTGTATTTTTATGAGTATAAGTAATAATACATTTAAAGATGTTTCATTATCTATTAAACTATACCTAATGTATTTCATGCAGGTACCTTTGTAATGCTTTCATAGTGCCATTCCGACTATAAGCGTCTCGCAAAAATATTCCATAGAATCGCGGTATCGGGCGTGATTCTACTATTGATATTGCCTTGCGTACGTCGAAATCAATTTTCTGTACAGCTGTGACGGTGACATGAATGCGCAATCATCTAGCAAATGGCACCCAGACGCGGAACTCGAGTGTTATTACACGACTTAGCTCGAGCCAGATGCGACCAGGTGAGGCCTACAAGTATAGTCGAGACCAAAACGTCTTAGTAATTAAATAAATTTAATTTAATTTGTAACGTTTGTGCTTTTTATAAATTCCAACTACCTTGTTTATTATGTATACTTTTGTCTACCATGTCAGCCCAATTTCCGAGATGGCTTAAATGGATAACTTCGCCTTTAGTATATTTTTGTTGGGCATAAACTAAAAATTAACTATGCTGTTGAAATTTTACCAGTTCTATGAAAATTTAATGCCCATCTAGCAATGCCAGAACTAGGGAATGCAACCGGTTAACAGGCTATTTTGTATGAGAAAACAGGGGTTTAACCGGTTAATCGGTTATTTTTCATACAAAATAATAACCGGTTGCATCCCCTAGCCAGAACATGATAATAACAAAATCTCGACCGCTTGTACTCTCACTCGCAACAGGAAGAGGTCAATTGCTAAACTTAAGCATTTCTAAACGGTCATCGCACCCAGTGGTCCATCTATTTGCCAGTTACAAAATATTACCAATGTCTCGGCTCTCGCCGCAATCCAGTATGAAATGATTAATGAAAAAATCCTTATACCAGGATTAAAGGTGCAACAAGAGAATCAGAAACGTTCTTCAATTATTTCATACTTAATTGAAGCGTGTTAAAATCGAAATAGGAACAGTTTTTACCGTCGGTTTTTACAGTATTTTTAAGGATGACTTACATATGTACATATCAGGACACGTTCAACCAAGTACATTTTACAAAAGTTTTCGAATTGACTTTATACTACGAGTACTAACATAATACAACAAAATATGGATACCTACTTGTGTCTGAAATATATATTTTCATTCATTCATTAGCTTCGTTCTGTCTCTGATAGTGATAAAATATGGATGTTGATAAGCAATAATTTGTCACCCCACAGAAACACAAAATCTACATTTTGAAAAAATTACCGAAGTGATTTAAGGTATATAAATATTAAGAATACAATAACTAAAGTTAACACAAATCGTATATCACGTGATCCGTATTTTGCAATAATGCGTTAAGTCCCATAACTTGTTTTGCAAACGTTATTTAACATTATTGCAAAACGTAAAAGCAACGTTATTTAAAAGTTAAGGCACTTTATTGATTTTTGCAAAATATAGTTTAATGCAGAATATTAATCAAAAAAAGTGTTACGTGCTTTGACACATTTTTTATTATAATATAAAAACAACATTTTAGAATTAAACAACAGTGTTAAGTGGTCATTTGGGTTAGTTAGCACATTATTGCTTGCACGACATTTTAGGATATTTTTATTTGAATGCTGCCTACTCGTACATTCGCCATCAAATATATGCAGCCAAGGTGGTCACAAATATCGTGTAGTGAATATATAATAGTGAAGATGCACTATATCGCCTTGACAATAGAGTATTTGTACAGATATTTGTGACTACTAAGGCTGCTCCGATTTATCTGATGACGACTGTACAAATGAGGTCAACGGTTTAATCAAAATATCGGATTTACATAATAGGTAGTGGGATAAGCAATCTGAGATTAATGGAAACCAACTAACAGTATATAAAGCGAATTATGAGTTTTCAAAAAGGAAATGACTGAATTCAGCAAAAAAGAATTAAGAAATATGGACTTCAGTGCGTGTATGCGTGACCATAGTGGTTACATTTGTAATCTTGTATCGGGCTGCACGAAAGTGACCGCGACACGCAAGTTTGTCTCTAATCAAAATGCAAAAAATACCAGGAGAATCTTTTCGAGATGAGACCTTTTCGATCAACACGGCAAGCGGTCGAGAAAAGCTCGGTAAAAAAATGCTTATCGTTTCATTTGCGATGAGTTAAATCTTATGAACAAAATAACTAAAGTCAAACGCCTCTGCGTTTTCTTTTAGTTTCATTCGATACATATTTACCCATGCTTAATGAATACTTTTCTATTTTCACTACAAAGTAATTAATTACTTTAGATAACCAATATTGTAGAACAAATTTAGTATTAGGCACTGCTAGTTCTTTCATTGCTAAATTTGTGACGTAAGAATATCTACATGTACCCTCGGCGTAACGTAATATAAGACATTTATCAAAGTCAAAAACAAATGTAGGCGAAGACAATCTCGTAAAGGTACGCGTAAATAAATAAAGACGTAACCTTACTCTTCCTCGTGTCACCGTTTATTGAGGCATTAGGACGATATACCTATTATGTATAATAATAAAATTATAGAGAGGCATTCGGCGAGATTGATGAACGGCCTAAAGTCGAAAATAACTAAGAGCAAGAGTAGATATATATAGCATGTTATTTTAAATCCCTTCCCGAGCGCAAGAGCAATAAATAAGTATCTTATTAATTCCATGTTTATCAATTTTGTCATGTATGATTAGATATTTATATTTCGCTTGCGATTTATATTTCCAGGCGAGCCGACGTTCAGTTGAACTTTGGTCAGACAAATTTAAACTGGTTCATTTGAATATTAGATTTGCGGATCAAGCAATATGCTACACGTCATGTATGAGCTGTAACTACTTACATATTTATTCAAGTTCCACCGAAAAAGCTAGTGTACGAGTTTCTGAAAGCACTCAAAACATAGTAGATAAATAAGTTCAGCGTATTACAAAAATACGTTGCGTCATCGATAAGACTTTTGTCTTCGAACATACATATTGGGAAGATTGTGGAGCCTTGCACGGATATCACCCTTGACATTGGACAATTTGTCTCGGCAATCACAACTGGTTGTATCTACTTTTTACATGCATTTCCTGAGTCTTTATACTCTTGGTAGAAAATTGATAGTTGGATTTGTATTGGAATAGGGGCGTGCGTCTTTGAGAACTTATTGTACGGCGTACTCTGCATTGTTTTGCCAATAAGCTGCAATCGCTTTGATTACTTTGTTGATGTTTGTTAATATTACAATGTGTTGTGTTGCGTCTATTTTGAGATGTGTGTGATAAATTGCTGTAGGTATGTTGAATTAAATTTAGTATCATAGCAGATATAATTACAAAATATTACTATTCAAAATGAGGGCACGAATACCTACTTACAAATGTTCTCTGATTACGTAAAGCACTTGTAGTTTTTTTTAAAGTATTTGTATCATAACTGACCCCTAAAAAACTATTGAGCATCTCTTTCTTTTTCAGAATATTAGTTTTAAAGAGAGCTTATTTCTTTAAGACGAGTTCCAACTGAGACATCCTAACTATTATGGGATACCTACTCAAAAAATAAGCTGGTTGAATTGCCATACATCGTCTGATATGAGTTCCGTATCTTCTTAATTGAATCACGATCTAAACTTACAGGGCGTGTATAGTGTCTTCGAACCGTCAGTTATCACTTTTCAAACAAATCTGGTTTAAACTCAATCCTTTACGTGTTCAGCTGGTATCTAAACGAGACGGAGCCAATCGAGCGGAAGCTGTCAGCTCGCCGCTGGCCGATAGACAAGATTTACTCTATAGAACGGAAGTCATAATAAAATAATGGATTCTGTGCGCTTGGAATATATATTGACGTAAACGAAAGTACTATTACGGATGTCCGGATCTCTATTTAATTTACTAGATAAATAGAAAGCACTAAATCATTTGAAACCAAGAGGCTGAAGAATATAGATTTTGAGACAGAATAGTGAATATTTTATAGAAATCAATGTTATTGACGATGACGCAGCAGTATAAGTATATGGCATTTCTTGTCACTTAACTGTTGACACTAAGACATTTTCAGACTCATAATGTATTTATTTATGGATCAATTAAATCCAGAAAACGATGAACCGTATTAATAAACTTTTGTATTGAGACTTCGGCTTTAGACACTTTACCTAAGAATATAAAATACTGAACTTGAGGTTCAAAAAAGTTTAAACCAAATAATAAATATATATTGTGATGGGCACCTTTGCATCTGGAAGATCGCGGGGTGGGTTGCTGGCAGAGATAAGAAGTTAATGCTTAGGTGTAGTTATAGTGCTTATTTTAATTTTCTTTTTTGTAGTTCTAGTGTGCTGTAGTGTTTAGTTTTATCTTAGTTAAGGATTTTGTAACAATGTTAAGGGAATTCTGTTAAAATGTAAATCTTATTGTGTTTTAATGAGAAATAAATTACCATTCGAATAATAAATAGTAGCTAGTAATAACCCCCACATAATATAAATTAAAGCAAAATGTGTCTGGTTAGAAACAGGATGTTGCAATATAAACTTATAAAAACATAAAGGCTAACAAGAAACTCCTATCCAAACAAATTAGGGTAAAATCCTAAAATTATGTGATGAATGAAAGCAATTAACCCATTATAAATTAAAGCAACGCCATTAGCGAGTCAGCATAATTGTGTAGCATCGGAATAGTTAACAGGCTTGTCGCTTAAAGGAGTTTGGGCTGTTCAGTTATTTAGCATTCGCGAATTAGGGCCGTAACGAGTTCTTTGTGAGTCCGCTTGATGCAGTTGTTGAAGGGCTACTATCCCGGGTTCTTTCCCAGGTATGGAAGCCCTGAGTACCGCTGAGTAAGTCATTTATGGCGGGTATAGCTTCTGCCCGCGACTTTGTATGCGTGGAATCATTATTTTGGTTTATCTTTTGTTATGTAAAATGTAATGGCAAACATTCAACTTGATGGATCAATCAGATACCACTTCTATAGTAAAGTACTACCCCTTAAAGATGATTTACTTGATAAAAACTATATACTTAATTATATTGTGTCATTTAAATAAAATAATTTCGGCAGGTTAAGCGTAAAGAGGTGACAGATAGATAAACAGACAGACAAAGTTACTTTCACATTCTACAATGTTAATATAAGCAGGAAAAGTTCTTTTTTTAACTTTATTTAATACAAAAGGAGAAAAGATTTTTTAAACTTTAATGCCACTCTTGATCCTCAGCCATTTGATAACATCCTGATAGATAGTATACCAAACTAGTATACTTATATAAGGACATCAATATAAATTGAGAAAGTTTTAGTTTTAGTTTGATGTGGTCGTTAAGAATTTTTATCCCAAATTGATGAACCGGTACCAATTAGTTGTTAGAGACTTCTTTTTATGACCAGCAGACCTACTGCTTCTAATTTACTGTGTATTCCAGCGAAAACTTTACTAGCTTACCGAAATACTCTTTGGTCCGGGAGGGTGCCCCAATAGATAAGCTACCTACAGACAACCAAATATTTAATTTATCTACAAAGAAAAATGTGTTGTATTAATTTAGTTAAGTTTCTTGTAGAGAGTTTATAGTGGCCACCCAATTGTCTATTAGTTGTCGTAATTAAAACATGCGGTTGTAAATTATATACTACCATTAGCAACTTATAGTTTACGTAATGGGCGTAGGACTTGTAAAACGGCAGATTTTCAGCGACTAGCGTAACCAGGGGCCGTATTCTAACTTTAAAACCGGTTAGACACAATCCTACTTCAATACAACTCCAATGCTTATGCAATACAGCTAGCGCCTAAACGTCTGAATCAGAAGTATCTGAATTTGCTTGACAATTATTCTGACGCAACTCCAATACAACTTCAATATTGGTTGATTATTTGTTGTGTGTTGGAGTAATTGGAGTTATATTGTGTTTTAAATGTAGTGTTTATGTATTTTAAAATTAGAAACGGCACCAGGGACCCTATTTTAACTTTAAATCACGTTTAGATACGATTCAACTTCAACACAACTCCAATGCATTAACTACGCAAACGCAATACAGCTAACGTGTAAACGTCAAAATCAGAAACATCGGAATTTGCTTGAAAATTATACCGATGCAACTCCAATACAACTTCAATATTGGTTGAGTGTCAGTTGTGTGTTGGAGTTACATATTTTTAAGATTGTTATTGTTTATGTATTTTAAAATTACAATACGGCACCAGTATAGTTACTCTTCTCTCTTCGTAGGTACGTGGAATTCCAATGACGGCGTTTACAGCTACAAGCGAGCATTCTCCAGCATCCGTACAAAGCACGTCCTACATTACCTGCCTAGCAAATGGATTGATTCGATAGAGCTCCGGTATTACTTCCATTCCCTGTTATTGTCTATGCCATGTAGAGGAATAACAATGAATGTCCGATACCAATTCTATTTCGCACCGGTTATTAGGTCTTTATTGCTTAGGTACGTACAGGAGCATTCGCACGGTATGATCAGTGCAAGTTTTAGCACCTAAGCTTGTTTTAACTATAAAACTTTCGTGAGACTCTAACATATTAAAAATATTTATAACGGGTTACTCACGTAATTTAAGTCGATTTTTGCTCGACATGTTTCGGTCAATTTACGATGACCATTTTCACGAGCTGCCTTCCGCGACGGCAGCGCGACGGCTACTACGCGCCTGCGCGCGGTGTGCCCTGCTGCTGGCGGTGGGAGGCGGCGGCGGCGGCGGCGGTGTTGTGGCAGATCTACCCTCGTTCACTCCTTCACTATTGCCGAAATGTTTGCACACTACACTAACGACGTCACTTGCTAAAGGCACGTCCACACTGCCCACCGACGTAGTATTGAAAACCGTTTTCCAACTAGCGGGCAATGACCAACCACCATCCCGATTGAAATTCGAATGACGACTTATTTCTATAGCTTCCCGTATTTTTCGCTGAACGAGGAACTTTTCCCTCATCATCATCGTAAATTGACCGAAACATGTCGAGCAAAAATCGACTTAAATTATGTGAGTAACCCGTTATAAATATTTTTAATATCTAAGCTTGTTTTGTTGAATATATTGTATCATTATATGACTTAACTAGCCTTTTCCCGCGGCTTCGCCCGCGTACTATAAGTACTCAAAAAGCATACGATACCCATGTTGATTTTCAGACTTTGTGACCTCATTTGCCCCTTTTAAGGGTTGAATTTACAAAAAACCTGAAACACGTTTTTACTCATTTATCGTTAGAAATATAGTCGTTAGTATATTAGTCTTAACGATTATCTCATATAATCTGGATTGCACTTCTCCCCCGCCATACTTCCACACCTCTGCACATATTCCGTCAACTCCTGGGGACTTATTGTTCTTTAGCCTCATGACCGCCTTCCTCACTTCCTCAAATGTAAGATCTGCTTCCGTGTCTACACTCTCCTCCGTCGCCTGCACTTCAATCCGACTGTTTACTGGTTGACAGTTAAGTAAGGTCATGAAGTATTGCCGCCACTCACGCTTTAGTGCTTCAGTCTCCACCAAAAGGTCTCCATTATCGTCTTCGAGAAACTGCGCGCCAGGTTGGTATCCTTTTTTAATCATGCCCAATTCCTGATAAAATTTTCTGCTCTTATTAGCTCTTATCAGTGTTTCAATACCTCTAAGCTGATTTTCCAGATGTTGCCTCTTCAGATTTCTAATCAAGTTCCTAAGCCTATAGCGTGCCTCCCGATAGCCGTCGTTCCATTTGGGGTCTTGTTCAGCGAGAATCTTAAATTTCCGTCTTTCCGCCATAGCTAGATCGCATTCCTCATTCCACCACTTCCTTCTTTTCTTCCGCTTCTTCTTGCCTAGCGTTTTTATCCCTACTTTTGTTACTATTTCTCTTGTTTCTTCCCACATTGTATTAATATCCTCCTGTAATTCTAAATCTTTGAATCTGTTACTTAATTCAATCTGAAACTGTCTAAGTGTATCCTTATTTTTGAAACTATCGACATTGATTCCCTGGTATTCCAATTTGCGATCGGTGTTTACTACTTTAATTCTCGCTTTAAGTTTCACACCTAGCAAGTAGTGGTCGCTATCACAATCAGCGCCCCGATAACTTCTCACATCTTCTATTACACTTTTGTGACGACTGTCAATTAAGACGTGATCAATTTGATTGACCGTCACCCCGTTAGGATGTTTCCATGTTCCCTTATAGATATTTTTATGTGGAAACATTGTGCTCTTAACAACCATCGCCTTAGCAGCAGCAAAGCTTATTAGCCTTATGCCGTTATCGTTGGACTTCTCGTGTTTGCTGTGCTTACCGATGGTGGGGCTAAATATATCCTCGCGCCCTATTTGAGCATTCATATCTCCTAAAACAACCTTAACATCGTAGTCAGGGATCTGGTCGTAGGCTGCCTCGAGTTCTTCATAAAAGCGATCTTTGGTATCTTCGTCGGAGAGTTCCGTTGGAGCGTATGCGTTGATGATTGTGATGTTATAAAAGGTACTTTTAATACGCAGGACACTCAATCTGTCAGAAATTGGCTGGAACCGCGTGACATTTCCTAAAACTTGTTTTGATACCATAAAACCGGTTCCTCTCTCATGTCTTCCATAAGCCCCCCCGCTATAAAATAATACATAATTGTTATCAATATTACTTTCCCCATTCCCGGGCCACCTTACTTCTTGCAGTGCTGCAATCGGGATGTTGTAACGGTGGAGTTCCTTGCTTACTTGATAAACAGCACCCGGCCTATATAAACTGCGAAGATTCCAGGAGGCAAATCGAAGTTCCTTTATTCCGCGCCGAGAGTCGTTGTTGGGATCGGATCGTATTTTTCTCTGTGTCAGTCTCGTAACGTTGTTCTTTTTCCGTGGGAGGGGTGTTAACCCGCCGCACAACCCCCGAAATGCTGGAGGACCACACCCTACGTTAAGATCTGGAAAGAAGAACGGCAACCAGAGGAGTGGAACACTGGGGTGATATGCCCCATACACAAAAAAGGCTCCAGAAAAAAGTGTAACAATTACAGGGGCATTGCACTTCTCCCGACGGCATACAAAGTCCTCTCTTATGTCTTATTGGGTCGACTTCAGCCTTATGCCGAAGACATACTCGGCGACTACCAGTGCGGCTTCCGCCAGAACCGCAGTACTGTGGATCAGATATTCCTGTTGAAACAGCTGATGGAGAAGAAATGGGAGTTTGCACAAAACATCCACTTCCTCTTTGTTGATTTTGCCAAGGCATACGACAGTGTAGACAGGGAGACACTGTATAACATTTTAAAACATTTTAAAGTGCCTGACAAACTGGTAAGGATGATAAGTGTCGCTACTAAAGTAAGTAGGATGAGGGTTAGAGCTTGTGGAGAACTGACAGCCGAATTTGATGTGGTCACTGGACTGAAACAAGGAGACGCCCTTTCGCCAATGCTGTTCAACTTGGCACTCGAATACGTCGTGCGGAAATTGCTTATACACGATGGGGGTGTAGAGTTGAATGGCATACATAAAGTCATTGGGTATGCTGATGACATGGGATTATTGGCTCAGAACAAAAAGGACCTAGAGGCCATGGCGGTAATCGTTGAGCAAGAAGCAGAAAAGATCGGACTCAGAATTAACCACCAGAAAACTGAATATCTCCTAATGAAAAGGTATAAGAACATCAGAGTTAAAAGAGAAGACCTAGTAGTCGGAGCAACCACCTACAAAGGTGTGGATCGTTTTAAGTACCTCGGCTGCACAGTAACTGATACCAACCACAGGGAAGAGGAGATAGATGTTCGAGTCCAAAACGCCCTAAGATGCTCGGCAGCGCTTCATCGAGTTCTGGTGTCCAAGCTTATCAGTAAACCGACTAAGATTCGAGTATACAAGACAGTAATCAGACCAATCTTAATGTATGGGTGTGAAGCTTGGACATTGACACAGAAAGAAGAGAGCAAGCTCTTAGTGGCAGAGAGGAAAATCTGGCGGAAAATTCTGGGACCTATCAGGGGCGAAGATGGAAGCTGGAGGCGTAGGAAGAATAAGGAACTAGAGGAGCTAGTCGCTATGCCCAATATAATTGGCGAAATCAAAGCCACACGACTCCGCTGGCTTGGACACCTGGAGAGGATGGGAGAGGATCGAGCTGTGAGAAGGGCGTATGTGGGGCACCCGGGGGGAAAGCGTCCGTCTGGACGCCCCAGATACCGCTGGAGCGACGAAGCCCTGAAAGATATATCCGCCCTTGGAGTACCGGACTGGCGTGAAGTGGCGCAGAATAGGGCAGAGTGGCGGTCTCTTGTGTCAGAGGCCAAGATCCGTTTTGGGTCACTGAGCCAGTGAAGTAAGTAAGTAAGTATATAGTCTAACAAATCTTGATTTTCCATAAAAACTTTGGACCCCCATTTCACCCCTTAGGGGGTGAATTTTGAAAAATCCTTGCTTAGTGCATCCCTAGACCTTATAAGGAACCTACGTGCCAAATTTGGAATCTCTAGAACCAGCGGTTTGGGCTGTGCGTTGATATGTCAGTCAGTCAGTCAGTCAGTCAGTCAGTCAGTCAGTCAATCAGTCAGTCAGTCAGTCAGTTTCTTCTTTTATATATTTAGATAATTTACTCGAAGAAACGCGGAAGAAATATAAATATGCCATCTCTTATGGAATAAGAATAAGAATTCGTTTCCTGGTCGCGTGAGATATTTTAGCACGATTCGGCGAGAAATATATTATTGCACGTAATTGATAATATTGCAATGTAGGTACATCATATACTTTTATTGTAAAAACAAAACTAATCGTCGATTTCCTAGCCAACGCCGCAACGACAGCATGTTTATATAGCCGTATTACAGTAAAAGGTAAAATATGCGTAAAAATTAATGTCACATACGCCCTTTCAGCCTAGTAAGGTAGATTTGCTCAATAAAGCCAAGTAATCATTTCAAATAAGTGACTATTCCGTGGCTGGCCGTTAGTCAGAGGCCTGTAATTATACAAGCAACACTTTTCTACAGTTATAGACTGAAGGAACGTTATGACTTTAAAACATGTTTGGAAATATCCACGATATCTTACGAAATACCCGGAAGCATTACGTTTTGAATGCCGTGGATTAAGGGGTTTGTAATGAAATTTCGTATAATTAGTCAGTAGGTCCCGCGTGCCCGCGTCACATGCTTCGAATACATTGGAACTTTGAGGGTAAATTTGATATTTGGGGGTAAAGGTAAACGGGAAGTAATTAAATTGTTCAGGCAAAAATGTTGTGCTGACCAATATTTTTTAAAAGACTAGTTAAATCATATCCAAGGTAAACTATTTACCTCTTAAATCCTCTTTGGAAAACACAATAATAACATGCTTTTACAGTATTAAAAATAATGCTGAATAAAATTTTCGGACAGTAGTTAGGTAGGCAGTTAGGCAGCTATCACCCTGCTGCGGTTTCCGAGCGAGAAAGCGCTCTGCATGTGTATAGCGCTTGAGAAGACAAATTTTAAATTTGTGGATTTCAATATTTATTCTTAAAATACCAAATATCCATTACTCGAAAGAAAGCCTTTACGCAAAAATTGGACTTAATGCCATAGGATAAATAAAATAAATAAATAAATATTATAGGACAATCTTACACAAATCGACCTAGGCCCACGGTAAGCTCAATAAGGCTTGTGTTATGGGTACTAGACGACGATATATATAATACATAAATACTCTACCACTCTGATACTCTGTAGCAGCTTATTTTTCCCTTGAGCCATCCGACATCCGATATCGGATCGGGCAGTGTGAAAACGCTCTAACAGTTAAAATAATTAACTTTCCTAAAATTCGATGTCGGATAAGTTAGGTAACTGGTCTCTCTACTGGTCTCTGCAGTAATGTAGGTACCATTTTGTTAACTTTGCGTTTTTGGACTCATGCCCTATAAAAAGTATATTACGGTCCGCTGGGCAAAATGATCGGACGTGGAGCAAATTGACATTGACAATAGCCATAAAAATGCGTTAAGTATAGTGTATGTAAACTAACTCTTATAACTATATTTTGTGCAAATGTAACTTCCTGTACCAGCGGTAAATTTTAAGGCATTTGTTGCGAGAAAATTCAGCATTTCAGCTAAGCAGAATGTGTACGCAATTATATTATACATAATACAATGTTAGTTTTAGTATAAAAGGGGGCGTATTCTAACTTTAAAACACATTTAGACACGATTCAACTTCAATACAACTCCAATGCATTAAATACGCAATACAGCTAGCGCCTAAACGGCTCCATCAGAAATATCAGAATTTGCATGAAAAGTATAAATCCAAATAATATGAAAGAATTTGAGACTATGCCGCCTTATACTTTCTACGAAAATTATTTTGAACATTATCGATTTAGCCATTTTTTGAATTATCTCCAAAAAAATTCTTCCATAGGCATCAGATACGACCTTTTGGTATTACTTTACTTATTATTCCACTGAAGGTATGGAACCCTCCATTTTGCTTGGTCCGACACGCACTTGGCCGGTTTTAATGTATTGTATATGTATTTCAAAACTAGAATACGGCACCTGTCAAAGTCAATAAAATTAGTCATGTAAGTATTGTTTCAACAGAGGTTGTGTACAAAGTACAAAGACAATACATTAATTTGTACAACTGCAGAAATAATGTAGAAATGATATTAGAATACTCCAGATTTTTCATTCGAAAATGATTCCAATTATATAGATAAGATACCTATATATTATTTTCAGATTACGTACAGTCAGAAGCAGAAGTGGTAAAATTGAGATGTACCAGACCATGGCCCAGTTGCACCAAACCGTCTTTTAACCTCAACGGACAGTGTTCCAACTTTAAAACACGTGTATACACGAAACAACTTAATACAACTTTTTATTGTTGTAATTTTTTATTTGGTGCAATAAAGAATATATTATTATTATTCTTTATTTATTTTCCTTCTTAGGATTAGGTTTTTACAATATTTTTATAAAAGTAAAATATAAAAATACATCTAAAACATAGAAAAACAATAAAAACATTGTAAAAAACCTATCCTAGGGTGCCGCCGGCAACGGAGCAAGGCCCAGGCTGCCGGTGGTCAGGGCCGCAGAGAGAGGAACCTTCGGACTATGCGCGCCGTGTCCAGGATAACCGCCTTCTGAATCTGACCCTTGATCCAACCACAACCCCGTAGCGAAAGTCTCTCTAGGTGTTGGTCGAGACTCTTCGCTATGAGACCGTTCGCAGAAACAACTATCGGCACAATGATCGCCGAATCGGTTGGGTGTGGGAGGTTTCCCACATGGCGGTTACCTCGTGAGCCAAGTCTAGGTACTTGCTGGACTTGTCCTTCTCGGCCTTCACGAGGTTCTCGTCACATGGGACGGTGATGTCGACGAGCATGGCCCGGCGTTGCGGTCGATCTATTACCACGATATCAAGGCTTATTGGCTACAATAGTCCTGTCCGTGATAATAGATCGATCCCAATAGAGCGTGGCACGACCATTTTCGAGAACTGGCGCAGGTGTGTACTTGTAGTACGGCACTTCGTGGTCCACAAGACCGTATAAAACAAGCTTATTATTATTATTATTACAACTTCAATGCATTAAGAGTCCGGTAACGATTTGAAAACGAAAATCGCAAATAATGAAATTACGCACATGAATCGCATTTGATAAGATAGTTTTAAGTCTTGTTATTGCAAAAAAGTTCTTTGGGCCTATATATTTAATATCCTAAAACTGAATTCTGTGCTTGTTTAGTGATTCGTGCAATCTTGTCGCTTGATTATTAGTTATTATTTGTTATGGCCCCTAATATGTTTTATATTATCTGATTAAAGCATGAATTATAGTTTATTTCTGCATTTTTACTTTTCTAAATTGTAAAAATATATATGAAAATGAAAAAAAAACTGTTCAACTTATTTCTCAGACGACTCATTTTTCAATGTATTTTACATACTAGTACAACTTAATTTTGAAATGAAATGAAAAATATTTATTTGGTGCAAAGCGAACAGAAACATAACATGAAATATACAAAAATTACAATTTACACCAAAATGGTTGCCACTCAGCATGAGTCATGGCAGTGTAGCCACAACGCTGATTTTCAGGGCAACCAGAACTTAAAACTATACTTAATCTAACTAGTGACAACAATATTGCCAGATGACATTCCTGTCACTAATGGCAACCCCACTTGACCGGTTTTGAAATTATAAGTTTAAAAAATAAAAAAAGCTATAGGAAAAATTACAATTACTAACAACAACAATTTGTTATTGTGAAAAATGGCGGTAGTCGAAATAATAGTGCCAAGACTTTTTAAATAACTGACACATACAGTTGGAATAAGTAATTAGTATCCACGACAGAGAAAATTACATTCTAAATACTAAAGACCTGTACAGACAAAGATTAAATGAAGATTTTAATCAATTTTAACCTTACTCTTTTCACCTCTCCAAGCAAAAATCGCGAAACAGGTGTTAGATAAGGGTGAATTACTTATAAATGAAACAAGCAAATAAAAAAGCGTTCCACTTATACAATTAAAAAAGAAATGTACTTTCAAAATATGTATACAAACTGATATAAGTTTCGTTAGTTACTGCAAAATAGTATCAAAAAGTTGAGCGAAATCGTAAAAAAGTTTACCGGACTCTTAGCTACGCAATACAGCTAACGCCTAAACGTCTAAACCAGAAACGTCAGAATTAGCTTGAAAAATATTCCGAAGGAACTCCAATACAACTTCAATATTGGTTGATTATTTGTTGTGTGTTGGAGTTATGTTTGAGATAGATTGTGTTTTAAATGTATTGCTTATGTATTTTAAAGTTAGAATACGGCACAACGTCATCGTAAAAAAATCTTATATGAAAACTTTGACAGTTTTCCATGGGATAACAGTTGCGCCACCATGTTTAACGTTAACCAGTGCGTTAATCATGCGTGGTGAATCACTTTCCGATGTTTTAATTAATACGATAAAGAAACAAAAACGCATCTGCTTCAAGTTATATCCAAAGTACCTAACGTTATGCAACTTAAAACCTCCTCTTCCAAACAACTTTCAAGAGAAAGGCTGCTGCATGATGGATCAATAATCGTCACTATAATAAAATCAAGAACAGGGTATGTAATTTCCACTGCTATTTGTCATAAAAGTATGACATAATTAAATAACATATGAAACTGTTTTATTTTTAGACATTCAGTGATTGCAAATACATATTATTTTAAAGCACTTTCTTATTCACGACATACATAAGTGGGTATATTGAATAAAATGGGTATATGTTTATTTGACATGACCTTTTTCAAATACATATAAAAGTCATTCATTAGTACCACATTTTATGTGTGATATTAGAACATCTATCTAACTTATACGATCGTTAAAATTATGATCGGACGTTTTCAAGTCAAATGTACCATCAGGTTCAAAATTGCATGGTCAATTTATCAATGAATTCATTCATGAATTGGCCATGCAATTCTGAACCCGATAGTACATCATTGTCGGTTAATGATTTTTTATGGCAGCACCTTATTGACACCGACAATGATATCCCTTAGACTTAAAAACGTTATAGTGACTCATTCCTACTTACGAAAGAGTAAATATATTTCATCAAGAAAAGCAGTTGCTGTAGATATAAATATAACTATTAAGTAGGTCAGTCAGGTGAGGCAAATGAATTTAACCGTCTCCATTAGTCCATCAGATGAGATATGTAGTTGCTTTTTAGTTATGGTATAATAAAAGTTATATTTAGAATTGTTTGAAGTTTTGTTAACCTTTGGGTTATCTCTTTAAATACATTGTGGGTATTTGAATCTTTCAGTTTATAATCATTCGTTACTACAAAAAAAAGTTGGCTCGGATCCGATCCGACGCGTACTGGTGCTGCAAGACTAATAAAATAGGTCATTTTGTAAGGAAAATTCTTTACGTAATTACCTTGTTTTCATTGTCCTTGATTTTTTCTGAATAGTCTGGATCATTAATATTTGGTGCGAGTTTATTGTTAATTATTTCATTGAATTATATTTCCATGAACATCGCAACGAGACGTCGGCCATAGACGTTACAGGCCAATTAACGCTATGAAAGCACAAGAAAAAGACAGCACTCACCTGAAACTACTGCACGGATGTATAACCCAATGGCCGGCCGCCTTCTGCCTGATGCGCTCCTTCATCAGGGCCTTCTTGGAGCCAAATAGTTTCATGGCGAGCTTGTTGTCGGTGGGTTGGAAAAGGGCCTGCAGCTGGTTCCGTAGGAAACCCTGCTTAGCGTCGGACACCGGTGGGGCGGGCTCCACTGGCGTGCCGTACAGGGACACATCGTCCAAACCACCGAAGTGGACTTTGCCGGTGCCGCTGCCCTGCTTTAGGGCCATATCGGCGTCGCCTGGAAGGGAAAAGTGGCGTTAGGCGTTTGTTTACTCAATGTCCAATGTGGTGGACAATTACTAGATACGACGCACTCATGATGATGACGTGTCTAATACAACCACGTGTTAATATTACCTCGTAGCAATAACATGTAAAAATATTAGGTAACAAAACATGGAGCCAAACCAAAATCCTGTGAATGAAGGTTACCATAAATTCGAAATATTTAAGATCATTAGATCATAGCGGCACGGAATTTAGTTGCTGCCCTTTTTGATTAAAATAAAATAACTTTGAGTAAAATGATCATTGAAGTATATGTCGCAGGGAAATGATTAAAACAGAGATTTGAACAAATCTCTATGCCTAAACAAATCTAGTGAAATGAAAAAGCGTGTCGCGTTTTTTGGCCGATTTTGTCTTCCCACTAAACAGAGTCAGTGATTTGGTGAAATTACTAATTTTTTCTAGGGAAATGATGATATGGATTCTCCATCTTAACATCCTGCGTGATTTGATCATATCCCTTAGAGATTTGTTAAAATCTCTGATTTAATATCTGTTTCACTTTATCTAGTCAGAGATTTGATAAAATCGCTTAACTGTAAAGTAAAATATTGTATTCGGTACTTCCTTTCGTCATTTCACTAAACCAGTTCAGAGATTTAATCAAATCACCATATACCATCTTTCAGTTGAGAGTTTATCATTTCACTAAACTTGTTTAGCGAAATGATAAAACTAGTCGACTTTTTGAGTTCGTTTCATCAACTTACTGTAGCGGTTAGGGATTTTGTCAAATTCCTAAACAAATCTAGTGAAATGAAAAAGCGCGTCGCGTTTTTTGGCCGATTTTGTCTTCCCACTAAACAGAGTCAGTGATTTGGTGAAATTACTGAATTTTTCTAGGGAAATGATGATATGGAGTCTCCATTTTAACATCCTGCGTAATTTGATCATATCCCTTAGAGATTTGTTCAAATCTCTGTTTTAATCATTTCCCTGCGACATATGTCCGATTGAGAACGCGACTATGTGAATAGAATTTTGTGGTCAGCCCACTTGTATAAGGCCTATGCCTATGTAACGTACTCTGGTACCTATTTATGCCAGCATGAGACTTTGTTCTAAAACATTACTGAATTATATAATGCAAAGTCACAATGCTTTTGGTTATTCTAGGAAAAGGTTTGAACTATAAAGATTTTTCTTCTCAGCTAATCAATGCTAAAAGGCTTCTGTATGCGCAGTTAGCATTAATTAACAGCTAGCAGCTTACTTTTAACATTTTAGGTCAAATATTTAGTTTTAAACATTTTCAACTCGATCTTGGCAAAAATAGAATTTCCTGAGGCGCGATTTATTTTAATCTTTGTCGAAAATAATCGCACACAAAAGTTTGACACCATTATTTTCGCGTGGAGTTCATAGTTAAAAAAAATACCATCGCGCATGTTTCTAAAATTCTAATTCATCGTTTCTGAAAGAGTTTAAGTGGCAGAGGCGAGCGATCGAAATCCCAAAATTGCCCGCCCTGATTCAAGTTTAATCTCGTCATAATAAAATTTATTCGTTCCGGAAATGATATGAGCATGCTCTAACAATGGGCGAGGTCACTAACTTATCAAGCAGCAATATGTAGTTCAGTCGTCCCAAAATGTATGGATATGTGGACATTGAACACAATAGCGTGCGGTGGAGCACATGTTATTGTTCTTTCCACTGCATACGCTTCCACTGTACTGTTTAATGTAAAACGTTTCCTGTTTATAGTGTGAAATAACGCACTTCATGCTTACACAATGCTTGAGGTTATTGTGGTCGAAAAACAATTAAGATTAAGACAACCTGGGGATTTTGTATCGATGACATAGTGACCTATCGTCGCGTTTTTTTTATAACTTAAGTATCCATTTATCTTTCGTATTTCTGATGGTTGTTGGAGTTCTAAACATAATTATTCAAACTGAAAGCTTTAGTATTTTCTTGACTAGAATATTTGATAATGGTCCTTAAATTCTAGTCGTAAGTGATCTAGTTAGCTATGGAAGATCGGAACCCATATGAGTCACAGCTTTCTTGCATGCATGTTGTCTTATTAAAACAATAACATGTTCAAGCATTGGTACAGTAGCTGCTAAGTGAAATGATGAATTAGGTACAGGTCTGGGAAAACTCGGTCGAATGCAAAAGATGTATGCTCTTCGATTTAATACGCTCAAGCTACGCTATGCTAAAGTTTTGATGTGAATAGTATTGAACGTGGTGACAATATAATGCAAGTAGCAAGAACAGGGCATGTTGAGTATGTTCATTACAGCTGATAAAACAAACGATTAAACAATGAGCCAATGGCACTTCATTGATTCAGATGGCGTCAACGACGTAACTGGAGACCGCCAATCAACCGACTTAGTGCCACTGTTCTAATGATAATATCGTCGCACGGTCATACGACCAATTTTGCCTTTACAAAGTCATCTGCATACGTATCATTTTAGTCCCGAAAAAGTTTATGTTTTCAATTTGCCTTTTTCAATAGCGTCGCCTCTTGTCTTGCGGTTGATAAATTTATTAAACTCGCCGGTCATAACAAAGCTCATCTTGTTTATCCCACCAATAAAATATCATCAATATATTTCCGAGTAACAGCTGTTACAAAAGATAATTAATTTGTCTGCCGAGTTTGACTCCAACTTTAATTAAACGTCACATTCCATTTGAAATTAAATTATCAGCAGAAAGAACCATTACAAAAGTATCTGTTCAAATTGAAACTTTAATAAAGCAGCTGTAGCTAGTTTACGCGAGTCTCGTAAATAGTTTCAATGTTGGAAATTGGCGAATAGTCAGATCGGAATTGTTATATCCCTTGATTGTTTGTTGATTGGCAGTAACCTTAAGTTTTATAAGTGGCTAGCCACGAGACCGGGACACGTGAGCGCCATGCCATCCACCTCCGCGCCAATTAAAAGCTTCCAACGATTCACTTAAGCCTAATACACACATAGACTCATTTGTTGAGAGGCATGGTAATATACAGAAGAGGAGTAAAGTCGTCGTGTGACAGTTATACGGTGCCGCATGCCTTCATAATCCTCCTTGGATACAAATCGCTTGAACCTATCCCCTTTTGTTCACATACGATTGGACTGGACTATATTCAATACGAAACCATCCGTGACTCTGTGCTTAGTATTTGACTATTTTAGCCAGACCCTCTTTTCTACATCCGCATGTTGATGTTTTTTTTACCGTACAGTCGTGGTGGGATTTTATGCATAATTATTAATTATAGTACGGGCGGAGACCGCAAGATCTGCTACCTAACGTGATACAAAGATAAGCCCCATGGCACATGTTCATAAAAGTGATGCTAAGTTCCGAAAAAATGGTAAAAAAAATAGAATTGTCCGAGAGCACAAAAAAGCACAATAGCACAGAAAAACCTAGTCTGCCAGTTCCTGCATGGCTGGAAGTGCCCCGCAGACTGGTTTAAAGTGACTTAAAGTTGGAGTCAATCTTGTTAGTTTTGAACCAGTCTGCCGGGCACTTCCGGCCATGCGTGAACTGGCAGACTGGGTATTTCTGTACCTGCATACAAATTGCTATTTGTTGCCATAAGTGTCATTTTTGTATCAAATGACGTAGGTAAATACCATTCTTTTTTTACACCGGAAGTGGTACTTTTTTGTGCTTTCGGCCAATTCTATTTTTTATTACTATTTTGTCGGAACTCAGCATCACCTTTATGAACATGTGCTATGGGGCTTATCTTTGTATCACATAACGTACTTGTAGCAGATCTTTCGGTCGTCCGTACTATTATGTTTTAATTACGCTGTTTGTCATCGTGTTCTTCTTTCTATTTAACTTACCTTTTGGCATGGTGAAGGTTGTTTCAGTAGTTTTCGCACACACGAACGATGTGGTATGTGATTACTGCCGTAATCGGGTGCCACGTTCCCCCATGCAGTCTAGAGTGGAGCACATCACAGCACAACACAACACAGACAGACAAAATGCCACAAATAAGTTAGCTTCCAAACTGAGTGTAGTTCACACTTCTCACTTACCCTATAGATGTGTAATTAAATTCACTCTTTATTAACTATTTTGTTCAATGTAAGTTAATTTTGGCATTTGTCCCAGCTGAAATTTGTCAAATATTATGAAAATACAGTATATTGGAGTATTTAATGTCTTTAATCTTGCTAAAAAAGATGATGTTTTAAAGAGTGAAACAAAGGGTCTATAAAATCAGGTTTAAATTTTGAACCTATTAAATTATTAATGAATGTAGCTATTAAACACCCATTCTTAAGTGCAGTTGTATTGGGCATTGGTATTCTTACGACTTTATTTGTGAAAATAATTCAAGTAATTGGTATTACGTTATCCTAATCCTAGGCACAAAATAGATCGATTGGTAGTACATAGCCTAGCGCTGTGACACTTTAGCTAACAAAGTTAACCCCTCATATCCAGTTAAGGAGTAATTTCGAGACAACCGTAGGTGCAAATTATGTCTTAGAATAGAACGAGAACAAGTCTGAGACAATTACGAGCCAATTGAGACAAAAGGATAATGTTTGGCCGTGGTGTCAAGGACGACGTTATTTGTTCAATTGAAAATAAAATTGACATGCGAGATTTTGTTCTGGGTTTACATTGGAGATAAAGGTAGTGGCGATAAAGCACGTACGCTGAAGTTAAAGTTTTTGCAGCTGTTCCGGGCTTCCGGGGGTATAAAAGTGTAATACGCCTTGTAAAGGTTGCGTTATGCAGATGTGGATAGAGAAACATGAAACTCGACTGTTTCATTATTGACGTCTACTGTACCTGGGCCTGTATTTGATGAATTTTTAGGTTTTTCAAGCATCAATAATGTGATAATGGTAATATATTTAAATAAAAACTACAATAAGGTAGTTTTTTTAAAGATTAACAAATGTTTCTGTTCACGTCGATAACGATTATTTCTATGCAGTGGTTTTTGAGAAAACATTGTGACTGAGGTCCTTTTTATAGCGAGGTCAGCGTTATAGGGAACGTACCCATACTACGTGACCCGTTTAGGGGGGTGGAGGGGGGTCGTCAAAATACTACTCTTGGTCACAAGGGGGGGGGGGGGGGTTTAGGTTTACGTCACGTAATCAATAATTATTATAATTATGCTCTAGGGAAATCTCGCGCAATTTTTTTTTTCCCTTTTAATTATGGTTTGCACGCACCTTGAGGCGTTACGCGGCAACCGCCGTTTTTATAAATACAAATATGCGCCAAATTATGATATTTTTTACTTTCTGTTTGCAAAAAAACAATTTTAAGAATTACTACGTGACAACCAGAGGGGGAGGGGGGGGGGGGATCTTGGCATATACTACGGTTGGTCACCGAGGGGTGGGAGGGGGTGAAAATTGTAATAAAATTGGTCACGTAGTATGGGTACGTTCCCAGTTTTACCACTCTGTCTCGGTGTTTTGAGAATAAATGTTAATTTTAAATGTATACCTACTAGTTAGAGGAATTGACAGATGATTTTGTATAAATTAGGTAAAATAGATTAAGGACACTGGTTTTCTATAAAAATACATTTTAATAAAATTCCAAACCGGACCCATATGTCGGGATGAAGGGAGAAGTCAGTGTCCCCAAAAAAGAGATCGACCCACCTACAAATATTAATATAATATACTAATTATTTTACTATAATTCTACCGAGAACTTATTACAATACACAACCATTTTTTATTTACGTCAAAATTATCGCCTTCATTAATGATAGGAAGCTGATACTAAATCATTAGTGGGGTCATACCAGGGTCATATTGATACGCTTCCCACATCCGCTTTGTCAACTTTGTTAGAACAAAACTTAATAATATATAAGTAAACCTTACTTAAGGAAAAGGGATTTTAGAGGCCGTATTGCAAGGTGCACTAATAGTTAAAAATCCACGTAGCCTGATAAATACATTTTCTGTATTTTAAATCACGGATTGTAGTATTCAAATTACCTTTATTTTATGGTATTTGTCCATAACTTGTATTACTTGTATAAACCATTTATTGTTTAATTAATAACCTCATTATACAAATGTACATATGTATATGTATTAGATTAGGGTAAACGTCCCAGTGTACGTTACTGTAAATTTTTTGGCCCCGCAGTTCTTTAAAAACATCCCGTAAGAGGGGGAGTGCTGAGTATTTTTTTTTTGTATAGGAATTTTTGTTTTCTTCAGAGACGTATATCGTGTGATATCATATGAAAGGGCTTTTCAAAACAATTCTAAAAATATACCACATCATTACATTTTAGCCATTTTGAGCCCAAACTTGGTATGTTTTAAAAATTGTTTTTGTTTTAATAAAAAAAATGTATTTTTAAATTTGTCTTGAAAATCCCACACAAAAAAGTTACTCAGCGCACACCTAAGGGATTTTTTTTTAAGAACTCGGGATCAAAAATTTTGTTTTCACCTTTAAGTATGCGTGTGCCAAACGGCTAAATTGTACATCGATTTGCGGTTTTTCTTTTGCGTACACCTTCCACTGTAATGTATTCGCAATTAAAGTGACTACAGAGTGTCAATTATTGAGCATTAACGTGTCGGTCACTGGGACATTTTCCTCATTATAAATATCATCTAAAAACTGAACTCACTCTAAAAGAACAATATTCAATTAGGTATTCATAGCCAAGCACCTATCGGTAGTTATTTATTAGTAACAAAACGTCAATTGTTAATTTGTTGTTCTTTCACAAAATAATGTTTGCGATTACAAACTTATTTGCAGTGGAGACAACAGTTTTGTCAACGGCAAAATACTTACAAAGTACCGAACCCTCCCCGATAGATTGCCCTGATCTATCTTTTTTAAAAATTCAAAATTGCATGGACACGTTATGAAGGTTGACTGGTAGAGAATGCCATTTTGCATTAAGTCCGCCATTTTTACATTATCACTTGTTGTGCAATAAAGTTAAAATATAAAATATGAATGAATTCAACCTGGGTGTACCTCAGGGTAACGCTACATAGCACTGGATGAATAAAATCGTAAAAAAATACACCTAACCAACTGAATTTTTTCTACGTGTTCCTACCAAATCAATTTAAATTCATATCTGAATAGAAAATCGTAGTGCAGACAAATTAACCTTTTATATCTGATGACCCGTTAGGTCGTCCAGATATTCTTATCGGCCATAGTAAGTATTTTTAGCCATTCCGATGAAACGTGTAAATAGTAATTTTGTAGGAATTTGACGTTGCAGATCCCCTAGCAGTGCACATATTTAAGTATTAATGAAATCGTGCACGTCAACGTCAGTAAGTAATCTTATAGGCGTAGGTGAGCATCAGGACCAGGGCTGACTGTCGATAATTTGGGATCATGACGTGTGACAAACTTATCACCTGACTATTAATATAACAGCCTAGTTATAGATACCCACATTTCTTACATGGGTTTCTGTCTTCATTATATATTTATATTTATATTATTAGAATTTAAAGTTCTATTTAATTTGAGTAATAAGCGTTGTGTTTTTTAAATAGTTGTACCCACCAATTGAGAATTAACCGCTCGAATGAAGAGATATGTTTGGGTAAAATAATTAAATAAATCAAAAATGATAAGGTTGCGAAGTTTATAATCCTATCGTCACAAAGAAAGCTATTCCAATTTAAAGACCCGATTGTAGTTAGAAAGAAAAGGAACCAATTAAACTACCAAATAGGTATTAAATCAGTGCACTCGTATGCAAAACTAATTTAGGCGGCTACCTACCTATGGTGATGGGTAAAAACATCAATACAAATATCTTGAAGTCAGTAGGTAAATTAGCTCATTGTTCCGTTTGCATCTGTTTAACCTGCGTCTATTCTTGTTGGAGTAACATTAGTGAGAACTAGAAAGTTGTTTCTAGAAAAGGTACGTTAAAATTTCATGACTAATACGACGATATGGAGCTTAAACGAAAACAAATGAACTCTGTTGCTGCGACATCATGAATGTGCGAGCGTAACAAATACGATCATTCAGCGTACGCATGCTGGAATTTCTTGAAAATGTTGACTAGGTACCATGTTATAAATAGATTCTGCACTGAAAACATTTAGCTTGGATCATATTTTGTTATCGCCAAACCATTAACCGCAAAGATACGACCAAGAAAACAAAAACGCATCTAATTGTAATTTCAAACCGATAACACAACAGCTACTCACTCTCGCGGCTCGCAAATCCACATGTGTACTTCCTCAACTTGTGGAACAAGTAGTTGGTGAATCTCGCACAACACATTGTGAACGTTTTTTGCTAATTTGTGAACTACAACGGTACTGAGTCGGTCATTTTGTCACGCGGGAGTGCGCGGGCGCGGCGAGAGCGGGCGAAAGGCGCGCGCCACCGATCGACGCCCATGCCACTATGCAATTGCTTGATCGAGCTTGCCGGACAAACCGGCGCCCCCAAAATAATACACTCTAAACTTACACGATACACCATATGGTATACGCAGCCGCGACCGCGACTGGTCGTGCCTACAACACACCATGCACTGACATTTTTCCCGCACCGTGGAGCAATTAATGTCAATGACTGACGAAACAGATATAAAGCAGATCACCGCTATTACTCAAAGTTAATAATTACTAGTAGCTATCGTAGCTTACTATACGCGGTCGATTTATGATACAACTAATCTTAACGTTGCAAGTTGCAACCTGGTTAAGTTAACGATGTCGTTAGACTTTTCTGAAGTGCTTAAATTGTAAAATGAGGTAAAAAAATACCAGTCCTTGAGTGGTTCTATCAGCATATAAAACTCTTAAAGAAGAGTCTTCTGAAAGAGCTTTCTGTTAAAGTTTCCAAACTGCAGAATAGTTAATAGTGACTCAATATTACTAGTTGAGACCACAACATAAGATAATACAAACGTACCTACCTAAATAATTATAAGTGTATCTATAAATAAACACATAATTTGCATAAGTATCGAAGAGTTATTTACTACATTTACCGTAGTCGTAAACAGTTTTTAATCAGCAAAATTAAACAAATTAAGTGTGTAACTACAAAAACTTCAGACTGCCTGACGAAGCGAAAACCTAACACCCAGTATTGATTGATTATAATATTCATTAACTACCTATAAGTGCCTGCGTTAGGTACCTGTAGGTAGGGAAAACTGCTAAGACTGTGCTTGTTTTCCTAGTTTTACATTGTTGTTTACGTTATTATAATAATACTGTTTACAACTAATTAATTGACTTTGTCACTACTAAACATATGTCATTTAAGTAGAGCCTTCTTGCTCCATAATAGCTCCAAGGACTTGGCAATGGAAAATAATATCAGAAAGTGTGTAATATACAGCTTGTAAATTTTATACAGGCGTATACTTTATCCACCTATAGTATCCAGCAATAGTATAATCATTTTGTTAAATAGTGTTATTAATTATGTGCTACCGGGCACCAATGTACGCTATCCAACTGATTTAAATTAAAACTGACATAACTGACATGACGCACCGGTCAGTTAATTGTCATGGATGCAATTCATTGCGGGCTGAATTATTATGTATGAAAAAAAAATTCTTATTTTCATAAAGAAATAAATGTAAATAGGTTCCCTAGGTCCAATACTAATCGCCATTTCAATATACGCCCGTATAAAATTTACAGACTGTATAGTTTTTATTAATGAAATGAAAAAAAAAACATATGAAATGCGTTTATATTCAGGCAACTAGTGGCCGAAAGATAATACCTTAAATACTAGCAGATATAACACATAACACATTATAAAATTTAAACTATTTTCTGCATTCATATTTTGGTATGGCGAAGTTTGGCGATTCCCAGATTATAGAGACATTAATGAGGCGTAGTGATTGTGATAGTTGTACGGCATGGCGTCATGAGAAATGCACTAATTACGATGCTGTTGGACCATTTAACTAAGACCAGCTAAGACTCGTGCGAAGACGGTGTGGTCAAATACCCGCGCAGTCTTACCGATTACACTGCGGATTGTTACCCACCTGGGGCCTATTTCTCGTACGGTATTAGACCAATATTATTAGTCCACTAACTGTCAAATCGTATGGGTTTCCATGACAACACACTTATAATATTAGTCTAATACCGTTCGAGAAATAGGCCCCTGGTAGTGTAAGTAAGATGCATGTCTCTTTTTCAACCGACTTCAAAATTTGCATTATACATTTTTTTCATGTATGGTATCGATAGATTCGTTTTATTGTGAGCATCAAATGTATATTTAGGGCCAAATACGTTACAGCATCACAAAAGTTAGACTTAAAGTCTGAGATTTGCGATATGCGATTTCTCATAACGCTCCTAACTAAGTGATATGCACCGTACTATTTAGTTTACAGTTAAATGTGAAAAATCGAATGGTATATATCTGTTTTATTTTATTTTGTACTTTGAAAAAATCAGGAAATTTTGTAATTTTGAAGCCATTTCAATAGATTTTTTAATATTCACTTTATTACGATATATTGATGACCTACATTTTATTGCATAATTCAACATGTGTCATCATCCCTATTCGTCGAGGCCTTGGTTATTGTTGTTTAATTTTTCAGTTTTTTTATGTATGTTTATGTAAGTTTGCTTTACTGTGCTTATTTCTAGATCCGAACATCTGGCAGCTGTAAAGTGGTGGAGGTCAAAGAATACAAACAACTTTATTTTTAATACTAAACCTAGAGTTCTGGTTTTTATGCAGTATTATGAGAAATGATGTAAATAATTATTTTATTTATTTATTTATTTTATTTTGATACATGGAAAACCAACAGCGCTATACAGTATACATAAATTACAATAGAATCACAAAGCCAATTATAGGTTCTCACTTATAGAAATAAAATATATTACAATAGTTTTTGCCCAACTTAATACACATGCAAGTTCCTAAAGCATAAGAACAGATGATCTATATACATGATCAATGTTTACAAAGATAAATGAAAAAAGAAGAAAAACCTGTTAGTACACATTGAATAATGCACCGAGCCCTGACCCGCGCCACAATTGTTGTCACCCATGAAGTACCTAATTAAATTATTTTTTATTGCTGGTATGGTATGCTATCACTATATATGTCGATATCACAATTTATAAGAACTTTATTCAAACTCATCACCTAATTAAATTATTTTTTATTGCTGGTATGCTATCACTATATATGTCGATATCACAATTTATAAGAACTTTATTTAATTAGATAGTATCATTACCAAAACTTTCTCATGGGGGAAAGAAAGTAGTCCAAAACGAGCTGTCCTGAGACAACTTCGGCAGTTTTTACCTATTTTGGTAATACTATTATCCAATTCAAAAATTTTGCTAGTCTGCCACTCTGATTTCCACCCATTAAAAGCTGCCAGATGCCTCGATCTAGCAGTATAGCAATTTAACCAGACGGGTTTTGTTGCTCTCATTATTGTATCAAATCTGACGTGGCGAGCTCTTAGTCCAATATAATTTAATATTTCAATTAGTGTTAGAAACTTAAACATAGTTCGCATCCGTATGGATGGTAGCTTCAGGTACTTATAATATTAAATGTTATGCGCAAAAATATTGAAGCAAACCGAAGATGAAAAAAAATAGACGTAGTAATTTTGCTGTCGCGAGTCGCGATGTCAAAATACATGCATGTATATACCGGGTGTGGCCTGTAATAAGAGCAAAAAATTAAAACGTAGATTCTACTCCTCAAACTAGACAACGTTTGTTCAACAACTTTTTAAAATAACGTGTGGTTTGAATTTTATTACAGTTTAAAGTTTATTCGAACACGCAATGTATTACAACATTCATTAATATCTGTAGGGTGACAAGACTGACAAGCGATGTCATTTAGGCGGAACTTGATGTACA
Organism: Pammene aurita; assembly: GCA_947086415.1. Lineage (NCBI taxonomy): Eukaryota > Metazoa > Arthropoda > Insecta > Lepidoptera > Tortricidae > Pammene > Pammene aurita. The sequence goes on from OX352302.1 coordinate 14,580,314, forward strand.
TTGAAAAAACTATTTAGTTTGTTTGAAAAAGAGACAATCTAAAATCTACATAACTTTCAAAAGTCGTTAAACAAACTTTGTCTAGTTTGAGGAGTAGAATCTACGTTTTAATTTTTTGCTCCTATTACAGGCCACACCCGGTATACGTAAATAAGTAATGAATATACATAAATGAGTCAGAAGCCGCTTAGTTTAGTGAACAAACAGCAAGTTGGACCCTGTGCTATGAGATTACGTCGCAAGGGGTCACGAGTCACTTCAGTCTACATATCTACATTCATGTTACCTCAGATTTTGCGGGTTAAGTACTTACGACCTACCTGTGTTAGATAATAACGACTTAACGACATAAATATTTCGTCGCGTTGATATACACATATTTATGTACCTAGTAAGAAACAGTATAAGTTTTTAGAATTTTAATAGTAACTATACGTTACAATACCGATGAACGTGCCACAATTCGAAGTCATTTCTTAAATGCTGAGATGTACATTAATAATATACGTCAACTTTCTGCTCAATCAAGAACGGAGTTGGTAAACGTACTATTATTGTCGCCTGGCCACAAAGTGTACAGTCACCGGCAATAGTATCTTCCTACACGAAGGCCGCAAAAATAAGTGACACGCTCTTATGGCCCTACAAATAAGAGCATGTTACATACTTTTGCAGCCTTCTTGTAGGAAGATAGTATCGCCGGTGACTGTACCTTACTCAAAGTTAATAACTATAACCTTTAGCAACCTTTAGTAGACACTTATTGTCATAATTCCGTTAAATATTTTCCAGTGTATTTAAGAGGACTGAACTATAAACAAATTGACTACAAGTACTGCGCTTATGAAGGCGATATAGCACTATAAAAACCACTCAAGGTGCAATAACCTAATGAACATTAATAAATTAGCGAGCTGAAATTGAAATAGCAATATTTACGAGTACGTATTGTGCAACAGACTAGGTTCCATTACTTGACATTGGATTGTCAATAACCAAGCAAACATGCATGGCACGCGGATCACTTATATTAACGCGAAGGTGTCATGTGAAACGCTCTCTCTTGTGTAGGAAAATGAGTTATGTATATAATGGGTGTTTCCTATGTATCTAAGTATATATTTATCTATATAAGTATGTATATCGTCGCCTAGTACCCATAGTACAAGCTTTGCTTAGTTTGGGACTAGGTTGATTTGTGTAAGATTGTCCCCAAACATTTATTTATTTATTTATATAAGAATATTATGTCTCATAAGCTGTTTTGAATGAGAACGAGTATGTCAGATCGACTTCTCATGGGCCCACCAGAGGTGACACACAATAGTCTGACCTTAGATAACGGACGATAAGCCTTAGGGTCCGTAACGCGATATTTATGATTATCCGCGCCTGCTATTGAACTCGAGAAAGGATGCTTATTTTTGAGTTCTGTTTAAAGGTCGATGCGGAAGTCAAATTTATGCCACACTTCCTGGTTGCCTGTCAGAATATTGTTGAGACTGTACGTGATTATTGCTAGAAGGGATGACAAATAACCTGATAATTAGGTGCCTGTAAGAGGTTTTGCCTCTCTATGCAAACTAACAACTCTTGAAAGCTGTATACTTTGACTTCAATCGCTTCATTTTAAAAGTTACCACTATTTCGTTTGCAATGTGAGCTACTTACCTAAAATAAATCCTGGGCTCCAAATACATAGAACCAATTGATTCCATCACTGAAATAATTGACGAGACTTAGAGAGTTCACTTAAACTTCGAAGTAAGTCAAGTAAGTCAGTCCCTAAGTTGGAGAGTGTTTTTATTATTCAGCGAAGTTAAATAACATCGAGAGGAAGGAAGCTTCGTAGCCTTGTGCTTGCGCACGAGTGACCCTGGCCTTTGAGTGAATTATTACGTGGGAATGTATATCAATACGTATTTTGGCAATGTGATTTATACTAAACGTTTCTGTTTAAATTAATGGGGGTATTCGGAGAAAAATGTGGGTGAACGCCTCGTCATGGTCATGGTCAAATCTTATCAAGTTGAAGTTTTAGCCGTAACCTATTATTGCTGTCGTATTGCATACCTTTAAAAAGATTTGAAGAAATAAGGTAAGATTTGTAATTAAATCATTAGAGGATATTGTTTTAAGTGTTTAGGTACTATTTATACGTATGAATTGAATAAGTAGACAAGTTTTTGCTCAGCACAAAAATAACAAATTTCTAATAGACGGTTAAAATCTAAAAATAACCCAAAACTCTTAAAATTTGTAAATACTAATAAAAAAATAATATGGTGTCTTTGGCACGGTCCCGAAAAAAGTCAAAAGATCTTTCTTTTTTCGGTACAAAGTTAATATGTATCGTATAAATTTCATAGATCTTGCCGTATTGTTCTTCAATTTAAATAAACAAAATCAAGAAGCCTTTTGTACTCTGCACACAACCTTAAGCATCTCGATCGCAGAACTGTAGGTACCACCCGTTTAAATATTCAGGGGAAGGACACGGTCAGAATTGGGGCACCAGGTACTGTGGCTTGCATTAGCAAGGTCATGCTCTGGGAGTTTACGACGGCCCGCGGCCCTGCTAACGATAAAAGTACAGAAGTCATATTAGATCTGCAAAATGACCCCACACATAATTATATGGGTATGCATAATGCCATCGGAGGATGGGGCAAACGGTTTACCCGCCGGGGAGGGACGTGAAAGTATAATTTGTCAGGGGAATATCAGGACCATTTTTGAGATCCAATGGTTGTATAGAGGACGCCGTCTATATAATTTTAGTCGCAGTCGTGCCAAGGGCGCGACTATGATAGACCGGGAATGTGAGGATGTATGTAGTCGCCTAATAAATAAAGTATGTTTTTTATTAGTTCTATGGGTATACTCTCTTGTAAGATGTAAACATAATGTATTTGCTTGACAACAGTAAAATAACTAAAACTAAACAAAATTATTATTAAAATCATAGGTTATGGCATGAAAAATATTGGCATCTACAATAACCGATAACATTAGTTCCTCCACATTTTGTGGTTCCAATACTTCTTATTCAGAAGTAGGGGTAATTAGGTATCGCTAATCGCATTGGTTAATTAACGATGGTAAGCACATTTAGTTTATCAAATGAAACTATAATAACCATGTTCTAAAATTAAAGTCAGTCGTAATAATGTTCGAAAATTCATAACTACATTGATTTTGGTAACGTAATGAAAATCCAGCTCTCCTTCCCGACCGTTCGCACAATCGAGTTAGCCATGGCGGTGCAATGGCGGTCATTCTATTGGTTTCCGAACACGTCATTTATGGTTTATAATATGTGTGTAGATAGAGCAGTGTATGCAACTATACGTAATTAGGCCTTAAAACACTTGTGTGATCTTATTATGAAACGAGCAACAAGCGAGTTTTATAATAAGAAAACCACACTCGTATTTTAAGGACCCTTATTACGTAACAGTTACATAAACTACTATTAAAGTTCTAAAGCGAATCTAATTAAGTATGTTATTTAAATTTATGAAAATTCTAAAAAAAATATTGTTATTCTCATGGTTCATGTAAATATAATACGTCAGTCCCGTTTCGTTAATACAATATACGAGGTATTATCACAGAACAACTAATAGTACTACCGTAGTATTATACTTTATATTAATATATGATAGCAATTTAGTTGCCGAATTCGACAGCTAATCGGTATGCTGTGCAGTCGCCACGGCCTTCGCCCATTAGTTACGTTTAATAAGTTATGGAAATATTGGCTACATACGCCAACTTACTAAGTAGCAAATCATCTCGCACGTCGATAAATCTTTCAAAGTTATACCGCTTGACTGTAGCGGCGGACTTCAGAGTAATTTCATTATACTGATGTGTATAAATATGCGAAAGTGTTCATTGTTCATACTAATAATTTATGGAACAATGCCGAATGAATTGTTTTTTTTTTTTATATTGAAGAATACGATTGCGTATAGGTACTGTTTACAATTATGTTTCATAGATCTTTATTAATTTCAAGTCTGTGAGAAGCATAGCCGTGGTCACAACTTTTGAATTTAATATATATCAATTCAACATGGCGCTTGATGTCTCAATTAAGATGAATGTTTGTGAGATTGAACCAATCAATAACCGTCAATTTCGTCCATGTATCTTTAGTTTTCAGCCATATCAGGGACCACTTGCTTCCCTTATTACTTATTGGTGACTCGCTTAAGACAATATGAGGCAAAATGGCGAGTTTTTACATCGTTTTCCCAGAAATTGCACGATTTTTCTAATCTTAAAAAACCGGCCAAGTGCGTATCGGACCACGCGTAATGGAGCGTTCCGTACCTTCAACGGAATATTATCAAAAGGTTGTATCTGCCTATGGAAGAGGTTTTCGGAGATAACTCAAAAATGTTTTAAGCGATAATGTTCACAACTATTTTCGCTGAAAGAACATGTAAGGATCTCCGATTCAAAAGATACAGGCGACACAATTTTTTTTATTTTCAGGGTGATTATTTCTGAAATTATTCACTAAATCAAAAAATGCTTAAAGAAACCTCAATGTTATTTTTTAAGACCTATTGATTGATGTGTAACATGTTGATATTTGGTAAAAAATATTTTTTGACAATTAGTTACATGTATGGAGTGCACTCAGCAATTTTACTACCAAACTAAGTATTGGCATACAAAATACACCTTATGACAAAATTTTATTAAGAAGAAGTCTTATAGTTTCCGAGTAAAATAGCTGTGACGTACATACGGACGGACAGACAGACATGACGAAACTATAAGGGTTCCTTTTTTGCCATTTTAGCTACGTAACCCTAAAAAAACGAAGAACTTACCTATAGTTATATTCAGGAAAATGATATCGCATGCATCCACGGAATACATGTACCAAAGTATGTTTATCAATTAAGTACCTACATATCAATAGGTCGGTAAATGCGTCATTCATTATTATGTAAACTTGTGACCTAAGTATGTCAGGTTATTTAGTTATTGCAATTTTGCTCTCATACTATGTCGTTTATTCAATTATAGGGTTAGAATAGTACGTGATAATACTTTAAGTGCGTAAACTGAAAAACCGGCCAAGTGCGTGTCGCATAGGAGGGTTCCGTACCTTCAATGGAATAAAAAACAAACGAATACCAAAAGGTCGTATCTGATGCCTATGTAAGTTTTTTGGAGATAACTCAAAAATGGCTGAACTGATAATGTTCAAAATAATTTTCGTAGAAAGTATATGATAAGGCGCATCTCCTCAAATATTTTCATATTTTGTGGACTTACGGTTCAAAAGTTACAGGGAGGGACACAATTTTTCTGACTTTTGAAGCGATTATTTCAGAAAATATTCATTTAATCACAGAATAGTCATAGAAACCTCAATGTTATTTTAAAAGACCTATCGATTGATGTGTCACATGTCGATAATTGGTTGAAATTTTTTTGTTGAAATTTAGTTAGGTACATGCATGTATGGAGCGCCCCCCTAAAAATATATATTTTTTCAAATTTAACTACATAACTAAGTAGCGGTATACAAAATACACCTTATGTGTAAATTTTATTCAGATACGTCTTATAGTTTCCAAGTAAAATGGCTGTGACATACGGACGGACAGACAGACAGACAGACATGACGAATCCATAAGGGTTCCGTTTTTTGCCATTTGGCTACGTAACCCTAAAAAAACGAAGAACTTACCTATAGTTATATTCAGGAAAATGATATCGCATGCATCCACGGAATACATGTACCAAAGTATGTTTATCAATTAAGTACCTACATATCAATAGGTCGGTAAATGCGTCATTCATTATTATGTAAACTTGTGACCTAAGTATGTCAGGTTATTTAGTTATTGCAATTTTGCTCTCATACTATGTCGTTTATTCAATTATAGGGTTAGAATAGTACGTGATAATACTTTAAGTGCGTAAACTGAAAAACCGGCCAAGTGCGTGTCGCATAGGAGGGTTCCGTACCTTCAATGGAATAAAAAACAAACGAATACCAAAAGGTCGTATCTGATGCCTATGTAAGTTTTTTGGAGATAACTCAAAAATGGCTGAACTGATAATGTTCAAAATAATTTTCGTAGAAAGTATATGATAAGGCGCATCTCCTCAAATATTTTCATATTTTGTGGACTTACGGTTCAAAAGTTACAGGGAGGGACACAATTTTTCTGACTTTTGAAGCGATTATTTCAGAAAATATTCATTTAATCACAGAATAGTCATAGAAACCTCAATGTTATTTTAAAAGACCTATCGATTGATGTGTCACATGTCGATAATTGGTTGAAATTTTTTTGTTGAAATTTAGTTAGGTACATGCATGTATGGAGCGCCCCCCTAAAAATATATATTTTTTCAAATTTAACTACATAACTAAGTAGCGGTATACAAAATACACCTTATGTGTAAATTTTATTCAGATACGTCTTATAGTTTCCAAGTAAAATGGCTGTGACATACGGACGGACAGACAGACAGACAGACATGACGAATCCATAAGGGTTCCGTTTTTTGCCATTTGGCTACGGAACCCTAATAAACGGCTTGCTGATAGCTTGCATGCCTCGGCTTCGATGCCATATGTACACCCAGAAAAATGTGGGGTCATTGTTCAGAGCTAGTACGACTTCCATGCTTATTACCGTTCGCTGATAAAATTTTGTAATTCAGCTCGCGACAAAGTGACGAATTGACGATTACTCCGCATTAAATAGAGATGGGATGACGGGTCAGGCTCGAAAAATGAAATCTGTGCATGTCCAATAAATGTCAATTTGTATCTGACATGTTAATTTCTCAATAATATACAATATGTAACCAAACGTAAGGCAAAGAAATGTACCACACAATTTTTAGATCATAACGGTACCTAATTTATTGAATTCCAGTAAATTTACCCGTCGGTTAAAAAAAACACATGCAATTTAATAATTTTGTGTGACCTCCTGTACGATTCGTTTACCATCTTATCAATGACAAGAACGAAACAAACAGAAATGTCATAAAGTCATTTGAATTGTAAGATACGTCCTGCACATTTTGTACCTACTTTAACTCGGTTGTGGTATTCAAAATTGTCCAATACGAGTAAGTACATGTTGTTTCTGCCTTACATCAAGACGTTGAGGCCCGCGCACCTGTGTTAAAATAGTCTAATGCATTAATAAGGTAAGTCAATGCTTTGGTATATTTTCACCTTCACATGATGTTACAAAATAATTTTAATCAACTGCAAATAAAAAGTACTGAACAAACAATTTAAATAATGAAATTTTAAAAACAGCTGCAAAGGTACCAACCATGCCATTACACTATACTCCATTTCTACGTTAGTCAGCTTAAAGCTTTGCTTCACGATCAGATACATACTGTATATTCCTTTTATTTTTTTACATTCATGTACGTTGTATATTTTTTACATTTTATACAGCATTGTATTTTACAATTGTATAATTACAACCGAGCTTTGACAATAAAACATGACAAAGGTTTGATAATAGACCATTAAAATAGTCTAAATGCATTATATGGTAAATGCTTTCGTACCTATATTTTTTTACACAGCGATGAATAGACTATTAGTAGTAATATAACTAATAATAGTTTAAAAAACTAAAACACACGCTTTTAGCACGCACTAAAAATTACAAAATGTATTGTCATCAGAACTCAGAGCGTGTGCAAAATTTCATCCTAATCGAAGACCGGGAAGTGGGTCAAATTAAGATTCCAAGATTTTCTTACATACATAGTTAGTTACAAGTGAAGCTAATATAAAAGCGTTTTTTACATTCATGTACGTTGTATATTTTTTACATTTTATACAGCATTGTATTTTACAATTGTATAATTACAACCGAGCTTTGACAATAAAACATGACAAAGGTTTGATAATAGACCATTAAAATAGTCTAAATGCATTATATGGTAAATGCTTTCGTACCTATATTTTTTTACACAACGATGAATAGACTATTAGTAGTAATATAACTAATAATAGTTTAAAAAACTAAAAAACACGCTTTTAGCACGCATTAAAAATTACAAAATGTATTGTCATCAGAACTCAGAGCGTGTGCAAAATTTCATCCTAAACGAAGACCGGGAAGTGGGTCAAATTAAGTTTCCAAGATTTTCTTACATACATAGTTAGTTACAAGTGAAGCTAATATAAAAGCGTGTTAATAAAATGAAAGGAAACTATATTGAAATAGTTATGCTTATGATAACATATTATTTTCTAACTACTAACATAAAATATATTTGTCTAATGCTTTAGGAAATACGATTTACGCAATACGCAAGAGGGCTTATTTTATTAGCCAATACGCTCTGTTTGTCTTGAGATATTGAGATTTACCTTGCAAAATGCCCAGGTTATATTATAAGTTAGAACTATCTTCCGCGTTGTTTTGATTTAAACTGTTTGTTCCTTATCATAAGGTTGCCTTTTATTTAACAAAGTATAGTGAGGTAAGGTAAGTTGACTTCCCTTGGGCTACGCCTGGTCCGGACATGTTAATCTTATGTTTGCTTGGGTATCTTAATTTGACCAGGCTTCATCTGAGTTGGTTGGGCTTCTTCTCTAATTGTCGGGTCTTAATTGGATACAGTTATTTATACTTAATATGAACCTGCATGTTTCATAATTTTTATTCATATTTGTTTAAGTAATTCTGTCATCTTCACTACCTTTAATACATCTTATTCCTCTTCGAAGAGGGAATCTCATGTATTAAAGTAAGTACTCGGTTACGCATAAACTAATTAATTTAAATGATCGTTAAATACTGACCATGAGTCATCAGCCTATACAAACTAAATTGGAACACCCAGATCAATGCGTCTCCTACAATAATTTCGAGACGTGAGTAATTTTCCTCTACAATTTCCCTGACCGACGTATTTAATCAACTTAGCGATCGAACATTTGGAATTCGCAACATTCGCAACCTGGCCGCAGAAGTTGTGCTCTTTCAATCGCATGCAGAATCTTGGTGATTAAAACATTCGGATGTACCAGTTTAATTGAGCTCTTCTATTTTGTATAGTTGTTTATGGGGACCAATTTTGGTTCGCTGAAACGTACGAAGTTTTAAATCTCTAAAACCAAAATTTAAACCCCACCGATACAAACTTTTACCCCCTTAGGGGTTGAATTTTTCAAAATCGCTTCTTATTAGTTGTACAAATTGTAAATTTAACTGGCCTGCAAATTATAACTTTCAAGCTTCAGTAGTTACGGCCTCCCTTTTAATACCAACTTTTCAACCTCGTTTCAACCCCTCTGGGGTTGAATTTTGAAAAACGCTGAAATCAGTTTTTTTGCCTTGAAGTAAGGAGCTTACAAACGAACTTTCAAGTCTGTCCCTAAAAAAAAATTAATCTATACAAACTTTCAACCTCTCTTTTACCCTGTTAGAGGTTGAATTTTAAAAAACGCTGAAATCACTTTTATTGTTTTTTAATTATTAGTGAACGTACGAAGTTTCAAATCTCTAACTCAAAATTTTAAACCCCATCCATACAAACTTTCAACCCCTTTTTTACCCTGTTAGAGGTTGAATTTTAAAAAACGCTGAAATCACTTTTATTGTTTTTTAATTATTAGTGAACGTACGAAGTTTCAAATCTTTAACTCAAAATTTTAAACCCCATCCATACAAACTTTCAACCCCTTTTTTAACCCCTTAGGGGATGAATTTTGAAAAACCCCTTCTTAGTGGATACTAACGGTATAAAAACTACATATTGTAAGAAATTCAGCTCTGTAGGTCCAACGGATTGGGCTGGGCGTTGATTTAAGTGAGTCAGTCAGTCAGTCAGTCAGTCAGTCAGTCAGTCAGTCAGGACTTTTACGTTTATATACATATATAGATTATAAATGTACAGGGTGATCAATCCAAATGGGTCAGTAGGGAGAAGTCAGTAACTATGAGAGATAGCGACTTCTGTTCTTAGGAACCATGGCGTCGAATTTAAATTTAATAATAAAGGAATTTTTAAAATGTCTCATACATAACCGGGAATCGAACCTGGTCTGTCTCTGTAAATAATACACGCGATTACATAAATAATATTTCGCTTCCCGGTTATGTATGAAAGTTAAAAAAAAGTTTGAATGTTAATGACATTATTAAATTTAAAATCAACGCCATGGTTCCTAAGAACAGATTTCGCTATCTCTCATAGTTTCTGACTTCTCCATACTGACCTATTTGGATTGATCGCCCTGTATAATGACCAATTTTTTCAATACTTTGTAACGAGTCCAATTTGCTATTTACCTAATTAATTTCAATTAGAGGAACAAACACTTATTTGCGACCACCAATGACATATCATTATTTCCTCACGTTGAAAACTTACACTGTTTTCAGCGGCCTCTCACGCTACTGTTAACATCACCTATCTAAAGACGAATAGATGAAACAAATTTATTACTGAAAACCCGCCTACTTTTAGATATTAAGTCAGTTTCGCTTTCTCTGGGATTTGTGCTATCATCCCAGCTTTCCGATTTGATTCCTAGTTGCATGTCATCTGAAGTTCCTTTGTAGGTATTTTACAAATGTTATTTAAATGGTAGAGAATCATTTGTTAAACAACATTTCATAAATAATCATTTTACAAACAACGTTTGGAAAATTAACGATTCAGAAATAGGACGTTGCATAAAATATTGTTTTACAAATAGTTCATGAGACAAAATATTTACTTGATAAAACATCATATTATAAAACATTAATTGACAAATTATTCATTTATTAATCGTGACAATTAACAAAATAACGCATGCTAAAATTAATTATTTGCTAAACATTTTGTTTAATAAATCATCATCGTGATACGTATGAATACGTACACGTATTCATACGTATCTCAGAAAAATATAAACATAATCATAATTATCTTATTTGTTATAACGATCATAGAGACATTTTAGTGTTCAGCTAGTGTATGAAGCCAATCAAGCAACACACCTGCCACATTTTAAAAATTCCTGTCCTAAAAATCACTTTTAGATCATGAAATGTATACTGACAAAACGTGTGCCTCGCTGTGATCAACTGTGTAGCTGTGTTACTAAAAAAGCGATAGCGCTGCTTTTAGAGATAGATCTTTAGTTTTTTGTATTTTTAAGTTAGTTCTGGTTTGTTTACATACCTTAGTTTATTTAAGTGTTTTAGCTGCCGCTCACCGCTCATAAGTATATTTAGGCACTCGTTAATACAATTGTACAGTCGCCATCAGATATATCGGAGCGGCCAAGGTGGTCACAAATATCTGAACAACGCCTCTATTGTCAAGGCGATAAAGTGCATGTTTAGATATTTTTGACTGCCTTGGTCGCTCCGATATATCTGATGGCGACTGTACACAAAATCGACATACAGAATTTATACTTCCAAGTCGCGGAACAGTTTTGCATGCCGTTATTTTTTTAATTTACCCAGAATATAACCATGTAAATTTATTATTTAGCAAGCGGTAAAAAAAACATAAAACCTATTTCCAGTACAATCACAGGCAATAGTATCTTCCTACATGAAGGCCGCAAAAATATGTGACACGCTCTTATTTGTAAGGTCATATATTTTTGCAGCCTTCGTCTAGGAAGATACTATTGCCGGTGACTGTACAAAATTGTACCAATTTGAAATTTAAAAGAATGCATTTGGCACCAATTTAAAGCTCAGTAAATTACCGAAATACAAATTTAACAATAATTCACAACATAATTACGGATGACCTTCATAGTTTGTAACGCCCTGCGTTTCGTTACACGGAATGTTATTTTTATGGAACAATAGTTTATCAATTGACGTTTTTCAAAATAACTGATTTTAAAAACGAATTATTTGTGAAATCAATATTTTTTTAATAATAATTTGTTTTGTAATATGTTTACAAAGTGTCATTTTTACTAAATGTCTATTTGTCAAGTAATTATTTACAGAATGAACATTTTTAAGAATGACAGGTTTGTGAAATGAATAGTTTGTGAATCGTTTTTTGTTAAGTGATTATTTGCGAAATGTTGTATAGCAAATGATGATAAACCTATTTAAATGCTATTGGCTATATGGGTATTGCTGAAGGATGGGCCTCCCATACACCCGTATTTGTCAAACACCTCCCGCCTGACCTTTATTTAAGTTAAACAAATATCCAACACTCCAGTTTGGATTGGTAAGATGTTATTTTTGCTTCTGTGGTGACTGTAAATACCTACCTACTATAATCTAGGCAGATGAACAAAGAATAAAAATGAAAAATATTTAGAACATAAAGCACTAACGCGATACTTCCCTACAGGTGAAATAAATAGCTATTCGTCTTTATTTATAATTATTTACTTTTTTATTTATTCCATTACTTTCAATAATAATGAATAAAGTAGTATTGCTTTCAAAATATCTCTTTTGAAGATTTTTCAGTTTCAAAGATTTAGGTATTTCTGAGAAATATTATTCATTGCTCTTAATGGTGCCAAGTCAAACTAGTGTAAATAAAAGTCACTGTAGACAGTATTTCAATATCATTTATTAAGCTTTTATAACATTGGCTATGAAAACCAGTGTTTGGTAAAAAGGGTACTAGATTGTTGTTATTAGGTAATTATTAATTTAAGAAAATATATAGCCGGGCAGCCAGCTTTGCAGGGAGTGACTACAAACTGGCTACAGTACTGTGATATTAAGCTACAATTTGGAATACAAACTATCCTCTTTTTGATTCTGACTGATTATGTTTTGCATACCCAATAGAATTGGAGCCTTTGTAAGTCTCTGTTCAATATTGACTGAAGGAAGGCGTCTACACGATAATTAAGTCAAAACAATAGCCGTAGTATTTGAATAGCGAATTTATGTTTTAAAATTCGTCCGAGCTCACAGTTTTGGGTGTGAAGGCGGTGTCATTATGTTGCAAATCGTTTGACAGTCGTGGAAAATCATGAGTGATAGGATTCGTTCCGTGCCGCGGTGCTGACGCCACTTGCCGTCTGACATATTGTTTGCGCTTTACGGTTAATACGAGCGAGCAAAGCTCATTATGCTGGGCCTTGATCTTGCTGGCAATGTCAGTTCGCGAGACCAGTAGTCTCGATCGGAGTTACCAATGGTTCGACATAAGAATTATTAAGAAGCAGGGTAATGGGGCATTTTTAGGGTTCCGTACCTCGAAAGGAAAAAACGGAACCCTTATAGGATCACTTTGTTGTCCGTCTGTCTGTCTGTCAAGACCATTTTTCTCAGGAATGCGTGAAGGTATCCAGCTGAAATTTATATCAAATACTCAGGTCTATTGTCCCTTGGAGGTGTGAAAAAATCAAACTTAAAAGCCAACGCAATCAAAAGATACAGTCGTTTATGCTGCAAATTTTAGAGTTTTTCGGCACTCGCAAAACCTACGGGGTACTTCCCGTGAACTCAGAAACTTGAAATTTGGCACGAAGCAACGTCATATAGCATAGACAATGGAAAAATTACAAAATGGAGACATTTTTAGTAAAATCATACAAAAAAATATTTTTTTAAATTTTAAACGTACTACCTTTTTCCTCGTAAACGCGTGGAGGTATTAAATTGAAATTCATATCAAATACTCCTATATTACCTTTAAGCTGTAAAGGTTTGTACGGAACCCTCAGTGCGCGAGTCCGACTCGCACTTGGCCGGTTTTTATTTTAACTTGTACTACGCCGACTTCAATTTCAAGTCTAATTTAGAAATCTCTTTTGCTGTAGTTTGAAATTACCAGGGCCCGGAATTAGGTGAGCTAAATACCTAAAGTTCGCGAGAGGACATAATATAGAGTGGTTACAACCGGATGAAAATAATATTTTATTTGGATTAATACTAAGTACTTGTTTCCTTATCTTTCTATATATACTATAGTAGTACTAGTAGCTTTCACTATTTTGACGCTAATACGCCACTCTGACAAGCATTGATAATGAATAGGAAAATACAGATTACTAATTTAAAATATATGTAACATTTTCAGATTTATTATTATAATGTTAACTTTATGGCTGCAATGTAACCATTTTTCATCATTACGACTATTACTTGCAGTGCCCGGATGAATATCGAATACCCGGAATCCAAATAAAATATTATTTTCATCCGGTTGTAACCACTCTATATTATGTCCTCTCGCGAACTTTAGGTATTTTAGCTCACCTAATTCCGGGCCCTGGAAATTACTAACTTTTAATTTATTGAAAACATTTAATGTATGCTTCTGTAATGTGTAATACTTACACTATTTTTCTAACATTATCTTTTTATATGTAAACACTAAACAGCAAAAATAACTATAACCGCATTTAGTTTAGGTCAGATTCCCAGTACTTTTATTAGTTTACAATTCTATATATAACTTGTAAAGCTGCGAACGGAGAGGCGCGTGAACAGACATGTTCTTTGAAAGGGGCACGAGGCCGCAACCGTGAAAACATTTATTATAAAGTATTACTTAATTTACGATTATACAACACCTATATGTTAATTCGGTTAAATAAGACGGGCAGCATCTCCTTATTGTCCTTGACAGTGTAAAATACATATAAGTATGTGACTTTGTTTCTAACCTATTTTACGTGACAGTCTACATGAAAAGGTATGCTGACCTATGCTTTTTATGTCGAAATATTGAATACTTATGTATAAGTACAAAATATCTAAGCGCCTATGTTTTTTTCAATAACTAGCCATATTATGAGAGGTGTTTAGGTAAGCCATATTAAACAACTGTTTCTATAGGCCCAACCTCGAAATAAATTTTGATCTCCCCGTAGAAAACGTCGACGTCTGATCGGCCAAAATGTATGAATTAGCCAAACATTTTTTTTAAATTTCGGAGTTGGTCCCATAGTAAAAGTTGCTCAGTATGGCTTACCAAATCACCTCGCATAATATAGCTAGTTATTGAAAAAACATTCTGTATATTGATAAACCTATGCCTGCATAATGGTATTTTTCTATATCAGGATTTGACGTTCAGTATCAGGGCCCTGTAGAATATTCCAGGAGGAAAAAATAGATTTAGCCTGTTGGTGGTACAAAATTTATTTTGGTCTGTCTATTCAAAGTTATTCGAGCATACCTTCTTTCGTACGGGATCCACAATACATGTCCATAAAAAAAAGCTGCGATAGATTAGGCTTATGTACGAATATTCGGACATATCTAACGCCGAACTACTTATTTCTTCTTCGTAGTTAAAGTACTAAATATTTTTTTGAGTGTGCAAACAAAAAAATGTTACCTTATTACTTATTATAAACTGAAATGAATGTCATATACACACATACATACATACATACTGTCCCATCTGGACCTCGCAATACTCACTGGATTTTCTTGATCATCTGCTTTTCCACTACTACTACCCCAGATAGGAAATGCCTATCTATATCCAGTGACATGCGGCCATACGATAAATAAATAACATACATGTGTGTAATATACATATATTATAAGGTGCTAACATATTAGGTACTTACATAAAAAAAAATACTTACCCTGTGCTGTGCCCATTAACTGAGAAGGATTTTAATACTTTCTGTCAAGTGATATTTGTAATAAATGTCATAATGATTACCTCTTAGACTAATAAAACTCTGGCAAAATAATATATGGTTGTCTATTTTTAACAAATGGCATTTATTACGAAAGTTTGAAAGGAACAAGACCGCGCGGCAATCCACACGGGGTGTTTTACGTAGCAAAGTGGTTTTTTCCAATTTCCTCCCAGTTTAAATAATATTAAGTATTTAATACTTTTAATACCAAGTAGAGTAAATCGCCAATAACTGGCCATCCTCCGGTTACTGGCCAAATCTTAAAAGTGCGTTATAAAGCAAGGATCTAGTTAGATAAAATCTATAGATTAAACTTTATTGCATGGACAAGAACTTCACAAATTAATAGGTACATATCAAATATACATTCAAATAGTAAAGTAAATGGCGACGAAAGTAGTGGCTAGTAATTAAATAACATGGCCACTTATTGGCGATTTACCCTACTTATACTAGAGCATATTCTCTTGAAATATTGATACCTACGTAATTTATTAGCACTTTAGATATAGATTTAAACCGACTAGCTTTCCGCCCCGCGACTTCGTCCGCGTATAATCGTACCTTCACACCCCTATTTAACCCCATCAGGGGTAGAATTTTCCATAACGCTGAAAGGACTTTTATTGTATTTTAATAAGTTATCTTCCCACGAATTTAAAACTCTCTAGCTCAGAAAAGTAATTTGACTCATGCAAACTTAGCACCCCTATTTAGCCCCCTCAGGGGTGGAATCTTCCAAAACACTGAAAGTAGTTTTATTGTGTACTAGCCTTTTCCCGCGGCTTCGCCCGCTTACTATAAGTACTCAAAAACCTCGTACTATAAGTACTCAAAAAAGGATACGATACCCATGTGGATTTTCAGACTTTGTGACCACATTGGCCCCTTTTAGGGGTTTAATTTTCAAAAAACCCGAAACACGTGTTTACTCATTTATCGTTAGGAATACTCCTGTGAAGTTTTGAATAAAATAGTCTAACAAATCTTGTTTCGCCATACAAACTTTGTACCCCCATTTTACCCCCTTAGGGGGTGAATTTTGAAAAATCCTTTCTTAGTGCACCCCTAGACCTTATAAGGAACCTACATGCCAAATTTGGAATCTCTAGAACCAGCGGTTTGGGCTGTGCGTTGATATGTCAGTCAGTCAGTCAGTCAGTCAATCAGTCACTCAGTCAGTCAGTTTCTTCTTTTATATATTTAGATTAATAAGTAATTTTTCCACAAAGTTTAAAGTCTCTAGTTTAAAAAAAGAAATTTTCGCCATACAAAGTTAGCACCCCTATTTAACCCACTCAGGAGTAGAATTTGCCAAAACGCTGAAAGTACTTTTATTGTATTTTAATAAGTAATCTTCCTACAAAGTTAAAAGTTTCTAGCTCAAAAAAAAACATTTCCCCAATACAAACTTAGCACCCCTTTTTAACCCCCTCAGGGGTGAAATTATCTTAAACGCTGAAAGTTATTTTTTTTACTCTAATAAGTAATGTTCCTACAAAGTTTGAAGTCTCTAGCTCAAAGAAAGAAGTTTCCCGCATACAAACTTTGCACCCCTATTTAACCCCCTCAGGGGCGGAATTTAAAAATATCAGCGAATGTACAAAGTTTCAAGTCTCTAACTTAAAATTTGAAATCCTACACATGCAAACTTTTAACCCCCTTTTTACCCCCTCATGGGTTTATTTTTCAAAATGATTTTTTATTATTTGTACACGTTATAAATGTATCCCGACTTGCAAATTACAACTTTCTAGCTTCAGTTGTTACGGCCTCGCTTTACTACAAACTTTTCAACCCCGTTTCAACTCCTCTGGGGTGGAATTTTGAAAAACGCTGAAATTAGTTTTTTTGCTTTTAAGTTAGCAGCGTACAAACGAATTTTCAAGTCTGTCACAAAACAAATTGTAATCTCTATACAAACTTTCATCCCCTTTTTTACCCCGTTAGAGGTTGAATTTCAAAAAACGCAGAAATCACTTTTATTATTTTTTAATTATCAGTAAGCGTACAAAGTTTCAAATCTCTAACTTTAAATTTGAAGACCCATCCATACAAACTTTCAACCCCCTTTTTACCCCTTTAGGGGTTGAATTTTTTTAAATCGCTTCTTATTACTTGTACACATTACAAATGTAACCAGACTTGAAATTTTCAACTTTCTAGCTTCAGTAGTTTCGGCTCTGCGTGGATCAGTCAGTCAGTCAGGACAAAGGCATTTATATATATATTAGTTCTTTAGATGTTAAACGGCCATTTAAAAAAATGTCAGACTATACTTAAGTAGAAAGGCATTGACAGTTTTAATGCACTTAAAAAGTGATATAATACTTTGCTTTCTTTTAAGTTTATTTTATTAACATTCTAATTAGATACCTATCTGAATTAGTAAAAATTATGTAGCTACCTAATTCGCCTCAACATATTTTTCTTAGCCTACAGAAGTAGGTAGTAGATGGAATCACGTTTATTTCTTTGATCTTTCATGCGTTGTATTTATAATTTTAAATCTTTGTTACGACGTTGACGCAACTAACATAAACAATCACACGAGTTTTAAATCTCGCAATATATACCTAACTATACGCAATATATGCATAAGTATACTTGCTGTATAACTTTTAAATCGCAAAACGTACACCTTGTCCACAAGTGTTGCTCCATTTAAATATTAGAAGAGGTCAAACAAATGAATCCATTACCAGAAAGCGTACCTATCTATATTTTTAAACTGTCAGACATGAACCAACACACCTTAACCAACACAACAAATCAAAATCTCCGAACGAAAACTTTATTGTATAGAAGTATAGAGTAAATCGCCAATAACTTGGCTAAATCTTAAAATTGCGTTATAAAGCAAATATCTAGATAAAATCTATAGATTCAAACTAGGGTTACCGTTTTCTATATAAATCTAGTACCGGAACCGGGAATTCCCGGTTCTCGCCATACAAAATCAGAACCGGGAGCATTCCCTAATTCAAACTACATTTCATGGACAAGAATTGCATACACTTATAGGTATACATATATTATAGTTTTTGATTGATATATTAGACAAAATATTATTGGTACATATGAAATTTATACATTCAAATACAAAAGTAAATCTATTAAAAACTATATGTTAGAGTCTCACGAAAATTTCGTAGTTAGAAAAGTAAATGACGACGAAACTTGTGCCAAGTAACTAAATAAACAGGGCCAGTGATTGGCGATTTACCCTACCTATATCTCTCAGCAGTTATAATAACAAAAGTTATAAAAAAGTTTCATTTCCAACGAGAGCGTGAATCGTGAGTTGCGAGATGAAATACATTTTGTTATTGTAATGAGCCAAGTTGGACGTGTACCTACTTTGTTGCCGTTTCTACAAAGCACTTTCACCGAAATTTTAAAAAATTCGCAAGATATTCAGCTTCAAACTAGTAGTATTTTTGTCAGACAGCACATTAAGGGGGTGCAACAAATATTAAATAGTGGATGTAAGATTGAATGTTTACACACTGTAATCTTTAATAAAATATCTAGTACTTACGAACTATTTTCGCGATAAATGTGCAATTATTTAATATTATTGCAGGTGACCTTAGGTCCCTAGCATACCAAAACAATAGAAGGGTTTATTAGGGTAAATAATTTCGTTGCGAAAAAAGTGGCAGGTAATTACAAAAGACTCTTATTACAATGGGATACGAGTGATATTTGAATGATTTTTCGGAATTATACACCTTTCGGAATTATCCCAATACAGCTATATGCTTTTACCTAAGCATATATGTAAACAAACAAAACCGTGACACGGTCATTATGATTAAATGAATATCTGAGTAACATGGATGATGGTTTACTTTACATTATTTGACGTGCTATTAAAAAAAAACAGAGTAGGTTTTTTTTGTTATTAACTTTGTTTTAGAACATATGTTAGAAGATGAATGGCGTCGAAATATGACACGGGTGTGGGATCTGATGAGTCACATATATTGTCTAGCATTAAAGAACGGACCGCCGATGCCACTAGCGACTGATCCCGCTTTTTCTTACGAAACAGTAAGGGAGACAGATTAAGCGAAAACAAGTGTGTTTTTGCAGCTTGGGAACAGATGTGGCCGGGTCGGTATACGAATACGACAGTCGTTTGTTTTTGCTCCAGTTGAGGTAGGTAGACTGAGGAACGGTTTTGTAAGATGCCCTAACCTAAACTATGGCACTTGCGTAAATAACATTATGTAAATTTTTAACTCACAAGACACGGAGTTAAGGAGTAATTCAAATTTCAGAAATAAAACTTGATTTGATATTGATAAGACATTATTCGCAATGCTCGCATAACATTGTATAGGTACAGAATCAGAATCAGAATCAGAATCATTTATTCGTAAAACATAGGTACAGTAATTTGGTCTTATAATTAAACATATTTTGAAACACTATGTTTTGCCAATAGGCGTACGATTATTTTTCATGCACAATTATAACATGTAAAGTATAATTCATGCATAATATAATATATCTAAATACAAGAATTTCATGCAAATAATATGAAAAGCTTAACTAGAAATAATGACTGTGTGAAATTTAAATTATTTAAAATAACAAATGATTACCTATATATCAAAACGAGATCAAAGTAAAATTTTGTGTAACACTATAAATTATAAATCAATATCATTTAAGAATTGTTGTACACTATAATAACATTTATTAATCTTGAGACTTCTGGGTGCTGGGGGTCAGAGGCTATTGCCTTTATTAGGGAAGTGGGACGTCGCATCATAGAGAAGGGGTCTGACGCCCGCGCGGGTTCGTACCTGGTGCAAAGGTTGTCCATCGCCATTCAACGCGGTAATGCGGCTAGCGTGATGGGCACCTTTGCGCCGGGGACAACTCGAGGGGGAGTTTGTGACTAGGCTTAAGATAGTCTTAAGTTATTTTATATATAATGTATTTTGTTTTGTAGGCTTCAGTTATTTATTAATTAATAATAGTTTCAGCTCTTTCTTAAATTTTCCAATTTTCAAGTTTTTTAGACTGTTAGGTATTTTGTTAAATATTTGTGGTGCCATTCCCAATAAACTTTTTCGTACTAAAGCGGTTTCACAATTTTTTATTACGCAATGCGTTCTCATACTGAGGTCTTACCGGAAGCCTTCGTGTGTCAGCAATTTTTTCATACAAATTAGGATTACATTTAACGAAGATAGCGGTTTCGAAGATATATAGACTGGGTAAGGTCAGTATATTTAGCGATCTAAAATATGGAAAACAGCTATCAGTCATTTTGAGGCCAAACATAGCTCGTACACATCTCTTTTGTGCTAAAAACGCTGTATTTTTATCAACCGAATTGCCCCAAAATATAATTCCATATCTAAGTGTTGATGCTACAAGTCCGTGGTAAGCGACAAGTAAAGATTCTTTGCTTACTATTTTTGAAAGCTTATGTAAAGCGAAAACTGATTTACTTAGCTTTCTACAAATTTCATTTACGTGATATTTCCAAGTCAGTTTACTATCAATGAATAGACCCAAGAATTTAGTCACTTCCACTGTTTCAATCGCGGTCCCTTCATAATTAACATTCATGTCTTTTGGATTAATTCGCTGATAAAAATGCATTATATTTGTTTTTGTCAAATTAATTACTAAGTTATTATTATTAAGCCATATTATTATATCATTTATTACAGTATTAATATCATTTTCATAATTATCAATGTCGTTACATTTTACAATAGACGTGCTATCATCTGCAAATAAAATCATTGGTCGATTGATGGCTGTGAGCAGATCATTAATATAGATCAGAAACAACAAAGGGCCTAGGACACTTCCCTGCGGTACTCCATATTTTACACACCTTGCATCGGATGAAAATACTTGGTCTGTTTTACTTTTAACACAACTTTTTGTTACCTCAGTGTATTGAAGCCTATTAGAAAGATATGATTTGATAAGATTT
The DNA here is from genome assembly GCA_947086415.1 of Pammene aurita. Taxonomy (NCBI): domain Eukaryota; kingdom Metazoa; phylum Arthropoda; class Insecta; order Lepidoptera; family Tortricidae; genus Pammene; species Pammene aurita. The sequence continues at coordinate 14,601,910 of OX352302.1, forward strand.
AATACGTTTCCTCTAATACCATAACAATTAAGTTTGCTAAGTAATATTTTATGATCTACATGATCGAAAGCTTTCGTCATGTCTGTAAATAAAGCACATATGGGTATTTTCTTATCAACGCATTCCATAACATTATGTATAAGATCATATATAGCCATGTTTATGTTAATATCTTTTCTGAACCCTTTTTGTTCTTTACATAATAAGTTAAATGTATCTAAAAAGCTATATAAGGATTGGTATATAAATTTCTCAAAAACTTTGGAGAACACTGGTATTAAGGCTATTGGCCGATAGTTCTGAGGGCTTTCTTTATCACCTTTTTTAAATAGAGGCTTAACTATCGAAATCTTTAACTTGTCTGGATATGTGCCCGTATCAATACACAAATTTAGTATGTGACTGAGGTGGGCGGCTATTGTATCACGAACATATTTGATTACATTGGTACTAATTTTATCAAAGCCCACAACTTCTTGTGTTTTTTAAGGAATTCATTATTAACTTTATGTCTTGTTCTGTGGATGGGGACATAAACATAGAATGTACATTCTTAGTAATTTTACACTGTTTTGTATAATTTTTAGACAAGTTTTGAACACATTCTATGAAATGGTTATTTAACATATTTGCTACATCTTTGGGTTTTGTTACAATATTTGTTTCGGATTTTAACTTGATAATGTCGTTTTTTTTACAATAAGCCTTAGTAGAGTTTATAACCTGCCAAGTTGCCTTTGACTTATTTCTCGCTGAGGCTATTTTAAAGTTATTTTGCGCCTTCTGTGTTAGTTTTATTATTCTTTTATACCTCTGAGAATAGTTTTTCAAAATGATTTTATTGGTAGTGGTGGGCATACGTCGATACTGCCAGAGGAGTTGCCTTTGCTTCTTACTACAGGCTTTTATGCCCCTTGATAACCACTTAACTTTTTTATTGGTCCTAATCGTCACAATCATTATAGGGAAACATAAATTATATAACAATTGGAAGTCATCGAGAAAATGATTATAAGCAACATTAGGATCTCGAGTAATATAAATGTTAGAAAAGGACAAGCATTCCAAATATTCCTTAAACATTTCAAGATTTTTTCGGCAGTAATTTCGTCTGGCAACACGCCATGTATCTATTTTCTTTATCTTATTCCCGGGATATTTAAAAACTTGCGCAGTGTGATCCGATAGACCGAAGTCGTATACTTGACTATTTTGACCTTGCTTTATGTTGTGTGCAAAGTTGTCTATGCATGTATTACTACATAAACGTGTTGGCTGTCTTATTTCTAATCTTAAATTAAAACCTAAAATAAAATATTCAAATTGTAAAGATAAATAATTATGTTTCATTATGTCAATATTAAAGTCACCGCATAAAATAATTCTATTCTTAACATTAAAGCATATTTTTTTTAGAATAATGTCAAGTTTTTCATAAAATAGAGTCAGATTGCTAAAACTAGGAGTCCTGTATACACAAACAATTATAGAGTTTTGGGCAGTCAGTTCTACGGCACAGCATTCAAAAATTCCTGGGATGGAGTGTTTTGCAATTTCTGGTAATTCCTTAAAGTGATGTCCATGTTTCACCAGTATGCAGGCCCCGGTACGCAAGATAATCTGTGAGTAGGTGAGATATAATTAAACAATTTTAAGGGTCCTTGTTCCCTTAAATGTCGAAAAAATCTAAGTATTAATGAAAAAACCCACATATAAGATAGTTCGAGAGTTGTAATGGAATAAAAAACCTTTTGTACATATTTATTATTAGTAAGTACCCAAAAATACAATTCTTACAGAAAGTGTCCTTTGAAGTGTGATTTATAGGTAATTAAAAAAATCCATACTAAATTTAAATTTACTATTATAGTAATGATTTTTTGTTTTGTGATAGAAGTAGTTTAAATTTGCTACGGTAATCTTTTAAAGGCAAAATATTTATAGGGTATTCGTCGAAAAAATAAAATGTCACCCGGTTTTTATCAAAAAACTGGCATATAATCAAAATGTATTTTGTCTATTATCCAAGATGAATATTTGATTGTTATTTCATTGGCTGTGTCATGTATGATATACTGAATTGAATTTTATTCAAATTTAATAAGAACTGTTACCTTTTTTTAACTAATAGTTGATTTAAAAATACTAAGTATTCTCGTCGTAGCCTTCGAAGAAAATGAAGCATTTCATGAATTCGCGAGTTCTGGGAATAAGGCCTCTTAAATCAAGTTAAGATCAACGTTTCGGGTATAGATGTAAAATTAGTTTGGCTACGGACTATTTAGAATAAAATAAAATATCAGTAGGTATATATTTTTTGGGCAATTAACACAAGGTCGAAACGTAAAGTACTTATTGGCTTAGACCGGTAGTCCACGTTTTACCTAAATATAAGCCAATTCGACCGCTAAATGTGAGGATAGACGATTTAAGTCAAATGGCATAATTAAATCTTCTAATTGTTCCTTTAAAAATAAACAATCTAGCAACCCATTATTGTTTTGTTGCTTTAACTGGTATTTTTAACTTTAACTCATCACCGTTAAAATTATGTCGATAGTTGGTAACTAAACACGTACATAAAATGAATAATCTTACCTGAATAATAATAATTTGACAGTAACTTGTAAGCACACATTTCGCATAATTTATTCCAAGTGGAAAACTACAACAGAGCACCTACAACCGTAACATTCATTTTAGAAACGGGTACTTACTTTAAAGTAATTAACTTACTTGGAGAGTACTTCGCACTAGCTGTAACACATTTCTTTCCTACACTCAAGCGTTTGCTGAGCGACACTCCTAAATGTTTCAAGTACACCATGATCCGATTTCATTGACTCTAAATGTTTCGAGACCTCGCATCCGTAGGACAACTATCGATCCACAGACACAACATGTTTGTCTCAGATGGAAACTTATACTGAGCTGTAATCACTACCTGTCTTAATTTTATAGTCAATCAGCAATATGCAATAACTAAGAGTACGTTAGTGGAACACGTGCCATAGATTTATTCGTAAACACGATTAGGTTTGTAGATATGCCACCGCTTAGCGAGTTTATTCTCGAAGACGCTAAGAGATATGTCACTATCAATATTTTAATTGAAAACGCATTTGTTCATCAGCTAAAAGCCAAATATGAAAGTATAATAATTAAATGAAATGGGTCTATGCGTTAGGTAGAGGCAAATACAAATTTGTCAATTGATTCCTTTTGGCATTATTATTATTAGTAATGTTTAGACTTGGAATTCATAAAAAGCGTTGTTAGTGGTTAATTAATTGAGCAGGCCATCCAGTGACATCAATCTCTCTTCGAACTAGATTTTAAGTCAATCTGAATATCAAAGCGTGCTTTCATATATTAATCTACCCGCTCGTATGAACGAGCGTGTGTTTAACCGAAGAGATTGTTTCAAAATTCATGTCGATATGTCATCACTGCAATCGGGAATAGATAAAAAATAATAATAATTTTGTTATTTTTTAACTTTACTGTAATAAAACTAAAGCAATTATAGGTACTCCTACCTTAGGGGGCGTCCATTAATCGAGTCATACGTTTTTGGCTTATTTTAGACCCCCCCCTCCCCCATGGTGATCTTTGGTGATATTTTCAGGACCCCTCCCCCCCTATCCAATATGACGTGTAATTTTTTGCTAATAAAGTAAGTACAGTTTTCTAACACGTGAACCTACTCACGTAACGTACGTACACGTAAAGGGTAAAAAACCGGCCAAGTGCGTGTCGGACCACGCATAGGAGGGTTCCGTACCTTCAATGGAATAAGAACCAAACTAATAACAAAAGGTCGTATCTGATGCCTATGGAAGAAGTTTTTTAGAGATAACTCAAAAATGGCTGAACCGATAATGTTCAAAACAATTTTTGTTGAAAGTATATAATAAGGCGCATCACTTTAATTTTTTTCATATTTTTTGAACTTACGGTTCAAAAGTTACGGGTGGGGCTACACAACTTTTCTGACTTTCGAAGCGATTATTTCAGAAAATATTCACTTAATCACAAAATAGTCAAACAAACCTCAATGTTAATTTGAAAGACCTATCGATTGATGTGTCACATGTTGATATTTGGTTAAAACATTTTTTTTTAAATTTAGTTACCTGTATGGAGCGCCCCCCTAAAAATTTTTTTTTTTCAAATTTAACTACATAACTAAGTAGCCGCATACAAAATACAACTTATGTGTAAATTTTATTCAGATACGTCCTATAGTTTCCGAGTAAAATGCCTGTGACATACGGACGGACAGACAGACAGACAGACAGACATGACGAATCCATAAGAGTTCCTTTTTTGCCATTTGGCTACGGAACCCTAAAAATGAAACTACATATAAAAAAAATATATCTTTAATAGAAAAAAACCGGTCAATTGCATGTCGGACCACGCGGTTTCGTACCTACTATCGAAAAAGTAATATCAAAAGGTCGTATCTGCGTATGAAATGAGTTTTTAGGAGATAACTCAATAATTCCTAAACCAATAATGTTCTCAATTTTTTTCATATTATTTGGATCTCCGGTTCAAACGTGACAGGGGGGGACACAAGTTTTTTAGACTTACGGGGTGATTTTTGCTTAAAATATTCACTAAATAAAAAAAAAAACCAAAAAGTCCTCAATGTTATTTTGAAAGACCTATCGAGTGATGTGCATCATGTCGATATTTGTTAAAAAAATTTTTTTTTGACAAATAATTACATGCGGTAAGGAGGGGTCCTTAAAATATCTTTTTCTGCAATTTTACTACAAAACTAAGTAGCGGCATACAAAAACACACCTTATATTTAAATATTTATTAAGATACGTTTTATAGTTTCCGAGTAAAATAGCTGACATACGGACGGACGGACAGACGGACATAACGAAACTATAGGGGTTACGTTTTTGCCACTTTGGCTACGGAACCCTAAAAACCTACTTCACAAAATAATATGTCAAATGCCATTAAAAATTATTTACACTCATAGTGCTAGTGCAATTTTACTCTGCTTTTGACAGATTGATTCATTTAAAAGTTGATAATTTTTATTTTACTGTACTTACATAATACAGTATACAGTATAGCACAAAGAACAAAAAAATTACACGTGATATGTGTCCAGACCCCCCTCCCCCCTGTGGTGATCTTTGGTGATTTTTTCTTGACCCCCTCCCCCCCCTATACAATATGACGCGATTAATGGACGCCCCCTTAATCGCGGTTATTGTTGATATGTATTTATGCATAAAATATGGTACAGTAAGTAGCAAAAATTAGTATCAAAAATATTCATATGCAAGCGGACATATGGGCATTTTTCTTCATGGGCTTTAGGAAAAGTATTCATCTGGCTAGGAATTAGACAAGCCGGTGAAAATCGTGTTCTATTGACGATACGCTATTGGTACCAATTTTTTAATTTGTTGCTTTCTCGTTTTATTTCATTTGGCGTTTCTACTTATATTTTTTTTATTTATTTATTTCAAGAGAAAACTTAAGTGATAGGTACGAGTTTACATCGTTTTTTTTCGCCAAACTGAGGACAGTTTGTTGGCGAATAATGCGCTCTACAATGAAAATAACAATTTTGTGTTAGACACCTACTTAGACATAACAACAATTAAGTAATAAAAGTCTGCATATCTACAGGTACCTGTTTCATCCCACGATAGCCATGGAGTATTATATGTATAATTTCGTTTAGTTAGTTAGGTACATACTATGAATTAGTATTAGTTGCTTTCGTGAGATGGAGCTGGCATCAACATTATAACCATATGTAAATAAATTAACTAATAAATATAAGTACTATGTATCTTTATATAAGTACTATATTTCTGTAGGTAGTTGTCTATACCTATGTAATGAAGGTGATTGTAATCTGGAGTGCGAATAAAAATCACAAACCTTTACAAATTCGATCATCATCCATAATGATAGGTATTAGTTACCGTGAAGCATTCACGATACAGAATCAGAGGATGTTTGTCATTTTACTATTAGCGTAACCGCGAACCACTCATTATCAGATTCGGTCAAATACATAGCGTGTGGCTCGTTCACTAGCGCATGTGATCCAAATAAATTGAAGTTGGACCTAGGTTGCGTTTGCAGAAAGGCAATTTTATTGTCCGCAACGCATGCACAGCTTTTGATTTGCCAATTTAATTTGGATTTTGTACGTCTAAACTGAAAATACTGTAAACATTGTGCCTTACCTAGTGTTTAGTATTTAACCTTTACGCTATGATATTACGTTTATGAATGGAGGTGACAACTGGCCGCGTCAAGAAGAAACTATTACGTTGAAGTTAGTGTCATTATGCCTGCAAAAGAATATGTTTGTTATTGAAGAAAATTAAGTAATATAATTTACATACATATATTGCCTACCACTAGGTTCAATGATACTAATCATTGAAATATATGTGACTGTTTCTAAACAAAATGAAGATTATCAGTCCATACATTTATTTATACTAAATAAAAATCCATACTAATATTATAAATGGGAAAGTGTATGTGTTTGTTTGTTTGTCCGTCTTTCACGGCAAAACGGGGCGACGAATTGACGTGATTTTTTAAGTGGAGATAGTTGAAGGGGTGGAGAGTGACATAGGCTACTTTTTGTCTCTTTCTAACCCCCCACTTCCCTAAAATGGGGGGTGGAAGTTTGTATGGTTTGTTACCCCGAATTTAACGCGAGCGAAGCCGCGGGCAAAAGCTAGTGGTACATAATTTAAGTATAAAATCATACTTTCAAACAAAAAAACATCTACTACAAAAATGTGTATGTTTATATGTACTTTGCTTTCGCTTCTTGATTCAATCCTAAAAATACGTTTTAAAGCATGTAAGCGTTAAGGTGACGGGATACGCAATCACGTAAAATTGAGGTGTTTCGGGCAAGTTTTGTGATGAAATCAAAGCACTTGGTAGCGTGGATGTGGCATGATCTGAATTATAGTCAGGTTTAATGTTAGCTTCATTATTTTCTCCTGTATATCATAGTTAGGTATATACTATACCTACAGGGGTATAAAATGAAAGGATAATTTTAACCAGTTTCTAGGGCAGCTACTACATAGATCCCGTGCCGCTACGCGAAAATGGTCTTAGAAAACCTATTCTAAATATTAAACTATTATTGCCGTTATTATTTTTTTCGAAAATTGTACAGTCAGCAAGAAAATCGCAATTTTCTAAAAAAAATATTTTAAAAATACTGCCAATTGATCCAGTTTTAATTAGGGATTAAAAAGTCTCTTAGGAACCAACCCAGTCAAGGCACTATGTAAGGCACAAAACATTTTACATATATTTACCATTTAACTTTCGCTGACCGTACAATTTTCACATAAATTTCAACACAATGGCTATAATAATAAACTAAACAGTAAGGAAAAGCTTACAAAACCATTTTTGCGTAGCGGTACGGGATATAGTAGCTATTAGCTAACATTAAACCTAACTATATGTCCCTTCACATTATGCCACATCCACGCCAAGTGCTTTGATTTCATCGCTAAATTTGCACAAAAACACCTCAATTTTACGTGTTTACGTATCCCGCCAACTTAATGATGCCTCGCCAGTTTGTATGACTTTTCATAAATCGTAGGATTCCAAATTCTATTTGTTTTCATTTCGCGCTCACGACAGTAATCTATATAAAATGCATAGCTGTCAAGCCCGCTTGGGACATAAGATAAACAAACGTGATTTCAGGTCTATTGCATGTTTACATAAAAATAAAAACAGATATTTTGGTGTTCCTGTTCAGATCACATTGTTTGACACGTAGGGATTTTTCCCTTGAATTTTTGCGCTATCGTATATTTTGAGAAAAATGTAGAAGAAAATAACAAAAATGCATGGAATCAGGTCAGACGGCGAAGTTAAATATCACGGTGTTATTTTAGTAAACTGTTGCATAATGATGGTGACGGATAATAAAAAGGATTATGAGTTTTATTACTAAATGAACGAAATTTGACGTCTTTTTTAGCAAACTCGGAGCTTTGATTAAATGGGTTATGGGTTTAATAGGTTGGGTGGGTTAAATTAAATACTATAGGTAGTAATCCATGCTACGCAGATATTTTAGTTATCCCGGACAACAGAGATACTGACAGAGGTATAACTTGATCTTGACTAGGATAGAAATACCAGAGAGGTACTTCTTATCTCTATTTTTCACTTGGTTAAAACCTTACTTTCGTATTGATAGGAAGTTCTTATCAGAAGAGATGAAGAGAGAGAAAATAATGTATTAAGAACCTCGATTGCATAGCAGCATGTCCTTAAAATACGACCTCATATTCGAAATGGTTTAAATACTTAATTGTCCCGGAACTAGAAGTCCCGTGTCTCAGGCAATAATATGTATATGAAAAACTTAACTCAGAAAATTTATATTTTCTTTAACATTTCTAAAATTAAACGCTAACCACTGTCAACAAATCTACCCTGCCAATGCTGGCTGTAAATAGATTATCATCAGTTTAGTCAGTAGCTTAAATGCGTTGTGTGGTCCCGCATCGTTCGTCGATGTAGTTAATGTAAATACGCCTGTTGATTCGTGCTAGTAATTCCAATATATCGTCATAGTTTGTTACTTTGCCATTGCACTGTGACTGTGTATGTATGTATGTATGTATCACTTTATTGCACATAAACAAGTAGGTATAACATAAGACCAACAGTAACATATATAAAAGATATGCACAAAGGCAAGCTTATCCATGATAGGGATCTCTTCCAGCCAACCCACGGAGTTGAGAGACTGTGTGTTCATGTAACATGTAAAAATATGTATACACGACCTACGATACAAATAAGGTTGTGTTCATATATTTTTGTCCAATGAATCGCATCAATATTTTTGAACTCGATTGTTTACATTGTGACTGTTCATTTTTAGGGTTCCGTAGCCAAAATAGCAAAATGGAACCCTTATAGTTTCGTCATGTCCATCTGTCCGTCCGTCCGTCCGTCTGTCCGTCCTTCCGTCCATCCGTCCATCCGTCCGTATGTGGTATGTGTATTGTAGCTGTTAATTTTTAGGGTTCCGTAGCCAAAATGGCAAAAACGGAACCCTAAAAATGAACAGACACAGTTCTCTAATTTTTAGCCTCGTGCGTACACTGTAGGTATCTAAATAAGCATTAGGTATATATTTGTAAACTTGTTCAGTAACTTCAGTATATAACTCAATTCAAGAGTTGGTATAAATCGAGTTTTACCAGCATTACAAGGGCTGCTATTTATATATCCGGAAACCGGGATTACAATCTTCTTAAATAGCATATTTGACCTCCATGGTAAAATTTGAACTTTTTTAAGTACTGGCCGGTATATTTTTTCTTTCTTATTAACGCTCGTGTTTTGTTTTTGACGGGTTTTAAATGTCATCTCGCAGCAAGAATGGAACTCACTCGTGAAAATATTCGTGCTATGATTTATTATGATTTTCGGCGTGGTTTAACGCAACAACAGTGCATAGATCAACTAACTTCAACTTTTGGTGATGAAGCCCCATCTAAAACTACTGTGTATCACTGGTTTAGTGAGTTCAATCGTGGACGTAGTATGCTTACGGACGAAGTTAAGGCAGGTCGCCCGAAATCGGTCGTTGTACAACAAAATATCGAGGCTGTGCGAAAACTTATAATGGACGACCGACATGTTACGTACCGCGAGATAGAGGCGACTCTGGGTATTTCTATGACCAGCATTAATAGCATATTACATAATTATTTGGCTGTAAAAAAAATTTGTTCGCGTTGGATACCCCACAACTTAACAAAAGAGCAGAAAGGTGCTCGCGTCGAATGGTGCAATAAAATGTTAAAAAAATATAACCGTGGTGACTCAAAAGCCGTTTATAACATCTATACAGGTGACGAATCCTGGATCTATGCATACGATCCCGAAACGAAGCAACAATCAACGGTATGGGTGTTTCAAAATGAGCCGAACCCTACGAAAGTTACTCGTGCAAAAAGTACATTGAAACAAATGGTGGCCTGCTTCTTCGGTATTTAATGGCCATGTAGCTACAGTGCCACTAGAAAACCGTAGAACGGTTAATTCAGAGTGGTACACGACCATTTTCTTACCGGAAGTATTTGAACAAATTCGTAAAACTAACCAGCGACGAAGAATCATTCTTCATCATGACAATGCCAGCTGTCATACGTCACGCGAAACAACTCTATTTTTGGAGGGTCAAAATGTGGAATTAACGGGTCATCCGCCGTACAGCCCTGACTTGGCACCCAACGATTTTTATTTATTTCCAAATATAAAGAATAAATTGCGCCGTCAACGATTTTCGACCGCTGAAGATGCTGTCGACGCATTCAAACAACACGTTATGGAGGTACCTCAGGCGGAGTGGCAGAAGTGCTTTAAAAATTGGTTCACGCGAATGCAAAAGTGCATAGATCATCAAGGGGAATACTTTGAAAAACAATAAAACCATTTTCAGCCGTGTACGTTTGTTTGTTTTTTTGTTTCCGGATATATAAGTAGCAACCCTCGTATGTATGGTCTTTGTATCTAGTCTTGTACAAAAATAATAGTTGGATTGGGTAAATTTTATGTACTTACCTAAAACAATCTCATCTTTAAAAAAAATAGATTTCTTTGGAAAGGACTCTACTCTCTACTAACGACGTCACTGACAAGCTTATAAAATCTAAATAAGCTTTTGATATAATAATTTTAAACAAAAAAGAACCGACTTCACTAAAGAGCCAAAAGCAAATGCTCGAGCTGCTGTAAAAAATACTCAAATCACTATAGGTGTGCCTATAATAGTTGAAGAGTTCCCTTGATTTCTTCAGGATCCCATCATCAGATCCCGACCTGGTTACAATGGGACCAACTGTGAATATATAATGTAATATTATGTAAAAAAGAATTTTCCAAATCGGTTCGAATAATCGGTGAACATACGTACCTAAATAATAATAATAAAAAAATAGCAAAAACTAAGATACCGACGAATTGATAACCTCCTCCTTCGAAATCTTGAAGTCGGTTGAATAGGGTTTGAAAAAACCGATTCGAACCTTATACGAGTTAAGAATCGGGTCTTTACGATAGTAAGTGCTACTCAGCTGATTTAATCCTAGCAAACAAAGTATTGCTTACATCCAATTGGCATTGCAGCGACATTAGTCCGGTCACATGCTACGACATACGACGATTAATTCATATTTATCGAACAAATTAACTATACAACTCTACTGTGCGACATTGACATTACACACTACATCTGATCTGATTACGTAATTTAACATAGTTATAGCTGACACGCTATTGATGTTCATTATCATATCGCGAACTTCTGTTTTCCTATATAATCGCAATATGTGATAATCTACATCAAAAGGTACCATTTGGCGGTATACCTTGTACGTTGTAGGTGGGCATTTTCACTTAACTGTGTACCATTAACGGCCGGTTAGCAATCGTCACAAAACTAACGGTCAATGTCAAATCCCATACATTTTGTCAGGAATGTGACGGTTAGACATTACTGAAATAAGACTTAAGTCGTGCTTAGAAGTTAAAATAAAAATGCCCAGATTCAATATTGTATTCGACCAATAAAAGCGTAAGCGCCGGCCGCCATAAATAACCAAGCCTCCGCCCACGACTTCGTCAGAGTAGAGGCCCCTTAAAAAAATTCAACCCCCATTATCACGCCGTTTGGAGTTCACCAAAAAACTTTTCTAAGTGGAGCTCTACAAGATTTTATACATACGTCCTGCCTCTGACCGTGGAGCTTTTAATCCGAGGACCGATTGTTCTCCTCAAACTGAGCTACTTTTAGTCTACAACTATTTGTATAAAGGTTATTTTAATGTGTCATGCATCCTGGCCCTGGCCCGACCACGACAAGATAATAAAATTTAATGCTAGCACTTTTCATAATTTTCAGGTGCTATTTTCTGCTCCTAAACCCATGATTTATGTCGCATAGTTTTCAAGTTATCGCGGTACCATTGTGGTCGGACAGGGTACAGGATCCTGACCCGACTACACCACTCCAACGCCACAAATTTTGAAGAATAGATAACTACCTATACTACACTTACAGCATAATACCAAACAAATAAATAGTATGTTCCTGCTGGACGTTAATTCCGGAATAAAATGTATCTTATGCCCCTATTCATAATCTACATGTATTTATGCCAAATTATATCTATAAATCTACACATGCATATTTCCATATATTTAGATGTCCATATATAAATATTAAATATGGTGGATGGTATTAGGTACAAACTCTCGCACTTATATTCATACAATAGGACCAATATCAAGAACACCATGTCAAAGGTAGTAAGTACCGGGTAAATAATTACGAATGTTTAAATAAAAGTAACAGTTCCTCGGCTATTTAGTCAGTATAGGTTGGACCAAGATTATCAAATTTAATAGGTTAAATCCTACCTTGGCGTCTTGTTCACAATAGAGGATGAGTAAGACTTTGTCCTCGGTAGCAAAATGTAATTTTGCGGTTTTAGTAGGGCGGACATCCAGGGAGGAAGAAACAATCAAATGATCATATAGCGAACCTATAAGCACGCATAAGTTAACATAACTACCCCAAAACTTAGATATTCATAATACCTATAAGTCGGTGAAATGTAATAGCAAATTAATGCAGAGTAATTAAAATAAACAGTAATTGTAGTTTGGCCTAACACTATACTTTCTAGTAATATTATTGCACTCTCTTATAATCGAGATGTCGATAATATATATATATATACCTAATTTTCTATATTTAATTTTTTTTTTATATCTAATTTTTTCGCTGCACCCACCTTAGCAAATATCTGTTTGGCCCTATGGTTGACTGGTAGAGAATGCCTTGAGGCATTAAGTCCGCCTTTTGTACTTTTTTATTTTTGTGCAATAAAGTTTAAAATAAATAAATAAATATACGACTATGTTGTCAGCGCTAGTAACGGTCATATTACATATATGATAAGTTTGTCATTTAAGTGTCTCGATAACATAAGTGCTTTATTTAATGTGCTTTTAGCCTATGATGTGATAGAGGATGATAGATATATCTCTGCAAGTATGTTTTTATTGGAAACTTATAAGAAAAATATGATTTGTCATCAATTTGATTTCTTTTTGATATTGAAATATATTGGTGCTGTAAGAAGTGCCGTTTTTGGCTTATTCAGACAATCCTTTCTTGTTATCAAAATGAGATTGCTTCACACACGGATCTATACACATCCGGATAGATCTGTTACACTTTTCCCCAAGCCACAACCTTATTACTGAGTAAAACAGTTGTTTGTAGGAGACTGTAAAAAACGGCCGGATAGAAAGTATAACGTAGGGCCATTTTATTTCAATTTGAACACTCCACTTTTTTTTTCATTGGGAATGTTTTAAATGATTTCGATTCAGAATCACGAGCTCTTTTGATCTTAGTAGGACACAAAAAGTGTCCCAAAAATTTCATCCATTTTTTGTTACTTCCATTCCGTTACCGCCATAAGAAGTCTATGGAAAAATGGTAACGGAGTGGAAAAAATACTTGGGACACATTTTTTGTCCTAATAAAATCGAAAGGGCTTGTGGTTCTGAGTCGAAATCACCTAAAATTTACCTAAATACTGGTATTTTAACACATATTGTCTTAACTATAAAACTTTCGTGAGACTCTAACATATTAAAAATATTTATAACGGGTTACTCGACTTAAATTACGTGAGTAACCCGTTATAAATACATATTCTCTTGTTGTCATATTGGCATTATTGTCCAATGATATCATTTCTCTCTTGATCAAAAAGAGATGCAGTCCCTTACTTTTAACTTCTCTTTCGGCCGCACTTTTCGGTCGAAGAGGGCCATCTGGATAGGTATGTATAGGTGCTTCACATCAAAAGTTTAGTGTCAAATTGATGACAATAAAATGTCATTCGGACAACAAATTCGGAATTAATTTATATTTTTAAATAAGTACATCTCCCTTGAACAAACATTTCGCAAGTTTATATTATTGAACTCCTCGTACTAATGAGGAGCTAAATGTTTTGAAGCATCTCAGTAACCGATTTGTACCAGAAAGTCACGGCTAATTCTTTCACGGGCGTAACAATACTTACATAGTTTAAAAATCTCGACAATTGACAGCTGCCGTCGTCGAAATTTGAATACTCTCTTGTATTTATATTTTTCGTGGAGTGAATAAATTGAATAATATACTTTGACGTCATTTTTGCATAATTTAAAGGCCGCGTAGACACTTCCAGAAACATTTCACCATTTAATGGTTACCTTGCGAGAGTTTGTAGTTTGTTTTGGCAGTGCACCCGTATCATTGGTCCTACTTGGCAACGATGGAATGAGTACTACCAACTTAACCCAGTTTGCGCTTAGTAAGCTTTTATTATCACGCGTTAGTAGACAATTATCACTAATCCTAAACACAACATCTTGTCATTAAACAATAACTCACATGCGATAACGTAATACCAATTTATGAATATTATCTAAGTTTAGCGCTGATTAGTAAAATATGTTTGTTGCTATGTTAGAAAGTTAATTAAACAGTAAAAATGTATAGATTTTTAATCAGAATATTAATGTATAATCAGCTAGATTAATTAATTTACTCTACCGCTACTGTTGAATTAATTAATTTTCATACCAAAATTATTGTTAGACCCATCAGATGACGAGCGATTAAGCTCAAACATTGAAAACAACACAATCGACACTAAACAAATTAACTACGAACGTGAAGATGTTCTGTTTCCATTTTGTAGATTATGCACTAGTTGTCACTGCACTAGAGTTTGGGTTTGGCGGGTTTTCGCGCGAGCTTGGGCTTCAGTGCGAGCGGTGGGGCGGCGCGCGACATGTCATTACTCGCGGCTGGGCGGCGGAGGACTGCACGCTTACACGCTAGGCGCCGAAGCGCTGCGCAGCGCCTGCCATCATGCTAGATTTTCACATTGGGATTTTTTCTGCAGAAATGTCCCATTGAGCTGATGAACATCTAGCTCTACCCAATTATGATGCTAATTTGTACGAAAGTAGTTGAAGTATCGGCCTACCTCAGCTCAACTGGTCTCGTCTTCTAATTAGGTCATACTTTTTTTTATGAATGGCATTTTTACGGGTAATTACATTGATTACCGATAAGTACGTTAAACTAACTTTGTAATTAAATTTCACGCTCGAACCGTAACGTCCTTTGATAATACTGAAAGGTTATTGTCGTAACATTTCATTTATTTTCATTACAAGTAATTTATATTATAATGATTCATACTGATAAGTCATACTGATCGCTGCAGTCAACTGCAACTCCTTTGTTTCGGTATGTTTGGGTTATAACTCTAATCAACGTCATCATATCTAAATCCAATCATGCAATAACTGTTATTTACATTTTTACTAATTATGTATGTAATTATAAATACACCTGATTGTACTTTTTTAGCTGGAATATAAATTTCTGTAACTATGACACTTGTTTTTTGAGGCGAGATTCGTGAGTCGATATAGTTACCTACTCGTTCCCTTCCGTGACTCCGGCGCTAACAACTTGATGACATGTTCCTGTTGCCCAAAATTTACCTTCTTTACGGACACATGACAACTCAATTACGTTTCTAAACTGGACGGAACTCTTTTTCCATCTGCCATAACTGTTATTTAATTACACAACTTTACTTTGTTGCTAAACAGTGAACAGTGAAGAAAAAATTCTTCTCGTCGCGTCATCATCCAGTAAGGCGGTCAAACGCCTCACGCGTTTGGCTTTCAAATCAGAGATCGTGGTGCGAACACCGATGTACGACGAGTTCTTGGAACATATTTACGAAATATAATTTTATCCGGGTCTCCGATCAAGGAAAACATCGTGAGGGAATCCCCAATGAGGTGAAGTACCCAACCCTTTTATGATATAGGTAAGCCTTGTGTCTAGCGGGGTAGATGCCTAATGGTAATTATTACCATATTCTTCACTGTCTAAAATGTTAACATTCATTAATGGTGAGAAATTATATAAATTTCCCTTAAATTATATTTGTGGTAAAACCCAAACTACGCACCGCCTGGTTGGGGAGTTTCTGTAAAGAAAGATCTGGTGAAAATAAGACCAGGCCTCTCCTACTACGGTAATAACTCTTTGAACATTGAGCCTACGTCTACGTCTACGTAATTATGCTATGGTTCATATTTTCCCGACTCTTGCATAATTTCTTCAAGAGTCAATTCCGAGGTTCAATCGATGACATAAGAGAGTGTCTCCGCTCGACTCGAGGTTAGAGTAATTACCCTAGGTCCCACAGGAGTCTTTCGATACCAATATTAGACTGGTTTGGTGAAGTCTGCCTTCCGAGAACTCACTTAAAGTAAGTGGTTCCACTGGTACAATGCAAATAAACTTTAACTAGGCAGAGACTTTAAGGACGTCTTTTTCGGCTTGACCTTTATTCCTAACACATTTTGAACGGTCAGTGTACGACTCCTGTTGTTCATTATATAAGTATCAGATAAATCTAAAGTGTGGAAAGCGTCTGGAAAATAGCCAACAAAATCGCTTTTATTAGTAAAAACTGTTTGGTATAACCTTTTTATGACGGACAAGCAGAAATGTCATCATCTGAGTTCTATTGACCTATAATAATGATAAGATCTCAAGATTGCAAATACTTTGCCAACTGAAAGAGGCCAAATAGAAGGCTTGCTAGTAATTTCACCGCTTCGAGCAACAATGTGAAGGAGGTACAGACTCCAATAAGATTTACTGAAAATATGGCTCGTGAAAATTTATAACCGGCCACTCGTATATACCATAATAAGACTGTCAAAGAAAGTACCGCACGAGTTCTTGCGGTGCTGTGGGGCTATTTTTTGGGCTGATTGTGTATCCCTAGTATTATTTGATCGGTGTTTCACCGCCATTAAATTACTCTTTTTATCGAAATATGATCAATTTTGACACTGCTATCAGCAGCAGTGGTAGCAAGTAGCACGTTAGAAAGGTCAGGCGAAAGACAGAATTTTAAGTGCCTCACGTTTAACGTTATTTCAAATAAAATGAGACTCACGAAACAAACTGATACGATATCTCGATTCATAATTTCGCGCATTTCAAAGTTATGGGTACACCTAGCATGAATTTACCCAATGTTTTTAACATTTATCCGCTAGCTGTGCAGCTATACAGGATGATTCATGAGACGTGAGCAGGCTTAACACTACGGATTCAGTTAATAATAAGCTATTGTTTGATATCAATCAGTATTAGCGTGATAAGCGCAAAAAAATTTTTTTTATTAAAAAGAAAATGTTTAAAATTATTCACGACACGCATGGTCACTCTTCAATTAGAATACTCCGTCGAGTACTGATGTTAGAATATTCTCTTGTTTTTCTGTGATATGTGTCAAATTGATGTCTGGTTACTTTGGAAACATCGTATCTCACTTAACTTGACAATTATTTTTTTCATAATCAAAGTGCTGTCATGATTGTTACAGAGGTTTTATCTTTATTGATTTGTTTATGTAGGGTGACCATGATTACAGAGAACAAAATTTCCACGAAACAAAAAGGTAAAAAAAATTGAAAGGCGCTATTGTTTCACTTAAAAATGATGGCGGTCGATTCATTATCGTTAACTAAGTGTGTAGGGTTGTTCCTGCTCACGTCTCATGAATCACCCTGTATAGGTAGGTACTTATATACTTATATAAATTGACTGACTTGACACATGCCACTGTCACCCTCTGTTTTGAAAATCCAAATACATTTCTTCCAAATAATTCACATCTCTGCAATATACAACACAAAAACACTCTTAAAATACACCAGAATATCTAAATATAAGTATATAGTGAAAGTGTTTACTCCATTCGAAATTACCGTAAAACAAAAATATCAACATTCATACCTAATGACAACATGTTGAAAGCCCCCAACAAAATTGTGTTTTGAAGAAATGAATACGACCGCAGTCAATACAAGCAATCAAGAAACCTGTCCGACCTGTTCCAAAACCTTTAAAAGAAACGGCCTGCAACGTCACATACGTGCCGCCCATGGTGAGCAGTCCTCTTCGCATCAACAAGCCTCCACTCAACACTCGCCTTTTGCATCACCACTAGAAGAAGCATATGGGTCGCCCTACCTTAACAACACAGGATCGAAGACAGGTATATGGCAAAAAAAATGGAACGACATATGCTCACTTCATGGAAAACTTTACGATCTCCCTTTTGGCACAGCAAGCAGAAAATTCGTTCATACACTTGCCGATGAAATAGAACACCTAACCAAGCTAAATTATCCCTCAGAACGATTACTAATTTACACTGCCGTATTGCTACAAAGGGACAAAAACATTAAACAGGCCAAAGATATCAGCAGATTACTTGACCGCCGCCTCAAACTGTGGGCCGATGAGCAGTTTGATATTTTAATCTCAGAATCGATAAAATCTGACAAAACTCTTCAAAATACATATAGTCGAAAATACCACAATAACGACGAAACAACACAAACATTCACAAGACTAATTCAACGTGGCAAAGTCCGCGAGGCCCTAAGCTGGCTATTAACCAAAGATACAAGCAAAGTCCTGAATAGTAACGACGAAATCGATTATACCGGTAAAACCGTCAGCGACGTACTAAGAGAAAAACATCCACCTCCCGCAAACCCCAACCCTGACTTATTTGCCCTGCCCGAGGATTTCCCCGAAATGCCACCATTATTAGATGTCGACATAACTAGTAACCACGTCGAGCAAGTTGCAAGAAAACTACATGGTGGTGGGGGTCCAACTGGCTCAACGTCCGAAAATTGGAAGGACTTTCTCTTACGTTTCGGCGATGCGAGCCTGCACCTAAGAAATGCCATAGCCCAACTTACTATGAAATTGAATAACGAACACGTACCTTGAACACAAATACAATCCCTTATGTCGAGCCGTCTGGTAGCTCTGGATAAATGCCCAGGCGTGAGACCCATTGGAATCGGGGAATGCCTTAGAAGAATCCTTTCTAAATGTATGATCTTGGCAACAGGATCTGAAGTCACCGAAGCATGTGGACAATGGCAACTTTGCAGTGGCCTCAACTCTGGTATCGAAGGAGCCATACATGCATTGAATGACACTTTTGAAGAGAAATGTCACCCAAGCTCAGAATGGGGAATGCTCCTCGTTGATACTAACAACGCATTAAACAGTGTAAATAGGCAGCTTGCTTTGTGGCAGGCCTGAATATATTGGCCACATTGTGCCCGTTTCCTGTACAACACATATAACGGCCATGCCGAGCTTGTTATTCGAAACTCAGACACAAGAATGTATAGCAAAGAAGGCGTTACCCAAGGCGATCCACTCGCTATGCCACTATATGCTCTTGCAACATTACCCATAATAAATAAACTAAAAAAAGAACAGAATGCACTCCAGACATGGTACGCTGATGACTCATCGGTCCAGGGAAACTTCAAAAGCCTTCGTAAATGGTGGGAACAGATCTGTAACATAGGACCGGCATATGGATACCTCCCTCAACCTAAAAAGACAATCCTTATTGTATCTGAAACAGACAAAAATAAAGCGCAGCAGATTTTTAAAGGAACTAACATTAACATCGCCACAGGTTCACCCTTCCTTGGTAGTTACATAGGCAAGGGAAAAGAAGACTTTATAAGAAACAAAGTGAAGCAATTTATTTCAATAATCGAGAAACTAACACATGTCTGCAAGGACTCCCCCCAAGCAGCTTACACAGCACTTACCAAAGCTGCCCAATTCAAATGGTCATTCCTACAACGTGTAATCGCTGATTCTAACGAACTTTTTGAACCACTGACACTTGCACTACTGGCTAATTTCATGCCAACTATGATGGATAGCGACATCACTGCCGACGAAGCCGCTCTGTTTTCCCTACCCGTACATAAAGGTGGCTCGGCAATATCCAATCCATTCACCGAGAATAATTTAAGCTACAAAACCTCTAAAAAAGGCTGTTCAATCCTCTCATCAGCTTTGATCGGGACACAACATGTAGACCTAGCCCAACACAATAAATCCCTGATTGACGCACGCAAAGAAAGCCGAACAATGAAAGAAGCTCGCGATAACGAACTTTTAGACACTATATTGGCCAAATTACCCCCTAACAAAAGAAGAGCTATAGAAAGATCAATCGCATTGAAAATGAAAACAAAGTCTTCCACCTGGCTATCTACTATACCAACGAAGAAAGATAACCTCGACTTGTCCCCTCAAGAATTCAGAGACGCCCTGGCAATACGCTATCACAGAACCCCAAACTCAATGCCACCCTCATGTGATGGATGTGGCAACAGCCAATTTAATATCGACCATGCTCTCTGCTGCAAGACTGGGGGGCTAATTTCAAGACGACACAACGAAGTTCGTGATCTATTTGCTGAACTATGTCACTAAGCATGGAGCAACGTCACAATAGAACCCATAATCACAGAAGGTGACCTTGGATTACGCGGCGACTTATCTTGCCGTGGCGTATGGAATGCTCAGAGAGAGGCTCTTTTTGATATCCGTGTCGTAGACACTGACGCTCCCTCTTACATTACACGCCATGTCACTTCTGTCCTAAAATCTGCTGAGACTGAAAAACAAAGAAAATACTCCGCTGCCTGCGAAGCGAAACACGCTACCTTCACCCCTCTCGTGACTTCCGTCGATGGCGTATTCGCACCACAGATGACCTCCTTTGTCAAACACATAGGCGAAGCCCTCGCGGACCGCTGGAATAAATCGCTGAGTACGATACTGGGTTGGCTTAGAACAAGGATATGCATTACTATAATTCGAGCCACCAGTATGTGCATACGAGGCACACGTCACAAATTCAAACCTGCAGCGAAACTATTGGGGTTCGACGACGGAGCAGGCATTCCCAGCTCTAACTAAACTGTCACCTGCCTGACCGTGCATTGCAGAGACGTGAATTTTTACTATTATTTTATATACATTATTATTAGTTATTTCTTTAATAAATGACTTCTTATCTTCAAAAAAAAAAAAAACTTATATACTTAGTAGTACATAAATCTCACATGCCGACAAGGTTCAGTCTATAAATAGATTACGCACCAGGAACTGTATTGTCATGGCTTTTGTGGTCACCGGATCGTAGAGGTTAGTTGCGATTATTAAAAGCTATAAAACCGCTATTGTCACACATTTTATAGCTTTTGATAGCTGTAACTTTGTTATTAGCTACTATTAAGTATATTCTAAGACCTTACACAGTTGTTATTCCCTCATAATTATCATACCTTTGTCATTACCCTTAATGTATTGTTACGTTTGTCTTAAAATAGTACGCGCTTACATTTAATTATGTTTTTAGAAAAAAAGTGATTTTTTTAATGGTATTTGACGTTTTAATAGCAAACTGTATTAAATATATTGTATTTTTACCTACTATTTCCCTTCGATATATGGTGTCTATTTTATTCTATTAGCGATTAAAGTGTATATTGAGTGTTTATTTTATAATTTTGATTCTCAAGCTTTCGTAAAACTTACATTAGTTAAAATTGAAACTTTTATTCTTGTATTTGATAACTCTGAAATAATGAAATAAAACAATTAAAAACGGATTTTATCGCGTGTATTGAGCTTAAATTACATCCCGACGTTTCGAACACTTTACAGCGTTCGTGGTCAACGGGTCGACTGAGGAAAAATGTACAATTACCTCCGTTCAAAAACTATCACAATATGCAAACCTACCCACATATTAAATATTAAACAAATTTTGTGTTTGCACATGCCAGAGGGGCCTTTATAAAAACAAATTATTTATTATTACAAAACAAATTATTAAACAATTTATTTTATTATTATTAATTATTATTTTTGTTTTTATTTTTAAAATTTTTAAAATTAGTATTAAATTATTATTAGTGTCCACACTGTCCACCATTATGGTCTCACAGTCCTATGTCTAGCTTGCTCCTTAACCAAATGAATAACTGGATCCCAAGCTGGTGGTACCGAAAAACCATCCTCTCTGTTGAAATTTGGATATTTTTTAATCTCGATTGCCTCTCGCAACATCCGGGGAATGTATCGTTTCTCCTTGACGAGGACTTGCGGTTTGTCAAATTTAACTGAGTGGTTGGGCCTATCCATGACATGCTCACAGACAGCTGACCTTGGTCGACGGTGCTTCACATCGGCTATATGTATGTTCCTTTACCCGAGTAGAAATGCTCCGCTTAGTCTGGCCTACATATGATAGACCATAGTGTTTGCACATGCCAGAGGGGCCTTTATAAAAACAAATTATTTATTATTACAAAACAAATTATTAAACAATTTATTTTATTATTATTAATTATTATTTTTGTTTTTATTTTAAAAAATTTTAAAATTAGTATTAAATTATTATTAGTGTCCACACTGTCCACCATTATGGTCTCACAGTCCTATGTCTAGCTTGCTCCTTAACCAAATGAATAACTGGATCCCAAGCTGGTGGTACCGAAAAACCATCCTCTCTGTTGAAATTTGGATATTTTTTAATCTCGATTGCCTCTCGCAACATCCGGGGAATGTATCGTTTCTCCTTGACGAGGACTTGCGGTTTGTCAAATTTAACTGAGTGGTTGGGCGTTTTTAATTGTTTTATTTCATGAATAACTATCGCGGCAACCGAAGACAATATTAACTCTGAAATAAATTAATACAAATGACAAAGTTAAGTTACGTACATTGTCAATTCAAACAGATTGGAGTAAGTTAAGTGGAAACGATACTAAACGTACCTACTAAATTATGCAGTTCAACTAAAATTATATCCAACGCCAGACGCATTGGTTAAAATATTCACCACGACTATCAACATTCAGGTTCACATTGATTATGCAAATTTAACAAGGCTCATGCAAAAATCTATGGATATCATATCGGGGTCAAGTCGGGAAGATTCAACAGATGGCCAAGGGGAGGACAACGATAATGTTGTCATTTATTCTCAGACGAGACAAGCGCAGAGATGAGGAAACTAAGAAATAAAACAATTCAATAAGCTCCAAGAGAACTCAGTGTGTTGGCGAGGGACCCTCTTGTTCCTTTAGCCGTCGACACAGTGAATCCTCCTTTTTGTAAAGAGTCGGCAACGCGAATGTGACACCTGGAATTGCAGGCGTCCATAGGCTATGGTAACT
This sequence comes from Pammene aurita, assembly GCA_947086415.1. Lineage (NCBI taxonomy): Eukaryota > Metazoa > Arthropoda > Insecta > Lepidoptera > Tortricidae > Pammene > Pammene aurita. The sequence continues at coordinate 14,625,181 of OX352302.1, forward strand.
GCTTACCATCAGGCGGGCCGTATGCTTGTTTGCCACCGTCGTGGTATTTAAGAAAATCGAGTCAGTGGTAGTTATGACTCGTCGTCGCCGCCAAATTGAATATTGGTATAATATTCGTAATTTTATGCAACTAATCGTTATTGTTATAAACAATAGCGTTTTTATATAGCTTTAAATCATCATTAAAATCAATTGTTGGTGCTTTTTATCCCTTGGCGATAAATATATACCCAAGGACAATATAATGGTCGCCTATGTTTTCATTGTCGCGAGTAACAAACAGACCGGATTATTTAATCGGACAGTGAGGGCAACTACCAGATACCATGATGCTATGCGAAAATGGTCTAAGGTAACCTACCCCAACTTGTTAAAAACGATTTTCAGTTTAAAAACAATTGTACATGCTCTTTCTAACATGGCTCAAAGGTCTCTTACAGACGTCCGGGAAAGGGCACTACAAAACTCACGTTTTCATTCATTTCCATACATCATTTTCCTAAGTAGGTAAGCGAAAACCCATCATGGGATCTGGTAGCTGCCCTTACAGACCCATTTGGAAAATACGTATTAACTACCATGATATGTTTTCGTTCGCTTCCTTATCTCTTAGGGTTCCGTACCTCTAAAACGGAAACGGAACCCTTATAGGATCACTGTGTTGTCCGTCCGTCCGTCCGCCCGTCTGTCTGTCTGTCAAGACCCTTTTTCTCAGGAACGCGTGGAGGTATCAAGCTGAAATTTAAATCAAATACTCAGGTCTACTGTCCCTTGGATCTATAAAAAAGCCAACGCAATCAAAAGATACAGCCGTTTATGCCGCAAATCTCCGCAAATTTTCGAAACTCGCAAAGGAATCAAAACCTACAGGGTGCTTCCCGAGAATGTTGAAATTTGGTACGAAGCAACGTCTTATAGCACAGATAAAGGAAAAATTGCGAAAACCGTAAATTTTTCGTTACATCATATAATAAATATATTTTTAATAATTTTAAAGTTACTACCGCTATATACCTACAGGTTTGTACGGAAACCTCGGTGCGCGAGTCCGATTCGCAGTTGGCCTGTTTTTTTAGGGTTCCGTAGCCAAAATGGCAAAAACGGAACCCTTATAGTTTCGTCATGTCCGTCTGTCCGTCCGTCCGTCCGTCCGTCCGTATGTCACAGCCATTTTAACCGGATACTATAAGACATCTTCAGACAGACAATCACAAAGACATCAGAAGAAGTATCTTAATAAAATTTAGACATGTGAACATTTTGTGATTAAGTGAATATGTTCAGAAATAATCGCCTCGAAAGTAAGAAATATTGTGCCACCCCGTAACTGTTGAACCGTAAATCCAAAATATGAAAAAAGAGAAGATTAGAGAAGATGCGCCTTATTACATACTTTCTTCAAAAAATGTTTTGAACATTATTCGTTCCGCCATTTTTAAGTTATTTCCAAAAAAGTTCTTCTAAAGGCATCAGATACGACCTTTTGGTATTAGTTTGGTACTTATTGCATCTTATATGCATTTAAATATATTATTTGTGAAGACGGAGTCATTCCGTGGTATCTAAGCAGTGCCGGAAGATCTTTTTAAATGAAACCGTTGCACGCGACCCTGCAATTTTTGGCACACGTTGAATGCTGAGTTTCGAAAATTTATAGCCCAGTTTGTGTCGATGATGCATTTCCGAGATTAACTATTTTATTCATTTTTGTGGTTTATTCACCAGAAGATTGTGGATTGCGGATACACAATTGCGTGTTAAGATGTAGATAGGTACTAGGTACAAGTAGTATCGGTACATGTACTACATGTCCTGTATCAACGTACTGATTTAAACTTACACGATTTTCACTCATTATTATGACAAAAACGGGACTTAATCGCGTACACTTACTTTTAATATTTTCCGGACGTTTCGAGCGTGCCGTAACGCTCGTGGTCGTTTTTGTCATAATAATCCTGTATCAACGGCTGATTCGTGATAACTAATTCAGTACCGTAGTGTACAAGGTATTCAAAGAGCTTGACATGAAGCCATGTAAGCTCGGAGTCTTGTCAAGACAACAAGAACATGTCAAGATAATTTAGAACACATTGCCCGCTTAGTCACTTTTGCTGCTGACTGTACTTGGTATATGCCACTAGTTTAGATGAAAGATTTGTACAGTCACGAACAGAAATAAAATTTCAGGTGTTGTGTTATAAACTGTCATGTTTGTGGCCTTGACTAGCCGGAGGTCAGACACAATTTGGCAGCGGCTGCAAATTTAATGCCGACTCGGCTAATTGTCGCAGGAAATAGGTTTCATTTCCGCACGGCATCCCGAAACATGACATATTCGTACAGATGACTCTCAAACATTTTCTCCGAAAGCTTCTACTTACTGAACTGTATTAAATATTTATAAAGAATATTCTATTCTAAATGACAACTCAATGAGGACGCGATTAGCTTTTCTGGTCAAATCACTCAAAACCACCCATAATCCATCATATTATCAAAGTCCATTGTCTAAATTACGGTTACCAAAAGGTACTAACTATAAGTAAAACAGTTAAAAAGTTGTAGTTATGATGGCTAAGACAAATACATAAATAGGCCATTTGGTTGTAGCATACTTTAAAACATTCGAGAAGAGCACCTAATATAACACTTTTAGCGCACCGTGTTCGTTGGTTATGGTTTTAATTAAAATCTGAAAGTGGACATTCGGTCCCCTCATTTCATATCTGTGCCTCGGATTCATCTCATCATTCCTAATATTTTGTTTGCCTGCCGTGGGCATTGTGTGTGCAGAAACGAAATTGAGTTCCGTAGGGAGCAACGGTTTTATTATACATATACGAGTATACCCACTCCTAAGTTAGTTCTATAAAATTTTTGACGTTATGGAGATTTTTGTGAATCAGTCAACATTTGTAGGCACATTCTGTCGTTTATACCTTATAGGTATCTAATGAGTTTTATAAATAAATATTCATGCCCGTTTATCTTTCTTTCTTCTCATGACATGACTGGGGATTGTGGTCATCACCGGATGATCTGTACTTTGTGTGTATGATCCATCTCCATTAGCTTCTGTCCATTGCGTTATGTACTATCGGGTTCAGAATTGCATGGCCAGTTTATGAATGAATTCATTGATAAATTTACCATGCAATTTTGAACCTGATGGTACAACAGTGTAAAGGTTTGAAGAAGAGTCCTTATTTGTCAGTCCATCTAGAAGAAGATTTTCCTCTTCGGCTTCCAAGTGTTTCCAAGTAGGTACTATTAGTTTTTCCAGGCTTTCATATCCCCTCCTGTTATTCTAACGAGTACGCCTGTACATCTAAAACGTTGATATTTTTTAGGGAAAGATTTCATATTCATTTTTCGTTTTATAATATTGAAAAGTTTTGCTATGATTTTTTTTTCTTTTATTTTGACAATGTTGCTATAAATAAAATCATAATTGCAAACTTGTAACAAAGTATTAAAATTGAAATGGAATGAATGAACCATATAAAGTCAATTAAAAGTATAATTTAGATTTTATGGCAAATTTTGTAATATAGCGACCAAGTTACAGAATAAGCTATGTCATAATGTTACGAGCAGCCAAAAACAATGTGATAGACATCTGTCTTCCGAAGTCTCCGAAGATTGAAAATCGAAATTTCGTTAGTATATGCGTCTCTGTTAGGGTTTCTAATTTCTCGACCCATTTTTATTCTCGAGTTTCGAGAATTTTCGACCCCTATTTCTAGAGCTTTCTCGAGTTTCGAGCCTTTCTTTTAAACCGTAAAATTTTGTTAAAATAAAACAAAAAGAAACAATCACTAGTATTTCTAGAGTTTGTTGAGTTGTCGGCTTAGATATCTTTGATTTCGGAGGCTGTTTATCTTCATAACCAGCGGTTGAACTGATTAAAGTAGACTCTGACTCATATTTCAAAGTTATTTTATTAATGTTTTCTAGATATCTGACTACTGCACTTATATTAGAGCTTTTTTAAAAACATTTGTATTCACTTTTGTGTTAACTGTAAAATATGAATATACCTAAATTACTTTAATAACCAGCTATTAAAATAAAGGACATTTATTTTCACCATAATTGTAGTGAAAGAAAATTAAGTAGGTAAGCTTACTTATTTATCTATGATGTAGTTAAATGATTATATTCATATGTTACAACAGTTATATGTTATATAGAATAATACGGTTATGTATTTATGGATTAGATTATTACTTAACATAGATATTTAGAATTAAGCTATATTTAATTTCCATGCTTGTAATAATTTTCCGCACCTATTACCTTCTTTTAATCTCTATTTGGCCCGACGATTCTGCCAGACGGAACTGGTAGAGAATGCCTTTTGGCATTAAGTTCGCCTTTTGTATAATCTTTTTATATTATGCAATAATGTTGAAATAAATAAATAAAGACACGAAATATAGTAAATCAAAATCCAGCATATTAATACTATTCTGAAGGGACTAGACATATAACGCACCTTAAACTGCATATTATGCGGGAAAGAAAAAAACTTCATAAAATGTTGAGCAAACTCAACGTAATTTACCTCATAAATAAACATATTATAGTACACACAGGCAGGTAACCCGCAGTTCAAACTCGAGAATTCTCGAGTTCCGGTCATTTTTTCTCGTTTCAAATCGAGCCAAAACTCTCGAGTTGTCTCGAGTTTGAGAAGTCTCGAGCAGAAACCCTAGTCTCTGTCGCTCGAATTAGCAAGTACAATAGAGTGGGAGAAAAAGAAATTTCTACTTTTGAGGTTCGCAGTAGGCCCTCCAGTGGTCCCCTCACTCCGCTTTTATCGGGTGAAGGACGACTAACTTTTTCCTGTTAATGACGTGCGTGTACTGAACTTGAAAAAGATCAATGATGGTTTACGTGCGTTTTTTGTTTATGTGATATGATTCATCATTTAGATATAGATATGTGTGGGCAGATCCGTTTTGAATGCGGCGTCAGTAATTCCGCTATTTCCTGTGTAAGATTTACATGTTTTTCGACTGTTCAGGGACCATACAATACCTAGACTGACATGTATACAAAATCACGTTCCTCCAATATTCCGGTTATACGTATGTTTTCGGTATAAGGTGCCGCAAAGCCACCTGGTGAACGGAAGTTGAGTTATTTTGACAGCATAAGATGGGGCCAATGCGTTTACCTTAAATGCGGAAACGCGATTTTGTACAGGCATTGTAGTCTAGGTATTATGTAGTCCTTGCAAGTGTTAAAACATTTTATGTCCGTCTTTTAATAGGCTAGTAAACGACTACTATATCTTTTTAATTTTAGCTTGTAAAACTAATTCTCTTCCATGACGAGGTTATTAACAAAAGCATTTTAGTACCCATGTTCTTTGTTAATTTACGGACTTGGCGTACACTAACTGCCGTGGTATTGAGGGATATGTGTTGCGGCGTATTTGAGTAATTCGCTACGGTACTGCGACAAATTAGATCCCTACTTACTTACTATAATGTGTCATTATTTTGGTAAAGGTACTATTTGGCGGCCAGGTTCTAAATGTGGCCACGAGTCGTTTCAATATGACGTCACGTAATAATCGAAATGCGATAACATAATGAGTAATAAGTACCTACGTTGTTTGAACATTCCGAATTATGAGGGCACGCGGGACATAAAATAAAAAATAAATAAATATCATGAGACAATCTTACACAAATCAACCTAGTCCCACAGTAAGCTCAATAAGGCTTGTGTTGTGAGTACTAGGCGACGATATATATATAATAGATAGATATAAAGCCTGACCAGAAATATATGATTATTGTCAAGAGGGCGCTATCATTTATGTGGCAACAGTTCAGTAGTCATAGAGCTCTATGGTATGGTGACATCTTGATTTGTTTACCTGTCAGCTCTGATGTTAATTTGAAAATGTTTCACAGCGAAATAGTTTCATTTCCCGAGCGTATTATTTACAGCAGTTTATTATATACACTATCTATAATGTTTCGCTCTTGACTATGGACAATTTTGGGATTTTTGTCGTTTATTATTTAATTTTCAATACTTTATTATTATTCAAGTAAACTGCCACAATGACAGTGACAGCCTGTCATGCACTCACACATGCATAATCATCCTGTCATTAAAATTATTGCCAGTATAAGAAATCGATTCCAATGAAATTCCGCAACATGGCGCATGATCATATATTTCTGGTCAGGCTTTAGATAAATACTTAAATACATAGAAAACATCCATAATACAGTGCCAATGCTCCCACCGCTAGGGCACGAACTGTCCTCAACCAAATTGTTTTAGAAGCTGAGGATATTGATCTATTTGCGGACAGTATTGGTACATTTTGTCGTAAGATCTTTGTTTTGATTTAGTCCTCGTTAAGTAACTTTCAGAATGCGTAGTTGCTGTTAATTTTTTAAATATATTTTATTGTGTCTGTTACATGTTTAATGATTCTTGTTTAATGTATATTTTTAAATTTTTAACTGTGTATATTTATATTAGCATATAAGTGATTTGGTTTCAGCACTGTAAACTTGTATGTTATTTAATAAATAAATAAATAACAAATAATAAATAAATAAATAATAAATAACTCAGGAACAAATATTCGTGATAAACACACAAATAAATGCCCTAACCAGGATTCGAACCCGGGACCACCTGCTTCGTGGGCAGGGTCACTACCGACTGGACTAGGAGGCCGTTCGTTATGGGACAGTTCGTTCTCACACGTGATCATGTGGACATAAGGAGAATTTAAATGAAAGTAAAAAATCAAAAGCTCGTTACATAGAACTGTTTGGCTCCTAAGCTTATTACTTAATCTCTCCTGTCTATTGTACGCCTAAAAGGTGTAACATGCGCTTTGACGATCCTAGATTAGAAAATAGTAATACCGAAATTCCTAAACCATGGTGCAAAATCGCGGCATGCGGCTGACATCATATGGTTTCATGGACATCACATCACTTGCAAGGAACTCGATGAAATAACCTCAGAATAACTCCGCAGTACGACTTTCCACATTCATCATTCAGGGCCATGATCTTGCCTAGTAAATACTGTACTGGTTTCAAGATGACCTAAGTCATAAGTATTATCAAATCAGATACTGCATTTTAGAAACTAAACTTAGTCAGGGAAGCCTACTTAGCTTGGAGCTACATTATTGCAGGTCCCTAGGCGCAGTAAGTCATGTTTGATCATGTCCGAAAATGCTTGAAGGCCTGCTTTGCATAATTACAGCTTGCATACACAATTACATTCTGACCTGGGTTTGCATTGTTTGAACGTCCCTAATTACGTAAATAACATTATATTATAACACATACCCAAGTTCAGCATATCAAAGTTTATTTTACGTACTGTACTGATACCTAAATACTTAATAAAATAAGTAAATATTAAATTAATTTTATTTTTTCTCTAGTTGTATTGACGGCAGTGCCATCTGTCTCGCTATTTGGAACACTACTGTGTTATTTCGATAGTAGGTACGTACGTACCTACATACTGCTCTACGTTACAGATTGATCAAATTCGCCTTAGCGTTTACAAAGATGGCATATACCTATATCCGAAAATTTGATGAAGAAGACAAAGAAGTCGGATGGGTTTTTTTTATACTACGTGGTGGCAAACAAGTATAGATCTGGGCCGATTCAAAAAATAAACACACACACTGGACAGACACAGCTCCAACCCAACTCAACCCAACTCAACTCAACGCTATAACGACATTGACATTTGCTATTAATAGCAAATGTCAATGTCATTATAGCGTTGAGTTGAGTTGGGTTGGAGCTGTGTCCTGTGTCTGTCCAGGTGTGTGTTTATTTTTTGAATCGCGGCCCTGCTCCACCACTGTTACTGATCCACCGCCTGATAGAAACCAACGTAGCCTATGGGTGCCTGCGACTCAAAGCTGCTGCTGTCTAGTCGTAGCAGTAGCTAATACCTACATATTTGTCAACGTCGAAGTACTTCAGATTCTGGAGATACAGTCAGCTGAAAAACCCACCTTATCGGTCGCTTGCGCCATAATTTGGGGAAACCCTAACCAGTTTCCCCACACCTATCGACGCGGAATCGGCAAGAAAAAAGCTTTATGTCTACGTAATACGATCGAAAAAGACGTCAACGCGTCGGCAGTTGTCGGCTGAACCGATCCGAGCTGAACCATACCTAACACAAAGCTTTTTTCCATCGGATTTTGCCGATTCCGCGTCGCTAGATGTGGGGAAACCCTTATGCGCCATAATGACCCATTCGCTAGTTGTCAAGTAGTGACAATGGGTAAACTTACCGAGCAGTAGCGTCTCGTCGTCAAGGGCGGTGACGAGCGAGTCGGTGCAGCAGGTGTTGGTGTTGTCGATGGATATGCGCACGGAGGCGCAGTCGGCCGGCGAGTGGGGCAGCTGCTCCGCCGACTGTGCCGCCACCCGCCCGTTGGCGAGCCGCAGCGACGCCGCTCGCCCGCCCGTGCCTGTCGCAGCGCCGCCTCCACCATCTTCGCATCTGGAGCAACGGGATACATATAAGTTATGCGAATCCATTGATTTATTATATATTCTACTAGATGGTCTATCTACATAGAAATAGCCATGGTAATAACAATTACCATGCAACCTGTCATGGTAATAACAATTATTTGTTTATCGTATGGCTAAATGTCACTGGATATAGATAGGCATTTCTTATCTGGGGTAGTAGTAGTAGGAAAGCAGATGATGAAGAAAATCCAGTGAGTGCTGCGAGGTCAAGATGGGACAGTGCAGCTGCCAAGTTTGTTACTCTTTTAGCACCACCCAGGGATCACGTGTAGGGTAAGGTGTTTCCTACGGACGCAGAGTAATATTGATCCCCTATGGTAATAACAATACCAAGATCGAACAGGATGGTCTTATTACACTTTCATAGGTACGACAGAGAAGGTGCTATTATCGTTGGTCCTGGTCATAGTCTCAACTTTTTTTTGTTACCCTCCACGCTATTATTTATAGCAGTGGAGGGTCACAAACAGATATAATTCGCGATTTCTTCAAGAATTTCTGTGTTTACTACGAGAAAACCTGATATTTTTCTTAGAAAGTTGTTGGCTAAGGAAAACAATAGTAAATTGTTTAGTTTCGTGCTGTAGAAGTGATTTTATCATCATCTATGTCTATCCCTTACGGTAGTACGCGTGTGCGGTATCTAGTCAAATTCTTGCTTTGAGTCTATTTAAAATAAATTTTGTGCGCTATGTTTGACGGTTGACAGCTATCACTGAATCAAAGAGTATCTTAGACTATTAGGGATTTATATTATGTAACTTTAGGCGCAAAGAATTTTATTATGTAACTTTAAGCGCAAAGAATTTCTTAGGTATGTCATCTCCTGTTACTCAATGTGCAAATCATGATACATCATATGATAAGTTTGTTATTCAGACATGATGTCTGGCAGCGATTAGCGAGAATCGAGTAGAGACGAGTGTGTTTTGTAAATTATGTCTTAGAAGCTTTCATCAGTAGGCCGGCTGCGGGTTTAACCAGTGCAGTAGGTATTAAGTAATACAAATATAATAATAGAAAAGTTTGTGCAGTCACGGTTTACGGTTCGGTTAAAATTCTCCAATAAGAGTTAACATGTTCGACTTAGGTATATTTCAACGAAATCTTATTAAATGACTGGGATGTATGCAATAGTCCGAAGCTCCATAAAATATAAAAAACAAATTAAAGTATATAAATATTTATTGCAGATTTAATATTCTTACTATTTTTCTACATTGTTTTTTTTTGTCATACGGCAATAGTCGATCGCTATCGTTTGAAATCTGCATAACTAAATAAGTAATTAGTAGGTACTTTAATTAATAACTATGTTCTCATGTTTTTTTAATTTAGCAGCGCCAAGGGCAAAATAAATTTTCAGATCCATAAACACACAGTACGTGACTTTGGTACTTACGCTTCTAATGATGTTGGAAGAAATGAAAACTTCATTTCTTCCACCGAGACTAGAAATCGCAACTTTGTTTTTTATCAGTCACGTCATGAGTAGCTGTCAATCAGAACCAAAATCAAGTAAAACTTAAACTATGAACTCCTACTTTAAATTATATACAAGTGCTTTGGTTGCTGTGAACAGGCTGTGCGCTGCTGAGTAGCTACTCGCGGGTCTGGAAACTAGCCTCATTATTTCCCTCGCAAAGGGTACGGCTATTTTTAACTACTGCCTAAATGTCACTGTTTGAGTCATGTTTGAGTCCGCGGTCGCCGGTCTGCCTAGTTGTTTGTGTATAAATCAGTAAAGGGGTATGTTGTATTTGGGTGACACTAAAGATTAATGCGACATGAGAATTTTTTAAATAAAAGATAAATATAAGAATTTCTTAAATATAAGAATTTCAACCGCGCAGGTTTCATCTGTCAATGTCTGCTATGGAGTGATCCTTAAGTTCTATAATCGAAATTCTACTGTTTCGGGAAAAAGCGCGCGAGTTGATACTGTAAGTGTTGTGTGTCGTGATTAAAGGCGATTTTGACAAAGTTATGGCTTTCAGATGAATTTTAATATGTATAATATATGTATGCGGTTTAGACTATGTATACAGTTATGTATGTATACATGTATATATGTATTTATATATGTGTAGGTATGTATTTATTTTCATTATGGTTTTTAGGTTTCCGTATTTTTTATGTATCTAGTAGGTTAGAATTTTTATGTATTGCCGTTATGTATCTACAGCCAGGTATGTCTACTAGTTCTAATTCTCCCTCAACTGCTCAAAGGTTGCCTGGAAGAGTTCCCTATAGGGATAAGTCCGCCATTGTACAAATATTGTCTATTCTTCTTGTTGTATTTTTCTTACTACTTCGACTACTTTTTAGATAAATGGGAACCTTCGCATAAATGCAATGCAACTATAAGTACCACCTTTGTTCCATCGGAGGGAACAATAAAGTTTTCGAAACAAGGTGTAAATTGACATCAAAGCAGCAAAGCTGGTGATATAATACTATAGTAAATTGCCATCGTTTCTCCTAACTAGAAGTAAACGGGAATTAACGAATGTTTTGCGATATTCTAACTGATGTTATTCAACATTCAACCCATGCCTACGGGTTCGTGGAATAGTATAAGTATAGGTTATTTTATTATAGCACACGCATGTCACGTTTTGACGTAACCCTATCAATTCTCGCAACTTCTGAGTATGCAAAGTGTACTCCCCAACCGTGCTCTAGTCTTTCCGTCTCCACGAAGTGAAAAGATCAATTCGTTTAGAATTTTAACCTCATAGGATTAAAGTTTACTTTAAGCTTTCTTCGGTGAACTGTAATAAAATGCTAAAGAAGACTTGTATCGTTTACCACGGGCACCGCGGCCCTCTTAAAACTTTGGTAGCATGCGATAAATCTACAGGGATTGGGTGACATCGATTGGCTATCTCTAATGTAGGTCAATGGTTGATTGACTGGTATTTTATGGAAACGTTGGGACAGAAGAGCTCTTGTCTAGTCGTGGGATGCATAAAATAGTAGTCGGGACAAAAATACCCGTTTACAAAACTTGGGATCAGATTAAATTACATTTTTCAACCGACTTCAAGGTTTCGATGGAGGAATTTTTGCTATTTTTAATTTTTTTTTATGTATGTTTACCGATTATTTGAAGATGTCTGCACCGATTTGGATAATTATTTTTTTGTTTGAAGAGTATACTCCAGTAGTTGATGGAGAAATCGAGGGAACTCTTCAAATATTATAAGCATACCTATAGTGATTTAAAATATGTTATACAGTAGCTCGGACATTTCCTTTTGGAAAGGTGGAGGCTAAATGAAGTCGGTTCTTATTTGTTTAAAATTATACATTAACTACAGGGTGTTTTTGGATACATGAGCAGGATTTCGGATTCGGGTTCCTAACATTGGGATTTTTCAAGTTGAAAACGCTACTTAGTTTATTTGTAAATATTACATATATTTAGTATATAGACAAGCGAAAGGAACATTAACGAGCAATTTAAATAAATATGTTTATGTACTTGCATTCCGCTTTTGGTCGTTAACATAGCTTTAACGTCGCAGAAGCCATTTCAGGCATAAATCCAATCCGGATCTTCGCGAATATAAAAAGGCTATTCGTAAGAAAATATCCCGCGATTTAGTATCTTGTTTAAAATTAAATTTGTGTAGGAGGTTCGGGAAATAAAATAAGCTAACTGTTTTCAAACAGCTAATATAACGAAAATACTAAATAGGTAGTAAACTAAATAATAATGTTTGTTTACAATTATAGAAATAGGTCATAATGTGTGCTTTGCAATAAATTGAAGAATTAGTATGCAGAGGAACGGACAATTATATAAGAGTTATCACCTCTAAAGACACCGATACGGTTAGGTATCTTGATTCGATTAAAATAAAGTAAAAAATAATATAAAAAAATCACGAAATTTTTCTAAAGAAGGTACATACCCTGCATAAAAACTTTGTATGGCAGGAGGGTCACATAATTCTGCAGCTAACTGTACATAATTCTTATTGTTATTTAAATAACGATCTTATTGAAAACAAAACTCATACACATATACAGTACAAAATAATATAAATATACCCTGAATTTTACTCCAAAAATTATTAATATATATAATTTGCAAAACTCTTTTTTTTTATATTTTATTCCAAATAGCATATAAAAGCAAATGTCATAAATCATGTTTTATTTATGCGTCCGGAATCCGCGCTACATTGCCGCTAACTGCCCTCTAGCGCGCATGATGTATCGTCCTCGCGGTCATTACGACTGAAGCACCATAGCATCGCCAATGATATTAGCTTGGTTTTTTTACCAGTTTTCATTCAACTTACGGCCAGACCACTTAGGTCAATTTCGCCAAAAAATATATATATTTTTTTGCTTTTTTTTCGATTTGTTTGAACATAAAAACATGATGTTATCGGTAAAAATGTCGATTAAAATAAATTAGTAAATTTTTTCGTAAAAAACAGTTTACGTAAAGTATTCCTTGGCACTTTCATATCTGTCGATAAGAATGTCGCTATCAAAAAAGCGTTTTGCACTGAGTCACAATAAAAAATGTTTTTTTATTTAATTGGTCTCTGAAACTAGGCGAATTCCAGAAAAGTTTATACGACATTTTACTCATTTTAGGCTCCATTTATGATCTGGAATAGTTACGCTGTTAAAATTATTCGGTTTCCTCATGTTTCACCGTGTGTTCTCGGTCTATCATCGACATAAGAAAGTAAAGACAACAAAACTATAAAGAATGACAGGCAGACAAGGCAATGACCGTAATCATTAGGCTACCAGACACTGTCAGTAATAATGTAATTATTACTCTACTCATCCTTCATGTACATATAAAAGGACGGGTAGATAATGTTAATATTAATGAGTGTCTGGTGGCCTATAGGAATCGTATAGTTTTAGGCCTATATTGGGCATATACTTAAAATTTCATGAAAATATTAAGAACAGAGTTTTGGTTTATTATGACGGGTATGCATATTTTTTACAATTTAGAGTTTTTTACAATTTCTCCACGGACTACGTCGCAGGAGGAGACTGTAGTTGCTAATAAGACAGGCATACTTATCTAATGGGGTTTAAATCTCCTAAAATCACTAAGGGGATTTAAAGAATAGGCAAAATATTATCACATGATTACTGGATAAGCCTCTATATCATAGGACACTTAATGGAATCCCTGTCATTGTATCGTACTTTATTTTGTTCCATTGTTATAGGTTCGTGCTTTTGGATTTTAGATTTTATTGCACAGAGTTTCTGGCCTTGTTCTGAACGTATATTTGAGGAATTTATTAAACGCATAGTATCCATAAGCAATTATTATTTGCATCGAGAATATTTAACAGTACTAGATTTTTTTCCAGTTAGGTTTGGTTGTTATGTCATATGTGAGAATACGACTAATATTTCAAATTAAGTATATACTTCAACTAATGTGCTCCAAACATCTATGCTACTACAATCATTAATTATTTGTCGGTGAAATACACGAAATCCAATTTGTTTCATAGTAATAAAAATAAATTTCATTAAAAAAACATCAGATTGCGTACAAAAACATCAAAATTGTTTTGCCTAGGAAACATTATAGGCAAATTGAAAGCCTACTAGAGCAGTGTACATGAGTCACGGCTAGGGTTGCCAACTGTGATTCAGAGATTCGCGGTACATTTACGATCACATTGCGGGACCAGGCTTAAAACCGCGGGAGACCTACACACGCGGCCTCACTCTCACTGAATGCACCCCCCCCCCCCCCCCCCCTAGAGAGAAAGAGAGCCACCCCTTACTACCCTTGCCATTACCGGTACAGAGGTAACAAAAAGCAAAATAACTTACAAACTAGACAATAATCGTGTCAGACACCAGTGTTTGAAATAAAATGATATATACAACTTTATAACTTGTAAATTCACAAAGATTTATGAAATGTGTAAAGTCCAAGTACAAAACCCAAATAATAACAAAAATAAACATAAATGTGAATGGTTGACAGATAAGTATTTACAAATGTCTTGCACAAAAAATAAACTATTGCAACTACATCTTAGAAACACTAATGATAAACAAAAAGAGTTATTGTATAAAAAATACCAAAATAAAACCAATAGACTAATGAACAAAGCCAAAAACAACCATACCAAGAGAGAAATTTGTAATAACTTTAACAACCCCAAGAAAATGTGGCAAATTATTAACAAGTTAACAGGTAGAGTTTTACAAGCTGTTGATGAAATGTTAATTAGGTACTTTAAAATTAAAACTAGCCAAATGACTAATAAGTTTGCCCGAGACTTCGAAAATAATGTCTTAAATGTTCTAAATACATGCGATGTGCCATTGCTCGACGAAAAGTCCTATAGGAACACCCCTAATGTAACGCTAAAGCTAAAAAAATAAACGAAAAGTCCATGTCAAAAATAATTAAAGACATAAATGAAAATAAAAGTGCAGGATATGATAAGCTAAGGGCCATAGACATAAAATGCATAACCCAGGAAATAACCCCTGTTCTCACTCACTTGACAAACCAATGCATAGCCTATTCATCATACCCAGACAAACTTAAAATAGGATTAATCCGGCCTGTCCATAAAAAAGGTGACTACTCTGATACTAATAATTACCGACCCATAACAATTCTATCAATCGTAGACAAAATAATAGAAAAATATTTAAGTAACCAAATAAATGGCTTCTTGTCAAGCAATGGCATCATACATGAAAGACAGTGCGGCTTCCAAAGAGGGAAAAATACCTCACAGCTCCTGGCTCAATTTACAGACGAAGTTAACGGGCACTTAAATAATAAAAAACATGTCCTAGTAGTGCTGATTGATTTCAGCAAAGCATTTGACACTCTGAACCATGAAACCCTATTTAAAAAACTTCAGCAAAGTGGTATACAGGGGCCAACCTTAAACTGGTTTAAAGATTACCATAATAATAGATACAATGCAGTTAGTATTGCCGGAGACTTAAGCGAACTTAGAAAATCAAATTTTGGGACCGCACAAGGCTCGATAATTGGCCCGACTGAATACTTGATCCACGTCAATGATATGTGCAATGTATTCAGATCCGCCTCTGTGTACCAATTTGCTGATGACACA
Source organism: Pammene aurita (assembly GCA_947086415.1). NCBI lineage: Eukaryota > Metazoa > Arthropoda > Insecta > Lepidoptera > Tortricidae > Pammene > Pammene aurita. The sequence continues at coordinate 14,640,860 of OX352302.1, forward strand.
TGCCTAATAACGGCGAATAAAGATGTAAAATTGGCGGAGAGTCAAATGCAAAGTGAATTTGATGCCCTATGTAAATGGGCACATGATGCAGGATTATCCCTTAACTACAAAAAAACCAAGTTAATGTATATTCACTCACCCTATGTCAAAACCATGTATACCCCTAGCATTGTAGCCCATGAACATGTATGTTTGCACACAGGGCCGACATGCTGTAACTGTGAGAAACTTGAAGTTGTGGATCAACATACCTACTTAGGCCTTAAAATAGACACCAAATTTAACTGGGGTCAGCATGTTGACCATGTGTGCAACAAACTGAGGGCAATTTTAAGTAATCTTAGTGTACTAAAGTATAAAATGCCATACTCTATACTTCGGCTACTATACATGGCTCTAGCAGACTCTATAATTAACTATGGAATATCCAGCTATGGGAGATCATATAAAACATACTTACAAAAAATATACAATATTCAAATAAGACTGTTAAAAACCATAGTTCCTTTAAAAATAAAACTTCAATATAAAAATAATTACTATAAATTGTTCAAGTACTGTAGAATATATAGTGTTTATGACAAAGTCAAACTTGCTGTGATATTAGAATACAAACACTTGCTGGATCAGCTGGATAGGTATAAAAGACCATCCCATCTCCGGACCTTACCCAATGAACCATACTTTAAAATACCAAAAAGCATCAATGAATATGGGAATAGGGTCTGGTCAACATACCTACCTAATATCCTGAACAGCTTACCCAAACAAGTTGTAGAAACCTTAGTAAAAAACCCTGATAAGGCAAAATATGTACTTAAGAAAGCACTGAATAATAAAGATTAATGTACATAACTTATTGTAATAAATGTAAGCACTATAACTACCTATATAATTAAGGCTTTGCTTAGTTATTATAATCTCAAAAAATAGAGATTGCAACTGAGCTCCTGTAATATTGTAAACGTGTAAAATTAAAAAATAAACAGTTTATATATTTTTTTTTTTTTTAGAGAAATATAAGAACAATTTTAAAACTGTGTCAACCTGTAATATATAATACGATACGAGGCATGATAAAAAGCAGTCGTTGCATATAATCATTTAATTTTAAATGAACAACATTTTTAACAATCAAATTCGTGTCCTATCCTATTATAACAAAGTAGGTAAGTAGCTAAGTACTGTCGAGCGAACGAGTGAGCGTAGGTGCTAGCGCGCGTTACTCGCGGTATATTTAAGTAAAATTACACGCTTTAAAATTATTGTAACATGCAAATCAACGCTCGTTTTGGTGCTGATAATGTAGTCTAGTCTGAAAACGGGACAATCGGCGTTCCGCGTGGACCCCTTGCGGGACGCATGCTCTAGGGCCCCATACCGGGACGGTTGGCAACCCTAGTCACGGCTTCCCAGATTTCAATGTTTCTTACTTACGTAGTACTTCCAAGAACTAAAGTGTTCCTCAACTCCCGACCCCGTAGCTCACATTACTCACTCCGCCAATATAACAGCTTTACGGCATCGAGTGAACTCCTTCATACGGGCCGACTTTATTATCGATATTAAAACTTCCTGCCTTACTTAATAACTTTAGAGCAATATAGCACCTATAGGTAATATCAATACGATCAGAATTACAAATAAAATAAAATCAGACGTAGTAGGCGTTTAAAAATGTGGTTCATTTAGTTTCCACAAAAATATTATACAATTTTAGGTCGTTTCTTCTCAATATCAAGACGATAAACCAGAAAGGTCCTAAAATTTTTGATTACTTTAGTTTTACAATAATTTTGTTCTAACCACCAAAAAACACTTTTAAATTTTGTATGGAAAACTAATACATAAATAAATAAAAGAAATAAATATTATGGGACAATCTTACACAAATTAACCTAGTTCCACAGTAAGCTCAATAAGGCTTGTGTTGTGGGTTCTAGGCGACGATATAATATAATAGATATAAATACTTCAATACTTACATAGAAAACATCCATAACTCAGGAACAAATATCTGTGATAAACACACAAATAAATGCCGTGACCAGGATTCGAACCTCCTGCTTCGTAGACAGGGTCACTACCGACTATGCTAGGAGGCCGTAATAATCCAAAACTTCTTACTTTTCCGAAAAAGGCAAAAGGAACAACTAGCATACACTTTTTTCTGGAAACTTCGACCCATGTATTATTTTTTGGTATTAGTAGGTTTGTCTAAAAATGCAAAAGGCAGGTAAAAGTTGGAAACTGTTGATCGTATTTAACCAATAAATTTGATTAACGTAATATTAATGAACATAAAAATTTATGGCTATAACTATTAAAAAGATATTAATTGCATAACATAATAATCGGATCAAGTCGCTGGCATTTCAAGATGCCTTTATTATTTACTCTAGCTGACCCGGTGAACTTCGTACCGCCTACTAAATTTTTTTGAATGACTCCAATATTTTAATAGTTATTTTGCTATTCGGGGCGGAGAAAAATCCAAAAAATCAAACATCGTTCAAATCGGTACATGAGTTATAAATGGTGTAAGCGACACGGTTTTGTTTGATATAATAAATATATTTGAATGACTCATCCATCATGCATGTGTATTAGATAGGGATGTAGCGGCTATGTAAGACGATATTTAATTTCCGTCAGATCTGTAATATAATCGGCTTCAATTAATATAGCCACTTTCGTTTTGATTACTCCGCAATTGTCTGCGGTTTCATCCGTGCAAAATGGATTTAATTTCTGTGAAAACGACCAGAATTATGCGGTAAGTCTTCTACTAATTGGTTTAATGTGGCTAATGTAGTATATCAGATACTAATATACAATTTCAGGGGTATTTAGTGCGCGTCGTATTTGCTCCGGGTCTCCCGGGACGAGCAGTGTCCGTGTGCATGACGTATGACTGCCGCTCTCCCCCTAACGAGGGAGGCTTGATACCGGGAATTCTCTCTGCGCTATCACCAGCCCAACCTGACCCTCTTCAGGGCTCCTACGTCCTTCCACTCAGGACCGTATGAGACTAGTTAGATTAGAAGCCTCGGGATCAAACGGCAATGGGCACTCACAAATGGACGTTTTCACAAATAGGCGTTTGTATAAATTGTCTAATGTGTTTTGCACTGAACTGCGGTTTCGTCGGTAGGCGTCTCGCAATTGTTTTTTATCTGCAGTAAATTTTTCATTGGTCGTTCGGGTAAAAACGGAATAAAATCCAGTCGGCGGAATTTGAGGGGCTAATTTGCTTCGCTCTCGACTTTCGAAAAGTCAGTTAATGTCATTTACTTTTTTATGTAAATTGGGGTTAACTTTACAACAAACTCAATATGATGACCGTTTAAGGACCCGATACTCATAATATTATTAATGAAGGGTTTTTTTTGCGGAAAAATACGATATTAGTTTACAAAGAATAATTAATTAACGGCATAGAATAATGCGTTTGGGAACATGTTAAATGCAATGCACAAAAGTACCTACGTAGTGTAAACTTCTCGGGTCAAAAATTATCTGTAGGGTTACACCGGTCTATGTGTGTTACACCTTCATCAACTTCACCCTTGAGCGTAGTACGTACAACCATAAAACGATATAATACCTAATTCCATAATGAAGCAACCTCAAACGGTGGGTTTGCTTTCAGCGTCGATCTTCGTAACACGCAATTAATACTCGCTCATTATGGTTCCCGGCGAGTAATGAAGGTAGCGTTAAATGTTTCACGGGAATAAATCATAATTACATTGGAATTTTCAAAACACGGTGATGGCAATAAAATGCTTGAATTTTCATATTATGGATGTTCATTCCATATTAATATACGATAATTAGCTCGAGCCATGGCGAAACGTGTAAAAAATTGTATATTTTAGTAGGCATCCCTTGTTGCCTACCAAAATATTCAATTTTTTACACGTTATTCATATTCATATTCATTTATTTTGTATTAAACATACATTGGCAAATTACATGAGATCGATGCCAATATTTACATTAGATAATAAACAAGAGAGAATAATACTTACATTCAGCAAGTTATAGTGAGCGTTAGGCAAATTGTTACCTCCCGGTAACAAGGTATCTCTCGCTCTATTATAATTATACTAATCACAAAGATAAAGAAAAAAATGAATTGTAACTGTTAATTTTTAGTTTCCTTAACTGCCCAGTTAATTGTAAATTTCAAGCGTTTCGATAGAAGAGAAAAATTAATATAGGCACTTACTCAAGTATACGATGATACTGTAGTCTTATGGTATAGAAAATTCAACTTCTTATTTTATTCTGTGATTTGTTCATAAAATGCAACTACTTATAGGTGTACATACTTTATGGCTGGAGACGTAAGAAATATTTGAGTATGTACTCCGGACACGACTATAAAAATAAAACATATAAACATTCCCAGGGCGATTTAGCTTACGTAATCAATATTATATGTATTGATTGTTTATCCAATCTGAACGGCATGCGCTGTACATTTGGGTGTTCCCGAGAGAAAGCCCGACATCTGAAGCGGTCTTGTGGTAATTGAGATCGAGAGGCTGTGCATTGCTAGTATTGTGAGTAACTGAGGAACCTAAGTAGTTACGTGAGCTCAAACATCGTGTATTTAATGTTTAATAGTTCGGGAAACAAACCCGAACTATCAAACACTGAATACACGATCTTTATTAATGTTATGTGATAGTTACATGGCAATTACTCTTATAAACAAACTAACACAATTATATCAGAGCCACCTGGTGACTTACTGGGCATACGATCACGGGCATGAGATGGCACTGGTACCTTAACAGTTGGGATTCCACAAGGATCGGCACTGGGCAATACACTCTTCCTAGCATTCATAAATGATCTACCATCTGCCGTGACGGAAGGTCAGATCATACTATTTGCCGATGACACAACAGTGGTAGTGAGTGCACGATCATACGTGGAGCTTAACGAAAAAATCGCAACCGCATGTGATCAACTAAATACATGGTTCTCTGCAAATGGTTTGATACTTAATGTGGCAAAATCGAACATTGTGATGTTCTCTGGCAGGTCCGTTCCTGGCGTGAGTATAGATTGTCCTATCCCGAGAAGCGACAACTGTAAATTTCTTGGCTTTACCATAGAGACCATACCCTAAGCTGGAAACCTCACGTGGACTCTTTGTGTAGTAGGCTGGGAAGTGCAGTGTTTTCACTACGCAAACTAAAACCCCTAGTCTCTCGAAGTGCACTAAGGAAGGCATACTTACACCTATGGCTCTATTCTGTGGGGTAACTCCACCAATGCGGATAGGGTGATGTGCATGCAGAGACAAGCACTACGTGCTAAGCTCGGCATGAATTATCGGCAGTCTTGCAGGACTTTGTTTGTTAAACACAAAATTATGACTCATTACTCGCATTACCTCTTCGAAGTCATTATGTTCACACGTAGACATTTGTCAGAGTTTAAGCGAGTGGAAGTAGTAGGCAAGTGCCTCCGTAGTACAGGAAAACTGCGCTAAGTACCCCGTCGCACAGTGCTGCACTCAAAAAATCCACGCGTAATAGGACCGACGTACTATGACAACCTACCAGACGAGCTAAAGAACGAGCGTTGCGATGAAACATTTAGGCGTCGGTTAAAGAACCATTTATTGGCCGGTTTTTATTACTTTATTTGAAAGCACGTCATTTCATTGTGATTTTGTAGAAATAACAGGTACAATAAATACCTGCTTATACGGTTAAATTACAAACTTAGTTCAGAAATTATTTTGTATTTTTTTTTTCAAAAATCGTTCAACCTATCAAGTTCAAAATAATTTTCCTAGAAAGTTTTTATAAAGGTTTACTTTTCAGATTTTTTTCACATTTTTAAAACTTATGGTTCAAAAGTTAGAGGGGGGGGGGGACACATTTTTTTTTTACTTCTGGAGCGATTATTTCCGAAAATTTTTACATTATCAAAAAATGATTTTAGTAAACCCCTATTCATTTCTAAATACCTATCCAACAATATATCACACGTTAGGGTTGAAATGAAAAAAAAAATCACTCCCCACTTTGCGTATAGGGAGGTACCCTAATAAAAAAAAAATCCACTTTTTATTTTACCACTTTGTCGGCGTGATTGATATACATATTAGTACCAAATTTCAGCTTTCTAGTGCTAATGGTCACTGAGATTATCCGCGGACGGACGGACGGACGGACGGACGGGCAGACATGGCGAAACTATAAGGGTTCCCAGTTGACTACGGAACCCTGAAAACGGTGAAAATCGGTTCACGCAATAAAGAATTATCCCATAAAAATCATCTTCCTTACTTTAAGCTCGCGCGCAATAGTTTACATAATTTGCCGATAGATGTCGCTGTACGTGGAACGCTCATATCATATCCTACATGGCGGTGTTATTTTAACTCTTAAGTGGGGACACTTACTGTGACGGACAGAAAACTACGGAACCCTACACTGAGCGTGGCCCGACACGCTCTCGGCCGGTTTTTTTAATATTGTTTAAGTAGGTACTTTGTAGCTTAATTGGATACTCGTACATCTTATATAGTTCGGTTATTTTTAATTTTATTTTACAATAACAATAAATCTATTATGACAGTTTCCCAATGCGGAGACTTAGGTTTGCATAAGTAGTATTGAGTATTGACATAAAAAAGGGTTCAGCAATTTCAGGACTCTATTTTATCATCGGACCTCTCACATGGTTATTTGACGACCGGGACTTTAATCGGTAGATAGACATATAATAACCATTTTTATGGTATTAACCGAAATGTGTGTGAAAAGAGACACTGTACATTTTTCATTCAGTTACGGTCCGTTAAAATCCACCTTACTTCCAATCATTTAAAATGCTGCTTCATTTTGGTAAATGGGCGTGCTTCAATTCAATCTCATTCCCAGCGCCGTTTGGTAATCCTCAAGCTTATATATGTAACACTATATTTATATTTAACATACATATATTTTCTCAAACATGCTCGGAAATGTTCCTGTTACGTTAGTAATTAGAGACCAGTAGGGACTCTATTCCAAGGCAGGTTCAGCGCGACGTACGTAAAGGATTTTCATACAACATTAAATCACTCAGCCAGTAACTGAAGTTGTTTTAAATTTTTGATCAATCTTACTATGCCAAAGGCTCGAGTCATTCTGCCAGAAAAAAAAGGTCAGCAATATTTTTCTGTGTTTTCCGGTTTTTATGTAGGTACAAAAAGTAATACTTATAAATAAAACTATTATTAACACACCAAAAACTTTATTTTAAAACCGAATATGTTACAATAAATCGACAAAGACAGTTTAATCTCGAATAACCGGTAACAAGTTGAAAGAAAAATACGAACATAAAAAAAAAAAAAATTGGAGGGAAAATACTAATATTTTATTGCATCGTTTTCTTTCATCGATAACGAATAATTTTATCTTGCTTGGATACTTGGATAGTATTAAATTTTTTAATAAAATGACTTCTAACGAAAGCGACATGGAAATTGATGGGACCCCTCCGGAACTACGAGCCGAGGCGCAATTAGCTTTAAACAATTTGCTGCCAGCTAAATCAAAAGAGAGGTATATCACATGTTACGAAAGTTTCCTTAAATGGAGGGCAGATAAAAATGCACATAGCTTTTCGGAAACAGTTTTCCTGGCCTATTTCACAGAAATGGCTCAATCGAAAAAGCCATCATCATTATGGGCAATGTATTCCATGATGAAGGCTACAATGCAGCTGAAACATAATATTGACATGCAGAGTTTTTCAAACTTACGTGCTTGGTTAAAAAGGAATTCAGCTGGGTACAAGGCCAAGAAAGCAAGAATATTTAGCAGTGAAAACATAGAAACCTTCCTCAACTGCGCACCTGATGATACATATCTTGCTATAAAGGTAAGCAAATCTGACTATTTAATCATATTTTACATACCTACTTGCATAAAAATGAAGTAACTACATAATCTTCATAATTTACTGCTCTGTCCAGTGTCCTAGCAAAACCACATTTGCACTAATAAGATACAAAAAATAACAAAAAAAGTTTTGGTCTGACTATAATTTAATAAATAATAATGAATGTACCTACCTAACAAAAAACTTAACTAAAACTAATCAGGACACCAATAACATATTCTACATATTAATTTTATGACTGAATATTTACAAAAAAGTCTTAATTCATTTAATAAAAAAGCCTAGGTAATGAAATATATATCTACTATTATCTATTACAGGTAGCCATGATCTTGGGCATAACAGGAGCATGCAGAGGATTGGAATTAAGTATGATTACTACCAAAGACATTGAATTTCAAGGCGATATAATCGTAATCCAATTGAGAGACACTAAGACAAAAATAGATAGATCATTTGTGGTCCGGGATGAATTTAAAAATATTTTTCAAAAATATTATGACTTGCGGCCCAAGGACACAATTACTGATAGATTGTTTCTCAATTACAAGAATTCCAAATGCACTAAACAAGTAATTGGACGGCATACCATAGCTTCAATGCCTAAGAAAATTGCAACTTTTTTAAATTTAGATGACCCGCACTTATATACTGGACATAGTTTCCGACGTAGTTCAGCAACACTTCTGGCAGACTCTGGAGCCGACCTTCTAGCTCTTAAAAGGCATGGTGGCTGGAAGTCGGATAAGGTTGCAGAAGGTTACATTGAAGACTCCATAGGAAACAAGGACAAAATATCAAAAAACATTACAGAAAACATAAAATTAAGAAGTAGCACAAACACAGAAAATCAATACAACTCTTCGCATCAGAATTATGAATCTTTGTATGAAAATCCACAACCAGGCTGCTCCAAAGATCCTCCAGGTTTCATTCGGCAAAATGTAAAACAACCTCCATCCATTCAAGTTCAACCTTCATCTTCAAGTACATATTGCCAGGTTCAAAATTTGACAGATTGTCCACAACCATCACTGCATGAATCAAATCCCCAGCCACCGCCTTCTCATCAAGATGTTGGAAATAGCGAGCAGTCCACCGCACATATCGTACCATCACAAGCAGGTTCTTCAACAGATATACAACAAACCAACATTTCTGTTCCTGGAAAAACAATAAAAATATCTATAAGTAACTGTCCTAACATGTCCAATATCACATTCAACATAAATTAATAATAACTTTGACAAAGTTTTCACGTTATGATTGATTCTAAATGTATGATAAAGTACGTAATATAAGTAAGTGGTCATATCTTAGACACTAAGAATGTTTAGTGAGTATTAGTAAGACTTTGCATTTCAATCTTACCATTCTTACCTGTAGGTAGTCCCCTCATGATTTCATTTTTATGAATGTTGTACTGTACAGTTAATGTAAATAGGTAGCCACTTTATGTTTGTTTGTTCCCTTATTCCCAACGAATATTGTGACGTCCGAGTTCCGATATATTAAAAAAATATTTAAGGTTATTATAAATGTCAATTTCCATTGGGTCGTTGGGTCGTTCTCGTTGTGACATATCGTTCAGAAACTAGTATAATGATTTTCTAAATTATATTTTGTATTAAAGGTTGAGCTGAAAGATATGACGGTGTACCATGTTGCAGTGTCTATTGAATCGAAACTGGCAATAGCAGCCAACCTTTTGAAATGATTTATAATTAAAACTTTTAGGGGGCGTATGCACGATCAACTTATTTTCAGAGCGATTTATTTCTCTTTGTCGCAGTTTGCTACACTTTATGCGCATACAAAGAGAAGAGTCGTGAAATGTATGGGGCACCATACATTTCACAACTCTTCCTAGGTATGAAGGGCAAAATAGTAGCCGAGAAAAGTCTCTTGTGTGTGTGTGAGCCCTTAAATAGTTTAGTATAATTATGAACTATTATAGTAACTATAATGGGCTGATATATCTAATACAATAACTATATATCTACACTCAAGAGCAAAAGTAACGGGTCACTTTGTACTGATTTCTCATACAACTTGACCTAATATTTTTGCTCTTGAGTTTATATAAAGACTTGTCTCTGCAACTATTTTGTATCTAATGTAAATAACCCTGTGTTAATTTTAGCGATATACCTAATATGATAAAATAATTTTTTATACCCATATACCCCTGTGTTTTATTTTATTTTATTTCCTTACATGTTTGAGAAAAGCACTATACATGCTTCGACCGTAATCAGCTTTCCTGGCTTCGTATTATAGCCTACTACTATAGGCTACTAAATACTCAGCCAGGAAAGCTTACTTACTGGTCTCTGCAGTAATGTACTATTACGATACGCCAGCGAAGCATGTCGAGTAATGGAATTAGTTCAAGATTTCAAGATAGGTATGAACATATTTCTAATCTGCTCCAGCTACATGACCCCGACTTGGACACAAAAACTTATTGAACTATTCGTCCTCCCCCTCTCTGTCATCACATCGTATCCATAATAATATTATAAATGGGAAAGTGTGTGTGTTTGTTTGTTTGTTTGTTTGTCCGTCTTTCACGGCGAAACGGAGCGACGAATTGACGTAATTTTTCAAGTGGATATCTCTCTGGATATCGTTGAAGGGATGGAGAGTGACATAGGCTACTTTTTGTCGGTTTCTAACCCCCCACTTCCCTAAAATGAGGGGTGGAAGTTTGTATGGAGCATTCCGGGGGCCAAGGGGAACCGTGTTACCCGGAATTTAACGCGAGCGAAGCCGCGGGCAAACGCTAGTACCTACATAAAACAATTCTTGCGAATCGGTACTTGATATAGTTTCTCAAATAGGCCTTTATCCAGTTCGACTTACCACGATGAGAATCGATCTAGTTTTTTATTTATTATCATTTTTAAAGCTTTATTACAGTATACAAACAGTACAGTGTACAATATACATCCATATTTCCATCCATACTAATATTACAAATGGGAAAGTGTATGTGTGTGTTTGTTTGTTTGTTTGTCTGTCCGTCTTTCATGGCAAAACGGGGCGACGAATTGAGGTGATTTTTTAAGTGAAAGATAGTTGAAGGGATGGAGAGTGACAAAGGCTACTTTTTGTCCCTTTCTAACCCCCCACTTCCCTAAAATAGGGGGTGGAAGTTTGTATGGGGCATTCCGGGGGGCAATCAGGAAAGGGGAACCGTGTTACCCCGAAATTAACGCGAGCGAAGCCGCGGGCAAAAGCTAGTACAGTTATAAATTTAAGATCTTAATCCTGTATTATAATATGCAGTTTATTGTATGGCGCCTATAGGGTAAAAGCACGGTAAAAGCCTCCTCCATATTAATCCATTTTTGTCTGTCTTGAGCGGTGTTCATCCAGTTTTTCCCAGCTATTTTGAATATATCATCGACCTATCATTTCTTTTGCCGTCCTTGTTGTTTTTACTTTTTATCCAGTGGAGCCTAGCCATTTCGTTGTTTGTAGCGTCCAATTTTTATCCTGATATGTAGCTATGTGGCCTACCCACTCCCATTTTAGTGTCATGGCATGTTGCAGTGCGTCCTCGAATTTAGTTTTATTGTGTATATCAGCATTTCGTTTTTTATCTCTTCTTCTTAGTTCTTCTTTCCATCGCATGGCAGGACAGGATTTTGTTATTTGTCTTGTTAGTGAACGTCCAATTCTGCCTTTCGTATATAAGGAGGGCAAAATACATGAATCTATTATAATCTTCTTTATCTTTAGACTAGTTCGTTTCGCACTAGAAAAAGAAAAAAAAATCTAATGACTAGTTTGATTTATGTAAAATTATCTACTAAGATGGGTATTTCTTAAACCCAAACTGTTAAAAATGAAATCTAGGTACCTCTCCATTTGGACAACTGACGAAGACGTCAGTCACCCAACCCACCCAACCCAACCTACTTGTTCATTGTTTGTACATTTTGCCACGCCGGTGTGAAGGAAGCTTTAGGACGAATAACTCGAGATCCATTTGGCATGAGTGATTAAACTCGGCGGAAACTGGGGAGAGGCAACTGTTTAAAAATTAAAATTAGTATCGGAATGAGTAAATTGAAAGCCTTGAGGTGTATTGTATCGTGCTTTATATTTAAAGATCACGTCTTATTATGCCATCTAGAAATAGAAAAGTGAAATTATTTTAAGCGCTGGCAACCAATTTCATCTGACACGTTTATATACAAATTGTTTTTTCTTCTCTATCCTTTACCAACAATACTAACATTGCTACTTTTTAATTTGTACAAAGTTTACATTTATTTGCGACTTCTTTTATTCGTCAATAAAATGGCGTCCTCTCGGTACTGCCCGTCTTAACTTAACTTATAAGGTACAGTCAGCTGCAGATAAAAAGACCCCCCTGCATACAAACTTTGTATGCAGCGTGGGCCTTTTTCTCTACAGCAATAAAGGTATATTGCTGCAGAGAAAAAGGCCCACGCCACGCGGCCACGAGAAATATATAGGTAGGTTATATTGCTGCAACCGTAATAAAAAATTAAGATTTAAATATTTCATATCCGCAAGGGAACTACTCTTCTTATTGCATGCGGTTACATACACTGACGTTAGATATGTAATTGTTAAGAATAAACGTAGTTGCGACATGCTACTTCTGTTTACTTGTGCATAATGTATATACGACCCGGTATTTCAGTTGGGGCGCACTCGTTCAAAATTTCATGAGACTCGTGGAAGCGCAGTCATTATGTTCAGTAAACAGGTCATAAACTTCAACATATTAAATTAGTTTGGGTTTACATTACGTAGTCACTAGTTAGTCATCTCTATATTATTTACCAACGTTTAAAAAAAACTATTTTTAATACGAAGTACGAGTATACGGCCAGCCCGAAGGAAAGTAATATAATACGATTCCCGTTAGCTTGCCAAATTTTTAGGCATTTGAGCAGTTTTCCTACAGCTCAGGAAAAAGTTTAAGCCAAAAATGCTCCGGCTTGCCTGATTTTTTTTTCTCATTCAACGCCACTGGTACGCAGCTGTAGCCTATGGACGTCTGCAACTCTAGAGGTGTCACATGCGCGTTCTCGACCCTTTAATTATAAAAGAGTATTCACTGTGTTGACGTCTAAATAGATAAGAGGGTCCCTAGTCATCAGCACACTGCATCCTCTTCTTGTCATTTAAATAAAGCAATTGTGATAGGGTTAAGTCCTTTCAATTAAGGCATGCTAAAAAATACATTGGCATATTATAATTGGAATTAAAATACAACTTTCTAAAATGGACTTTCGGTGCTAATATTTTCGAAACTATTAAATTTATCTAAAAATTGTTCCAGAAGACCCATTTTTTTTTAAAGAATTATCTCAGCGGCATCCCACACAATATGGCTGGAGCGAAGTGTATGGGAGGTACCCTAAAAAGAATATTTTTATAGTACATTACTTACCAAGGACTGTAAAAGAAAGAATGCCCGGAATCGCAGGTATTTGTGACCCGAGCCGCAGGCGAGGGTTGTAAATATGCGATAGAGGGCTTTCTTTTTTACTGCCCGTAGTCAGTTCACAATTTTACGTCTCCATCTGGCCATAATGTGTGATTTACCGTACGCGTAGAGCGTGTGACGTAAAAATTTTTATTTTACCACTTTTGTCGGCGCAATTAATAAATATACTCATACTAAACAGTTCTCTGGTACTAACGGTCACTAAGCTAGACTGCAGACAGACGGAGGGACGAACGGACGGACAGACGGACATGGCGAAATTATAAGCGTTCCTAGTTGACTACGGAACCCTTAAAAACGTCTGAAGCGCTTTAGCACCAATTAAATCCCCTCGCATTCTTGTAACGTTCCGAAATAGAAAGTGAAACGTTTTAACTAATCGCTAAAAGTGCTAAACATCAATCTACCTCGATTACCGAAAGAAATCAAACAGCTAGCTTTCACCTTGGCAAGTTAAAATTGTACTGCTATATATAACTGGAAGTAGATAGTAGATCTAACCCTCTAGATATTCAGGTAGGCCGACACGCGACCTCGGGGAGGTCAGGGTCGATACCACTTTATCGAAGTATCTAGTGATGTAGTTGATTTTGCGAAAGATCACGTGACTGCATTGTTCTATCATTTCTAAGATTTTATACCTACTCGTAATACGACCACGACTTAATACATTTGATATTACTATGATGACCAGGAGTGCGATTTTTGAATCTCACCAAGTGACTAATTCTCACCGATGTGAGTGATTTACTTTCGGAAATCACTCACATCGGTGAGAATTAGTCACTTGGTGAGATTCAAAAATCGCACTCCAGGCAAGAACGTTGGTACCATTAAATAAATAAAATAAAATAAATAATAGATATTCATAGACAACTGATAAAATATCACTTACTTAATGATAACATTGGAACTAAATAAGATTATCACTTTATTTACTAATTATAATGTTATATTATATAATAGTATATTAGGATTTGTAGTTTTTACAACCTTATTAGAATATTCTTTTGTTATAAAAATGTTAACGCTCATCTGGAGTGCGATTTTTGAATCTCACCAAGTGACTAAATCTCACCGATGTGAGTGATTTACTATCGGAAATCACTCACATCGGTGAGAATTAGTCACTTGGTGAGATTCAAAAATCGCACTCCTGAAACAAATGTTTGCCACCGTCGGGGTATAAAAAAAATAACAATTTCTTATTATCGAAATCTCCTTATAATAGCTAAGGGCTTTTTTATGTAAATCTTTTTTTAAGTATACTTAAAATATCAAAATGTTTTAAATACAAGCATTATGCTTTTAAAGCGCCATCTAGCATTGAGTAGCGGCACTAAGTTTAGTTTCTTAGTAAGCGCCATCTATGTTACGCTGCCGGAACCGAGCTAGAGAGGAAAACTCGACGAGTCTGAAACTGCTGAACAAAAGGCGCCACTGTCACATTCTCGGAAAAAGTTTCTTCCATACTTGAGTACCTAAATTAAATAGGTTTTCACTAGTCGACGATAAAGATGGCTAGAATTTTGAGCAATTCCTCGAGATCGATAATGATAAGACTGTACGTAATAATGCATGTGTTTTACTACTACTACTACTACAACATTCATTGAAATATTTTAATACACCTTGTAATTTTTTAAATAACAATGAGGGTGGTAGAAACCTACCTATTAAAAATGTGAGTACGAGTATCTATTATAGGTACACGAAATTGACTGTTTAGGCAATGTTATTTATATTGTTATGTCCAAATATTGTCCAGATTCATATTGTCTCCGCTCAGCAAGCGGTTGTTGACCCTTTATTTGTGTTGTTCCCTTGTTATATCTTGCGTAGGATAATAATTGCACAAGCCATTGTCCCTCGCAAACTTCGGGATGTCCCGGCAGATTAAATAACTCCACTGTTGCGCTTCTTACTAACTTGCGCTGTACTTTTATAATTGTTTGTGATACTTAATTAAAAGTTTGTCGTTGAGTACGTAAAATTTTATTTATAACTAGCCTTTTCCCGCGGCTTCGCCCGCGTTACTTATAGTACGCGGGCGAAGCCGATGGGTATCGTATCCTCAAAAAGGATACGATACCCATGTTGATTTTCAGACTTTGTGACCACATTTGCCCCTTTTAGGGGTTGAATTTTCAAAAAACCTGAAACACGTATTTACTCATTTATCGTCAGGAATACTCCTGTGAAGTTTCGAATAAAATAGTCTAACAAATCTTGATTCGCCATACAAACTTTGGACTCCCATTTTACCCCCTTAGGGGGTGAATTTTGAAAAATCCTTTCTTATTGCACCCCTAGACCTTATAAGGAACCTACGTGCCAATTTGGAATCTCTAGAACCAGCGGTTTGGGCTGTGCGCTGATATGTCAGTCAGTCAGTCAGTCAGTCAGTCAGTCAGTCAGTTTCTTCTTTTATATATTTAGAAGTACCTAACTATATTTATAAAATTTTATGTTGTTGGTTGTTTGAAGAAACAGATTTAATCTATAATAATATTATTAGAATTCTGCAATTAATTATAACGTATTTATTTACGTACTATTACTTGTACCTGCGTATTTAATTCCTACACAACTTTGCATTGCTGAAGAGTTCGAAACGGATATAACAAGAGGATTTTGGGCTTTGTTTAGAAGCAAGCCTTACCTATGAATTGGTAGTTGGTAGTTTAGTAGGTATAATCTATGTATAGGGTAGTTATACCTGTTTCCCGCCCAGGTTCAGTTTGCCGTCCACCTGATTAAAATTAAACTGGTACAAATATATGGGAAAAAAATTCTATTTATAGTTTATGATTTGTTAAAAAAAACTTTTTATAGTTTACTAGCTTTTGCCCGCGACTTTATCTGCGTGGGATTAACGTTAGCCATAAGGAATTAATGAAACACCTTAGTAAAATCTAATAGCAAATATTAATTTAGCGCACATGCTATTTTACGTCTACAGTGAGCAACGATTCCATACAAACTTCCACCTCCCTTTGAACCCACTGTAAGGGATATAATTTATGGGATAAAAACTAACCTATATCCTTCCCCGGGACCCAAACTCTTCATATCAAATTTCATCTAAATCGGTTCAGCGGTTTAATCGTGAAGAGGTAACAAACAGACAGACGGACAGACAGACAGACACACTTTCGCATTTATAATATTATAGTTGTATATAATAGTAATATAGTATATAATATATATAAATATATAGTATGGATGCTTTAGTAGATTTTTTATTTTTAGCTATTATTTTGGAAAACCTTGAATATAAAAAGGTATGTCAATAAGTATGGACGGAAAACTGACACATGCCCCACTTTTGCATAGAATATTTTTTTATAAAGAAGCCCACAAGTATGACTTGACTATATAAGCTGTAGAATGAAATACATATAATACATTTGAATAATATACATCAAGATATTCTTTTTGCATCACAAAGCTGGAAAAATCGTTAAGTGGACAAAAACTAGCATAATAACCAGTATAAGCACCCTACTTACTTTATTTTTATTAAACAATTTCGTAATGACAATCTGTGGTAGTGTTTTCATACTACCGAAAATGTTTTTGAAGGCAAAACAATTGAGTTCATTCTATTTTTATCACGACAGGGCGGTGATGTACATTTGAAGGGTTTTACTTCGCTGCCTTGGGCGCCTTGTTCAGCCTTTTGTGTCCATTAACAATGAATAAATATATGGCTTCCCTAAAATGAATTGTGTTAAAAATGATCCAATTTACTATAGGTAAGTATAGGCAGGTAAGTATAAGTGACGAGACACTTTTACCTACAATTCTATGTACCCCACCTAAAGTTAGACTTGCGTAAGTACTAGTTTTTATTTTGTATGAGAAAAACCGGTTTTAACCGGTTACCCGGCTATTTTTCATACAAAATAAAAACCGGTTGCATTCCATAGTAAGTTGCTACAGGTAAATTTATATGAAGCTAAGTGAAATAGATTAACTTTACAATACAATACAATACAAATGATTAACTTTATTGATGATTTTTAGCTAGGAGGACAGTAACTTAAGTCTTAACAGTAAATAAGTCAAAAATGTGAAAATTATATATGTAGGTATCATATATGGAAATCGTATATTTTACCATTGCTAGAAATTTAATGTATAGGTAGGTAATGTATTCGTTACCTTAAATTTATATTAAATTTTTTAACCGTTATATTAAATTTCTTGCTTGGTTACGATTTTCATGTGGCAAGGTTATTTCGTCAGGACACTCAGGACATACATAATTATTCGTACAATAATGATAATGTAATACAATTACTGTACTGTAATTTTCCAGATGTCCCTATTTATATATGTCATTTCATTTTCAATACTATCTATAACACTATTATGGCTTGTTGCCAGAAATCTGAAAAAATCGAGTTAAATTGAAAATCTATGTTATGACTAATAGTATATTTCCCTCGCAATTTTCTTTCATCTCAGTCCCACGGTGTAAGCAATCATCCTCATTCATCGCATCGGATTCAGATTGGAATTCTCTGCCATGGTCGGTATGTCCGAATACTTAGTGAAATAGTTAAGTTTATTTGTAACTAATTCAGCTTTATCGAATGATTATATTTGTTAGAATTGTTTTCATAGAAGTAAATCACAACTATTGCCAGTTTTTACTTTTATATATTACTTTTATTCGATACGCTGGCAGATTAAATAAGTGTAAAATTAAAGCTAAGTAGACATTTTCTGCGTGGCAATAATTGAACTTTCTTGGTTTACGGCGCGTTTTACGCACCTCGCGGCACACATACGCATTATGCTAAATCTCTCTTATTACACATTTCTTAGTAAATTTAATTCTTAATTCAAAAACGACTCCGCACCTATAGTGTCTACGTATATATGAGATCTGGTGAATTTATAATAAACTTGTAAATCGATTTTACACTAATAACGTGAAACTTGATTAGGGCCAATATGGTTTGTAGGTTGACACAATTTTGTATATTAAACTGAAGCTAGGTACATACTCCCACTCCGTTTTCGTGATCACATCTAAGGCTCATCAATTCTTAAGGCCACAATCCGAAACTATTCCAAGGTCCGGAGCTTAATAACCTGCGTAATATTTCTTTTTAAGAACATTAGCTCCTTAAGTGATCAGATTCGCAGAAGCAGAGCTGGGCTAAATATAGACGGGTCAATACGCGATCGCCGGCGGCGACGTGTTCGCGAGGCGCTACTTCTTCTCAACAACTGTTTCATGTAAACGGTATAATAGATTTGTAATCATTTTGTTAGGGATTATGCTTCAATCGTCCTATAACATACTAGCTTTTGCCCGCGGCTTCGCTCGCGTTATATTCGGGGTAACAAACCATACAAACTTCCACCCCCCATTTTAGAGAAGTGGGGGGTTAGAAAGAGACTAAAAGTAGCCTATGTCACTCTCCATCCCTTCAACTATCTCCACTTAAAAAATCACGCTAATTCGTCGCCCCGTTTTGCCGTGAAAGACGGACAAACAAACAAACAAACAAACACACACATACACTTTCCCATTTATAATATTAGTATGGATACATAGATAAAAATTATTAATACTTTGGTGCTTAATTTACCTGATGAACAACAGAGAAAAGGCAGATTAGAAAGAGCACTACCTAATTATTACACGATTATTTTGTAAGGACTAGAGGTGTGTCGCAAATGTAGAGTAAATATCGTGCATAGATAAAAATTAATACCAAACAAATTTGGTATCAGGGAGGTATACTAGCTGCGCCGTGTAAAATTGGATCTGAGTAGCAATTCCCAGGGGTTAATTTTCAAAAACAGCTCCGAAGTAAGTAAGTAGGTCTAACCCCAGGGCTTGAGACATTTTTGTAGTTTATCTTATTAGCTAAATTGTATAATAATAGGTTTTATAGTTTAGTCAGGGTCCTACAGATGTGCTATAATAAACAGACATATTTTTTCTTTGTAAGAACGGCTCAAACTATTACATATTTTATTTTATTTATAATTAGTATGATTTAGCGTTTCGAAGTCCATACTCGGGATTTTTAAGATTACCTGCGTTAACGAGGAGGGCCGCAGACCCTCCTAACGAAACGACATGGGTTTTATGGTCCGGAATTTGCTCTGACCAATTTGGCTGAGATCTGAAGGGATTACTACAACTGATATTGCGTAGGGTATTATTTAATCAATTACGTTCGCTTGTCATAAGATCTGAACAGTCAAAAATATATGATATTACGTTGCAGGTGCACGGCGTCCTATATGGGAGGACGTCACCTGTCTCGATCCTGCTCAACTTCCTGGTAGTGTGCTTATAGCTAACGCATATCTGCCACGTCATTAAACTGCAGGCTATACGTTCAACTTGATTTCTAGTCAGCGGTTTAGTAAAAGTTTTTCCCTTGATGGTGATTAAAGGATGGTTTACGCTGTAGCGTTCCGCGTCCTAAACGACACTTCCGACACTTTATTTTGTATAGAAAGCGTCACGTGATTCTCGGAGGTCATCTGATGTTCTCTATACGAAATGAAGTGTCGGAAGTGTCCTGTAGGACGCGGAACGCTACAGCGTCAGCCTTAATGCTACCTGAATTCTGACGGGTGTACGGTGGCGGTGTACGGTGTATCAAATTTTAAATTATTATGGTAGTGTATTGCTTTATTAACAGCTGAAAACCAAAAAGAAGAGTATACCTTACAATAATGTATCAGTAATCTAAAAAAATATTTTTCAGGCATTACTGAACCGCCTACCACTTCGAAAACAGCTAATAAAGGAGTTTTCAGTGGTTAACAAAGCAATGTACTGCCATAATATTGAAAACTGAAGTATTTTCAAATCTCAACATAGTTTTCCACAAACTAACTAGTTAATTAACTGTTTATTAGGAACATGTACACAATATTTCATAAACTCTAAACAGGGTGCGTAGCCAGCATGCCAATCGTTAACGCTCCATAGCGAACGAAACGCAACTGTCACTGTCGCTCTAATATGGAAGAGTGATAGAGACATGTGACTACGGTATGCTACGGAGCGTTAACGATTGGCACGTTGACTACGCACCCAGTTCTTTGTATTTGGAATCTATTTAAAAATGTGAAAACGCGAATACTGTATGTCAATGCAATAAACGAACTTTTTTTAGGAACGCAGTTCCTTGAAGATAAATTGACCAGATATTGACGCAGGCATTGTAATAAATAACCCTAGAACTTGGAATCATATTTTAGTTGCCAGCGCATTAACTTTCCCGGCAGACAGGATTTAAAAGGCGATGAATGCCAGACATCAGGGCTTTCACCTTGGCGAGGTTGCTTACAAAGGCTTTTATTACTTAGGTCGGTCGGTAACAATATTATATCGATTCTAGACGAAGAACGACTGGAGCACCAACATGTAATAAAGAACAGAATACACAATCAGCCCAAAAAATGGCACCACAATAGTGCTGTAAGAACGACTCGTACAACACTTTCTCGGTCACTTTTATTAAAGTTTAGCCAGTGATAAGACTGGCGGGTTACAAATTTTCAAAAACCATATTTTACATAAATCTGTTTGAAACTGTAATTCTTACTTTATTCTAACTCAATGGTCTAGAGTTATTCTTCTTGCAGAATAACGAACCTTTACTTTGGGATGTCTGATAAGTGTCTGATAGTGGCAAATGAAATAAGGTAGGTACCTATTATATTTATATTATATATACAGGGTGGAAAGATAAGTCGGGCCCTGGAGGGAAACTACCTTAAAACCTTGAGATAGCTCAATTCGCTCAAAGGAAACATTCTTTTATTTTTCTTAAAAACTAAAACTGCATTCACAATTTTTTTCTTAATTTTCACTTTTTTCCATACTAATTGTATGAAAAATATTATTATTATTATTTATTGGTTCTCTTGTGCCCTAAACTTGGTTGGTATTTAGAAGTTTTTATCCTCGTTGGAAACAGGATCGATTGGCATCAATTGTCATAAAAAATATTTATGGCAAAAATTACAAAATAAATACTTTTTTTGAAAACTGTACTCTTTTCCAAAAAATATTTATGCAGAAAATATTTTAGCAGTTATGTCCCTTTAAATAAATTAAACAATGTTTCCTTTCAGTGAATTGAGCTATCTCAACGCTTTAAGGTAGTTTTCCTCCAGGGCCCGACTTATCTTTCCACCTGTATATACCTAATACCTAATTTCATATTTATATTTAATTGTATTAACCAATGAATTCTCATTATGTTAATATTGTCACAATTTTGCTCTAGAGATAAATTCAATGTAGTCTTTATTTTCATACACGTAAAGTTATTATTGCTTTAAAGAGGAAAGCATTAGATTTCACTTTTGTAGTCGCGTGCGGTACGCGATAATCACTAAATCAATATTGGGCATGTTGGCCAACTTAAAGATACAAATATCAAGAGTCTTAACTATTAGAATGAAGGTCTGTTTTGCTTATTTTGTATCAAGTTGTTGGCTCTCGAACTCGAGACTCCAGTAGACAACATAAAAGTAAAAACGTTTTAACTGTACATGATACTAAATGTCAGATAGTCTCATTATTTACTACTAACCAAAGACGTATTGAGTTTATCTACTAACTGAAGATCTAATGAAATAGATATCATGATACGACACTATTAATTTAACGCCAGTGACTGATTACCCATCACGATAAGAGAATTATATATTATAAAAATGTTGTGTACATACATATCTATAGGTATGTAGGGTAAATCGCCAGTTACTGGCCACTGTCCAATAACTGGCCACCTCATACTAAAAACGAACTCTGCGTACCTACAAACAAAATTCATTTTAGTATAACGTGGCCAGCTATTGAAACCCTTCAGTTTCTACTTCAGCTTTGTTTGTAGGTAAACAGAGTTCATTTTTAGTACGAGTATCAGGTGGCCAGTTATTGGACAGTGGCCAGTAACTGGCGATTTACCCTATATCGCATTTGGTTACGTTGTGTTAAAATAAAATGAGTTAAATAAAAAAGGTTTTCAAAAGGCGAGCTTTCTTTGCTGGGCCCGTATTCTAACTTTAAAACACGTATAGACACGATCCAACTTCAATACAATTCAAATGCATGAACAACGCAATACAGCTACGGCATAAACATCTGAATCAGAAATATCAGAATTTGCTTGAGAAATATTCCAACGCAACTCCAATACATGGTTGATTGTTTGTTGTGTGTTGGAGTTATGTTTGAGATAGGTTGTGTTCTTAAATATTGTATTGTTAATGTATTTTAAAATTCGAATACGGGACCGGGCCTTTCGCTATAGCTCTCCGTAGACAGAGCTACGGCTACGGGCTACGCCGTAGCCGTGAACGGCTAGAAATTATCTTTGTTATACTTTCACAAAAATTGTATCCTATTTTAGAGGCACAACAATATTAACCCATTATTTTATTGTAATCGTTACTTTAGTTTTAGTTCATTTTTGTACTTTGTATTTTATAAGAGTTTAAATGTTATCCCGTTTTTTTAGTTTGAGTGCTTTATGGTTTGAAGAAGTTGGGTAAGTTATAGTTTTACTGCCATTAAATATAGCTAACGGGACTCCCGGATTTTCCCGAGCGAAAGAACTTTGATATTGAATAAGTTTAAAGCCTTGAAAACTTTTACGTATAACAAAACTTAAAGCAATGATACCATATTTTATATTGAGGACTTTTAGGGTTAAAATACCTAGTAGATATATTATTGAATACATACAAATAGCGGCCTTAGTGCCTTAAGCATTCTCTACCAGTCAACTGCTGGGCCAAAAAAGATGCTTGTTTGGTGCAGGGGCTTTATGAAAAAAATGTATAGAAATGATATTACAGTTACTAAATTAAAAAAAAACTACATGTTTAATCAAATTAAAATAAACAAAACTTACACACACATATATATACAAGGTGTAACAGAAATAGTGGTGATCCGTTAAAGGCATAATTGGTTGATACCATATTGGTTGTATGGGACACGTCATCCCAGCCGGTCAAAAATAGGAACAAAAAAACTGGTGCAATACAAATTAATTTACAATATGTGCGTCAACGTCCTATATTTTATTACACGGTTTTTGATTAATATAAACTCCCTTCCAAACTCACCAAATTTTTCACCGCCTATACTAATCTAGATCGTAAGAAAATACTTTCTGTCATAGAATTTACCAGGGAGAAGTTGGAACGGGGGTGTGGAACGTGTTTAGACTGGCAATGAATATGTCGCTGGCTTGAGATTGCCTTTGCTTAAACAGTAAACCTTAATAAACGGACCTATATATCCTTTACTGTTATATGTAAACAGAGATCTCACTTATTCTGGTTACTCTAAGCTCAATTTCAGTAAATGTTCGCCAGCACTTGGTAGCAATGTGAATATCCATTCAGAGCTCTTCTTATACAAAATGACTTATTTTTATGAGTAAATCTTAGTAGTTAATACTTTATGGATGTAAGGTAAGGTTCCTTAAGAAATATTCTTCGAGAAATTCTGTTTCGGAATGGCGGCGTAGGTAGTAGGCGTACTTCAGTAAGTCCTATATTATTGCAATGAGAGTAACAAACACGGCATATTTTTAAAAATGTTAAGCAAATCTATTACTTTTCTGCTGAGTTAAATTAATTTGCTTTACTTATAGATATATATATCATCCGCGAGTTATTTAGGATCCTTAAATCGTTATCATCGCCTACGTAGATACCTAAAATGTGACAGATACTTAATTGGCAGACATGTGTTAATTTGACTGTGTACTCAAATTCCCAACATTAAAAGAACTGAGCAATTATGCTTAACATACCGTCATCTCATCATTCTCTGTATCTCCATTTAGCTTCTGATTTCTCCTTACAACTAGTAGGTATGTAAAGCCTGACCAGAGATATATATATGATTATTGTCAAGAGGGCGCTATTATTCTCATTTATATGGCAACAGTTCTGTATAGTCATAAAGCGTATTATTCTCTATGGTATGGTGAAATCTTGATTTGTTTACCTGTCAGCACTGATGTTAATTTTAAAATGTTTCACTGCAAAATAGTTTAATTTCCCGAGCGTATTATTTGCAGCTGTTTATTACATATACTATTTACAATGTTTCGCTCTTGACTATGAATAATTTTGGGTTATTGTATTTATTACTTAATATTCAACTTTTCTATAACAGAAGTGACAGCCAATCATTATATCATTAAAATTATTGCCAGTGCAAGAAATTAGTTCCAATGAAATTCCGCAACATGGCGCATGATCATATATTTCTGGTCAGGCTTTAAATACAAGCGTAATCAAATGGGGTTGGCCGGACGAAAGTGTTTACAGATGGCGCCAGCATAGCTACACCTATAGACCCGGGGTATGTCCTTAAACTACGTCCGGACTTAGGTATGTTCTTAAACTACGCCAAAAAGAGAGGTATGGGCACTGCGAATGGCATCTCGCTAAGTGTGATAGGGCAGGTTCAGCGAATGTCATCTCGCTCAAATCTGTAGCAGAGCCCGACTGGGGAAGTACCTCCACCTTACAGAAAACCACAGCCAAATAGCACTAAACCCTACTCATAGTGTTGTGTTCCTGCTGATGAGTAAGGTTGCCAAAGAGCTCAAAGTGGACCCAGTGTGTTGACGATGAGGGACCTTCTTGTTCCTTTAGCCATCAACACAGTGAATCCTCCTTTTTGTAAAGGGTCGGCAACGCGCATGTGACTCTTTTGGAGTTGCAGGCGTCCATAGGTTACGGTAGCTGCTTACCATCAGGCCGTATGCTTGTTTGCCACCGTCGTGGTATAAAAAAAAAACCTGTCAAACCGATCAACAACACATTAAGCCAAATCCCATAGAACAAAACTAGTGACGAGCTATACTGGCGCCATCTGGCCAAACCGTTGACAGTTACCATCCCCATTCTATTATTAAGTTACGAAATAATGACAATAATTTTACCTATTTGCAATTCCCGACCAGGATAGGCGCAAAATTCGGGCCCAGCGTGTTCTAAATGTATAATGCGATCACTTTATTATAAAGCTTTCTTTGGAGGTCAGGGCTAGTGTCAGGCCATTAGGTTTTATTTTGCATCCCTCTTATTTATTTAATGACATATTTAGTCTGGTCTGGTGTTGTAGAGGCTCATGGTCGTTTTATTCCAAAATTAAATCACCATCATCTCCTCAGCATTTCATAGAGGGACCGTTTTTTGGTTTGGATAAAGGTAGAGTACCATATTTGGCTTTTTAACCCCAAGTAATTGCCACGTAAAATTTGTTTATTATAATTTTATGCTTGGCTAGGATAAACCCAGTTAGGAGTTGATTGTAAAATATCTTTCTAAACACGTATACAAAAAAAAGAGAATTTAAATACCTTCCTACTTGACAAACAGCAGCATAAATCCAGAACAATTATTTACAAAGCAATTTATTAAAATCATTTCGTCAATTCAAAACATTTTTTTAATTTTAAATGAAACAAGTCAATATATATCATGGTATTCATGGTATATTGAAAACATCAATCTTAAAACGAATATAAATTTCATATAAAATGAAGATGTCATATAAAAGGAATTTCATTAAGTACTTTATATATCAAGAATTCAGATCTACGAGCACAATTAAAATATTCTATTTCATATGAATTCGTCATGCCTCGCCCTGGAGACTCAATGGCATGGCGTAACTCAATAAATTACAGCATTCTAGTATTAACTTCCTTAAAAAGATATAATAAATAAATGTAAACCAGATATTAAAGAAATAAAACTAATGGTGTTTTGAATTAATTTCGTTTTGAGGAACTTGCTTACAGGTTTCCCGTGTTAGTAAATCCTTTGTAAGCGAGTGTTTGAAATTTTAATAATTTTAGTTATGCTTATGAGATTCGAAGATCTCAGTAGTTCCGTACTTAATTTGTTTATGTGATTTTTTTCACACCACGACGGTGGCAGACTAGCATAGCATCAGGCCCGCCTGATGGTAAGCAGCTACCGTAAACTATGGATGCCTGCAGCCCCAGAGTTGTCACATGCGTGTTTCCATCCTTTTATTATAAAGGAGGATTCAATGTGTTGATGGCTATAGGGACCAGACCCCCGTCGTCAACACACTGGCGACCTTACTGACCGGCAGGATCACAGCACTATGAGCAGGGTCTAATCCTATTAGGATATGATTATACAAGGTCTAACAAAAATACTGGTGATCCGTTTAAGGGCCTAATTGGTATCGTATGAACAACTAAGAAAAAAAAAATACACAAAAAAAAATTTTTTCTGAAGGGCCAACACGGCTGGGACGTCGTGTCCCATAAAAAAAATCTCCTACTTTTCTTAGTCGCAATACCATACCAACTATGCTATTAACTTAAACGGATCACCAGAATTGTTATGCAAGCTGCGGTGTTTATGGTTACCGCGGGTTCCCCGTGGTATGTAGGTAGCAATGTAGTTAACATATAGTTTTATGATAGCCCTTGACTCGTAATTCTTCGGGACTTTTCATGAGGTTATATTTCTTGGGGTGAAGTATTTATATAATACCATACTCAACGATGGTAATAATACTATTTAGGTAAACTAATTTGCACATTGCTTACTTCACAATCACATGGAATTTCTGAAGGAATTTCACAGTAAGTACCTATGTACAGCGCCATCTAGTAAAGATATCAAACTTGGAGCCTCAAATAATTCTTAAGATTGTGCTCCTCTATTTAAACATGCCTCTTTGTTACAGTCACCAGCAATAGTATCTTCCTACACGAAGGCCGCAAAAATATGTGACACGCTCGTATTTGTAGGGCCATAAGAGCGTGTCACATATTTTTGCGGCCTTCATGTAAGAAGATAACTATTGCCGCGCGGTGACTGTACAAGTAACAAATGAATATTAGAAACATATCAAACATTTTATAATGTCCCGGGGACCTGGGTATGTCCTTAAACCACGTCCGCACACGCGTATGTCCTTAAACTACGTCCAAAAGAGAGGTATGGGTACTGCGATGGTCATCTCGCTATGTGTGGTAGTGCACAGCACAGCAAATGTCATCTCGCTCAAATCTGGAGCAGAGCCCGACTGGGGAAGTACCTCCATCTTACAGAACCAACCACAGCCAAATAATTTTAGACCCTACTCATAGTGTTGTGTTCCTGCTGGTGAGTAAGGTTGCCAAAGAGCTCAAAGAGGACCCAGTGTGTTGACGATGAGGGACTCTCTTGTTCCTTTAGCCGTCAACACAGTGAATCCTCCTTTTTGTAAAGTGTCGGCAACGCGCATGTGACACTTCTGGAGTTGCAGGCGTCCATAGACTATGGTACCTGCTTACCATCAGGTGGGCCGTATGCTTTTTTGCCACCGTCGTGTTATTAAAAAAATGTAATAGGGTAAAAGCACCAGTAGTCAGCCTTTTAACGAAATGTCTATATGTTCAAGATCGTATAATTTGCCCACTTATTGACCAATAAGAGTTATCAATGTTTCTTTTGTTCAATAATTTAATCTAGTTTAATGTTTGTAAAGAATAAAACTTAATTAAATCTTGATTTTGAAATTATTTTATTAAATATAATGAAAGGGCATTTTTTCCAGTAATCAGCCCTCTGTGTACCAATACACAGCCTTTAAGAATCCAGTGCCCAGCCATCCCATTTTAACGGCTGATTAGTAGGTTCGAGTTGAGCGATCTTATTGTCCAGTGGTCAGCCACAGGCTGACTACAGGGTATTTAATATATTTCAATCAAATAAAGTCGTAATAACGTAAATATTTAAAGGGGCTTGATTTAACGACTTACACTTCATTTGATGATAAAAAAAAGTCTTAAATCCTATAGTCAGCCTCCCCCGGCTGACCTCTGGGTTTACGACCTTTTTAAAATTACTGCTTCAAACCCAATAGTCAGCCAGGGGAGGCTGGCTATTGGATTTTGTACATAAAGTAGTTCCCAATAGTCAGCCGCCTTAAAAATGTTACTTTCATATGGATTTATACATATTTTTTACGTTTTTCAGATAGTTTAAGTAATAATTAAGTGCAGCCATCCACATTCTTTCAACAAGAAATCACAATTCGGCTGCTATCGTCTTACCAAAATACCATGTGACACTCCATAAAAAATGGCGCATTTAACATAAGCCGTCATGTCAGAAGACACCACTTCTTTGAAATAGTATTATTGTAGTTCATGCTACAGATTTTTTTAAGAGTTAAGCTATTTTTCAATTAACAGTTCATTAATTTATAATATTGCATATTTTTGACATGAAAATTAGAAAAACTTTACTAATTACAGTCAAAAATAGGTAAGAAAGGCTGACCACTGGTGCATGGCTGAGCACTGGTGCGTTTACCCTACTTAGTGTAATTTGTGTATACGTGTCGTGACAATTTCTCGTATTGATTGAACTAGTATAACTTACAATTAGAACGAAGCGTTTGGACATTTTCTCATGCCTACCCCGTTCATCATTCGATGGTTTATCATTACTAGCATTAGGGTAAATTAAGTATACCTATACATAGATATTATGAATAAGGGTGCGTGATCGGCGGCGGAAGTTAATTGGGCGATATTTATAAGTGAACTACGAAGCCAGGAGGTATAATGGTCGGTTCATTCCACTTCATTGATTATTTATTTAAAAGTCAACAGTGATTCTCCGTTGGTTCCTGTTCCTAGCTATAGCTGTACCGACACTTAGGTATATACAAATTTCACGACTTTAAGAAAAGGAATGTCAATCAAATAAAATATTTGACTGACAAAGATTGCATACAAAAATATTCGAAACAAGAGCATGGTGGATGTGAGCATGTTAATAGCCATACCACCCGTAGTAAACATAATAGACGGAGAGCTAGCCACGTCAGATATGACACAATAATGAGAGCAACGACACCTGTCTAGTCAGTTAGCTATACTATGCTTATTTCTAGATCTGGACATCTGGCAGTTGTATAGTGGTGGAGGTCAAAGAATGCAAACCACTTCAAGAAAAAATCCTAGAGTTCTGGTTTTGATGCAATATTATGAGAAATTATATAAATAATTAAACTATATCATTGCTTATAGTTTCTGTTGGGGAAAGTAGTGCCAAACGACGTATAACGTAATTCATAGTTTGTCGCTTGTCGTCTACTGTTTTTGTTTCCGTAATAATACGCAATTTTGCTAGTCTGTCAATGTGACCTCCACCGATTAAAAGCTGCCAGATGCCCGGATCTAGCAATAACAATATTATAGCAATCTAACCAAAGAGGTTTGGTTGCTCTCATTATTGTGTCATATCTGACGTGGCCAGCTCTTAGTCCATAATTTACGGTTGATTGATTTAAAACATGCATTCACTTCAGTTCAATGACGTTTCGATGGTATTATACGATTGTGATCTGCCTAGCCATTGCTTTCCAGACAAAATTGGATAACATTTATTTTACGTACATTTGTACCTAAAAATAACACTGTATTAGAACAATTTGATAGGTAATATAAAACGTAAAATATCCATAGAAGGTCCTTATTCCCTCAGGCTGCAAATTCGTTTCCACCTGAAGGGATAACTGACATAGAATACTTGTCAAGCTTGCCATGATTAATTTTTAAAAATAATGCTGAAAGTGTGCAGTTTGAATTGAGTCAATTCCGCTGGTAATTGACTGTCTCTATAATTAAATTGAGACGTGCCTTACAAAATTACAAATACCCTAAAACAAAATGCTCGATTTATTCCTTTGTCGATCGCATCTGTTATTCACCTTTCATTATACTCTAAAAGAAATATAGAGAATTGTTGTAATCAGTCATGACTACCTACAATAATTGTCGGTTACTGGCTCTGACTTCTATCAAATTACCTACGACATAATAACTACATAAAGTGCTCTCTAGTTCTGTTGGATTAGTTACTGACAGCGCGTCACACGCAAGCTATCATTAAAGTCATTAAACACAGACAACCATACATTATACTTCGCTTTGTGATTCCTTCATATTATAATAACTTGTAGTAGCTCGTCGCTTACGCCCTTTTTGTCACGATATGTTTAGAGCTGAAAAGACTCCTAAAATAATAACACTTAGAAATACAACTCCAATACGTCAAGTGACACACGTCACTGTCAACTCCTACGCGCCAAACTCTCATCTTCGTGCTATCGCCCTAACGTCACGCGCTATAGATCTTTCTTTTATTCATATTTTAAATGAATTTCCGATTGAAAGTTGAAAATCAAAATGCATTGCTGCTTAAATATAGCATATGAAGTGGTGGAAAGTGTATTTCAGGTTCCTAATTAACTTATTGCAAGAAAAATGCATTACGAAAACATTGGAGATGCCGACAAAGGACGCCGACGCCGACGAAAGAAAACGCCGAAATAAGCAAAAGTAGCTGCAATTTCGACTGTGAATGTACTATTAAAGGTTTGAATGATGTCAAGACGGTGGACTATGTAAAACAAATTACGTCAAAGAGGTAACCTTCTCTTGTCGATTATACTTTAAGGTTATGTTGGTTGAACCGTAAACGAAAGTGACTTTCTATAAGAGTGAACATCAACATCTTCGTGTAGTACATATATCCGTCACATAATATAAAAGTACAAATAAAACATTAAAAGGCTCAACGAGTAATAAACCCTTAAATAGTCCTAGATTAGTCTCTTGTAAGTAATGCAAAATAAAATAATAATGGCATGCATGTAGAATACGCATAAGAAGTCCCATATTGTACTAAACTGATAGAATTGGAACTTTAAATGATAATAATAACCAAATCAATGTCCAATAAATCAGTAAGAATATGTTATATTCATGAACAAGTATTACACAATTACATTATTTAATTTTCTTAACACATATACATAGTGTACAATGGCATACTATGATGTAACTGAGCAACCAAATTAGAAATTTATTTAATAAAATGATGTAAATCATTAAGTCTCACTTGATGAAAATACAAGAAATATGTACATATTTAAGAAAAAGCGTCTTGAGATTTATATTGACAAAATTTACATACTTGGGATACGAAATACAGATATAATTTTGACAAAATTTACATACTTGGGATACGAAATACAGATATAATTGTCATTGTGATGAAGATGCATGGAATCATTATAGCATGAACTGTCATGATGCATATCAAGACCCTACTGGGCTGATTATTCATAATTCAGTTTTACATCCACGGTATACTGATCAAAGCAATGCTTGATGTAACCTATGACGGCTATGACAGCTGTGGTCTCGCTGGATATTTATTTGAACAAGGCGGTACTCACGATATTAACCAAATCACTTAGCAAAATTTTTTGCATCCTGCTGTATTAAGCACAACATAACAACAAAGTTTATGGCACTTTTATTTATGCTAAGCCTATCCCTTGAAACAAATCTACAATGATGGCATTATTGTCTATATCTGTGTTTATAAACCAGTCAAAAAATTTAAATAAAGGCAGTACATGCTATGCCGTGCTGCCCTGGATTATGACTGTATGCTTCTGTGGTATTGCTATCCTAGGCTCTACTCGAAGCAAAAATTTAACAGTGAGGACGTTGCTGCCCTGGATTATGAGTCAGACTGTATGCTTCTGTGGTATTGCTATCCTAGGCTCTACTCGAAGCAAAAATTTAACAGTGAGGATGTTGCTGTCCTGGATTATGAGTCAGACTGTATGCTTCTGTGGTATTGCTATCCTAGGCTCTACTCGAAGCAAAAATTTAACAGTGAAGACATTACTGCCCAGGATTATGAGTCAGACTGTATGCTTCTGTGGTATTGCTATTCTAGGCTCTACTCAAAGCAAAAAATTAACAATGATGGTATTGCAGTAGAATATGCGTGGTTCTGCTTTCCTAGGCTTTACTCGAAGCAAAAATTTAACAGTGAAAACATTGCTGCCATCGATTATGAGTCAGACTCAGACTGTATGCTTCTGTGGTATTGCTATTCTAGGCTCTACTCAAAGCAAAAAATTAACAATGATGGCATTGCAGTGGAACATGCGTGGTTCTGCTTTCCTAGGCTCTACTGATGTAATAATTTGACTGTATGCGTCCATGTATTCTCTATTTTTGGCTCTATATGATGCTAAAAACTTGAGTTTATTGCAACTACTTAATTTCCAGGCATACTTAAAATCCAGGCTGTATAATTATTACATTCATTCGGTTTTATTCCAGCTGTTGTTAAATTTTACCAATTGTTGCACTGCTGGCTATTATTATGTTTTAGCCTAATTAACAGAGAAAAATGCATCACTGTTAGAGTTACGTTAGAACTTGGTTCACGTATTTGGATAGTACTCAAAGCAACATCCAGCAATTGTGTTAAAATAAACAGAACATGATGCATTTATTATCTACTACTCTAATATTATGTTATTACAATTGTATCATTTTCAGTACCTATCAACAACAGCAGAAAGCCTGATTAATGTTTGGTGTGTCGGACTCGATATAGACACAACTACCAGTGTTAAGAAAGTCTACAACAATACTTAAATTAAATGGATCTAATATAAAAGTATTCTGCGCTGCATATATTAGCAAGTATATTGCATAACTATTCGGTTCCCTTACCATGCTGATATGTAATGGAGCCCACACCACTGTATTTGTGGGTCATAGCTACTTAATATAATTTTACATTGGATCAAATTTGACAATATATAAAGTCATTTAAAACGAATTTTTTGTCTTATAAAGACAAACAATTGCCTATTGGCACAAGCCATAACAACTGCTTGATAAAAGCAACTGTTACTTAATCCCTCTATGATCATTAGGTAACCATATGGTTACTCTCTGTTAAATCTGCTTATGGTTTTTTTTTTTTGTTACTCTTGAACTACTTGGCATTGTTTGTTAAAATTTTGATATGTAACAGAACTCCATATCAGCTAAGGGGGAAAAATAAAATATTGCCATGCTTAATTTGAAACATTATATACCCGACTACAATGATATATTTTTTGTTTTGTTTAATATGCCTATGCCCTTGTGGCAGTTGTAGCACATCTTTGACGGATTATGACACTCAGTGGAAATTACGCTTACCGCTTATTAGTTTAAACTATTTGTCAATTAAACTCTTTAACTGAAATAAATATTAAACCTAATCGTAACGACTAGGCGGACTAGGCCCGCTTTTAAAGGTTTAAGTATATGTAGACTGTTAAAGATAAAAACCTTTTCTTTAGGTAAAGGATTACCTTTGTTCTAGTAAATTGCAAACTGATATGTCAAATGCTTATTTGAAATGTAAAAAGCAGTGCATACCGTTGTGAGAAAAATATGTTTCTTGTTTATATACCTAGCGTAAATTAATGCTCGATCCTGATATACTCTGTGTGTACTCAACACACACTTTTATATGAGTAAGGTTATCACAAAATTGATGCACTTGGTGTCTAATTGTCTACAAACCTAGTTATAACCTTTAATAATTATTAAAGGTATAATTATACAGCAAAATTTTTGCTCAGTAAGATAAGTTCCCTGCTCATCTTATTGATTTTATTATCATTAATATAACATAATGCAGTTAACAAATCATTAATATTTTACTTGAAGGCTATGCCACCTATTACAAATTTTGTGTACATGCCTACTTTATCTTAACTATTTTTGACATCTATTGTCATGATGTTTCAAGAAAGATGGTACTTGACATACTTAGCTCATTGTCACCATTTGGTATCAAAAGATATGGAAGTAAATGAATGGACTCTAAACAGTTGGGATTCTCTGAGCCTCCTAGCTGACGTGCCATAGAAACGATTTTTTAATGATGTAATAATGCTGTATTTTATGCTTTTATTGATTCAATAATTTATATAAGCACGTTAAAGCAAAATGCTTCAAGCACTACCTGAAATAATACTATGTCAGCATATAGGTACCTATAGTGGTAGCCAAAATATCTCTGGTCTGGTAGCAGAGTTATGCAATGAATTTTGTAATTTTAATTAATATTGTGAACCGGTGTTTTATATATATTGGTAGAATACTTATCAAGGAAGTGCTTTGAACCCTTGGCGGTCATTCCGCATTGGGTTGCTACATTGGGCTGCATTGTATAAAGGCATGCCTATTTATACCTATGTTGACTATGTTTTCATAACATAATATAATAATAGTAAAATACGTCACAAAAATAAATATATTTGTTATTTGTCATATTACATCTACTCGTATAAGATTGTGTCTTATTAAGATTTGGTTCATTATAATGATTATATACTGTCAATACTTTCATGACACATAAACAGATATAAGTATTTAATTATTTAGGGGGTTTCTCTAAATTGACTTAACATGTGTGGTCCTCTTCAAAAAGAATTCCTTAAAACGTAATGAAACTAATTGATTTTTTTTTTCTTGTTTCATTACTTAGAATTCTACAGATCATTCTTATTAAAATACGATATTATTAAAAATATTTTATATTTTAATTATTGGATCTTCACAGTCACAGGTATTGGGTTGTTTGGTTCTGTAGTGATACCATGTGCCGAGCAGGTATACTTTCATCAGATGTAAAAGTCATGATACTAATAATATATGATTATTTCGTGGTTTAAATATTACAAATCACATTTTCTTTTGTGATTGAACATACATAAATAATATTTATAAACTTTCTTGTCCACAATCAGGTCAAGATCCACAGATTATTATGTTAATTTCATTTGTTTTGAAACCAAACATATAATTATATAATTTAACCCAATCGCTATCACGGTTGTGTAGTGTTAATCCATATGTAAATAATTATTATAATTCACTTTAATGCTACAAAGCTAACTTACGTTGATTGACCAGAAATAAAAAACTAAACCTGGCATTGTTTCATACCTTGGACCAGATAGATCTCTCTCTCTCTGATGTTCTCTAGTTAACTATACTGTTTTATATGCGGATCTAGTTCCGATTATTTTACGAGTCTCTGAACATCTACAAGTTATTATAATATGAAGGAATCACAAAGCGAAGTATAATTAGTAATTAAACGAACTTACCTTAAGTGAAGTTCCATTACAATTATACGAGCTTTGTGATTCCGAATATTAGTAACCCTCCCACCCGTGCTTAATGATTACAATAAGCTAAACCCAGTATAAGTGTACTGTACCATACTAGACTACAGTACTATGTTGTAAAATAATCAAGTGACTATTGAGAGGTAAACATTTCTTTATACATCTCAGCGGTGCTCTGAACTAAATGAGAGTTTGGCGCGTAGGAGTTGACAGTGACGTGTGTCACTTGACGTATTGGAGTTGTATTTCTAAGTGTTATTTTTTTAGGAGTCTTTTCAGCTCTAAACATATCGTGACAAAAAGGGCGTAAGCGACGAGCTACTACAAGTTATTATAATATTCGGAATCACAAAGCTCGTCTAATTGTAATGGAACTTCACTTAAGGTAAGTTCGTTTAATTACTAATTTTATTGCAACATGATGGTTCCGTCGCGTTCAGCAAGCCCAACGCATGTGCATTAAAATAAACTCGTTCGAATGAGTATCATACCGTTTGGGAATAAGGTATAAATCAGTTGCGAAATGCACATGCAGTGGATGTGCCAAGCGCGCCAGGCGTTACGTACACTGACATTAGGTATCGATTGCTCGTTTTAAGGCACGTTCTCACATTCGGAGTAGTTGGTATGCATCCGCGCAATGTCGCCTGTGTGCCAATGTGTACACGCACCGTAACACTGAACTACAACATAAGCGCAATACAGTTAACATTGAATGGACGCTGTCGGTGGACAAAGCGTAAAATAAAACAACAATTGCGAGGAAACATTTATTATGGTTGGCTCCAGCTGACGCGGCTTCGTGGAATGAAAAATATGAAAGAAGGAATGTAAAGCGGAAAGTGAGCATCTGGCAAGCAGGCTACTAACTAATAAGAGCGTACGAAAATAGGGCCACGTAAAGTTGACTGGACTCTTTCCTAGCGGCTTATTTGCCTGGTTTTTGCAAGCCTCCGCTCTTTGTTGCGAATAGGCACTTTGGGGCTTTGCTTTATGCGAAATGTGTGCTTTTAACGCGTAAAGTTTTGCAGTTTCACCCCTTCAAAAAGAAAGCTCTGTAAGGTTGTGCTGTTTATAACTGTAATAAATATGATTTACAGTGCTATATTTTTAATTACTTAGTGCGCTGTTAGTTATGCGCTCTTGTTAGAGAGCGAGTCAATTTGAAATGTTCGGAATTTTGTTTTGGCAAATAAAGATGGAAGAAAGACATAGAGTACATAGAAACAGAAGCTTTGCAAGACAGAACATGTGAAGAGACAGAGAAGAACATACAGGTGGTTGGACTGTTCGTGGTCATTGGAGTTGTGCGCGGGCTGCGAGCCGGAGCGCCGCAGCCGCCAGATGGCGTGGCGGGCCGCCACCAGCCGCGCGAAGCCGTGCCGAGCCACTCTCGACGCCTACGCGCTCATGCCGCTCAACAAGTCCGAGGAACTCGCGCTCACCATACGACCCGACGGGAAACCAGGACAGGACCGCACAGGATAGATCAACAGGTAGGATCAAACCCCACTCGGCGACCAACGGCGGCTTGGACGCTTGCAACTCCGTTACATACACTTTTGTGCGTTACAACTTGACTACACTATGAGCTAAAGCTGGCCTAAAACGAATATCACAACCGAATATCACAATAAAGCGGAGGCAAGCAAAGCTTCGTGGACGGCGGCGGCTTACGTAACGCTAACTTATCTACGCGTGTAAAATGTGCAAAAATTTATTGATCACAGAAAAAGCCTAAACAATATGAGGTTTTAATGCCCCTCAAAGGATGTTATGTAACGGAGCCGCGTTCTGTGTGGAGATTTGAATGGGTTCGGCGTAAAGGACATGCGCGCGGGCTAGGGGCCGGGTGAGCACTGGCTGCCGGCGGGGCTTCTCATCCGCGCCGCCCGCCACCCCCTCCCCGGCACCTGACTCCTTTCAGTGACATAACTTAACCTCTGTCAGCTTTTGACAATCTTGCGATTACCTTCCTGTAAAACTTGTGAGTCCTTTGAGAGTTCTTGAAAGAACCGACTCTACTCGTAAATAATTGAAACACATCGGAAACTGATTCGCTAACTTTTCTAATTCGTAATGAATTATGTATGTCCGCTAAGTTTGATCTGTTATATAAAGTAATAAGCTCTCGTATTGCGATGGAATGAGAACCTAAACATTTTATCATAATATTTTATATTTTGATAAAAACACTATTATACAACAATCGAATTTACTTTCTAACTACTCGAGTTGTTTAATGATAATACACTGTCGTGCTGCCTTGATATAAACATAAACACTATAAAATAATAAATTGTAGGTGATTTTTTTATTCGTTACATAATATAATAGTATTATTTCTATATTTTTCGTAATTTGACGCTATTACCTGCGTGTTGAGTATGAGCTATTACATACTGTGAGTAAATAGGTATGTTATATAAGACTAAATTTACAAACCTCCAGTTAAAAATTATAACAGCGCCACCTGGCGAATTCAAACTTATTTAAGATTTATTAATGTTTCACGTATCCAAAAACAGCCAAATCCGAATATATGATGATTTATTTGAAAAAAAAGACCATCACGACTAATAGTTTACTCCTAGACATGCCTAAATTTCTTTCCCTTATCTATTTCTTACCCTAAATGATACATGCCGTGAGATTTCATAAGTATATGTATTGTACAACTAGATTAATTATTATTAGATGAATTTGACAAATACCACCATCTACGGGTCATAATTTAACTTGAAGCTACACTAACGCCATCTCGTCGATTACGGGAGAACCACGATATCAGCAAGGTTTGTTACAACTATTATTTTATCGTCGTATCTTTTATGGGGCACTTCAGGTAACGTCGTGACGGGCGAAACGGGGAACGAGGGTTAATCTGCAATATCGGAGGCTATACAAACAGTTAGCCTTCGATAGAAGGGCAGGCCGACCTTGAGCACTGCTCTTTGTAACAGCACAAAAGAAAATACCTTCTTTGTAGCCGACGGACAACAAACGTCTAGTTGTATTATGTTTTGTAGACTTTCTTTCATGTCACTAGACGTCATTTTGCTACTTAAGCGATGCGATACAAGTGGTAGTCTGAAAAACAGTAACTTTGGTACACTTTGTACTTAGTTAAGAATGAAATGCATATGATTACAAACTAACATGGATTTTTACATTGTGAATGTTTTAAAAAACGAGGTAAACGTTTGTAATATTAGTTTAAATGCATTCGGGTTATAGATGTTGAACTTATAACCTAACTATTCGCTGTGTGCATGATTGTGACGCCATCTTTATTTTTATATTTTATGAATGGTATGTACGGTCAGCTGCAGAGAAAAGGCCCACGCTGGGGGATGGGTTTTGCAGCTGACTGTACTCCTTGCATATATGAAATGTCTCTGGCTGATTAATTATTTTGACAGTTGACCGTGTTGAAGTGACATAGGTGATGTCCCTTAGTAGTTTCATTTATTGTCACATCGTGCACTGGGATCGTTCACCAAGCACGACGCAACGACGACAATAACAACTTGAGCTTTTTTAGGGTTCCGTAGTCAACTAGGAACCCTTATAGTTTCGCCATGTCTGCCCGTCCGTCCGTCCGTCCGTCCGTCCGCGGATAATCTCAGTGACCGTTAGCACTAGAAAGCTGAAATTTGGTACTAATATGTATAACAATCACGTCGACAAAGTGGTAAAATAAAAAGTGAAATTTTTTTTTTTATTAGGGTACCTCCCCTATACGTAAAGTGGGGAGTGATTTTTTTTTTCATTTCAACCCTAACGTGTGATATATTATTGGATAGGTATTTAAAAATGAATTGGGGTTTCCTAAAATCATTTTTCGATAATGTAAATATTTTCGGAAATAATCGCTCCAGAAGTAAAAAAATATGCGTCCCCCCCCTCTAACTTTTGAACCATAAGTTTTAAAAATATGAAAAAAATCTCAAAAGTAGAACTTTATAAAAACTTTCTTGGAAAATTATTTTGAACTTAATAGGATGAATAGTTTTTGAAAAAAAAATACAAAATAATTTCTGAACTAAGTTTGTAATTTAACCGTATAAGCAGGTGTTTATTGTACCTGTAATTTCTACAAAATTACAATGAAATGACTTGCTTTCAAATAAAGTAATAACGGTGAAAATCGGTTCACGCAATAAAGAATTATCCCATAAAAATCATCTTCCATACTTTATGATCGCGCGCAATAGTTTACTCAATTTGCCGATAGATGTCGCTGTACATGGAACTCTCATATCATATCCTACATGGCGGTGTTATTAACTCTTAAGTGGGGACACTTACTGTGACGGACGGAAAACTACGGAACCCTACAGTGAGCGTGGCCCGACACGCTCTTGGCCGGTTTTTAATTTTACCTGCGTACTCAACTAAATTTTTATAACTATTATTTGCCAAGCATTTTTAAGTCCACGATGTGTAAACTTTTCCTTACGAACTTTTGAAAGAATGTTGCTACTCGACAACAGATGGCGCTGCACTATGGTAAAACGCCCGCCGTTGTTGTTGTAGGCAACGCAACTACTATACTAGAGACATTTTCTGTACTATATTAACACAGTTTAGTTCTCGTTTTCCTTTAAGTTAATTTACTTTTAGTTACATTGTAAAAAACAGTACTAGGTACATTACATAAATTAAAAACATAAAACGTAAGAGCAGCATCTTTTAGAGGTGTTATGGGTTTTCGCTTGTCCATGAAATGATTTAGATCACGTATTGATTGATTGGTTACCGCACCGTGGGTCGTATTTTAACTTTAAAACACGTTTAGACACGATCCAACTTCAACACAACTGTAATGCATTGACTACGCAATACGCAATACGTATGAATCAAAAATGACAGAATTTGCTTGAAAATAATTCCGATGCAACTACAATACAACTTCAATATTGGTTGATTATTTATTGAGTGTTGGAGTTACAGTCGTGGCCAGATAATTAAGGACAAGATTATTTTTACCATACAACTGCTTACAAATATGACATTTTAAATTTGATAAAAATATAAATTTTGCTTATGCTATTTATATTTTAAAAAATACTGACGTATCCGTGTTTAAACAAGACTTAATATGGGCCATAAACATCTTCCATAAAATTTGAACTTTAAAAAATACAGACGGTCAAATCAACACTTTTTATAAGTTCATACTATAATTAGGAACGATGTATGAAAATCGTTCCTAATTACAAAAAGTATTGATTAGACCGTCTGTATTTTTTAAAGTTCAAATTTTATGAAAGATGTTTATGGCCCATATTAAGTCTTGTTTAAACACGGATACGTCAGTATTTTTACAAATATAAATAGCATATGCAACATTTATATTTTTATCAAATTTAAAATGTCATATTTGTATGCAGTTGTATGGCAAAAATAATCTTGTTCTTAATTATCTGGCCACGACTGTATGTTTAAGATAGATTGCGTTTTTAATGTATTCTTTATGTATTTTAAAATTAGAATACCTACGGCACCATGTTTAACAGTCGCATTAAACATTGGAAAACTCGAAAATCTTCAGCCGCGAAAGCTGAAGACGCCAGTTCAAATCTGGCCTCGGACACCGGAGGGTTTGGTCACTTTTTCTGAAGTATATGGCATCTATTTTCAATTTATATATAGTAGTGTAACTACTTAAAAATTGGAAATCAAAAAATATTAAAACAAAATAATTTGATTTGCTTCAAGATTCATTGGAAAACTCATTCAATTTCATTGTTCTCCTTATTCTCGCCAAACAAATTCAAATTCCAACTGGTTTTCAAATTGTTGTTTTGTTTTATACGTGGTGGCGCAAATAATAACCTCTCAAGACGACATTTAGCTGTTTGTGAACGCAACTCACTGATTTTCACATTGAGTTTTGGTCTGAGTTCTGGGCCGTATTCTAACTTTAAAACACGTTTAGACCTGATCCAACTCTAATATGCCCCGGTTACAGGCACTGTGCCGGTTTTGGCCATTTACGAATTTATTAAGGTATAGACATATTTACAAGTCTATGGTTTACAGTTAATATCAGAGTAAATTATGGCAGCACAGATGGCACTGTCATCTGTCATGTATCAGTTGTCATTAAGTTCATTAACTAAGTACGCTAACGCCTAAACGTCTGAATCAGAGTTATCAGAATTTGCTTGAAAATTATTCCGATGCAACTAAAATACAGCTTCAATATTGGTTGATTCTTTTTGTGTGTCGAAGTTATGTTGGAGATAAATTGTGTTTTTAATGTATTGTTATGTATTTTAAAAATAGAATACGGCACCGGTTTTAGTTGTTTATTTCCGAAACTGAAACTTTCCACGTCCATTCAACGGCACACAAAAGACGCTTCGGTTGGTTATTCATTTAGCCTGCTATATTAAGGTTGACTTAAGGATCTATTGAAGTCCGCGTGAATTTTATGACACGAGAATAAGGAACTTTATTATGAAACCCTGTGCATATCCATGTAATTACTTAACACGTCAAATCAGCTTTATAAAACGGTTTCCTATGTAAGAATAGTATTGAATCTTGTGTAGAATACAATACAATACAACACAAATACTCTTTATTGCACACCTCAATAAAATAGAACAGTACAGTATACAGATTAAAAACAGAGGCAGTCAACAGGCGGTCTTATCGCTAGAAAGCGATCTCTTCTCTTCCAGAGAACCTTGTTTATATGTTTGTCAAAATGGTTAAATTGCTAAATCTATTTTGGTCGTGAATTTTCAGGCATACATCAACTATCGTTATTGACTTGTTTTGGACACTAAAAAATATTTACACTTAATTTACCAACGTAAGTCAGACACTGATGCAAAGTTCTCACGCTCCAATCAGACATACGGTAGACACGAGGGTGACATATTTTTGACCGGCACTGTATCTTTCCTACTTCAGCATTGTTTATTCTCGGCGGTTACATAAACAAGCGAGCAGCATTAATTTGGAAACCGCAGGGGACATCGTTTACCCGGGCTATACTTAGCTTCGCCCACGGTGTCCGTCGATACAAAACAATAACAAAACGGCAATAGAGACCTTTGTTCTTCAGTTGCGTAACGTAATAGGTATCGGCAGGAAAAAAGGATTGCAAAAAAGTGAATGAATTAAATGAATGGGTGAAGTGAATGTAAATGTAATTAAAACCACCATATATTTTAGAAAATAAGGCAGACCAAACAGTATACTAATATCGAACCTTTATTTATCATTCAGATACTTTTTCATGTAAATAAAACTAATTGAAACAGAAGAAGTTGCGAATATCATTGCGAACATAAAATTATATAATACAAGAGATGTGTTTTGTATAAGATATATTATACAAAAAAAACTTAAAGTATTACCTAAAAGGAAATTTGCCAACTTAGTGTCAATCTTGCAGTTCACGGTTGAACTTGCTATCGGTACGGAAAAAGAAGTTGTGTGCGTGACCTCAACTTACTTACGTAGCGATACCTATACTATTCGTATTTCCAAAGTGTTTTTGTTTGAGTGAAGCCACTCACACCAATGACCTAATTATCATCACTAAGTATTGTATATTTTCGGCAGTGTTATTTGAGTAGTAAAGTTACACATTAGCAGAGCTCGGATTTTTCACGGCAAAACAAAACACTAGCGTAATTTAGCCAGTGCTTGAAATATTATTTTATCGATATCGATAATTCAGAACTAGAAGAAATAAAAGTCACCAAATAAAATTAATATGTAATAAAACTAATAAAAACATTTGTATAAAGTTACTATATATTAGAAACAGACGCAATTTCTTCTTCAAAATCTACGTCAGTACACACAGCAGCACAAGACATTTTATTTGGGTAATAGTGATAGGAGTAGATGATCATTATCTTTTCAACATTCTCTGGGAGTAAACAGTTGCGTTTATCACTATAAATCCATTTATGTACACTAAATGTACGTTCAACTTCAGTTGACGTCAAGGGAGCAAATTTATAGAATTCATTATCAGTTCGGGTAATATTTTCAGATATGTCTCTTAAAATTTCGTAATCAGGATTTCGTTCGAGCACGGCTTCAAATTTACGTATCACTGGTAAAAGTTTACTCCAGTTTACGTAGCAACGAACAGTATCCAGAATGAGGAAGGATTCCGCAATGGATAAAGTCGAACATTGCAATTGTTCTATTGAAGAGGCTATTACTTCGTAGTTGTCGCGAATGAAATTTAACTCCGGTCGTAGTTTGCGTGTTTGAAAACATTTTTTTGCAGCTCTTATAGCTGCCGAGTCATTAGCAAGTATGGAGACGACATCACGTATTTGCTCATAGTATTGAGCGTAATATACCGCAGCAGATATCCAAGTTCCCCATCTGGTGATAATTGGCTCGGGAGGTAGGGGAATGGACGGATATTTTGCCTTAAAAAGGCGTACACGCTCTGGAGATTTTAGGAATATCTTTTTGACATTCGATATCAACCCATCCACACCTTTGAAATTATCTCGCACTTCTTCGGCAACCCGGTGCAGACCATGAGCTAAACACGTAATGTGTTTCATACGAGGAAACGTTGCTTTTAAAATACGACCGGCTTTAAGCATATATGCGGCACTATCTGTGCAAAGTAAAAGCAAATTGTTTACGTTATCATTGAAAGAATTTTGAAACAAAAATTTTAATTGGTTTATTATTAGGTTTGCTATTGTTTCCCCATTTACCTTCTCTAAAACCTTCGACCCCAAAAGATAAAATTGCTTAGAACAATTTTTTTGCAAAGACCGAATCACCACGTTTGTCACACATTTTCCCATGAAATCTGGTGTTTCGTCTATAGATATCCACAAATAATTGGTTTTGTTTACCTCTCTTATACCCTGTATAGTTTTTTTGTACACGAGATTTAAATAAATTTTTCGCAGGGTCGATTCGTCCGGTAAAGAAGTCATAGAGCAGTCGCAACATAAATACTTGTTAAAAAAATGACGAAAATTATTGTTGTTGACTGTTGCCCATGGTATGTTGCATGAAATAAGAAAAATAATTAAATCGAAATAAAATTGATGTTTCCTATTTGGTTGCCCCGAACGGTAATTGTGGCGGCTGCTTTTCACATGATTCTCAATATTGCATTTCTTCAGTTTTAGATGCATATCGCACATAGAGCAGTATATAGTGGAGGTCACTTCATTATAGACTAACTCAGGGTGATTTTCAATTCACGTTTTGATCCGATCTTGTACATTACTCATTTTTGTATTAATTGATACCTTGCAATATTAAGTTATTATACGTATATCCAACACGTCGGATTCAATGCGTTGCGAAATAAATAATACCTAGATGCAATTTACGTTTTATAC
The DNA here is from genome assembly GCA_947086415.1 of Pammene aurita. Classification (NCBI taxonomy): domain Eukaryota; kingdom Metazoa; phylum Arthropoda; class Insecta; order Lepidoptera; family Tortricidae; genus Pammene; species Pammene aurita. The sequence continues at coordinate 14,685,714 of OX352302.1, forward strand.
GTAATGAAATGACAGTTAAAGTGTGAATGTCATATGTCATGTGAGATGAAATTTGCAGTCGTTTCTATCATTTTAAATGAGGTGGTATAGTTACTTCGTTCTAAGTTGTACATGCAGACCTACCTCTTTGTTGCTCGACTATGGCAAAGCTAAAATGAAAAGTTATTTTATTACTTATACAGGATGTCCGGTAATTAATGCACAACCTTCTAACCCCCAGTAGGTCACCTTAGACTGGTCAAAAATATTGATTTTGAGCTCTAGTAAGTCTCCTGTTTTTCGAAATTTTCGCACGTTTGTTAGTTTTTAAATTTTGACATTCACACTGATAGGTGTACCATCGAATAAAAAAAGAAAAAATGTACTGAGGCAATACCTGTCATATACTCTAGTAAGACTCGATAGGTGTCGATAAAATAATATTTCAAGCACTGGCTAAATTACGCTAGTGTTTTGTTTTGCCGTGAAAAATCCGAGCTCTGCACATTAGTCTACAAAATGCGCGCAATGCGTGTTAAATTGAAATCAATTTGACTAGTATCGTGTGTAGGTACTTTTTAGGTACTGAAAGCTACATGTCGATGCAAGTCAATACTTAGGGTGGGTTGCACCACGCACAACTAACGAACTGATCAACGTTAAATATGGCGATGGAGCTGTCATCCCATAGAAAACTGTCAAACTTTTCATAAGTACAATTTTTTTTTAACGATGACGTTGACGTTAACAGACGGTTTGGTGCAACCGGCCCTTAATTTCAATGCGTTTCTGTTACGTTAGTGCGGGCAAGAGACAGGGAAATTATGAAATGAATATCAAATACAATGTTGAACGAAGGAGCTATAGAGCTCGATTCTAATTTTAAAATTTGAAATGTTTTTGTTATTGTTATAATGTGACCTTGATTAGCAATGCATGACGTGCGTATCAATAAATGTGGGCGAAATGCCAAATGACACGACGCGCCAGATAGGCGATCGTAGGTATCAAAAATCATAACAATAACTTGAAGATGAAGATTATAAATTCTGAATACCGCTCGTACGAGTATTATAGACGAGACACAGTAACTTGCTACGCCGTAGCGCGTAGCAAATCGTCATTCCTGTGTGTAGCGGGAAGTTATTGATGGGATAAAAATGCTGCTTTATTTGTATATGCATAGGTACTAACGGGTTGGCTTAAAGTAATGAGAATTTTCATATTAGAAAATTTAGAAATGTAGTCAACTGCTACAGGTTCATTGATTTTTTACGAGAAACTAGAACATTTAGACATTACAAACAATCACTGCAATGAAGAAAAAGGCTCTCCAGCTTCGATCTTTCGTAACTTGCTTCAGACCATACGCATCATACCTTGGACAACGTTTTTTAATTACCTTTATTTTATGGTTTGCCTTTATTCTAATTATTATCCTTAATAATTATTTTACTCTGTGTTTTCAATGTTTGTATTTGATTGAATAACATATTATCCTTAATTTTAATGGTTTCGGTGAAGTAGCGTCCTACCCGTAACCACATACTAATCTACTACAAACATCGATCCCATGAAGCTTCATTTGGTCGAGCTCTAGGGACTTTTGGAGGGTTTGCATCTTTTGGTACACAATGTATCGAATTACTTTTTAAACAATTTTGACTATATTTTTAGCATACTAAGAGTTTGCGTAATCTAGTATACATTTCTAAACGTCGAACAATCAATAGTAGTTTGTGTAACTGTTACGTAATAAGGGTCCTTAAAGTAAGAGTGTGGTTTATTGAAACGAGCCGCAGGCGAGTTTCATAATAAGATCACACGAGTGTTTTAAGGCCTAATTACGTACAGTTGCATACACTGCTTTATCGACACATATATTATAAATCCTAAATGATGTGTTCGGAAACTATTACAATGACCGCCATTGCACCGCCATGACCAACTCGACTGTGTCGGCGGTCGCGTGGGCGCGTGCCGGCGCTCCACAGTGCACAGTGGCCGGCGCGCCTAAGTAAGGCGGCCATAATTAATTTGATTCTTACTTATCTTGTTTTCTGGTAACAAATACTTTTAAAATACTATTTACCACTAGTAAAGTTCAATGAAACACGTATTTAGGTATATTGCATGCTAAATTTAATAATACATGAAAAAACATGGTATTTATGTAAAAACATATCTTAAAAGTATATGATTATTACTATTCCTTAAACTAGACATTTACTATTTCTTAAACATAACAGGCCTTACAATATAAATAATAAAAATACATTTTAAAATAATTCATGTAAAACAAATAAGTGCATATAAAAATTAAATAATACATAAATTCAATAGAGACTGTAGATTATTTTTCGGGGCAACTTTCTACTGGAGGTGACAAATGGATCTGAATTCAGCAGAAGCCTGTGAATAAGATCTTTGTTAGTGAGATCCCGAGACATTTTCCGTGTGTGGTTGCGTCGAAAGATCTTTATATTTTTGTTCGTTGACTCTGCAGCCTCTTCGGACAATTCACCTATAGGAACTAAAGCGTTTTCTATAACTATAGCACCATGTTCGAGCACTTTATGTACAGAAGATGGTAAAGGATACCAATCGTATACCTTCATTAGTTCTTTCGCCGTTTCTGTGGCATACTCGTCAAATTTATTTACATTTATTTTATATCAAGATGATACGCACTCCAAAATAGTTTCACACCTTTCTATTAGGTTCTGTTGTATACCGGTGATTTCAGCGGATACAGAAGGATTCTTGAAAAATTTCCTTGCCGTATTTCCATCATTGGATGTACCGCTTCCACCGCTTCGTGGTTTATCCACAATTAAACCTAACTTCTGCCGAAACTCATTTTGATTTTTTTTTTTTGATAATGCTATTTGATTTTTGTCTTCCTGTGATTTAGCACGCCATACTTTGGTTTGTAATTTGTAAGATAAATGAATAAAATATTCATAAAATCTTATCCACGAATGCAAAGGCGCAGCACAAATTTTCCCATCGACCATGGTCAGTTGTAAGCAATTGTGTATCTTAATTTCTTTATTCTCGCCATACTGTTGTAGGAAAAAGTTTGTCAATTTATTACATATCATCTAAAAAAAAAAAAAAAATGGTTAATATTGTAACGTAATATTTTCGTAGTACCGCTACGCGTAGGCCCACTTAGGCGTAGCAGGATTCTAAATACTAAAGTGGCAGAATCAGGCAAATAAAGTTGTAAGTATATTAATCTACAATGATCAAGCTTTCAAATGAAAGTAATTTTATCCTTCAGCGAGTTTAATAACATAACTAAAACTTTCATTACAAAAAATATTCTTATAATGTTTCGCATGTAAGTTAGTCATGGCGTAGACCCGTTATTATTACTATATATTACATGTACAGAACAAAATCTATATGTAAAACAAAATAACGTACCTGATTCTTGAAGATCCATAATACTCATAATCAGAGCTCGGATTTTTCACGGCAAAACAAAACACTAGCGTAATTTAGCCAGTGCTTGAAATATTATTTTATCGACACCTATCGAGTCTTACTAGAGTATATGACAGGTATTGCCTCAGTACATTTTTTCTTTTTTTATTCGATGGTACACCTATCAGTGTGAATGTCAAAATTTAAAAACTAACAAACGTGCGAAAATTTCGAAAAACCGGAGACTTACTAGAGCTCAAAATCAATATTTTTGACCAGTCTAAGGTGACCTACTGGGGGTTAGAAGGTTGTGCATTAATTACCGGACATCCTGTATAAGTAATAAAATAACTTTTCATTTTAGCTTTGCCATAGTCGAGCAACAAAGAGGTAGGTCTGCATGTACAACTTAGAACGAAGTAACTATACCACCTCATTTAAAATGATAGAAACGACTGCAAATTTCATCTCACATGACATATGACATTCACACTTTATCTGTCATTTCATTACGTATAAAACGTAAATTGCATCTAGGTATTATTTATTTCGCAACGCATTGAATCCGACGTGTTGGATATACGTATAATAACTTAATATTGCAAGGTATCAATTAATACAAAAATGAGTAATGTACAAGATCGGATCGAAACGTGGATTGAAAATCACCCTGAGTTAGTCTATAATGAAGTGACCTCTACTATATACTGCTCTATGTGCGATATGCATCTAAAACTGAAGAAATGCAATATTGAGAATCATGTGAAAAGCAACCGCCACAATTACCGTTCGGGGCAACCAAATAGGAAACATCAATTTTATTTCGATTTAATTATTTTTCTTATTTCATGCAACGGGCAACAGTCAACAACAATAATTTTCGTCATTTTTTTAACAAGTATTTATGTTGCGACTGCTCTATGACTTCTTTACCGGACGAATCGACCCTGCGAAAAATTTATTTAAATCTCGTGTACAAAAAAACTATACAGGGTATAAGAGAGGTAAACAAAACCAATTATTTGTGGATATCTATAGACGAAACACCAGATTTCATGGGAAAATGTGTGACAAACGTGGTGATTCGGTCTTTGCAAAAAAATTGTTCTAAGCAATTTTATCTTTTGGGGTCGAAGGTTTTAGAGAAGGTAAATGGGGAAACAATAGCAAACCTAATAATAAACCAATTAAAATTTTTGTTTCAAAATTCTTTCAATGATAACGTAAACAATTTGCTTTTACTTTGCACAGATAGTGCCGCATATATGCTTAAAGCCGGTCGTATTTTAAAAGCAACGTTTCCTCGTATGAAACACATTACGTGTTTAGCTCATGGTCTGCACCGGGTTGCCGAAGAAGTGCGAGATAATTTCAAAGGTGTGGATGGGTTGATATCGAATGTCAAAAAGATATTCCTAAAATCTCCAGAGCGTGTACGCCTTTTTAAGGCAAAATATCCGTCCATTCCCCTACCTCCCGAGCCAATTATCACCAGATGGGGAACTTGGATATCTGCTGCGGTATATTACGCTCAATACTATGAGCAAATATGTGATGTCGTCTCCATACTTGCTAATGACTCGGCAGCTATAAGAGCTGCAAAAAAATGTTTTCAAACACGCAAACTACGACCGGAGTTAAATTTCATTCGCGACAACTACGAAGTAATAGCCTCTTCAATAGAACAATTGCAATGTTCGACTTTATCCATTGCGGAATCCTTCCTCATTCTGGATACTGTTCGTTGCTACGTAAACTGGAGTAAACTTTTACCAGTGATACGTAAATTTGAAGCCGTGCTCGAACGAAATCCTGATTACGAAATTTTAAGAGACATATCTGAAAATATTACCCGAACTGATAATGAATTCTATAAATTTGCTCCCTTGACGTCAACTGAAGTTGAACGTACATTTAGTGTACATAAATGGATTTATAGTGATAAACGCAACTGTTTACTCCCAGAGAATGTTGAAAAGATAATGATCATCTACTCCTATCACTATTACCCAAATAAAATGTCTTGTGCTGCTGTGTGTACTGACGTAGATTTTGAAGAAGAAATTGCGTCTGTTTCTAATATATAGTAACTTTATACAAATGTTTTTATTAGTTTTATTACATATTAATTTTATTTGGTGACTTTTATTTCTTCTAGTTCTGAATTATCGATATCGATAAAATAATATTTCAAGCACTGGCTACATTACGCTAGTGTTTTGTTTTGCCGTGAAAAATCCGAGCTCTGCTCATAATCACTAATTTACCAACTTTCACAGAAATTCACTACTAATGACCGATCGCTTAATGAGTCGCTGATAAGGGAGCGCGCAGAAACGGGTGATATGGTCACTTTCGAGGTTCGTAAGAGAATCGTTTATTATTCACCTATAAGTGTACTCCAATCGGGTATAAATAGATCTTGGATTATTAACTATTTTCATTCTCTTACGAACCTCGAAAGTGACCATATCACCCGTTTTTGCGCGCTCCCTTATCAGCGACTCATTAAGCGATCGGTCATTAGTGAATTCCTGTGAAAGTTGGTATTTTAGTGATTATAAGTATTATGGATCTTCAAGAATCAGGTACGTTATTTTGTTTGACATATATATTTTGTTCTGTACATGTAATATATAGTAATAATAACGGGTCTACGGGGTCTACGCCATGACTAACTTACATGCGAAACATTATAAGAATATTTTTTTAAATGAAAGTTTTAGTTATGTTATTAAACTCGCTGAAGGATAAAATTACCTTCATTTGAAAGCTTGATCTTTGTAGATTAATAGACTTACAACTTTATTTGCCTGATTCTGCCACTTTAGTATTTAGAATCCTGCTACGCCTAAGTGGGCCTACGCGTAGCGGTACTACGAAAATATTACGTTACAATATTAACCATTTTTTTTTTTCAGTTGATATGTAATAAATTGACAAACTTTTTCCTACAACAGTATGGCGAGAATAAAGAAATTAAGATACACCATTGCTTACAACTGATCATGGTCGATGGGAAAATTTGTGCTGCGCCTTTGCATTCGTGGATAAGATTTTATGAATATTTTATTCATTTATCTTACAAATTACAAACCAAAGTATGGCGTGCTAAATCACAGGAAGACAAAAATCAAATAGCATTATCAAAAAAAAGAATTCAAAATGAGTTTCGGCAGAAGTTAGGTTTAATTGTGGATAAACCACGAAGCGGTGGAAGCGGTACATCCAATGATGGAAATACGGCAAGGAAATTTTTCAAGAATCCTTCTGTATCCGCTGAAATCACCGGTATACAACAGAACCTAATAGAAAGGTGTGAAACTATTTTGGAGTGCATATCATCTGGATATAAAATAAATGTAAATAAATTTGACGAGTATGCCACAGAAACGGCGAAAGAACTAATGAAGGTATACGATTGGTATCCTTTACCATCTTCTGTACATAAAGTGCTCGTACATGGTGCTATAGTTATAGAAAACGCTTTAGTTCCTAAAGGTGAATTGTGCGAAGAGACTGCAGAGTCAACGAACAAAAATATAAAGATCTTTCGACGCAACCACACACGGAAAATGTCTAGGGATCTCACTAACAAAGATCTTATTCACAGGCTTCTGCTGAATTCAGATCCATTTGTCACCTCCAGTAGAAAGTTGCCCCGAAAAAAAAATGTACTGTCTCTATTGAAGTTTTAAGTTTATTAGATGTTACTGAATAACGTAGAATTTAATGTTTCAATTTATGTATTAATTATTTTTTATATGCACTTATTGTTTTTATTGCTATTTGTTTTACATGAATTATTTTAAAATGTATTTTTATTATTTATTATGTAAGGCCTGTTATGTTTAAGAAAAAGTAAATGTCTAGTTTAAGGAATAGTAATAATCATATACTTTTAAGATATTTTTTTACATAAACACCATGTTTTTTCATGTACCTATTTTGTTTCATAGTTTTTATTAAATTTAGCATTCAATATACCTAAATACGTGTTTCATTGAACTTTACTAGTGGCAAATAGTATTTTAAAATTATTTGTTACCAGAAAACAAGATAAGTAAGAATCAAATTAATTATGGCCGCCTAGGCGCGCCGGCCACTGTGCACTGTGGAGCGCCGGCACGCGCCCACGCGACCGCCGACACAGTCGAGTTGGTCATGGCGGTGCAATGGCGGTCATTGTAATGGTTTCCGAACACATCATTTAGGATTTATAATATATGTGTCGATAAAGCAGTGTATGCAACTGTACGTAATTAGGCCTTAAAACACTCGTGTGATCTTATTATGAAACTCGCCTGCGGCTCGTTTCAATAAACCACACTCTTACTTTAAGGACCCTTATTACGTAACAGTTACATAAACTACTATTGATTGTTCGACGTTTAGAAATGTATACTAGATTACGCAAACTCTTAGTATGCTAAAAATATAGTCAAAATTGTTTAAAAAGTAATTCGATACATTGTGTACCAAAAGATGCAAACCCTCCAAAAGTCCCTAGAGCTCGACCAAATGAAGCTTCATGGGATCGATGTTTGTAGTAGATTAGTATGTGGTTACGGGTAGGACGCTACTTCACCGAAACCATTAAAATTAAGGATAATAATTAAAATAAAGGCAAACCATAAAATAAAGGTAATTAAAAAACGTCCAAGGTATGATGCGTATGGTCTGAAGCAAGTTACGAAAGATCGAAGCTGGAGAGCCTTTTTCTTCATTGCAGTGATTGTTTGTAATGTCTAAATGTTCTAGTTTCTCGTAAAAAATCAATTAACCTGTGTTGACTACATTTCTAAATTTTCTAATATGAAAATTCTCATTACTTTAAGCCAACCCGTTGGTACCGTACATTACCGTAGGTAATGAAATTTCATACGTTTTTACCACACTGTCAGAGATAATACACTGGTGTTACGTTCATCATCAGCCTATTTTAGTCCACTGCTGGACATAGGCCTCCCCCAATGAGCGCCATAGCGCCCTGTCTTCAGCTTGCCGCATCCAGCATCTGCCTGCAGTCTTTCGCAGATCGTCATCCCACCTTGCCAGAGGGCGTCCTACACTACGTTTGCCGAGTCGCGGTCTCCACTCAAGAACACGTTTACCCCAGCGGTTGTCGGTTCTTCGCGAGATATGGCCGGCCCACTGCCACTTCAGCTTGCTAATTCTTTGAGCTATGTCGATAACTTTGGTTCTCTGTCGGATGTATTCGTTACGAATCTTATCCTTCAGAGAAACTCCGAGCATAGCTCTTTCCATAGCTCGCTGAGCGACTTTGAACTGGTGGACCAGCCCTACCGTGAGTGTCCACGTCTCAGCTCCGTAGGTCATTACGGGTAGGACGCACTGATTAAAAATTTTCGTTTTCAAGCATTGCGGTATGGATGACGAGAAGACTCGGCGTAGTTTCCCAAATGCTGCCCAGCCTAGCTGGATCCTCCTTTTGGCCTCCTTCTCGAAATTGTTTTTACCTAACTGCAGGATCTGACCAAGGTAGGTGTACTCAGAAACAATTTCAAGAAGGTGGCCATGTACGACGACCGGTCCTGGATCAATGTGGCCATTGATCATGACTTTGGTTTTATCCAAATTCATGCCAAGACCGATGCGTCGCGAGGCTGAAGCTAGGCCGTCCAGCATCCGGGTCAGCTCCTCTAGCGACTCCGCCATTACGACTATGTCATCAGCGAATCGCAGGTGTGAGATGTAATCGCCGTTTATGTTTATGCCCTTACCTTTCCAGTCCAGCGTCTTAAACATGTCTTCCAATGCGCTTGTGAACAGTTTCGGGGATATGACATCCCCCTGTCTCACCCCTCTGCGCAATTGGATGGGTTTAGACTGCTGGCCCTGTACTTGGACACTCATAGTGGCGGCTTCGGAGAGACATCTCAGCACCTCGATATAACGATAGTCTACTTGGCATCGCTGTAAGGATTCCAGAACAGCCCAAGTTTCCACGGAGTCAAAGGCCTTCTCATAGTCCACAAAAGCGAGACACAGGGGCTGATTATACTCTTCGGACTTCTGTATAATCTGCCTCACTGTGTGAATGTGGTCTATGGTGCCATATCCTCCGCGGAATCCAGCCTGTTCCGGTGGCTGGAACTCGTCGAGTCTTCTGGCGAGACGATTCGTGACCACTCGTGAGAAAAGCTTATAGACGTGGCTCAGAAGTGTGATGGGTCTGTAGTTTTTAAGGAGGGTTTTATCACCCTTCTTAAAAAAGAGCACCACCAAACTCCCGCTCCACGCCTTAGGAGTTCTCCCACTGTGAAGGACGGTATTGAAGAGGTTCTGCAGCTCCTGTATAACAGGAGCTCCTCCTGCCTTCAGAAGCTCTGAAGTAATACCATCCTCACCGGGGGCTTTTCCATTTTTAAGCTGCCTCAGAGCTAACACGATCTCGTCTTGACTGATGTCTGGCAATTCGTCGGTATAGTGGCGTGTCAGGGTGGCTCTTGAATCATGGTCGTCTCGTCGGGAGTGGGGGGCATGTGCAGAGTACAGCCGGCCATAAAAATCCTCTATCTCGGCGGAGATCTCCGGCTTCGACAACACGGTCCTCCCGTCGTGCGTTTTTAGCTTCGTCAGGTGGCTCCTGCTAAGCTGCTGAGTGAATACTTTGGACCCTCGGTTTCGCTCTATCGCCTCTTCAATAAGGCGTGTGTTGGAGCTCCGAAGGTCGCGCCGTACCATCTTCGCAATTCGCTTATTCAGGTCTGACCTCTCTGACGAAGTCGCTTGGGTAGTCTCCCGTCTTCTTGTCATCAGCCCCAGAGTCTCATCCGAGAGTTTGGACTTCTTACCAGTACGCTGTTTTCTGCAGAACTTGATACCCTCGTCCCTCAGCGTTTCGACCAGATTGTGTAGGGTCTCGTCGGCGTCATCAATGGGTTCCAAGGCAACAAATCTATTCCCGAGAAGCTGCTGAAACTCCTCGGTGCCCGCGACTATTTGGATTTGGTTAGGCCGGAGCGTGGACTTCATCAGACGGTTTCTTTCAAGCTTCAAGTTGATATTCAGGGATGTGTTACGTTACTGGTTGCAATAATGGTGGTAATTACATACGGTTTCCGAACGCGGAATAGAGGATTTATGATATTTGTGTAGATAAAGATTTATATGCAATTTTGAGAAGAATTGTAAGTAATGATGGGTAGGAAGCCAATTTATCAAACAATGAAAACTTGGGATACATTAAAATTTTAAAAAGTGAATTTGTACGACGTCCAAGGTGTGAGTGGAACAGTCAGACGCAAGTTGCGAAAGATTTTACATGGAGGGACTTTTTCTATATTTGTTTGTAATGTTGAATATGTTCTAGTTTGTGAAAATTAAACCAATTCACCTGTAGCTATTGCGATTATTTTTAAATTTCTCAATATGAAAATTCTCATTACTTTAGGCCAACCCGTTAAAAGGCTTCTACAATATCACAGTATAAGTATAGAAATAATACATTTTATTATGAATTTGGGTTCAAACGTTTCCGTGATTCAGCTGTCAAAAGTGCAACTTAAAAAGTTTTATTTAAAGAACGACGTTAAATTTATTGGACACAAACCTGCGCGTCTTATAATAATACATATTTTTTAAAACGTGTTCAATATTCATTCAGTCAGTCGACCATTAAGTAAACAGAATTGTAATATCAATTTTTTGCCTTTCAATTTCAACCCATTCGAATCATTCGACGTTTGCGTTTGTTCATTCATTGTTGTTTCATCATTTCAACGATTTATCGTTCAATCATAAATTCATTTCTGTTTCTATTGACTTTTACGCTTTGAGTATGAAATACCTTTATGGTGTGTTTGGTAGGTGATATTCATTCACTCATGTTAAGGAATCTCATCATCATTCGTCAGTTTTGGCGACTTGTTTGCTTAATTAGCTTTGTAGCTTTTAAGGTCATAACTGTTGCCAATGTACATTGACTTAGGGCCAGTTGCACCAACCATTATTAACGGACTCTTCAGCGTCACCCCACCCGTCAGGATGCAATAAAAATTTCCATACAATTAAATTTAGCGGTCGTTTTATCGGTGCCAGACGGTTTGGTGCAACCGACCCATAGTTAGGGAAATAAATATACCGTGAAGTTTAATATAAATATATTTCTAAATTAGTATACTTAAATATAAAATAATCGTATTAAAAATATTTAGAACGAGTTACTCACGTAATTTAGGTCAAGTTTTGCTCGACATATTTGGATCAATTTACGATGATCATAAAATAACCATTTTCTTTCACTATAGCACAGTTACATACATAGGATAAGGATGGCGTGCCAGACTGATCCCCCCCCCCCCCCCGTAACCCCACTTCGTGCTCGTCAATCATCTCGTCTCCAGCCCGTGGCCTTCCATTGTTTCCACCTCCGGCCAAATTGATGCGTTTTCACAATGAAAGGGTAGCCATTGTGATGCCTTCTTTCGAATCACCGCGTTGCTGTTTTTTGGTAACGTAATTAATAAAGTTTTAAGATGGTTCAAGTTTTTAAAAAAATAAATGTAATTCTACTTTAGAATTATTTATTATTAAATTTATACATCATTCTTGTCTATATGCATTTACAAAGAAGTCAGGTTTGTTCAATTTAATATAGGTAAAAGAATTCCACTCAAAAACAATTGGAGCGGACATTATGCAGAAATAATAATTAAGTCAATTAAAAGAGTATCCCATTAGTGAGGTCTGAGTAAATGCTCCAATTGGTTCAATTGCGCCGCCATTGTGGAATTCTTGTGAACGTTTCTAAATTAAAAATCCAATTATGCTAAGTTAGACGTTAGCTGAATTCCTAAGAATATATGTGTAGAAGCTTCTATCAGACGACATTAGACTTATTTACAAATAGTATATTGACGTGCATGGCTTAGAAAAAACCGTTTTCGTTTTTTTACGTAGACTACAAGAAGCCTTATTTTTTAACGATGTTTTATTGTAACATAAAACTCCTGCGAGAATTTAATATATTAAAAATATATTGATTCGTACATGCCGAGCAAAAATCGACCTAAATTACGCGAGTAACCCGTTATATAAATATATTTATGATATTTTTGTTGTAAATTTTAATCGTTATTTAGTACTGGAAAAAGTTCGTTTGGGATCCTAGTATTAATGAAATCCCATCAAAAACATAAATGTGAAAGGCTGCCAAGTTCGATACTATGGGAATGCTTCGCCTATAAAAGAAGTGAGATCTGAATAAGTACCAAGTTCCATAAAAATACCTCAAATCATAAATAGTTATAGGAATGCACACTTGATTTCCAGCAGTTTTTAAGGTACATTTTGAATAAGTATCACGTTACATAGAAATACCTAAAATTATAATAGTCAGAGAAACGCACACCGGTTTTTTTAGCAGTTTCCTGATAACATTTATTATTTTCAGTACTTTTTAATGATGTTACTTGGCAAGTTTTCACACACCACACACCTTTTCAATGCTTTGAATCGACACCTTTGGACTGCAATGTGTCAAGTATATAATTTTCTATTAAAACTTGGCAAGTTACATCATTAAAAAGTACTGAAAATAATAAATGTTATCAGGAAACTGCTAAAAAAACCGGTGTGCGTTTCTCTGACTATTATAATTTTAGGTATTTCTATGTAACGTGATACTTATTCAAAATGTACCTTAAAAACTGCTGGAAATCAAGTGTGCATTCCTATAACTATTTATGATTTGAGGTATTTTTATGGAACTTGGTACTTATTCAGATCTCACTTCTTTTATAGGCGAAGCATTCCCATAGTATCGAACTTGGCAGCCTTTCACATTTATGTTTTTGATGGGATTTCATTTATTTTTGTTAGGTGTAGGTTCTTTGTTATTTTTTTATCACGGACGGCGCGAGCGCGGCGGACGAGTGTAGGCAGCGACGGAGGGTGCGCGAGGCGGGGAACGGAATTTTTATCTAGTATCACTATACATACATATATCGGGATTTCGGGATCGATCGGGCAGCGCGAGTACCTATAATCTATGATAAATCCTATTTTACTATTTATTTATAGGTGATTTTTACAAATAAACTGGCTACCTACACCTATAAAATGTACCTACTTACATATAATTACATACATCAATAACGTACCTTATTCTGTTTGTAAGTACGCTACCTACATAGATAATTAATAACTTGGTAATACCTACCTACCAGTAGGTATTATAATTGGTGGCCTATTATGTAGCCCTAGAAGTGCACCATCCCATCTCATCCCGTGGCGTATCGGAGGGTGAGATGGGCAGTAGTATATATAATTCCATCTTAGAGTATATATGATTTCCATGTTCTTGAATCTGCGATTTAATTTGTTGTGAAATTAGAAATTATTTAGACTATGCGAGAAAAAATAGTCTTTTCATTTTTGTTTGACTGATTTAGCGCACCTAGTGTACCTAGTGACCTGCTTTGCACTTCGTAAATCGTGGGTTCGGTTCCCGCAACAGACACACACAGAGTGGTGAACAATTTTATTGTTCTTGTCTTTAAGACAAACATGTATTGTCTTAAATTGGTATGTATCTAAATTTAAATAAGTCTTATCTCATTTCCACTCCATACCTACTTATAGTAGAACAAAATTACACATTCGTTGTTTTCGAAACTGACTCACACTTGGCCGTTTTCAGATTTTTACTTTATTTCGACCTAAAGACAAACCTTCGAGCCAAATTTCAGGTCGGTACGACCATTGGAAGATATACCCATTTAGTTCATTATGACTTCATAGTAGAACAAAGTTACACCTTCGCTATTTTTAAAACTGACTCACACTTGGCAGTTTTCAGATTTTTCCCTTTACTTTGACCTAAAGACCTATCTCCATGCCAAATTTCAAGTCAGTACGACCATTGGAAGTGGTCTAGGTTTTTGATGAGTCAGTGAGTCAGTGAGTCAGTGAGTGTATAGTAAAAATAGCGATTTTCTGACGTCAATATCTCAAGAACTGCTATAGGTAGAATAATGAAATTTTGTATTCTAGACAATTAAGGGGATGTCAACAGACACTCGAAATTTCATATGCATAGATAAAATATGTTTTGGGTGGTCGAAATTGGCCCGAAATGGTTCGTGTAATATAACCCACGGCCGGTGTGTCGCTTTTTTTTGCTCGAACTTGGCGGACACACTGCCGTGTGTCTAGATAGTATACTACGTTTAAAGCAAGCTTACGGATTTGAATCTATGTAAATTGGTGCATCTAATTAATATGCAGAAATCTGCAGTAGAAGTAATTTGCTTAGCGTGTGATCTTGGAACTTTATAGTTATGAGAATAAGAGCGTGTGACGGTCATTTGGAACACATTACCCGCTAAGCCAACTTCTGTTGCTGACTGTACATTCTGTACAGTTTATTAGTTTTGTACTAATGGGGTACAACGGTGCCAATTTGGCTTCTATACAGAGTCATTAATTATCTCACAGGAAATATTAGCAGTTAAGCCCGTGGACCTGGTTTTATTGTTAACCTCGGATTTCTCAATTTGGTTCAAGTGACCATTGTTTTAATACCTAATAATTTAAACTCAACTCAGAGGCAAAGGAAACTGGTCACTTGGTATCGAAAATCCATACTAATATTATAAATGGGAAAGTGTATGTGTGTGTTTGTTTGTCCGTCATTCACGGCAAAACGGGGCGACGAATTGTCGTGATTTTTTAAGTGGAGATTGTGGGAGTTGAAGGGATGGAGAGTGACATAGGCTACTTTTTGTCTCTTTCTAACCCCCCACTTCCCTAAAATGGGGGGTGGAAGTTTGTATGGTTTGTTACCCCGAATTTAAAGCGAGCGAAGCCGCGGGCAAAAGCTAGTGCTGTATAAAATGACCCGCTTGTATTGATTGTTGTTTATCGATTGTTTTATAACAAAAATAATAGCTTTTCCAGTTTTAGGTAGTCTTACGGCATATAAAGACCCAAGTAACACATCAAAGCAGTATAACGGCCGTCTTACAGTATTTTATGCTTTTTGAGTTCGTTCTATAGTAGCATTATAAACGTTTATAGTGCTGATAAAGGTCTTAAATGGGCACAAATTATCCAGCTTGAGATCTTATATAGGTTATTTAATAGCATTACAGGCGCATTACATCTGCGCTATTAGCATTATTCTGGTCATAGAAAGTGCCAATCGCATTAAAGAAGCATTAGTACGCTCTATTAAGTTGCCAACCGCATTAAAGAAGCATTACTATGGCCAAAAAAGTTGCTAATCGCAGTAAAGAAGCATTAGTTCGCTCGATTAAGTTGCTAATCGCAATACAGAAGCATTATACTAGCATAAACGTTACGTCATTGCAAAAACGTCTCTAATACCGACGGAACAAATGTTATGTTATAACTAGAGGGCGGAGTACCGGTGGCAAATTTCACACAAAAGGTATTGAGTCGTTTTTATAATTATTATTTTAGGCTTGAATAATAAAATTATTCATTTACCTAATGTACTTAGTATGGTACCTACTCGTAAAATGGATGTAAGTACTTAACATTTATTTTCATAAATCGATTTCAGGAACACCTAAATGTTATGTCGTAAATTTTTTGGGTTATTTTTCAATTTCTTTTAACAAAGTCACCATTCATCGATATAATATTTTTTACCATATGCAACCTTTCTTTTCAAAAAGTTACTAACTTACAAATTTATGAGACATTTAGAAACGAATTATTTGACATTGTCAATTTAGACAGCTGCTTTACATCTATATTATCTGAATTATTATTGCGTCGGCTAAATATTTAAAACCGAAAAATATCAAGATGAATAAGCCATGTGAAGCAACAATTCTGCGGATGATAGAACCGTACGAAAATCTTATATATAATGAAGAAGAATGTAGCATTCACTGTATTTCTTGCTCAGTGGATTTAAAGCAGTTGAAAAAATATAATGTTGAAAAACACGTTAACAGTAAACAACACCAAATTAACTGTGGAAATCAAAATGGCACCTTTGCCTATGATTTATGCGTTTTCCTTATAGCGTGTAACATCCCATGGAACAGAGTTAACCATCCAGAATTTAAAAAGTTCTTTGGAAAATACTTAGATAAAGGCGTAAAACTTTCCGAAGAAAGTGTTTTGAGAAAATACTATCTTACCAGAATATACAATGCGACCGTCAAGCAAATACGAAATACATTTTTCGATTCCAATTTATGGCTTGCGGTGGATGAGACTCTTGATAATTTCGGTAATTGCGTAGTAAATGTAATTATAAAATCACTTGATGATGCTTTACAAAGGCCATATTTGTTAGCGTGTAAAGTCGTTAGTACTGTAAACGCGAACTCAATTGCAGCGGTGGTTGACGAAAGCTTGAATTTTTTGTGGGAGGATAATTTTACAGATAATATGAACAAATTTTTAATATTCTGTTCGGATAGCGCAGCGTACATGCTTGCTGCCGGCAAGATTTCGAAGAAAAAGTACACTAAAGTACGACACGCCGCTTTACCGCCGGAACCCATTATCACTCGTTGGGGCACCTGGTTAAATGCAAGTTTTTACTACGATAGACATTTTGACGTGATTAAAAATGTTGTGATGCAATTGAACAGTAAAGAAGCTATTGCCATTAGAAAAGCCCAGAAGTTGTTTGAAAATGGAAATTTAAAAAACGAGTTAAGCTTTATAAAAAATTGTTACGAAATTATACCTGAATCGATAGAAAAATTAGAATGCACTAAAATTCCGATAGAAGAAAGTTTTGTGGTAATAGATATAGTTAGGAGTATTTTAAGCCTCCAAGGAATTGAAACCGTGCGAAATAAACTCGAATTGGTTCTAGATAGAAACCCAGATGCTGACGAATTATGGAATATGATTACAATGGAAAATTATAAACAAGTCCTTAAACATGCAACCATGACATCGGTAGATGTAGAGCGATCGTTTTCCACTCATAAATGGATCTTCAATAAATTAAGAAACCGATTCACTCCGAAAAACCAGGAACATGTGGCCATAGTCCATTCATTTTATAACATCGATACGCACTTAAGTGTAGATTGTGAGGAGGACCTCGAACACATAATTCCAGTCCTCAATTGTAATTGAATGGTCTTGAAAATAATATATCGTTTAGCAGGTATAACTTCTTAGTCTAGTATTTAGTACCTAATGATAATGTTTTGATAAGAAAACATATTATTATGTATTATAGATATTAACAACATATTACATTATATTTGTATGCTCGTAAGATAATTTCTATAAGTTCCTAAAAATTATTATGCAAAATTAATCATTTATTCGTTATTTATTTAATCATAAGAATACTTAGGCGACTCCATACATTTAGTGTGAAATTTGCCACCGGTACTCCGCCCTCTAGTTATAACAATGAACGCTGTGATTTAACTAATTTGTCTCGCAATATAAAATGTACGAAGACGGTAGAAAAAACTGAATGAGTGGCACGTCATATTTGTTTGCATCGTAACAAAATTTATAAAAGTTTTTGACTCTTTTATCTTATTATATCCTTCAAATATTACTGCGTAATGTAGTTTACTGTTAATGTGTTAAGTGTTAAGTTTCATTGAAAATTTTCACGCGCCTTTGATTTATTGTGGTTTTGCTATAAAATATTATAAAAAGATATGCGTCAAATAAACAAAACAATTGATTAATCCTCGCAATTAACGAATTTTGCATTATTAACTTAGTAGTGTTGGTTGAGTAGTCTTAAATTAAGTTATTTTACTATTATATAGGTACTTTCCTTGTATAAATAGGTCCGCAAGATTTTTTTTGGGTTATAAATTATTTACAAAATGGCGTTGGTCTATATAGACGGAGAGCTAGCCACGTCAGATATGACACAATAATGAGAGCAACCAAACCCCTCTAGTCAGTTTGGTATACTATGCTTATTTCTAGATCTGGACATCTGGCAGCATTAAAGTGGTGGAGGTCAAATAATCCAAACCATTTCAAGAAAACACATCCTAGAGAAGAGATCTGGGTTTGATGCAATATTATGAGAAATTATACAAATACTATACAATATTATGAGAAATTATACAAAAGTTTCTGTTGGGGGAAAGTAGTGCCAAACGATGTATAATACAATTCATAGTTTGTCGCCTACTGTTTTTGTTTCCGTAATAATACATCGTGTTTTTGATTCTAACGTTTTTTTATCGATTTTAGACAAGTTTTGAGTCGATATTCCAACATATTCACTGCAGATAGAATTATAAGGCAAACGACGATCGGTTCTTGAATCTTTTATCTCCATTCTGTAGAGCCGGATCTTAAAATAAATAAGCCGTTATTTTTTTATGATTTTTTAAAATATGGACTAAAAACACTTTTATTATATTCGAATGGTGCAAAGAATCTTACATACAGGGTGTTTGGTAACCGGATGCAAAGCCGAAAGTAGGAGGCCTAGGTCATGTAGAACATTTTTAGCCATACTTGTCTTAGACAAATGTTATTCGTTTTTTTTTAATTTAAATTTAAAAATTTGTCGGAGAAAACTGCAAAACTTCAGACTAAATCGATAATTAGTACTTTTTTTACTGCAGGTAGATTTTTTTTTGTTTTATTTCGTATTGTGCAATGTCTATCAAACACTAGAAAAGTGATTTCAAACATCTGTGTCTAAAGAAAACAAGTTGACAGCGATTTAAAATTTTAGTTACATGAAAATGTAAACGATTTAAGTGATTTCAAAGTACGAAAAAAAAAAACTAAAATAGCCACGAATTTTCAAACCATTTTAAAAACATGCTTGGCTTTTACCCTTTTATTTAAGCTATCAAACACGACTGTAGCTACTGTATCCTTGAAAATAAGCCACCTAAACCAACTGGGTAGCTAAAATGTTTCACTCTACTTGTGATACTTGTGGTAGTTGTGGTGACGAATCTCATTATGATTTTACAATAAAACATTGGTTCTGAATACTAAGTTGGCGTTGACTTGACATTTGACTTGTTTTAAAAGGGTTAAGTGTACTGGACAAAACTACCACATGCAATTTTAACAAACAAAGGCTTGCGGCGGTGAGAGACAAAAGGGACTGATAGCGGCAGGCGGCGGGCGATAAGACAATCATGTCTCAAGCCATTTTATCTTTGAAAATAGGCTACCTGTACTAATAAGAGGGAATGTTTAGGGTAAATTAAAACAAAAGCATAAAAGATAAGTTATTTATTTTTACGATCAACACATTAAAATTACACATCATCGCTCGTTTTCAAAATGTGACCCGCCGTTTCGAATACAAGCACGAGCCCGTCTTCTTACTTCTGTGGTGGTTGTTCCGAATATCATTTCTTCCCTCATCCTTTCGAACGCCGCTTCTATCCTCTCCCTCAGCTCTTCTACGGTATTAATGACCTCTTGTGTGTAGACTAGCTCCTTAGCTCGGCGCCAAACGAAAAAATCCAATGGTGTCAAATCAGGTGACCGAGCGGGCCAAGGGATTCGTCCGCCTCTGCCGATCCAACCGTCCGGGAAACAGTTATCCAGATGCTCCCTTACAGCCAGAGAGTAATGGGCGGGACAACCGTCGTGTTGAAATGTCACTGCACCGGGCAGCTGGTCTTCGTCAATAAGCCTGGGCAAATCGTTTTGTAAAAATTCCAAATAATTTGCCCCATTTAAATTATTTGGCAAAAAATGTGGCCCAATAAGGACTCTGCCGATGATTCCAGCCCACACATTGACGGAAAACCTTCTTTGGAAGGACACTTGCTTTTTCCAATGTGGATTGTTGTTTTTGTCAGCCCATTGGTGTAGGTTATGGAAATTTGTGATCCCCTCCCGGGAAAATTTCGATTCATCGGTCCAAAGAATGCTTCGCAAAAAACGTCGGTCTTCGATATCCGCATTGAGTAAAAATCGGCAGAAGTCCACTCGGCGTGCAGGATCTCCTTCGTCCAAACCTTGAACTCCGATGCCGCGAAAAGGATATTTTCCCTCACGATTCATTGTGGCCCATACTTTCCATGTGGACAAGTTCAGATTACGAGCTACCACTCTGATGCTCGTATTCGGATCCTCTGCAAATGCCTGTAGAACGTCTTCCTCCACTTCAGGGCGATTACGTCCTGGATTCCCTCCATGTTGCACAGCAATACCATTCTCACGTAGCCTTCGGAATGAATTGTAAAACACTCTCACATTAGGCAATCTCCGGTTTGGAAAACGCTCTTGGTACATCCGTCGGGCCATCGCTCCATTACTGTCAGCTTTGCAGTACATGTAGATAATGTCGGCGTATTCTTCGTTCGTAAACTCCATGTTTACAATGAAGAAGTCGTAATTACACGTGAAGGAGCGCCTACGGCAACTACAACTTGACACGGTAAATTGAGATGAGAGCGGGAAATTAAACCACAATGAACGTCTAATCGCAACTGAAGTTGTAACTAGACTAAATTACTAGTTTTTGCACAAATACTCATGTAGCTAATCAGTTTATCTTTGTCAATAAAGCACAAAACCGATCATCTTTGTTTAACGCCGCTCACCGCCTGCCGCTATCAGTCTCTTTTGTCTCTCACCGCCGCAAGCCTTTGTTTGTTAAAATTGCATGTGGTAGTTTTGTCCAGTACACTTAACCCTTTTAAAACAAGTCAAATGTCAAGTCAACGCCAACTTAGTATTCAGAACCAATGTTTTATTGTAAAATCATAATGAGATTCGTCACCACAACTACCACAAGTATCACAAGTAGAGTGAAACATTTTAGCTACCCAGTTGGTTTAGGTGGCTTATTTTCAAGGATACAGTAGCTACAGTCGTGTTTGATAGCTTAAATAAAAGGGTAAAAGCCAAGCATGTTTTTAAAATGGTTTGAAAATTCGTGGCTATTTTAGTTTTTTTTTTATCGTACTTTGAAATCACTTAAATCGTTTACATTTTCATGTAACTAAAATTTTAAATCGCTGTCAACTTGTTTTCTTTAGACACAGATGTTTGAAATCACTTTTCTAGTGTTTGATAGACATTGCACAATAAGAAATAAAACAAAAAAAAATCTACCTGCAGTAAAAAAAGTACTAATTATCGATTTAGTCTGAAGTTTTGCAGTTTTCTCCGACAAATCTTAAAATTTAAATTAAAAAAAAACTAATAACATTTGTCTAAGACAAGTATGGCTAAAAATGTTCTACATGGCCTAGACTATCTCCTACTTTCGGCTTTGCATCCGGTTACCAAACACCCTGTATACGTAATCTACATTAGGGTTCCGCTTTGGTGTCTCTAAAAACTGTAGAGAGATTTTAATTTTAAACTAATTAATACAAAAGTTATGACCATAAAACCACATTTTTAGCCTAAACCGGTTTGACTTTGATGTGTATCTCGAAGACAATGAATATTCAAGTAAATATAGGATACTATATTGTTAAAAGCCGTTACTGATAGGCTGAGTATATGATAAGCTATAAAAATCATTAGAAAACTAAGGAAATCAGATCTGGCGCCAGGGAGCCCCTTAAAATATAGGCCCTGTCCTTTATAACTGAGACAACTTCGGCAGTGTTTACCTATTTTGGTATTACTATTTTCCAATTGAAACATTTTGCTAGTCTGTCACTGTGACCTCCATCCATTAAAAGCTGCCAGATGCCAGGATCAAGCAATAAGGATAGTATAGCAATCTAATCAGACGGGTTTTGTTGCTCCCATTATTGTGTCATATCTGACGTGGCTCTTAGTCCAATAGCAGCTCAGTGACCCTCAAATAAGCTTATTAATGCCTACAGCATTACACGTGAATAATTATGCTATTAACAACATTAAGCATTAAATACTACTTAAAATTGCTATTGTAGACCCTAAGGCACTAAAACAGCTGAAAGCTGTGTAGGGGGCTGTTTATAAGTTACGTCATCAATTTTTGATGATTTTACCCTCCCCCCCCCCTAAAATCATTCAACCATCATAATTCGAATGACCTCCCCCCCTGCCAAATAAAGTGACGTCATTTCAAAAAAATGCGTTTTTAGGTTAATTGTACAATAAAAAACTATTTAGTAGCGAATATTTTATAGCATTAAAAGTTTATAGAAACACGAATTTCATTACTTTTTTACACATTGAAGCATTTTTAAAAGATGCGAGAGATGATGTGATCTTCGGAATGACCGCCCCCGCTCCTACGTCATGCTACCATGAAATGACGTAATTTATGAACAGCCCCTTATATCGAATTACTTGGCTTTATAATGGTTTATATTATTGCTATTATACAGCATATCTAAACTCTATTCTAAATGCTATTATAGACCCTAAGGCATTAAAAACAGCTGAAAGCTGTATGGCGATTTACGTGGCATTATAATGGCTAATATTCATGCTCTTAAACAGCATTAAGCATTTATTTATGCTATTGTAGAACCTAAGGCACTAAACCACACCGAAGCACACAGTTGCGTTTTGGTTCGCTGCACTAAAACTAAAGGCTTAACAAAAGCATTTACATATGCCAATTATACAACCGTTATACAGCGTAAAGCGTCACATAATGCTATTGTAGCACCTAAAGCACTAAAAACAGCTGAAAGCTGTATACCGGATTTACGTGGCATTATAATGGCTAATATTCATGCTCATAAACAGCATTAAGCATTTATTTATGCTATTGTAGAACCTAAGGCACTAAACCACACCGAAGCATTAGTGCAGCAATCCAAAACGCAACAGTACAGCTGAATGCTCTACTTTTGCGTTTTGGTTCGATGCACTAAAACTAAAAGCATTTCAAAAGCATTTACATATGCCATTATACAACCGTTATACGGCGTAAAGCATTATATATTGCTATTGTAGAACCTAAAGCACTTTATTGCTTTTAAACAGCTGAAAGCTGTACAGTTGCGTTGTGGTTTGCTGCACTAAAGCTAAAGGCTTTACAAAAGCATTTAGATATGCGATTATACAACCGTTATACAGCTCAAAGCATCATATAATGCGTCCAGTTGCTCGGTGAGCGTATATAAGAGTTTATACGGTCCTTCAGTTCTAAATAAGTTAACTATTCATATGCATTTCATTCAGGCCGGGGTAGGTACATTTCCTTTACAAAAAATGTTACGGTCCGCACCTATGGCCCCGTAGCATACCAGGCTTACGCGTCATGGGGGCAAATGTCGATCTCCCCCCGTATCGCGCCTGGGTTTATGGCGAATATAATTTGAAAGTCACAAAAAATATGGGTCCTAACCTAACCTAAGTGGGTATGATATATAATAATGACAGATGGGTTATGCACGCTCCAAAAGTGAAGCACTTAAAATGAGTGAATTCAAACAATTGTCGCTAGTCGCGCACCGGCAAGCGAGAGATGCGGACGTGCCAATGAGCTCCCGTCACCCGCGTGAGAAAGAGACAAACTGTAATTTTCTAACAATGAGAGTGACAAAGAAGTAATGATTGTCAAAATAGATAAACATAACAGAATCGTTGCTAGGTTATGAAATAACTCTGAAAGTATTTTTTGTGTTCTTTTTGTTAGAGTATAGTATAACCTATCCATAGTAAATATCAATGGGTTAGGACGTGCTGGATAAATTATTATGTTTACACATACTCGTATAGCAGCATCGAAATAAATAATCGGAAGGACAAAAATCCTCAAAAAGCTTAACAAACAAACAATCATGGTTTTTTTATTATTGCAGCGCCATAATGCATACGTTTTCGCGTTTTTCCTAGTTTTAACGGTTTCCATACAGCCAAGGTACTGATATTTGGTTGTGCTTCTATAGAAATCTATGGACATGAACGTATCGCTTCCGAAGCGGCGCTACCCAGTCCCTTGAATAAATAACAGGCCGACGCCTTAAGCGTTGGATTAAAAAGGGATTATTATGACGAAATTCACCTCCAAGCTACTAATGTTTGATACTGTTAATTAAGCCTTCATTCTGCTAAGTGAGGTATTAATTTATAATGACGCAAAATAGTCCAGACGACAAATACTATTTTAATAAGGTTTTCATGTAGCTATTTCAATAAAATATATTTAAAAAAATGTTTTTCTTTTAGAAAATTAAAAAAAAAACACGCGAAATTTCTTCCAGCCTGTATAATAAACACCTGATCATGCAGCTCTGAATTATCATGATAAAGTTTTCTTATTATTATATAACCATTTTATAAAAGATCATTGTCACGTACTCGATTAATGTGGTAATTACCTTATTACAACAAACAATCGAAAACAATACACAAACAACACACACACAATACAAGAAACAATCGAAAAAAATAAGAATTGTGATTATTTTTCTCACCATCCCTGGTAATTTATAAATTTGAAAATACTTACTTATTAAAGAGAAACTGCAAAGTTTTCTGTTTAAACTTGAATCTCTACCACTTAGTTGATCGTAGTAAAAATTGTGATCAAGTCCGAGTCGGAGTCACACAAAAGGTTTCATTTTATTTTACCACTAAAAGAATCTAAAATTTCGTCTTACTTTCCGCTTCTCCGTTATAAAGTCTTGTTATGGCATTAAAAAAAAAATCTGTTTATTATAAATAAACATTTTTTTTAGCATAATAAGCATAATATAGAGATTTTTTGCCAAGCGAGAAAGTAGTTTTAGTTTTCATGCATTACATAATATATGATACGTATTTTAAAGTTCAAATAAGGTTTTCTTAATTAAATTATATTTTTAACAAATTAACTATAACTGCTCAAACAGAGCTTTTTATCAATAATTTTAAGCTTATCAACATAAACAATCATTAAAACAATCTTTAAACATTTATACAGTTAGCCCTCTCATATACAGATAGAAAGACAGCCGAGGGCTTAACTAATAGAATTAGGGTGCTGTTGATACTAGGAATTTTGACATATACATAGTTGTAAGTTTAAGTGTTTTTCGGATCAGAGAAATTTAAGGTTGGTCCTACTCAGAATTGTAAGTAGAATTGTTTCTACTAGGACTTAAAAGTGTTCTGTTTTTGGTTTTCCATATAAGTGGGCATGGCAAATATTGTAATACTCTTAAATATAATAATTAGAATCAACAGTACTCTCAGTACTCACGGTAGTCACGGTCAAGTAAAAATACTTAACCTAAATTTTTCGGATTTCGACAACACTTGTATTCACAACGATTTCTAAAACCTTCACTCTAAAAATTGAAAAAAAATGAATACGCTATATTTTATTTACGTATAACGTTGGCTTGGGCAGTGCCAAATTATGAATCATTTAAGGGCTCGGCTAATGGCCTTTCCTAACTCGCGGGTGATATTGTGAATCCATGTGCTCCTGAAAGCTTATATTTTGCCAATATTTGGACATTACTTTGTAATTTAGGGGTATGACGAATATATAACAGCTGCGAATGTGGTGCGCAGTGGTTTTTGAGTTATCTAATGTTTGGTTAAAAGCTTTGTAGTAAATACGACGGCAAATGATCAAATAAATAAATATATCATAAAGCGCCTGTGTGTCTATTTAAAGTTAGAAGGAGTAATCGATAAATTCCAAGATTTCATTAACTCGACGCGAGAATCGTGTGTAATGCATTTTAAACATCCATCCTTTATAAAAGTGTACATAGTTGATTTAGCTGAATTAAGGTAGATATGAATCTTCAAAGAAGTAAAGTTAGTTACCTATAAGATACCTAACAAAGTTTTAGAAACCTAGGGAAATCATAAATGTTACATTTAATCAGCATCCATTAATTAAACAAATAGTAAAGGAGGATCTTACACATCCAAAGTGCTAAATATCCAATACCCATAAGTATCAATTACTCCAAAGACAAAGAAAACAACACACGCTACTCGTCCTCGTCCCCCACTACACGAGCAAACAAACGTTACGCCCATTCACTACCCCATAACTTCCCTTCCATTACGCATACAAATTGAGTGTCAGTTCTTTTGCTTTCACTCCAGTGTTTGCAGCGTCTTCTAATTACGCTGCCTCTTCAGCCGAGCGCCCTCGCGCTGACGGACTGGGACCCTTGTGTTCTGTGTAGCTGTATTTGTATACGGCTTGCTTACAAAGAAGGTTGGATTCCGGAGAGAATTTTAAAACGATAGATGGCATTTCAAAGATTATCTACTGTTTTAAAGAAGCGCAAATTACTGGCAGACTGGAATCCTTGCGTTTATGTGAAAAGTAAAGGCCCAAATCATCGATGCCCTTTTACAGCCTAAACGAATATTATTTGATTAATTTATTTTATTTTAATCAAATTAAGGAATTTAATACTTATCTAATTTTGACATGATTACTATAATCAATTTATTTTATTGTTTTATTTTTTTTATCGACATTGAAAAATGCTTTAAATGGATATACGTAATAATTTTTATAAATCTTGTTTACTAGTGAACTTGACCTATGACATGTGTTGGCTTTAATTTATTTTAAATGAAATATCATGCTTGTTGCTAAATACTGTTAGTCTACTGTTTATTACTCTTTTTCCTTTTAGTGGTTAACTATTTGAACGCTTATTTCTCTGATTTTTTTATTACTTGTATTTGCATAGCTTATGTCTACATACATCAGCAAATAAATAACTGATGCCATGTACTGGCTAAATATGTGTATAATTTATTTAAGGATTAAGGTCGTATTCCTTTGGTCAACAAATCAAATTGATATTATAAAACTTCGACTAAACAAAAATTCAAGCATGCGCAGGTACTATTTGGTTCTTGTATTCAATATTTCGGTCATGGTACTTACGGATATTTGTTTTGTATTTAATAGTTTTTATTTGTATTAATTCGATCTGCATTCTGCCGGCTCAAGCAGCGAATTTGGTAGAGGCAGGCAGTTTTTATAATAACCGATAAATGAATAGATATCTACAGCAGTAATTAATAATAATAAACAAATATTATTTACGTTAATAATACTACTTAGGTTCTAGTTGCTCTGAAAATCCCGCGTTGAAAAGCCGTCCCTGAACAGCCTTGTGGCACTGGCACCCCGGTCACGAAAATTGCTGAGTGGCAATTAATTTGGTGTAACCTTAATGTTATTTTTTTACTGTTTATCTTTGCACCACAGAATGTGTAACAGTAAAAAGAGACGTGAACCACTCCAGACTTAATGTAGTGCTTTCATCTCGGCCATAAATTCGCCTTCCTAAACGAACTTTCTATAGAGGAACTCATTTAGTATTCGATTTGGAAGGGACAAAAGTCGTGAAGATTAGTCGATAGTTTTTTAAGTAGCCCAATTTCCTGCTGTATCCGAAGTGTCTCAAACAACCCGCGATACATGTACCGTGAGAAATACATCTTGGAAGCAAAGTTCACTAAGAGCTGGTGAAGGTCCAAGTTCGTATAAGCCGGAAATCCCTTAAAGCCGTCAAAGTAATCTGTAAGACTTACAGCAGGTCCTGGAATGGGGTCGAATGAACGAGAGTAATCAGAATACCGTGTACGCTTTAAAACCATTGTTATATTTTATAAGAATCTGAGAGCCTTTTTAGCTTAAGGATTTTTTAAGTAGAAACTGAATAAAAAGGAATTTCCTGTATTTTGTAGACGGAAACGGAGAAACATTGTTTTAATAAATTTTGTAGGATTTTTTCCATTATTCATTTTGCTCATTTCTAATTTTTTGACAGATTTAGTGTTGGTTATTAGTCTATAAAACTGAACTTCAAACGTAAGTTAGCACGTTTGAACAGCTGCCGATATATCAAGCACCACACTATAAATTATAAGTTTATTTTTATTTTGTAGTTATGGAAATTTATAGTTTTAGAGGATAAGGTTAGGTAGGTAATTTTAGCATAATTTAAATTGTAACATTTAGCTGAAATATTTTTACACGGTAGCAGTGGCCGCTCACTATTTTTAAAGTTCGCTCTAAAATTGCGTTACTATCTTTAGCTACCACCATTTCTCTTTTACCTTATTGGGCAGGCTAGTCAACAGAATCATCTGAGCAATTAGATCGGAGCAAATCGCCAAAGGTCGAGATCAAAGCTGCGCCGTGACACACCTGTTCGGGTCGCTTATTGGCCGTACCCTGCACCCTGCCCCGCATACGAAGTTTCCGGTGTAGACCAATATTAGTGAGATTTATGGGGATTTAATGTATAGTTGGAATACTTTAGCCGCAGGTTGTTAGCGATATTGATATACCACGGGAATATTTCGCTTCATTAGGTAAATAAAATGGTTTGTTATGCATTCAAATATTCATATCATAATCCACAATTGTTTATTAGGTACTAAAAGATGCAACGTTTTACATGTAAAATATCGGTTTACCTACGTTTCGTCCAACAACTTTTCAACTAATTTCGGTTTGTATAATTTTAGTTCGTCTAAATCACTTGTCATACTTATTCGTTTAGTCAATTTTTTTATTAAGTCGAATTTCACTTCGTATACTATCCATTTGGTATAACGTTGTTTCGTCTAATTTTCATTATGCCTAATTTTAATTGTTATATTGATATTTTGTCGAATATTCAATTTATATAGTAATATTTTTTCTTATGGTTAGATTGTATAAGTTTACTGAAACAAAATAAACAAATAAAACATATAATTTCAGCCAACATTGTTAATTTTTTTTCACCAATGTATAATATATTAAAGGACCACCAAGGAAATGAAAAGGACAATGACACGTTTTCATTGACCATGAGATAAGTGTAGTTATGATTGGATTACTTGCGAGAAAACGGAACGAACGGGCGGTTGGCGCTTACGCCATTGTTAATAAACTCCAATGCAAATAATTTGAAACATCAACAAAAGCACCTAGGGTCCCATTTCTGTCATTATCATGGTTTCTGTTGAGCTCGCAGGTCTAAGGTAACCTAACTTACCTTCCCGGCAGCATTTTATTTTTGTTGAGGTCGCAAATTTAACCTAACTTACTTTTCTGGAAGTATTTTATTTCTGTTGAGGTTGCAGTTCTAACCTAACCTACTTTCCTAGCAGTATTTTGTTTCTGTTGAGGTCGCAGTTTTAACCTAACCTAACCTACTTTTCTGGCAACATTTTTTTTGAGATCGCAGTTCTAACCTCACGTTACCTTACTTTTCTAACAGCATTTTGCTAACCTAACCTTACCTAAGCAACCCACTTTTCTGGCGGTATTTTGTGTCTGTTAAGTTCGCAATTCTAACCTAACTTACTTTCCTGGCAGTATTTTGTTTCTGTTTGTGTCATGTCATAGATTTTATCTTATTATCCTGTATAGGTAGGTATGCAATTCGGTTCCGAAACAAGATTTGTATTTAATAAAGGTTAGACAAAAGGATCTGTGAGGAAATAATCATTTAATTATAACGAG
This sequence comes from Pammene aurita, assembly GCA_947086415.1. Classification (NCBI taxonomy): domain Eukaryota; kingdom Metazoa; phylum Arthropoda; class Insecta; order Lepidoptera; family Tortricidae; genus Pammene; species Pammene aurita. The sequence continues at coordinate 14,715,445 of OX352302.1, forward strand.
CTTATATAAACTAAGTGTTAGGAGAATCGATCATTATATTAAAAGTTGTTAGACAAACTGAAATTCGATGAGAAAATATGTTGTTACGAACCAAGGGTATAACGTAAAATATCATGTTAAATAGGTTGTATCTAATGGTGCATTATTATTACGCTGATTAAAAATAATAGTAGGTAGTTTATGTAACTGTTACGTTTTAAGGCCTAATTACGTACAGTTGCATACACTGCTTTGTCTACACTCATATTATATATATTAAATTAAGTATTCGGAAACCATAGAATGACCGCCATTGCACCGCCATGGCCAACTCGATTGTGCCGGCGGTCGCGCGGGCGCGTGCCGTTGGTCAGGAAGGAGCACAGGATTTACATTATGTTATCAAATTCGATGTTCGGAATTTTAAACTCATAACGTATCAATATATGAGCATGTAATGTTAAAATTACGTTACTGCCACAGATAAAAAGCTTATCATAGTAAAATCGGTTGTGGTAATGCTAGCCATTGCCTACCGTTTTTGAACACGTTTTAGAGGACTTACAGTGTGAGTGTAGATAATAGTACATTACTGCAGAGACCAGTAAGTAAGCTTTCCTGGCTGAGTATTTAGTAGCCGTCCGAGTCGAAGACGAGGACGGCTACAATACGAAGCCAGGTAAGCTGATTACGGTCGAAGCATGTATAGTGCTTTTCTCAAACATGTAAGGAAATAAAATTACTTGTTTAGTGCTTCAGTTACTGGCTGAGTGATTTAATGTTGTATGAAAATCCTTTACGTACGTCGCGCTGAACCTGCCTTGGAATAGAGTCCCTACTGGTCTCTAATTACTAACGTAACAGGAACATTTCCGAGCATGTTTGAGAAAAATATATTACCGTGTAATTTTATGTAATGTAATGCACAATTAGGGCAATTATATGTATACATTTTAATTAATGTGTCGGTAATACGTATGTGATACCCAGAAAGCGTCTACGTGTTATAGCAACCTGCTGCGGTAACTAATTGTGGTTGTTTCGCCATTTTTTTGCCACTGTCATGGAACGATAAAGTTATATATTTGAAATATCTTTTATACCTTCATTAACAATTATAGTTAGGCTACGCACCTAAATAAATAACTTATTTAAAAATACGAGTACATCTGCCCCATTAAATTTATGTTCAAAGTTTCACCAAACTTCGACACCTGCTGAAAAATACACAAGATTGCAACTAGCCTTTAGCTAAGTTTATTTACTTAGGACTGTACGCTTAGGCGCCGGGAACTTAGCTAATAGGTAAGGAAGCAGCCTCTAATGTCTCACTTAATATCCCGACCTTAAAGTTAGCCGTAACTTTTAAATACAACTGCTTATATAGTTAGTTTTTATGGAAAAGTATACGCACTTACGCTTAAGTAGGTATACAATACTATACATTAGGTATTTAGGAAATATTCCATAATATTGTGAAAATGTTTAATGAATTATTAGTAAAGTGAATATACTATTAATTATATTACATGTATTAATAATATTCGACATCACAATTGACGGGCATATTGAAGAATTAATAGAACTATCCCATGCAATAAAATTAAGCGAAACTTATATCGGTGACAGGTAGTTTAGTTACCAACCCCTAAACATTAGATCGTTAATAGTTATAGGGGACAATTAATACAAGTATTTTTTTATCTTCAAAGTCACACCTGAGATTTATTAAATTGATTGAGCTTTAATGCCTCAAGTTAAGCGTTGTTCGTTCCATTTGACCTACTTACTTTTGTTCTTCAGAAATACGAATGCCTAAGTATGTGTTTTATTTGTATGTAGGTGTATGTGGTACGGCGTATAAATGCTTTCGTTGACCTAATACAGAATATTTAGCATGTAGTAGCATGATAAAAACTGATACGTGATTACAATTATGTATCAAATTATGATATACTCGTATGTTATAAAATATTGGTTTTTATAATTCATCCCATTAGATATTTTAAATGGCCATAATGGGGACGTGTTTAGTGAAAGGGTCCACTTTGTTGATTTACAAGGACACCTTGTTCTTTCACTCATAGAAAGTGTATATTGGACCCTGGACTGACACATCGAGTATATTACGATTAGATATCTACTCATGATTGGTGCAACTAGCTCTGAGTAACATTGCACATATGTACAGTCAACCAATTTGATTCCTAGGCCAAGGTTCTAGAGACCTTGTTACAATAGCTAGTTTGGTAGCGAATAGGTTACGTTTATACGTATCCACGGGCAACTGTCATTACGACAAGGTTCTACAGTGGCCTAGGAATCAAATTGGTTGACCGTACATATATCTTACGCTGTGATGTAATAAATAAACGTGTTATATTTTATAAATTGTCGCTAAAGCCCACTAAACAGAAGTCGACCTATATCTGGCACAATCTAAGTTTAGTCCACCCTATCGGGTGTAGTAGGGCAGGTTCGGGCCACTCGAATCGGCGATCACGGTTCGGGTCGCGCCGGGAAAAATCGAGAGTCATTTGTTTTGATCCCGAGCTCGAACCCGCGATTTAAACTGGACTTGGTTTTAATGATGCTGTTTTATGAACGTACCTACAGTTTAAATATATGCTTAAAGGTAAGAATCACAATAAGTATGTTGTTATCATAGGCTCTTTTAAGAAAAACTAATTATTTATTATACTAATTTAATATGTACTTAATGCGTCACATTTATTGGATGATGATGTCTTCGGAAGGAAAAACACGAAGTATTGCTGTTTACTTTGCTTTATTTATGAAAATTATGCATCATATTACTATCATATACTTTGTATTGATATCCAAATACCTAGTACCTAGGATAAGATTACATCAATATACTTATGATTTCCTATACAAATAACGGTCGATATCGAATTATAGCGATGGGAAAACCGTTAAAAAGGGACTGATAACAATGACTTCCTTCCTTTTTCAACCTGCTCCGTCCCCGTGGACAGAATCACTCCTTCGCAGGCTACTTACTATATGTGAAACGATATATGTTTCCTTAAATCTCCACGGTACTTAAGACCTTTTTAACTAGACCATCGGATCTATCGAACGGCTACCAACCGTCCAAGGAACCAAAACACGTGAGCCAAACAAATATCAGCTGTACTCACACGAAATAAGATGGTTTACACGTGTCAGATTAAAATTGCTGTTACATATTAAGCTGAATATAACCATCACAGAGGATATAAAATTTCGATTGCTTATATAATACCCGCAATCTTACTCGGAGAGGACTATAAGGGAATTTGTCGAGTGTTTGAGGAAACTGAGCTTACAACTCGCATAGTAGTAAAACAGCCATAGCTAAGTGAAGTACTTACATGCCGATTTATTAGAAACATGCATGGGTAATTAGTATGCATTGTGAATTATTCAGACGCCTAAGTTCAATTATTCAAATGTATATTTAGAATAGTGCAATAAAAAGCTATATTTTCAAAAGTGCCACTTGAATTTCGGTTTAAAGATATTTATTTCTTATAAGAACACAACAGTTCACTTATATAAGACTAGCTTTTGCCCGCGGCTTCGCTCGCGTTAAATTCGGGGTAACACGGTTCCCCTTTGCCCCCCGTAATGCTCCATACAAACTTCCACCCCCCATTTTAGGGAAGTGGGGGGTTAGAAAGAGACAAAAAGTAGCCTATGTCACTCTCCATCCCTTCAACTATCTCCACTTAAAAAATCACGTCAATTCGTCGCCCCGTTTTGCCGTGAAAGACGGACAAACAAACAAACACACACACTTTCCCATTTATAATATTAGTATGGATTACAACAAAAAATTTATAACATTATGTGGCTTCTTCCAACACATCTTAGTAAATATTATCATAAATATAGTTCTTAAGCTTAGTTTTGAATATAGTTTTTCCTTGAGAGTCTTTAACATCTTTCGGTAGATTGTTAAACATTTGTGTACCTTCAGATATGATAGTTTTTTTCCCATATCCAGTTCTATGTCTAAACAATTTAATTTTGTTAGTATTTCTTAAGTAATGTCTAAATTTTCTTTTAGTTAGTATTAGCTGAGAGTGTATATTATTTGTTAATAACTTATTTATAAGCATGCAAGTACAGTATGTGTATAGCTGTTTTAGGTTAAATAGTTTTGTTTTAGCATAGAGTGACTTTGATCTCGTTAAATGTGGATATTTAAACAGAGTTTTAATTTATTTATTTTGCGACGACTGCAACTTATTAGGTTTGTCTTTGCTGCGCAGCCCCACACTTCAATCAAATATTGTAAATGGGATTTCACTAGTGAATTGTATATCAATAGTCGAGCTTTGTGAGGTATGCAGCCGGTGCAATTTCTTAATGCTCCAGTAAGAGAAGATATTTTGGATCTAGTTTGCTGTATGTGATTTTTCCAGTTTAGTTTTTCATCTAATTGTAACCCGAGATATTTTTCGTTAGTGGAGTGACTAATGACATCGTCGTTTATTGTTAAAGTTGAAGAGGGAGACAGCACAAGCTTTTTATTTTTAGCAGCAAATATCATATATGATGTTTTCTTAGTGTTTATTGTCAGCAGATTACTTTGACACCATGTATTGTACTGATATAGGTCTGCGTTTGCTTTGTCAATTAACTCTGAAAGATTTCGACCAAAATAAAATAAACAAGTATCATCAGCATATAGAGATACTTGTGCTGACAGACCTATATTACTAACATTGTTGACGTAAATAGAGAACAACAAGGGACCCAATATGGATCCCTGCGGAATTCCACATTGGACAGATATTGGGTCACTTCCGTAATCACCTATTTTAACAATCTGTTTCCTGTTTGACAAATAAGATTTGAACATGTCGTATGCCTTACCCGTTATACCCATATTTTCGAGCTTTTGCATCAGTATGGTGTGACTTACTGTATCGAAAGCCTTTTTTAAGTCGATAAAGATTCCCAGAGCTACATTTTTCTGATTAATGCTTGTTTTTATTTTAGTAACAAGATCCACGGTTGCTGATAGCGTATTAGAGTTTTTTCTGAAGCCGTATTGTTGTGGATATAGAAAGTCTAGATCAGTCAAGTGGTTATCTAGTCTTCGATACAGAATCCTTTCAAAAATCTTAATTTTATCGTATTACGTATTTTAAATCGGAATTTTAATAATAATAACTTAATAACAGTCTATACAATTATTGTATAGGATGTAAATCCTACACCTATTTTTGTCGCCAAAAATGAACGGGAAAGTTTGGTGAACTAAACAAGATTTCTCACCATTCGTTCATTCAGCGTTCGTTTTTCATTGAATAGGCATTGCAACAGCGAGGAAGCTTATTTTTCAAATATAATTTAAAACAGTGTCTGTTTCTGAAGAAAAGTGGAATAAATACGCAAGTTTCAAGCGGAGTTTTTTATTTGTCGATCCCATATAGATGTAGGCAAGCCGGAGTTCATTAGGCTCCACTTTTTCTTCGAGCTGTAGCAAAAGTGCTTAAGCGTCAGTCCATAATTGCTACTGCCACGGAGGCCGGTGTGAATCGAGTTCTATTTACGCTCCACCACTGAAACCTATACTTAACCTAAATAATTGAACCGCTATGAAAGAAATCTCCCTGATTTCGCATTTTTACTTAAGCCGTCACGATAAAATAGTTTGTCATACCGGACAAATTGGATTGATTTAAATTATTTAAATAGAAGTTTCCCATAAAATGGCTGCTGAATTTTGGGCATTGGATTCGAGGTTCCACATCAAAGTGTTTCGTTTCAGGCACTTTCACTGCAACCATTTAATTTTTAGGTGCCGCTTGAATAATGTAGGCCCGGCTGTGCGTGCCGAACGGCAAAGTGTCCACAACACCGTTTGAATTCGTGAACAAAAAATGAGGTGATTGGAATAGTAGGTATATTTTGATGCATGGGTGAAAAATGTGTCTCGATTCCCTAGATATTTAGCCACGAGCTGCAGGCGAGTACTACACCAATATTACTTACAGCTAGAGATGAAATGCACTGCAACAATCAATTAAATTAACTAACCTAATACACCTAATAAAGGAGTAAAAAAGACCAGTTCGCGATATCAAACTTACCGCACTCTAAACAACTACCTCTTATTTTAAAGATACTTTTAATAAATGCAAAAAGATGACTGAAGGCATTGAGAATTTCGTCAACTCAGTAACTGAACCCATAGCTTAATTGGTAAAGCGATCGAGCCCCGGTTAGGCGTATCGATGCGAGGTTCAAATCCTGCTGGGTTGATTATTTTTTCAATGTTTTCATTGTTTGTATTTGATTGAATAACATAATACTTTTAGAGCTTAATCTTAACCTTAAAACATGATCAAATGGGTTAGTTATAAGAAAAATAAGCCTCGACACGACATGCCTTAGCTAGATTGTACGTTAATATTTTTTCGCCATCAGTAGATTTGTATAATATTAATATTTTTATTTTATTTACGTAAATAACTAACAAAAATACGATATATACTTAAATGCAAGGTTCATGATTCTTCCACCTAGCATTTGTCCCGGCTTGGGGTCCGCTTGACAACCTAATCCTATGAATTGGCGTGGGCACTAGATTTTACGAAAGCGACTGCCGTCTGACCCTCCAACCCAGAGGGGAAACTAGGCCTTATCGGGATTAGGGCCGGTGTCCTTACGATATCTTGAACTGAAAAGTGACTGGTAAATATCAAATAACATTCCATACATACGTTCCGAAAAACTCAGATGTAAATACTCTTGATTTAATTTTAATTTTATTTTAAATTTGTAGGTACATATTTGTTTGTTCAATTACCAATAACGGAAGAGCGGTGCCTCTTTACACAGGTATTTGCTACTTAAATATAGGTACCAACACTGTACTATGTAAACATGTTTCTGAACTAAATAAATCTCTTTCTATTTTTCTATTTCTAAATCAAGAACATGAATTATTTCCGCATATTTTAAAAATCATTAACTCTGTAATATAGGTATCATTACATAGTTAATGATTTTTATAGGTACAAGATTATCTCTAAACAAATCTAAGATTGACTTCACGTAAATAATTCGTGCTATTAAGGCGATTTCCCGAAATTGCTTCAAAGTCATTAATTAGGCGAAGCAAATTTATAGCAATACAATTATTTTTAATCCACGTCATTAATCATTTTACTGAACAACCTTAAAGCTTTATGATTGATTTTATTTTATTATCTATAATTAGTGACGTAAAATATACAACGTTGCATATTTAATACGGAATTCGTATTATGATTTTGAATTATAATACACAATCCAATACTAACCTAATACATCGCGTTTAATATCCTATATGAAGATTAAAATAAATAATTGAGTTTTATCGATTTTCTGCAAAACCATCTCTAACGTAGGTGTATTTTATTTTCGTAAACATGTCTTCATATATAACCGTGTTTCGCTTCCCGACTTTTCCTAACTTAGCATTGAACTTAATCTTGTGATGTGTCACGTCGAAACCTATTATCTTCTTATTGATTCCCAGTTTCGCTGAAGTGAAACTCTTTCGCCGTGTGATTACGGGCCCCCGCCACCCGTCGAGTTTGCGTGCCGCCGGCTTTTGTTTACATTCCATTTTATGTGTGTTTTGTCGTGCGATGTACGTCTCGTCACTCACCCCGCTTTAAGCTGTAGATCGACCACGTGGTCGTATGCTACAGTTATTTATTCCTTATCGACATCAGACTGTGCGAACTGAAGGCCAAGACAGTTCGGCACGTTCAAGGTAAAGTTAGTGGTGACCCATAAATGAAAATCTGACTCCAATTAATATTATTATATTTAAACGTGTTATTACATTGAAATACATAGAAGAAGTGTCGGGAGGTGTGGGAGCAAACTTGAAGCTTGCAAACCCCCGCGCGTCCCTCGCCGCGGGCGGAATGTGCAGCGTTGTGGGATTCGTAATCAAGTGTGTTCCCACAGTAATCCTCCCCTTGTAAAAAAATGAAATTAAAAATCTAAAAAGTAAACATTGGTTTCTCTTACGGAACCATTACCTTATGCTACACATAACTCTAACTCTAATTACATACGAGCAACACTAACACTAGTACACAGGTTGTGCTGACTGCGTTTGCTGCGGTAGCACATTGCTCACTCGGATAGCCGTGGGAGGCGGCAGCGCCTCGACAGCCTGACGTAACCAGCTCCTAGCGCGGCGCTTGCATTGCGCGCGCAGCACGTACACCAATATAATAAACAGGACCACGCCAATCGCTATGAGCCCTATGCCGACGTAATTAAGTTTAGATTCGACCTGCCCGGAGATCGACTGGACCTGGGCGATCGCTATGTTGCTATTCTGGGAGTTTTCGTCTCTACTTTGTCCCATACCCATGGTGCACACAATACAAATTATGAAAACTGGCGTTAAAACTGTCAAAAATTAGAATTTTAGCGTTACCGCTGGAATCTGAGTGAAACTGGTTACGTCGGACTTAACAGTTTACTTAAATACACAAAAATAACTCATTTAGCAAAAAGAAATAAAATTGAATCTCACAAAAATCTTACATTGTAAGTAGGTTTAGTCTAAAGTACTACATTACTAGGTTGCAACCTAATGTATTTTGTATAGCGCTATACCTGTTACTACGTTGAGCTGACCTTGTTATCATTAATGCAATTGTATCACGACCGGCCGGACCGTAAAATACTAAAGCAGTAATGCAACTCGGTGCCAGGTACATTGACACATAAGAAAACTGAATGCTTGCTAACATTGTTACCTACGAACATATTTACCAACGTAAAAAGGACTTAGCTTCTTATGCCAAAGAATGCCTAAGTTCTTTTTGTGGACATCTACAAAAACACATTTATACTTAATCTAAATTATAAAAAGTAAACACATTGACAATCTATAAACTTAAATGTAACAACCATAACGACCAACCGTTCACGCAATGCTAAGTTGCGCTACTGTGTCTTCAAGAGACTATGTGCCATAATGCATCTTGTTATTAGTCGTCGATTAGAAACCTAACTGGTCTCTTAACAGCCCTTCCGCTGCGTGTGGTCCGAGTCACCGGTGCAGGTGCGGGTGACGGTGCCGCGGAAGGCGGTACTCGATCCACCCTGTCCTTGGATGTATGATTGTTTGGGGTTCTACGAGTACTACTTGGTCGAGATTTGTCAGTGTCATTGTCGGTATCCGTCTGAAGTAAAAACGCCAGTTTCACCCGATCGATGGATACACGAACCTGCCTGCCAGGGAGTTGTAATAAAAATACCTTCTCACCCCTTTCGATGACCTTATAAGGTCCGTCGTAAGGCGGTTTTAATGGCTTACGGACTGTGTCATCCCTGAGGAAAACATGCGTACAGGTAGATAAGCTTTCGTGCACGAAAATGGACCTATCTTGCCTATCTCGTTTAATCGTAGGCTTGAGCTTAGCTATATTATCCCTAATTTTCTCGACTACGCTGTACGGGTCCACAGGGTCTCTGTCTTGCGAAATGTCATAAAATGATCCCGGTAGTCTAAGCGTACGCCCGAACGTCATTTCCGCTGCGCTTATGCCACTGTCGCTCCTACCTGACGTGCGTAACCCGAACATTACACTAGGAAGTATGTCTACCCATGAGCTTCCGACTTCGAGTTTGGCCATGAGCGCAGCCTTGAGAGATCTATGTATGCGTTCGAGGAGACCGTTCGACTGAGGCCTGTAAGGGGTGGTTCTAATCTTGTCTACCCCTAGAAACTTCATTAGCTCCGAGAATAACTTACTTTCGAATTGGCGCCCTTGATCGCTAGTCAGCCTTATCGGACAACCATAGCGAACAATCCAGCCCTCGTAGATGGTCTTAGCTACTATGTCTGCGGTTATTTCTTTTATTGGGAACGCTTCTGGCCAACGCGTATACCTATCTATGATAGTTAAAATGTACCTATACCCATCTGTAGTCGTAGTTAACGGTCCTACGATGTCCACATGTATGAGTTCGAAGGCGGCAGATTCGGGAAAACTACCTAGGTCAGACACGGTATGTCGGTTGACCTTCGCCTTCTGACATTGAATACACGACTTAGCCCAGTTGCCCACGTCCTTATTAATTTCGGGCCAAAAATAATTATTACTAACTATCTTCCTAGTCGTGCGAATTCCGGGATGACTTAACGAATGTAAGCTATCGAATATTTTCCTACGGAACTCTAACGGTAGATAAGGACGAGCCTTACGCGTGGACGTTTCACAGAGTATAGGTTTATTGCAGTTAGGTATAGTTATCAATTTCAATTCTACTTTGCTCGCGCTGTTACGCCCGGATGCCTGTGCGTCGGCTAATTCTGAGAAATCAATCACTGTTGCGCAGTCAATTGTTTCTACTCTAGACAGCGTGTCGGCGACTACGTTATCTTTGCCGCTAATATGACGTATGTCTGTAGTAAATTCGCTAATAAAGAGGAGTTGCCTCGCGCGTCGGGGGCTTTCTTTGCTATCATCTCCTACTTTATTAAATACCGTGCATAGGGGCTTGTGGTCGGTATACAAGGTCAACTGGCGACCTTCAAACGACTTCCGGAAATGCCTAATAGATAGATATAGTGCGAGCAGTTCGCGGTCATACGTGCTGTATTTCGTTTGCGCCGAAGACAACTTTTTAGAGAAAAACCCTAACGGCTCCCATGAGTTATTTACCTTCTGCTGCAGAACACTTCCGACGGCGATGTCTGACGCGTCGCACATCAGGGCCAAGACCGCGTCGGGCTTCGGGTGTGCGAGTGTAGCGGCCTGTTGAAGACCTGCTTTACACTGCACAAACGCCTCTTCCGCTTGTGTCGTCCACACGATTTTAGTCTTGTCCCTTTTTTTAGTGTTAATTAAATACTTATCTAGCTCGGCTTGTTTGACCGCTGCGCCCGGAATGTGACCTCGATAGAAGTTGAGCATTCCTAAAAATCTGCGGAGCTCTTCCACAGTATCAGGCTTCGGGTACTCGGTGATGGCATTTACCTTATCCTCGAGCGGCTTGATACCTGCTGTCGAGACATGATGCCCCAGAAACTCGACCGACGGCTGTCCAAAACAGCACTTGTCGAGGTTAATGGTTATTCCGTACTTCGTGAATCTCTCGAACACTGTGGCTAGATGCCGTTCATGCTGCTCACTGGTGTCGCTAGCTATGATGACATCGTCTAAATAATTAAATAGGAAATCCAAACCTTGAAGTACGGAGTTGCTCATGAAGCGCTGGAACGTCTGGGCCGCGTTGCGTAGTCCAAAACTCATCCGGGGGAACTCAAATAATCCGAAGGGGGTAATAATACTAGTTTTCTCTATGTCCTCCGGTGCTACGCTAATACAGTGGTATGCGCGGTTAATGTCTAATTTAGTAAACACTTTCTTCCCTGCCAAAATGTAGGTAAAGTCGTGCAATCGCGGAATGGGGTACCTATCGGGCTTGGTTATAGCGTTAAGCATCCGGTAGTCTCCACAAGGTCGAATGTCGCCGTTCTTTTTGGCTACCACATGTAGCGGGCTAGCCCACGCACTTTTTGAAGGGCGACAAATCCCTAATTCCTGCATCAACTCGAATTCCTTCTTAACCTTCATATACCTATCTGGGGGAAGGGGCCTAGCACGCTCGAAAACCGGTGGCCCTGTAGTTTCAATATAATGAAGTACATTATGCGGTGCCGTCTCTTTAAATGAAGGAGGCTTAGTAATTTCCGGGTACTCGGACAACAAATTACGGAAGGGATGTTCAACGGCTACTACGAAAATAGAGGGTTGGTTGGTACTTACAATTTCCGCCGCGACCTTCAAAAGCGTTGTCAGGTCTATCAACCTGCGCTCGCTTAAGTCGACGAGCAGCTTATGATGGGCTAAAAAATCAGCTCCCAAAATAGGCTGCCTTACATCTGCTACCACGAACTCCCAACGATACGGTCTACGTAACTTAAGGTCCAAACTCATCACTTTAGTTCCGTACGTTTGATTTCACTCCCGTTCGCAGCATACAGTTTATATCTCGCGCACTCGCGGCTATAAAGTCTATTTTTCGGCGGCAAGATCGACACATCCGAGCCTGTATCGACCAGAAACTGAAGTCCACTTGCCCTATCCGTAATACACAAACGACGGCTAACCGATGTAGTACCAACCTCCGCCGTAGATTGCACCATCGCCTTTAGTTTCCCGAACCCGATGATTTCCACGCACACGGTTGGTAACATTTTCGCGCCTTTTCGCCGAATCTGTAGTGGAAAGCACAAAGCCAATCGGAACTGTCTTTTTCGCGACGCGGCGGCTCGCGTGAAGCACTTCTTGCGCGCGACCTTGATCTCCCGAAGCTGCGTCCTCGCCGCTTCTCACTTCCGTGACGAGTCCTTGTACGTTCCATGCTTGCATTCTGGCGCTGAGCATTGCTACCTGCTTCGTAAGGGCTGCGACTTCCTTCGATGTTCCCGGCGTGGTATCGCACAGTGGCTTGCTCGAAGGGCATGGCGGTTGTCTGACCTCGGACACGTAGTTATGGCGCGTTGCCTCGGCAACGTTGTCGGCAATAATTGCCAACTTGTCCAAGTCGCTCGTTTCGGCAACCGCAAGCACTCCGCGTACGTTCGTAGGGAGGCGACCTTGCCACAAAATCCGTAATGTATCGTCGGGGAAGTTTTCCCGGGCCAGGTCCTTCATTCTGTTCAGTAGCTGGCTGGGCTTCGAATCCCCGAGGTCCATTTCGCCGATTAACTTTTCAATCTGCCGGATCCTTGTGTCCTCAAACAAGGACAACAGCTTGGCCTTAAGCGCGGCAAACTTGTTCGAGTCCGGCGGGCGGGTTAGAAAATCCGTGAGCTGCACTATCACTTCTTTCGGCAGCTTCGCAACGACGAGGTCGAATCGCGCGTCATCGCCCAATTTCTGAGGCGCGAGTACGGCCTCGATACGGATGAACCACACCCGTGGTTGGTCTTGCCAAAATTCCGGCAACCTTGACGATAGCGAGATTGCCATGATGTCCGGCTTGATGTCGACGTTGCTTGAAGTTGACGGGGCTGCTGTCGGCTGCGTGTGACCTCCAGCAGCGGGTGGAGCCGCCGCAGGGGGTTGGCCTTGTTGTCCTGCCGGTAGCCCGTGCATCTTCGGCCTTGATGTTCTTTCCAGAAATCACGTCGGGGTCACCACTGTGCGAACTGAAGGCCAAGACAGTTCGGCACGTTCAAGGTAAAGTTAGTGGTGACCCATAAATGAAAATCTGACTCCAATTAATATTATTATATTTAAACGTGTTATTACATTGAAATACATAGAAGAAGTGTTGGGAGGTGTGGGAGCAAACTTGAAGCTTGCAAACCCCCGCGCGTCCCTCGCCGCGGGCGGAATGTGCAGCGTTGTGGGATTCGTAATCAAGTGTGTTCCCACAAGACTTTACAGAAGGAGTTGTTACTCAGATTTTTAAAATAGTCATTTATATTTCTCATTTTAGTCCATCGTAGCCTTCTAAGACCCCGCGTACAAATTATTGTAAATTCACAACCTACTTTCAACTTTTAGCTAAAGATTCTCATTTCAAAAACAAAACAACTGCTTTGGGTCTTAGGAGGAGCTATATTATGGAATTATGTAATTGTATCATTGTATCAGTGACATTAATTACATCATGACTTCTTTTACGAGTTAGAGAAGGAATTTGAACATGTTTCTGATAAAACCTGTCGAATATGTCTTTTATCAATTATCAAAGTTCTTGTCAATTAGTTTCCCTGGTCTGCAAATTCTACGATCCTCTACCGGGCGTCTACCGCGTATTCAAATAAGATTTGTTTTCCCCGCGAGAGTTATACGAGTAATACGAGGCATTCTGGACCCTGCTATGCTTTTTTCTGCGTGGCTGTTTAACGATGCAGGTGCTAGAGTTTTTATTCAGCAAACAGCTGCGTCGTGAATATTTTAGCTGTTTGCTTTGAGTGTGGGACGTTACATAGAATATACTGTATGTTTTTAAAAGCAACTATTAAAATTTTCGACATAAAAATGGCATGTAAAAAATATTTAATCTATGAAAATTCAGTTTAGACGTATAGTAGGTACGCTTTAATATTACTTTCATACGTTTTTATTTGAGTAAATTTGTGCTGAAGATATTATTCTATAGCTATGATATATAATAATGACAGATGGGTTATGCACGCTCCAAAAGTGAAGCACTTAATATGAGTGAATTCAAACAATTGTCGCTAGTCGCGCACCGGCCAGTGTGCGATGCGGACGTGCCAATGAGCTCCCGTCACCCGCGTGAGAAAGAGACAAACTGTAATTTCCTAACAATGAGAGAGACAAAGATATAATGATTGTCAAAATAGATAAACATAACAGAATCGTTGCTAGGTTATGAAATAACTCTGGAAGCATTTTTTCTGCTCATTTTGTTAGAGTATAACCCATCCATGGTAAATATCATTGTTCTATAGTAGTTTATGTAACTGTTACGTAATAAGGGTCCTTAAAACATGAGTGTGGTTTTATGAAACGAGCCGCAGGTGAGTTTCATAATAAGATCACACGAGTGTTTTAAGGCCTAATTACGTACAGTTGCATACACTGCTTTATCTACACTCATATTATTTATCCAAAATGCCGTATTCGGAAACCATAGAATGGCCGCCATTGCACCGCCATGGCCAACTCAATTGTGCCGGCGGTCGCGCGGGCGCGTGTCGGGCTGTCGGCGGATGCGCGGGAGTGTGCAGGTGTACATTATGTTATCAAAACTCATAGCACGTCAATAATTGAGCATGAAAAGTTAAAATTACGTTACTGCCACGGATAAAAAGCTTATCATAGTAAAATCGGTCGTGGTAATGCTAGCCATTGCCTACCGTTTTCGAACACGTTTTAGAGAACTTACAATATGAGTGTAGATAAAATAAATTATAATGACGCTTCTTCAGTCTGGGCTGTGTATCAAAGTAACTAATGCATTATCCTGTATTTAAATGTATTTGCACTGTTGATGCTTTTTACTAGATTTCAGCTAAGCCAAAAGGATGGGTTATGATTTTAGCAGTATGTATTTACGTATGTTCCTCCGTCGCGCCTAAACTATTAAACCGATTTGGATGTATTTAAGGTGTCAATCTATTTGTTATTATGACCTGGGGATCATAGGCTACATTCAACCGATTTCGCGTTGTCGCGTTACAGTTTTTAAAATTTATATTATAATGTAAAAAAAATTCGCCAACTGATCTTCAAGTGACGCGATTAAAATTATTTTTTAATTAATCAACAAGCTGGAGCTTGTGGAAGAAACTCAATAGAAGTTAGTTGTTAACGGGTATATTACGTTACACGGATATACACCCTGCGTAAATTTGCTCGTACATTTGCGGTGCATTTTCTCTGAAAACGTTTTACAGTCTTCCATTTACCTAGTAGCTGCCAACCTCTGCGCAATCTGATACGCCGGGAAA
Organism: Pammene aurita; assembly: GCA_947086415.1. NCBI lineage: Eukaryota > Metazoa > Arthropoda > Insecta > Lepidoptera > Tortricidae > Pammene > Pammene aurita. The sequence continues at coordinate 14,730,902 of OX352302.1, forward strand.
CTTCTCTCCAGCCAGTTCTAATCACCGGTGGCTTGCACAAGTCACGTTGCAGTCACTAAGTTATTGTCACAGCGCTACTGTTTTACTGATTTAATCAAAAATGTATTTATTATTCAGCGTTATACAACAATAATTCATTATTTTAGTTATTTTTCACTTATAAACTTATATAGATGAAAGACAAAGGAAAGTGACCTAGGCCTCCGGCGCCCAGGGCTGGGAATGAATCAAAGTCTTCTGCATTCGCGGCAGACTCCCTAACCTCTAGGCTACCCGGGTCACAGCGGCACCAGTCGAATTTTCCCATATATAAAAATAAACAAACCAAAATATTTAGGTTGTCTGGAAGAGATCGCTCTTTAGGGATAAGACCGCCAATTGTTTTGCCTCTGCTTTTTTGTTTGTATCTTGTGTATACTTTGTGTCTATTATTTGAGGTGTGCAATAAAGAGTATTTATGTTATTTATTAAAATTATTTAATTTGTCCTTCAGTTGTTTTCCACTTGTAAAAATAGGTCACGAATCAAATAGTGTGGCAATACATCAAGGAAGTAGACGTCTCTTCAACCTGCTAGCTATAATAGGGCGAATGTTTTGTGAAAAGTAGTTTTAACTAGAGAATTTAGTATGCAATGCAATAAAACGCATGATTAACGACTAATTCGTGCGTAAGAGCAAGTAATTAAGTTATTATTTAATATTAAAAATACTTTGTTTGGCTTTAAGTTTATTTTTTATAAAATTTTATCTAAAAACAAGGACAACAATTAGGCATGCTATGCATTTGAACTAAATGCCTAATGTATACGCGAAAACTTGATTACTTTGGTACATGTTTAGCAAAGCGTTCGTGAGACATAGTATAACTATAAAAGATTACAGATTAAGTCACGTATATCTAGTCACTACGCGCGACATGTTTCAGAGAGCCTTATATTATAGGTCTCCATTTTCAATCACTAAGAATAAAAAATATAAATACAAATTTTCTTTATTGCACACCTCAATAAAATAGAACAGTACAGTACACAGATTAAAAGTAGAGGCAGTCTACAGGCGGTCTAATCGCTAGAGAGCGATCTCTTCCAGACAACCTTGGGGTAGCGGAAATCTAGTCGAAAATAATCGTATGATCGTGCAAGGCAAAAGAAATAGTGAAAATCCAGTAAACAGTAACAAATAACATAAAATACAATAGGTTAATTATACATAAACATACACAAATAAAATAAAAATAAAATAATAAAAAATACAGTCAGCAAACATTTGCAACATAAATGAGTGAATTCATAATCTTCCATAGTATCAAATATGTATCGGAATTTTATGTTGTTTTTTTTTATGGCTGGATAGTGATCCACTGAGATACATAAAAAAAAGGTACAAATTACAAATATAAACAGAAAAATCAAATCAACTTTAATGCATCTAGCCTTATGTGACTATATTTTATCTACAATTTTATACGTATACATATGAGCAATAGTATGAAGTCAACAAAACACGGCGTTCGCTTGCATCAAGGGAAATTATCATGATAGATGCGACTTTACTCAGGAGGTTTAAAGTTCAAATTTAAAGTTAGCTGCGAAGCGTTATGTGTTCAATTCTAAATATTGAAAACAACTCTGGCATATACACCACCCGCAAAGATAATAACTAGGAAAAACTATTGGAGAAGGCACTTACCGGTCAAAAATAAATATTTATGGGACAATCTTACACAAATTGATCTTGTCAGTAGTTACAAAAACGAACTAAAATTTGTTTTAATGAAATATAATTAAATAATATTCAACTTATCAGTAAATGTTTAAGTCACGGTTACTTTCTAGAAAGTTACTCTAGTTAAGTACTGTGATTTATCTGTGTTCAGTGTTACACATATAAATATAACGTTGTGCGGAAAACTGAGATTGTTTACTTTGTATCTAACGTGAATGGAAATTAGATAAACCGGTTTAGCGGGAAGATTGCTCGTGTGTTTTGGATTCTGTATAAATTAAGATAAAGCGTCAATGTTTTGAAATCAGTTATTATTACTTCGAATAGTTTTGAGGTGAAATACCAGAGTTTGATATTTCAGCGGATCGTACTTATGTTGATATCCTAATATAAGTAGTTAATTTTAAAATCCAACGTTCTTAACAGTACGTAGTGGGGTTTGCACCTGGTTCTGATTTTATATGGTAAGAACCTGGATTTTCGTGATTTTTGTATCTAAAACCTAGTACAGTTAGCAGCAGAAGCAGATTAACGGGTGAGGTGTTCAAAATAAACTTCACACGCTTTTATTATCTTAACAATAAAGTCGTGTCAAGCTCATTTCGAACACCTAGCCCGCCTAGGTACTTCTGCTGCTCACTGTACATCGGTAATATGTCACGTGCATTACGAATATTACGATAGGGGAGCCGGCGGCGTTGCACAATGTAGCACTATCAGTAAAGCAATTTCGTAACACTGCTTTCCATTAGGTTTATTCAGGGTGCCGTATTCTGAATTTGAAATACATAACAATACATTAAAACACAATTAATCTCAAATATAACTCCATCACACAACAAACAATTAACCAATATTGAAGTTGTATTGAAGTTGCGTCGGAATATTTATCAAGCAATTTCTGATATTTCTGATTCAGACATTTTAGGCTCTAGCTGTAAGTATTGCGTAGTTAATGCGTTGGAGTTGTATTGAAGTTTGATCGTTTCTAAACGTGTTTTAAAGTTAGAACACGGCCCAGGGTAGGATTAACCATAAGGTTTAAAACGAAATTCGTCTATGACTTTGTAAAAATATCAGATAGACTTAGACTCTTTTATTATGTAGGTAATTACTGTAGAAGTCTATAGATGAAACTGTTGCTTGCTCTGTTGGATAGACTACGTGTTCCTAAAAATATTGTAACATCTTCACCACTGTGAATGTACCATAATCTTGCATTAAAGACAATATATATATTTTTTACTTCAGACGTTCAAATTATAAAGCCTAGTATTATCTAGTAAGGCCAGGTTTACTAACACTATGCTGCTTTTCGCAAACAGGTTTTATAGAAGTTTGTGTGTCTGTGTCGAATTCTTATTTCATTACAATATATGATTACCTAAGTGTAGTTGGTTTTGCACTTTCTCTTAATGAGTCTTTGATTATGCTAGAGGAATATTCCCATTTGTACATTAGTAATTAGGAAGACTGAGCAACGATAACGACCAAAGAGAAACTGCGGAATAATAAACAATTTAATATAATCAAGGCTTGCGTCCAATCCAAACCGCATTAAAGCAAATTACGTTGTTATTATTATTGTTTCTAATTTACCAAGTACTAGGAGTAAGATTCATTTGTAATGTAAATAAATATAGCTTAAGTCTTGTAGTGGGCATAAAACTCTTGTTTTTACAAGTTTATGTACGTAATAGATCATATACGGGTTTAAATATTCCGGTCATTGATAGACTTGCATGCAAATCAAACGCGCAAAGGCAAAGGCAAATTCGGCTACCTATTCTAATAGACGTGTTAGAACCCATTAACGGATACATCAATAATGACACATCTTATAAGCATATCTGTGCTAAGTCGGGGCAAGTTCTAGGGATTTGATATAAATATATATTCATTGCTACAAATAGGTTCGATATGAAGTCTGATATAGTGCCTCTTAAGATAATAAAAGTATGTCATTTCAATTAAAATAAGACAATTTACTGTCAGTCCCATTAATATGCTAGAGTAAGAATAGATAATATATGAGGTAATATCCCGCGACGATTGTTACTAAGTCCAAAATAATTATGGCGCCCAAGAAAATGAAGAGAAAAGAAATAATATTTGTTTATGTTGACTAATATCTAAATGTTGTAACAAACATCGATATTTTATTTAGTCGATAAAATATTTTGCTACGTCACTTCAGTATTTTTGCTCCGTACGATTATACTTATAAGTATATAATTTATTTTCCAAACATTAATAAGTAAAGTGCATTAAGGTACCTTTAAAAAATCTACTATTTAGCACAAATACATACCTCGGGATCCAGGAACATACTTAAATTCAGCATTTTATTTTCCATGGCCCTCTCGCTAAGCCACTATCTCTCTCTCCCATGGCATGTTTATTCAATTTATTCATTGAAAGCCCTTAAAAGGCTTTTAGAATCTGAACACCCTACTTATAACGTAATTCACACTTCCTTTAGTGGAATTACGAGTATACTACTAATGATTGCTTTAGCCAGCTTCACTGCCTTGATATGTTTTTTTACGAATTGAAATCCGGCATTTTTTAATTCAGAATCGTATCAGTAACAGCTTTTATTAGTGTGACATCAAAATGATGTTTATTTTATTTTACACTAGTTTGATTTATTTAAGTTAAAACAAATGAAATGAAGCGTGGGCACAAAGGTGTGTGAGGTAAGTAAATAAAAGGAGATGTCAAAAACGACGAGTAGGTTACGAATGTTTTTCTAGTCCTATTCTCATCGATTTCATCCATAGTTTCGCAGTTTATTTGTTTCAATATCATAGTTGTAAAAGCAGTGTTAACACATTCAACGCCACCCAGTACTAAGCGCTACGCTCGTAGCCCGTAGCCACGTATTCGTCGTATGTAGCTCGTAGTAGCTACGAAGAGAGAACCCGACAGTCGGGTTCTCGGTGCTGAATGTGTTCAGTAAGTTTGCACACGTTGTACTTTTAAATTATAATAACGCGAAAAAGTATAAATGCATCCGGAATTATATTCGAAGAACTCTGTCATGGGTTTGATTTTAATTTGATATTGAACAGAATTGGACCTGTCAACGGTGAAGTTTGGTTTATTACAATGAACATTTTCCTGTTATCCCTTAGTTATCATTGTTATCAACTTCATGTCAAACAGATATGCAAGGAGATTGCTTAACGGCAATTGATGTATGTATATCATAGTGAAATTATACGTCAAACGTTTTAGTTGGTTGTCAGAATCATTATTTGTTTAGAAAACATTTTGATGACAAAAGGAGATGCTTTTGATGATAAATCCGTAACAAATCATTATCTTGAAGTTAGAATACAGCTCATGATGTTGATTGTACAACGACACTGGTTTAAACTAGATTTAATTTCAGTAACAATGTCACGTAAAGTTATTAGCGGATACGTCCCATCCCAGCAATGCTGATTGAACTTGCTGAGTTACATGATAATTTACTCACGTCGTTTAATGTAGGTAGTCCTTGAATGTCATCAACGTGAAATGTGAACCATTCGGTTATACGAGTAACTAGCTAAAATAAATTACAGGTGTTTTTAGTAATAATTTATAATCTATCAGTGTTTTGACATTAATTGTAAACCACTCACAAGATCCATCTTCAGGTAGGTATAAAATGTGCCGGTGCAGGAAACTTACCTAAAAGAAAATTTAAAATAATGAGTTTTGATAAAATTTGTCATACATATATAATATACGGGAAATATAAAAAACTACGCAGGCGTAGAAATAAATATATATTCACTTGCCCTATTATTATTTATTATTATTATTTATTATCATTAATCAAACAACAAAGATTACATTTTAAACAGAAGTCCCGCAAAACTGCTTGACAGTTTGTCTGCAGGAAAAATTAAATACATAATTTCTAAAAAATAAACTTTAAAATATTACAATTAATACTTTAAAATTAAAAGCTTATTCTATGGCAGTGAATCTAACAAATATTTCTTTAATTTTCTCTTAAATTTACGTTTATTATGTTCTACTCGGATGTCTTCAGGCAAACTATTCAGTGTGTATGGTACTCGTTTTCTTAAAGTTCTGTCGCCATAATAGTTCTGAATCCTAGGTCCTTCAAATTTACCTGAGGACACCGATCTTGTGCCATACTTGTGTGTAGCTCTATACAGGTCATGCTTCTGATTCCCATGGTTGTTAGTGGCTAAAAGGTACTTATGTTTTAATGATATAAGAAGAATTTTACAAATTTTAAATAGTTTTCGGTAGTCATACTTGTATGTATTTTTAATTTTTTTGGGAACTAAGAATTTTAAAAACCTAATCTGAAGTGATTCTAAATTATCTATATATGTTTTAAATGTAAGACCATACGAATCAAGAGCATAACCTAGTATTGAGTCTACCAACGCAAAGTACAAACATTTTAAGGTACTTATAGGAACTTTATAACTCAGGTGGCAAAATTTACGTAATTCTTAATTTATTACAAATATATTCTATGTGATGAGACCAAGAAAAACTAGAATCTATCTTAACTCCTAGATACGTTACACAGTCTAATTCTTCTATAGCTCTACATTGGCAGTTGACTCGATTATTATGCAAACATTGATAACAGTGGGAAATTCGGCGAAAGCTTTGGTTTATTATATTATACTCAAATATGGTGAAAGTATTAATATAATATAATACTAGGTACTACTATAAAGATCCTTGATTTTGTCCAGCAGAGCTATCATTAGCCATATCCATTAGTTAAGACCGTACGTAGTATAAAATATTATAAATAAATAAAAAATTTGAAAACTCACAATAATACATGTCTAAGATCACCAAGGCCCGGTTTGACGGGAGCAATTTTGTACTGACGTTTTAATAGTGCGAGGCCACAACATATATTATAATTCGATGTCGATAAAAATTACTTACTGTATCACCGGTATATTATTCATAACATAAATATTACAAATAGGTATACAACAAATACGGTAGGAATTCTTTAATCCATCCAATTTAAGAGTCAAACTCTTGTCGGTGTAGCTGACGGAGCGTGTAGCTCTCTCCATCTGTTTCTATCCAGAGCCGCCTCCTTGACCTCCCTATACGATGTGACGGCTATCTTCTCTTTGATTTGGTTAATATAACTTATTCTCGGTCTTCCTCTTCCTCGCTTGCCTTCAACCTTGCTTTCTATGATGTTCTTTATAAACGCGTCATGCCGTATAAGGTGACCAATCATTTTCCCCCTTCTACTCTCTATCGTGTTCAATAATTTCCTTTTTTCTCCTACTCTTTTCAATACGTCTTCGTTCGTAACATGTTCGTAACAATTCTTTAATACTTTATATAATTTTGGTAATGTTTATGGTTACGTATTTGTTCAACATTTTGAATTATAAACTATAATTAATAATAATACATTTTTAAATGCGACAAAAATAAATAAAAAAAACCCGTTTAATAAAATAAAATAATTAAAATAAACAGTCTTGCAAGTAATGACAAAGGCCATGTACTTAAGAGTTAACACTACTATTTTATTTGTAAACAATAATTCAAAATTTATATTGCTTCGTAAGGATGACGATAGAAAAGTCGATATTTAATTAATCACTAGCAGAAGTGCATTTTCGCTCCCATCAAACCGGGGCGGGTATCAAGATCACTCGCTAGAAAACCTGCTTTCAAATAAAAGAACTTGGCCAAGAAAATTAGATTTTTTCGAAGAATCAATTCCCAGCAGGCTGGAAAGCGCTTTAATACCTTCCTGTGGTCCTAAATGCATGTAATCCGAGTTTGCCCAATCCCAAGAGGTGTGCATAACTTTTTAGCGAAATTTTTGCTCTTTGTCAGGATTTTGCTTGTAGCTCGAAAACAGTACGTCCGACGGAAAATGTTATATATATATCAATATTAAAGAGGGTTAAATTCTGCGTCGAGTGAGTAACTTAACTTCTAATTCGGTTCAGCGGTACAGCCGAAATCAAAAGTTATGAACCGGGAAAATGTCTCATTTAATTGAAAAACTCGTATTTTGAATTCCATAACACATATCTTTGAAACAGATGACTCCTGTTGAAAAACCTATATAATAAAAGTTGTAGAGAATACAGTTTTACGTTATATCGACATCTCAATTTTCAAGTAGTGTCATTTTGAAAGCCTAAATTTGGCATGAATTCAAAATCAGTATTTTCTAAATCCTTCTGAGTTGCATATTTTCCATAAAATATGAGGTGTGAGGCGTACATTTAATGCATCGTTACAACTAAAAACATTTAATTGCAAATTTCTAAAACGTACCCAATCAGAAAACTATTTATACACCGTGTTTTATTTTATTTTCGGTAATTTCAAGGGTATATTCCTGAGCTTAACTTAGGTTTATTTCTCGAAGACGCCAGTGTCCTACTTAGCTCCATTTCTGAGGTAATCGATATTTTATTAATTCCTTCTAATTGTGCAAACCTACATTTAATTATTTTTTTACTCTGAGAACCCACTACAAAATGATGCACCTGTGTGTTAAGTCAAATAGGTTCAGTAGTTATTGATTGATTCCCCAATCTGTATATTAACTCAACCAAACAATTGAACATTATGACATGTCAATGAAATTTCGAACATTAACAATCCGAGATACAAAGGAAACATATTGTATTGAAAATTTTATAATTAAAAGAAAAATGGAAAAATTCACCGCGACGAGCATGGTTCGAACTTGCGACCTTTCGGAACAACGGTCCGAATTTTTAAATTTTTTCTTTCAATTATAAAATTGAAGTTTCGATTGCAGACGTTTCAGCTTAGTACAAAATTAATATTGTATTGACTTAACACACAGTTACATGACTTTATAGTGGGTTCTCAGACTAAAATAAAAATATACACAATCAGAAAGACGAAAAAGAACTATCGATTACCTCAGAACTGGAGCAAATTAGGGCACTAGCGTATTTAAGACATATACTTAAGTTAAGCTCAGGACTGTACCCTTGGAATTACCGGAAATGAAAATAAAACACGGTGTATTAATAGTTTTCTGATTAGATACGTTTTAGAAATATGCAATTAAATGTTTTTAGTTGTAACGATGCATTAAATGTACGCCTCACACCTCATATTTTATGGAAAATATGCAACTCAGAAGGATTTAGAAAAAACTGATTTTGAATTCATGCCAAATTTAGTCTTTCAAAATGACTCTACTTGAAAATTGAGATGTCGATATAACGTGAAATTGTATTCTCTACAACTTTTATTCTATAGATTTTTCAACAGGAGTCATCTGTTTCAAAGATATGTGGTATGGAAGTCAAAATACGAGTTTTTCAATTAAATGAGACATTTTCCCGGTTTATAACTTTTGATTTCGGCTGTATCGCTGAACCGAATTAGAAGTTAAGTTACTCATTCGACGCATAATTTAACCCTCTTTAATGTTGATATACGTAACATATTCCGTCGGACGTACTGTTTTCGAGCTACAAGCAAAAACTTGACGAAGAGCAAAAATTTCGCTAAAAAGTTATGCACACCTCTTGGGATTGGGCAAACTCGGATTACGTGTATTTAGGATCATATGAAGGTATTAAAGCGATTTCCAGCCTGCTGGGAATTAATTCTTCAAAACACTTTTTATAGATCTTATTTGCTTGGCCTAAACCGCATTCAAACAAGTCAAACGTTTTAGTGCTACGATGCCACAGACGTATGTGTACACCTCAGAGAAATAAACCAATGGAGTGGTAATGGTCAGGCGTCCCCCAATCAAATAGTGCACGAAATTAGCAAAAAACTAAAAAATATTGTCAATCAAAAAGTGTTGCCACATAATGGTACTACATCTGCTTTAGGGTTCATAATTGCATACCCAATTTATCAATGAATTCATTCATAAATTGGGTATGCAATTATGAACACGATTACATCGAGGGAGGTAAGTGAAATATTGCAAACAAGAGTAACCGACTGCAGTGCGGCAGAAATACGTCCGCCATTATGTCATTCATTGTCATTGTTATGACAGGTTAGGCAATACACTTAAAAGATACTTCGTGGGTTAGGCAGAGACCCATTCGGCATACAGCCATAATTGTAAAGCATTGCTCTGTTAAAAAGCAGTGTGTCTCTGTGTGTGTGTGTTGTTATTAAATTGTTTCTAAACATATTTTAATCGACTTTAAAATTATTCAAATTACATATTATTTTTTAATCATTAACAAAAATGAAAAGATTAACGTCAGTACTTCAAAGGTAAAACTCATTCACACGCATAGTTTTTAGGGTTCCGTAGTCAACTAGGAACCCTTATAGTTTCGCCATGTCTGCCCGTCCGTCCGTCCGTCCGTCCGTCCGCGGATAATCTCAGTGACCGTTAGCACTAGAAAGCTGAAATTTGGTACTAATATGTATATCAATCACGCCGACAAAGTGGTAAAATAAAAAGTGGAAAAATTTTTTTTATTAGGGTACCTCCCCTATACGTAAAGTGGGGAGTGATTTTTTTTTTCATTTCAACCCTAACGTGTGATATATTGTTGGATAGGTATTTAAAAATGAATAGGGGTTTACTAAAATCATTTTTCGATAATGTAAATATTTTCGGAAATAATCGCTCCAGAATTAAAAAAATATGCGTCCCCCCCCCTCTAACTTTTGAACCATAAGTTTTAAAAATATGAAAAAAATCTCAAAAGTAGAACTTTATAAAAACTTTCTAGGAAAATTATTTTGAACTTGATAGGATGAATAGTTTTTGAAAAAAAAAATACAAAATAATTTCTGAACTAAGTTTGTAATTTAACCGTATAAGCAGGTGTTTATTGTACCTGTAATTTCTACAAAATTACAATGAAATGACGTGCTTTCAAATAAAGTAAAAACGGTGAAAATCGGTTCACGCAATAAAGAATTATTCCATAAAAATCATCTTCCATACTTTAAGCTCGCGCGCAATAGTTTACTTAATTTGCCGATAGATGTCGCTGTACGTGGAACTCTCATATCATATCCTACATGGCGGTGTTATTAACTCTTAAGTGGGGACACTTACTGTGACGGACGGAAAACTACGGAACCCTACACTGAGCGTGGCCCGACACGCTCTTGGCCGGTTTTTAAATTATATATGACGTCGAGGACCGCCAAGGGCAGGGCAGTAAGGTGGTTTGGAACTGAAAACACTGACACTATCAGGATAACCTAGCCTATAGCACATTACGCACGGACGCACGGTAATGAAATAAAACATAAACACTGGTTTAAAAACTGTATTGAATTCAAATCTTTTTCTAAACCGTGTTATGGGAAGGGCAATAAACTACTACTGGTTCTGAAAGGAGCCCCAACTGAAAAGAACCAGCGCAAGAAACTCAGCGTATGTGTGCTTGTAGTACGGCACAATAGGTGAAATTTGTCTATGGTCTCAAAAATACATGCAGCTACCATAAACAAATTTCCGTTTACATAGACAAATTTCAGCTAGTGTGATGAATTCCGCACTGAATACCGCTCTAATGTGTAGCGCCCCTTAAGTGAAATATACTTGTAGATGCTTGAAATAACGATATTCCTGTTTAGAAATTAATTCGTTCCTTTATTTTCCCCATACATTTTATGTAGCATTTTAATTTTGTATGGATTATACTTTATTTATTATAAGGTACGTTATACACACTTATCCCCTTAAATAGGCACTTTTAATTTCTGACTCTGGTATCACTGTACCTAACAGGTAAGTTTTAGTGATGGGACAGCACAAAAATAAATGTCGATATTAACATTAGCAGTATGTTATACTTTTTATTTATAATAGAAAATGAAGAAGAGATAATAGAAATATAAACACAAATTGGAAACAGATGCCCATTACAATCAAAATATCAACTGCGAAGGGCTCTGGAACATCACGATGTCGCTAGTGATTGATTCATCATTGTTCATTACAGTGAAAAATTCACAGTGGATAGAGGAATGTCTAGTGTAATAGGAAGCACATTGGAACGGTAATCTAAACACGTGGGTTCGAATCCCGCGATGTTCCAGAGTTCTTTGCAGTTCATTGTTTCATTGTAATAGTTATTTGTTTCCAATTTGTAGTATTTTCCACTAAATATAAAAGCAAATTCACATCAAAATATTAAATTGATAATATAAAAGTTATTCTAAATCAGCTTGCAAGATTTTTCCTGAACAAATAGACAAACTAACTTACGTAGAATACTAACATTGTAAGTAATATGCTGGTAGAAACACTTGATATTTAATCACAACTTAACATTATAATTTTGTCAATAGCCTAAATCTTATACTTGGTAAAGAAACAAAAATATATAACTAGCCTACGAATAATGTTTCTCTGCGTCCATAGGAAACACCTTAGACAACCCTACACGTGATCCCTGGGTGGTGCTAAAAGAGTAACAAACTTGGCAGCTCTACTGTCCTACCTGGACCTCGCAGCACTCACTGGATTTTCTTCATCATCTGGTTTCCCACTACCCTAGGGAAGAAATACCTCTCAATATCCAGTGACATGTAGGCATGCGATATATAAATCTACGATAAAATGTGGCATTTTCAAGTCAAAGGTACATCATTATCGGTTGTCAATAAGGCGTTACCATAAAAAAATCATTTAGAAATTAACTCTATTAACAACCGACATTGATGTACCTTTGACTTGAATACGTCGCAAATATCGACACTTAAGTATATCATTATGGACGCGTTCCTCGCACCGTCTACGTTTACTTAAAGGTGACATTATCTCGTTCACGGACAGGTTGTCTGTGTCTGTGTTTGTACTTGTTTGAGTATATTTTATGCTAGTGTTTGATCATTTTATCGTGTGCGTGTGTAGCGACGTCAATGAAAAATGCATTAGTGTTAACAGTATTTGTGTGCGTTCTCGTCCCCGCGCCGAAATTGGCAGACTTTTTCTGATAGAAATTAGTGCGCGTCTCGCATCCGGTTGGTTTAATTATCAAAGGTGTACACCAGTAATAGAACTTTTAAGGCCTCGCCACACCGGCTAGGTGTGCGTAGACGTGCACGTTCCTCTGTGTTGTAAAATAAGAACTCTCATAAGAAGTGTCACACCGCTTGCGTAACATGCGTGACGTGCGCGTGTGCGTGCAGTGTGACACATGTCTTATGGTAATACTTATTTTACAACGCAGTGGAACGTGCACGTCTACGCACACCCAGCCGGTGCCGGTGTGCATGGGCCTTTAGTGGCAGGAATGAAGCTGTCAACTGTCCCAACGATATTCATTTATCGATGAAGCCTTAAGACAGACTACAATGTACATATGATAAGAATTTGCAAGTCTGATATATTATTATACAATATCAACATCATGCAGTTTTAATAATCGAATACGAAAATGCTACATCTACTATGACATGTCATTTCAAAACAGATATCGATATTTTGATAGTAGAAGGAAGTCCCTAGTTAATTGACATGTCACAAAAACTTCTATGCCTGGTGTACACTTGTCAAACTTATAACACTCCTCTTCTTGCGTCGTTAAACATAGCAAAAAGAAGTAAAACCATTTAAAAATAGTATTTCACGAAACAAACTTATGTACAGTCGAGGACAAAGAGATGTATACACTTTTGGACCTTATTGCGTTGTAATAAGGTCCAAAAGTGTATACATCTCTTTGTCCTCTAATGGAAAAAGCCGCATAAAATGCTATTTATAAGATAGTTTGAAGTATTAGTAACACGAAAAAATACTTTAGAACCATATTTATTATTATTAAGGACCCAAAAATACGATTCTTACAAAAAGTGTCCTGTGAAGTGTGATTTATAGGTCATTTTTAAAAATTCATACTATTTTTAAATTGACCACTATAGTAATGATATTTTTTTATCGTGATAGAAATATAGTCTAACTTGTTATGGTAATGTTTTTAGGGCTAAATATTTATAGGGTTTTCGTGAAAAAAATTAAATGTAACCGTGTTTTCATCAAAAAACTGGCATATAATCAGAAGGTATTTTGTCTATTATCCAAGATGAATCTTCGATTTTTATTTCGATGGCCGTCTCAGACATGATATACTCAATTGAATTTTATTCAAATTGAATAAGAATTGTTACCCTTTTTTGCGTAGTTTGGAAATAAACCTTATATCTAACTGGAAAACCCGGAAAGGTCTTCAAAGACAACCAATTTTTTTCATATAACAATATTTTTAAAATGTAATTTTGTTCCGATGGCCGTCTAGATAAAGAAATGAACTATTATATGCATCAATAGTTGATTTTAAAAAACTAAGATTTTTCGCCATAGCCTTCGAAGAAAATGAAGCATTTCGTGAAATTCGCGCGTTTTGGGAATAAGGCCTCTTAATAAGATCAGAAAGATTGCGAGATAAGGTAAATGAATTCGTCGAAATATGAAAGGGAAATTCCTGGAGGTGATTGCCAATGCTAAGCGAGCCAAGGTACGTCTCAATCCCACCAGTTCAGTGTGTGCCGATAGATCCATAAGGCTTTGGACTCTAGTTGAGTTCGTAAGCTGCGAAGGTACATTGTTACATTTTATGAAAACTTCAGTTTCCTTCTTTATAAAAATTCCATAAAATGTGTACCAAGGCCTAAAACCTAAATGGTATCGCAGTACAGGATTGTACTGGTTTGGCTGTCTGTCTTTGCATAAGAGCACATACATCTGGTAGAAATAGCAATAACAGCTCAGTTTCCAAGAACCGTCTCCTATTATAGGAAATTACTCCAACAAAAGGCATGAACTCGCCCTTTTTTGTTATGAATCACCGAAATGGTTTCCATTGTGAACCTACCTTTATATAAGCACCCAATATCTCGAATGAAATTAACATAGCAATTTAGGTAGTCTGTTGTGTTTATTTTTTTATTGTTCTGTTTATATTTTTTTATTAATTTGATTTAGACTGAGTGAATGATTAAGTAAGATGAACTTCCCAGCAAAACCTTAAATTTCATCTATATGTTTTGTTATAAAATAAATATATTTTTTGGTGACTCTGGTTAGCCATGTTACGAGAATTGCATGTGTGTTTTAGGGTTCCGTAGCCAAAATGGCAAAAACGAAACCCTTATAGTATCGTTATGTCCGTCCGTCTGTCCGTCCGTCCGTATGACACAGCTATTTTACTCGGAAACTATAAGACGTATCTTAATCAAATTAAGACATAGAGTGTATTTTGTATGCCGCTAATTAGTTGTGTAGTTAAATTGATGGTTCATACATGTACCTAAATTTAAAAAAAAATTGTTACCAAAAATAAACAAGTTGCACATCAATGACAAGTCTTTAAATAAACATCGAGTTTTTTTTTTACATTTTGTGATTAAGTGAATATTTTTAGAAATAATCGGTTCGAAAGTCAGAAAAATTATGTCTCCGTGTGTTAGTTCCAAAAAATATGAAAAAAATTGAGGAGATGCGCCTTGTCACATACTTACTATGAAAATTATTTTGAACATCATCGGATGAGCTATTTTTGAATTATCTCCAAAAAACTTATTGCATGGGCATCAGATATGACCTGTTGGTATTAGTTTGGTTCTTATTCCATTGCAGGTACGGAACCGTCCATTATGCGTGGTCCGACGTGCACTTGGCCGGTTTATTAAGTTTTCTTGAATTTGTGACAACCACATTCATTTTTCATTAAATTTAAACATTTATATCCAGGGCCCGGAATTAGGTGAGCTAAAATACCTAAAGTTCGCGAGAGGACATAATATAGAGTGGTTACAACCGGATGAAAATAATATTTTATTTGGATTCCGGGTATTCGATATTCATCCGGGCACTGCAAGTAATAGTCGTAATGATGAAAAATGGTTACATTGCAGCCATAAAGTTAACATTATAATAATAAATCTGAAAATGTGACATATATTTTAAATTAGTAATCTGTATTTTCCTATTCATTATCAATGCTTGTCAGAGTGGCGTATTAGCGTCAAAATAGTGAAAGCTACTAGTACTACTATAGTATATATAGAAAGATAAGGAAACAAGTACTTAGTATTAATCCAAATAAAATATTATTTTCATCCGGTTGTAACCACTCTATATTATGTCCTCTCGCGAACTTTAGGTATTTTAGCTCACCTAATTCCGGGCCCTGCACAAGTATAGAGCCCTTGAACAGTGGCACAAAAATATAACCATAACCTTACTATTATACTGACTTGCATTACACAGCAAAAAAAATCAAATTCACATCAAAACGCTTTGTTGTGCATTCAGACTTTTTGCGGTAAAAGTCTGTATTTGTGATAGGTATGCGGAATATAATTTCCCTCTTTGAATACATTCTAGGCTACACATAAAGTGGACCTCAGACAGAAGCGTCTAAATGAAACGATTTAGTAGAGCCATGCTACATGAAATGAGACTCTTTTTACAACAAAAATAGAGCGTTTGTTCATTTATTGTTGTGGTTTTTATACTGGAGTGCCTGCATTTCATTGCAAAGGTTCGTCCTAAGTCATTATTTAGTTAAAAACATGTCCGTGTCCACACTCTCCTCTAGTGTGTCACTAAGCTCAGTAAGTGAAGACTCTCTGAGATTTGAAGAGCAACCCTTCCCCGTATATTAAAAGAGGGTGCGAGGGCCCTTCTGTCCCTCCATATTACAATATTAATATGACTCAACTTGAGGAAATAAGTCTAAAAGAGTCGACAAAAATGAAAAGTCTTTCTGACATTTTTTTTATACGATTAACATTCTTTTGTGCCGTGTCCTGCGGCGGCAGGAATTGTTTTCGCTTTTAAGAAATTCCTCTCTGTAAAGCGGATGATCTCTCTGATGCGGATGATCTAAGATTTACTTTTAATTTAACCACATTTTCCATGGCATTGATAAGATTGTTTAGGTATTGCGATGTTTCCGCTTCGGAACTTGAACAATTTTCAGCTGTGGTCTGTCAAATGTACGCTGCCGTCATTTGCTTTTATTTGGAAATTCGTAAGATTTTTCTGCCTGTTTTTTTTGGTTTCGATATGCGATTTTTGCTATGGCAATTTTTTGAGCCTGAGGTCCGCTTGGCCATGATTTCCCCTGAAATGGCATAGGTACTAGTTTTTACAAATGTGACTGCCATCTGGCCTTCCAACCAAGATAGGAAACTATCCCTTATTGAGATTAGGTCCATAACTATAACACTAGAAATAAAGATAAGATTGCTGAGCCTGGCCACCGCCTCGGTAAGGTTCGTACGTCTTTTGCTGGGAACTGTACACGTTTTTATAACAAAGTCCCCGCTGATGTAGTGAATTTGCCACTAAATAAATTCAAGTCTTATGTTAAGCGCTATTTGTTGAGGAGAGAGTACTATACTTTAAAGGAATTCATTGAGGATAACGATGCCTTTAAGCCTGTAGCTTGATATGGTTAGTACAATACAAATTGAGAAATTATTAGGTACATTACTCTATGAAGCAGCTTTACTAGTGTCCAGTATTACCTGTTTTTCGTTTTTATTTTTTTGTTTTTATTTAGTATTTGGACACTTAGAGACGTTATACATCTCTAAGTCTTGCATTCGCAAATATTTATATGTATAGATATATATTTAATGATCCTGACGCTTAGAGACATGTACATCTCTATGTCACTTTTATATTGTAATTTAGTTCACGCATGTAAAATACGAGCACAGAATATTGTTTCTCACCAGACTAAACGTGGCTAGTTTTTATTAATTAATAAAGCCCGCCAGCTTGAACATGTCATGCTCGCTCTGCTTATGGTGGCGTCGTTGATCGGGTCGCCACTTTCCCGAAGAAAGGTTGTGGGAGGCGATGGCTGAGATATGCGTCATACTCGTGAACGGGTGCTGTTTGTGGAGACGGGTCTGTTTAGGCTAACTGGGGCCACACAGTTACGTAACTTTTTAGTAATCATATTTAATTTTAGTTTAATTGGCTTTAGACACAACATTCGGTGCTTGGATTATACATATTTTTTTATTATATAAAATATATAGATCAAGACACTTGGAGACCTTATACATCTCTAAGGATAATTTGGAAATAGTATGTTTATTGTATACTAGAATCGCTTACTTTTTTTTTATTATTTAAATTCAAAAATTTGTTTCTAACTGTTGATGATGGATTATTATAATTTGGAAATTTATGTAGAAGACACAGTTCAGGTAAGAAAGTATATCAAACTTGTATGTAATTCATTTTCAAATAGTCAGATTTGGACTCATCGTTTTTCTTTGGTATTTTTCTTAAACTATAACCTATTGTTGGTTAATCTAACCTTGGTTTGATATGTTTTTTTATAGAACAACGCACTTATATGTATTGTTTCGTTTTGATGTACTGTTGTTTTGAAAAAATAAGTCCCGCCGAGTTTCTAGCCGGACATAATTCTTCTCGGAGCAGAGGTGTAGGGTTAGAACCGGTATAGTTTGTTTTTTTTCTCTCTTTTACTTTGACGTGTAAAAGTGCCCTTGTGGCCTACTTACTGAATAAATGTTTGAGTTTGAGGTCCGGTTTCGTCACCGAAAAGCCACTGGTTAATATAAAATTATATTTCGTAAGTTCCGCAAAACTCAGTGGTATAACCCGGGGTTTGAACCCAGGCCCTCCGGATTGAAAGTCGGACGTCTTACCGCCAGGGGCGGTATTCGAGGAATGACACACACTCTGGAGACACACACATCACATCAAATACTGCGCATCACATCCAATTCTACTATAACGGCATCGAAATTTGCTATTCGGATACATTTTCATTCAACATACTGGTCCAGGTTAAGAGCGCTTCGATCGCAAGCTAACTTTCTAGCTTATCTTGCATCAGTCTGATAATGATAATGGGATCTCTATGCCATTAGTGGCTGATATTTACTGTATCATTTGATGTTCTGTACTTACATTAACACGTGTCATAACATGATACCATGATATTAAATTAGGTAACATGTTAGTTATCAGCGTGATAGTGCAGAAGTACAAGTATACCTACATAATAAATCTAGTCTGATTTTTTTTTATCTGTCGATAATCGTTTCATTTTCCAGAAGTAACTCGTTTTGGCAAAGAGGCGTTCAAAGTTACAGGTTTTTTATTTACATTACATATTCGCCATAAGGCCCGTAAGTTTCAGTACATTTATTTCTATAAAATAATAGCCGAAGATGGCGCAGGCGTAAAAAAAGGTACATACAATATCTACTGTGCCCTCTTTTGCACAAGTACACTTAACCTATTGACCGCCACAGTCGGCTGTGGCCGACATCAAAAAGTTGTGCCATGGACGCCAACGACGGCTACAGCCGACAGGCTTTGTAATGCAATAGGGACCTACGCGGGCTTCCACAAAGTTCAATTTCGCTTGACAAAACGCGATTACGTGGCGTCGGTGGCGCGTCAATGCTTGGCGGTCAAAAGGTTAAAACTAGTTTCACTTTAAACTAGGTGACCCGCGAACTTCGTACCACTAACTACATTCTTTTAAGTTTCTCAATTTTTTTAATTGTTTTCTGCTATTCGGGGCGGAGATAAATCCAAAAAAATTAACAACATAAAAATCGGTTCAGCCGTCCTTGAGTTATAAATATTGTGACCGATACGACTTTTTTATATAAGTATATTAGATATCAGTTTTATGTTTGATCAAATGCCAAAATATTGCTTCGGGTTGTAACAAAACTGCTCGTTACCGCGCATCATTCTTCGCAGACCATTAACTATTTCCTTATACCCTCGTATTATGGGCATATGCCCGAATGAATGAATTAAATAACTTTGTTTTCAGGCAACTAGGGGCCTATAGATAAATACCTGAAAAATAACATAAATATCACTACATAGTATAAAACAAAGTGCTTTCCGCTGTCTGTCTGTCCCTATGTATGCTTAGATCTTTGAAACTACGCAACGGATTTGGATGCTGTTTTTTTTAATAGGTAAAATGATTTAAGAGGAAGGTTTATATGTATAATAGATGCATATCGGAATTGACATCGTTTGACTTTTGTTATAAATTGCGAATTCGTATTATATAATAGCTCACTAGTATTAATTTTAGTATTTATTTTAGTTTTATTTTTTCTTTTGACGTGTATTGTATCTGTGCATTAACGAAATAAATGAATATGAATATATTGTACACCTTAAAAAGGTCTGCAAAAACGTCCGCGATGGTATATATGTCTATCTCTTAGGGATAACCCACTATAACCATTTTTTATTCCGTGCGAAGCCGGGGCGGGTCGTTAGTTTAATATAAACTTAAATCCAGCATACTAAACTAAAACTATCATTTTGGCCGCACCATGGTTTGCTGTTGCGCCACCTACTCTCGGAACCGCCAAAATAGCACACCTCCGGTCAGAAGTCCGTGCTCGCGATGGTCTCCAGCAAAGGCTGCGGCACGCGCACCAGAAACGAACTGAAGTGCACGTAATGGCACGATCGCAGCTGGAACACCCTCAGGTGGTAGCCGGTCTTCTTGCTAATACAATCCACCGCATCTGCTGCCGTGGAGGAAACATGCAGGTGCGACACGTACAACGCCTTATTCGGCGTGGCAGCCCGTAGAACCGAAGTAACATACGGCTGCGCAGTGCGACATTGGCTTTTACGGGGCGCCTTGCCCGCCCCTTTTCCTTCGATACCGGCGTGAAATCGTCGTCATCACGGGGAAGTTTCTTATCATTAAAAGCGGCAGAATCGGGCAGCAGCAGCAGCGGACTCGCGACGAGGAGTAAATGACATACCCACTGGAGCAGCTAACGGGACGGCGACACACGGAGTGCGGGGTGCGGGCAATCGCGAACGGCGTCAGCAACGAGTAACATGACGCCATGTTACTAGTTGCTGACCCAGCATTGCACATAATCGCACGCGCATCGCTATACATGCCAAAGTCAAAGTGGCCTCTCGTGACCTACATAGTGAAACTGTGTCATGAAGTGTCACTACGTCGGTACGAAGATCACCAATGGTGTTATTAGCCACCTCCTACTTTGACTGCACCTTTGCCAGACTAGTCTTCAGGAATGTTGTTCTTCAGTAGCCTGGTAACATCGACATGATCGAAGGAAACCGGTGGCAACCGGTCCAATTGCTTCGCAAATGCTGGCACGCCGTCTGGATCGGTCTCTTTGAACAGTTTGATTATGCCCTGGAGACTCTTCACACCCCCATCCCTCATACCATCTTGTCAGTTTTACCGGGCGTCTGGAACAGCAGCCCCTTGCCACTGCTACAGTTGTCTTCACTAAAACTTGACTGGCAGATCTGCTTGATGCTGACTCGGTCTGTATAAACGCCAGTAATTCATTCGCTATGAGTTGTTCCGAACCCATTGCAAATAAATACGGGCAGCGACCTAAGTCATGCCAATCGCGAATAATTATGTTATTAGATATTATGCAGTGAGGCACGTCCTTTTGCGAGCGCTCATTGCAATGTAACCTTACCTATACCATACTGTTACGTATATGTGGGTAGATAGGCAGTGTCACATGTTACTGAGGTTAACCGTTGCAAACGTGACGTGCCAAACCATCGTACCATATTAGCCACACCCGTGCGCCTGTCCGCTACAACTAGCCGCCAAAAATAGCAAATATTTTACTACAAACTCTGGAATTAAACAATTTTGTTAAAGTAACGTTTTGCACGAGCTTTTAAAATATAGAACTTAGTTGTATAAAAATCTTACGATCATCTATTAATAAATACAAAAATCGGACTTTCTTTACGTTTAGCTATGGTCATAGCAGTATAAGAGCCCACGACCCTAAACCTAGTTCGATAAGACTTCCAGATGATATATATAATTAGTTACGTCTTTTATGGAGAAACATGAAATGGTGATGCTGAAATGCAAAAACCTGGCACAGTATTTTTTTTAAAACCGGTTTCTAGTATGATAAGACTTCCAGGTTTCCTTAATGCAGTGCTACAAGCCCAAGTGCTTGACCTTATCAGTGGCAGCAGCATCGTAAGCTTGTAGATGTACGCCAAAACCTATATCTACTCGTATAGTCTCTGTAGGTACTATCGGGTTCAGAATTGCATGGCCAATTTATGAATGAATTCATTGATGCAATGCAATTTTGAACCTGATGGTACCTAGCTGTTGAATGAAAACTACAGTCAGGGATATTCAGGCGCAGGGGGAAGGCTGGTATATTTTTTGTCAAAAAATTTTTTTTTCTCAACCTTTTGGAAAAGACGTTGTTAAACCACAGACATTTTAACCACTTTCCCGAAAAAGTTAATATAAAACATTCTCTAATTTGTGGAGAAATAGTGACTGGTGACGTGGTAACCTGGAATCGCCTCATGCAATATACTGCGCTGCTTAAGGCTGTGTTTGTCCACAACACATGAGCGACGATGCGTTGCGAGGAATGTGTTTGTTAAGAGCCAATAGAATCACTTCATTTACCCATCATCGCACAGCGCAACTCTAGGATTGGCTCTTAACAGACACTTTGCTGGCAACGCAACCCATGTTCGCTCATTATTGGTGGAAGCTCAGCCTTATTCGCCAGCTGTGTGATATAATTTCACACCACCACTGTATTAGGACTCAGGCAGGCAATTAAGGAATGGACAATAGATAAAAATTGCAAAATAAAGATAAAATATCTTCAGAAAGGAACCGAACGCGGAGTAGGGAATGCGACTGTAATCCAAAGTGAAATCTAAGTGTCTAAAACAGGGTTAAAGCCAAGCAAACTAAGCATCGATTTATCTGCCCAAGTAAGTCAACAATATGCACCGACCTAAATAAATAATAATTTTGTACGCCTATTATATAGGTACGTCAAAAAAATTCATAGGCAATTCGGGGCAATCAAGACAGGGGGACAGTCAAGAACCGGAGTAAAGCAATTTCTTTGGACGTCCCATCGCTGTATTATACTCATTTTTATTTACGGAAGGTATTAAATTAACAATTTCACGGAAGTTTTACTTATTTTATAAAAGAAAGATATTTACTAGTACAAAGCATTGGAAAAGCAATAAACGTCGTCGAAAGAGGCCATTACTTTTAGGTGTGCACAAATAAACTTACGGGTAGTTTTTGTTACTAACCCTTCTACCTTATTAGTACCTAGATTAAAGTTTATTACAGTTCTTAATGATCAGTGTAACAATGTTTAACAATGTTTATTATCCATACTCGTAATATAAAAAAAATTGAAAGTGTGTCTGTATGTTAACTCTTCCCGCTTGAATCACATTCGTTGAAATTTTAAAATGGAGATAGTTACAGTACCGGGAACGGACATAGGATACTGTTTATTCGAGAAATCATTATTTTAATTGGGTAAAAAGGATATGGAAGTTTGTATCGGGAAATTCGGGAATTACTAATTCCACGCAGACGAAATAGCGGACAAAAGCTCGTTTAGATATTTTGCAGAACCAAGGCTGTGACACATCTTAGAATAAAGTAGCCAAGTAACTTCGTACTTATGTATAACAGATATTTAACCGACTTACAAAACCCCTAGTTTTTAAGTCGATTAAATATGAATAAATTATATAATTCTGAGCTCAGTCGTCCTATTTGAGAATGTTTTGAAAGTATATACTCGTATAATTCCAAGGTGCACTCAATGTTTTTTTTTATTATCGCCCTATTTTAAGATCCAGTATAGTCGATTAACAACTATTCTTTCCACTGGCAGAGAATAACGCATTTAATAATCTACGGTAGTTCTGGCCTGCTAAATACTAAAAGCAAAATTCCCGGCTGTCTCCATCAATATTTGCCTAAATCTCTAAAGCTCTTATCCAGATTCAGCCAATCAGTCATCAAAAAATCTCATTAAGGCTAGCTGAATGGCTGAAAAGCCGTAGGCTGGGAAGGGGCAAACACTCATGAAACTTCAAGCTCCTGCATTCTGTACGAGTTGCGTTGACTCGTCGAGGACTCTTCTTTTGTGAAATGAATTTACGCCCAAAGCCACGAAATGTTACACAATGTTTTAATTGTAATAACAATGTTTCCCATAGTTGAAGAGCCGCGTGAATACAAAGTGAATCGCTTGTATGGAAATTGTTTAGTCGAGAAAATTTTCACTATTTACCTGCGTTATTTAAATAGAGTTATTATCTAGTAGGAAAGGAAGAATCTAATTAAAAAAATTTACTAATAAATTGTCCTAAAAGACCTAAAAGCATTCATCGCTTTCATTTAAATATGCCAGTGCGAAAATGACGAATTTTTTCCCTTAGAGATAAGCTTTATTATCATAACCCGGGTTGAATTTTAAACAGGTTACCTTTTTAATATACACTCATTTGTTAAAAGGAATGATAAGCTTATCTTACGAAGACTAACGAAGGAAAAAAACACAAGAAAGTAAAATCTTACTTTAATTACGTTTACCAATATCATACAAAGATAACTAAGTAACTATTAAGGTTCAGCGATCCTAAAAGTGTCAGCCTCTGAAACGAGAGCATAACTATATGTCACCTGTCTCGATTCTGCACAACTTCCTACCAGGTATTGGCTTGCAGCTGCTGCAGAAATACTATTAGTTATTTTGTGCTACAGATCCGCCTCCACAATGTCTCCTGAGCGATACCTTTTTAGGGTTCCGTAGTCAAAATGGCATAAAGCCCTTATGGTTTTGTCGTCATTTCCGTCTGTCCGTCCGTATATCACAGCCATTTTACTCTGAAAATATAAGACGTATCTTAATAAAATTTTAACATAATTTTGTATGCTGCTACTTCTTCTTCTTCTTGTTGTTAGGGGCTCTGTTAGGCTCCCAAGCGACCATTACTGATCTATTGAGATCGCCACCTACTACAACTCTCGGTTTTCTTTTTGATCTCGAGAGACTTAAACTCCTCTGGGCGTAGTACGTGCCTACCCAGAATTAAGTTACGAGTGCGTATTAGGGAAGGGCAATCTGCGAGGATGTGCAAGGGCATCTCCTGTCTCCATGCGGAGTGTGCACCGCCCAATGTCACGTTTCCCTATAGTGGGCATGTGCTTGTTTAGGCCGCAGTGCCCAGTAAGCACCCTGTCCAAGTTGCGCAATTGGTTCCTGGACAACGCCAAGGCGTTCGAGGACGCCGTTTTGCTGAAGGCCTTGATAAGCGCATTGGAATGGTTCATACATGGTGTTTCTTTCCAGAGTTAAATGGTTATATAATGCAGTAGGTCTTCAGGGTGAGCCTCGTCAGAGAAAAAGACTCAGGACTTATTCTCCTTGCCCCCCGCTCGTGTAAGTTCGTCGGCTTTTTCATTTCCTACGATACCTGCATGCCTCGGGACCCAAGGACCAGCCTAGACGTCGGGACATCAGAGATTTTTGAGATTCGAGCGCTCGAATCTGACATTTAAGCCTCTCTATAAAACCATAAAATGGTAGTTTAAAAATAACAGCGATTGGAATTTAAAATCATGATTAATTAAACTATTTATTTCATGGGAAAATAATTTACGTTTACGGACCTTTACGGAAATGGGAGATAGTTTAGCCATAGCACTATATTTCCCCCATAGAAACTATGTAAATATGTGTAACCGTGTTCAACTTATAGCCTTTGAAACATTCACGCAACAAACTACTTAGTGCTAACCCTAAACAGGTGACTGGGTCAATGAACTTACTTGTAAACAATTGTTAGATGACAGGATATTATGGTAATTTGTTGAAGTTTATCCATTCTTAGATTTGCTTGTAATGCTGTAAAAACAGTTGCAGCATTTTCAAACCCAATTCTCTTTGTTCAATTTTAGGTGAAGTTTTATGTTATTTCTTATTCAATTAATAATATTTCTAACCACAAAAAATATTTAGTTCAAATGGTGACATTGACAACAACTCAAAATTAATCAATAAATACTAAGCAGTCATCAAGTCGTCATAAACAATTAAAGATGATATCGTAACCTCGTCATAAATATATCTGACTGATAAAAAGGTTTTAGCTCGTTAACACGTTTGACAAAATTATTTTCGAATAGATTAAAATGTTGTCGGGATTGAGCAGGTATGCAATACGTGCTTAGAGAATTCAACCAACCGGAGTCGCCATTGACAGGCGTTCCTCTGCCGAAAACATATCACCAGTGGTTATACATATGTATGGACTGACGTTTATCTGACGTAGCTATTTGTCCGTTACGTACGAATAGCCATACATTTGACGGTCCCCTCCCCCGCAAAAATCGGCAGACTTTTTTTGTATAGAAAATGACAGACATGGCTATTCCATTCGGGTTGAATTCTCTAAGAATACGTGCATGCGTTACTTCAAATACTTATAACCAAAACATTTTTAATAAATGGCGAACCTCTTTGTGTAGTTGGAAATCGACAAGAAGTCTGATGTTTGAAAAGAAATTGTCATTAAACGTACTTATTGTCATATGTCATATTCTTCAAATAAAAATGCCTATAGAAGCTCGTAATTATTTTAATTTGCACTTTTTTAAACGACATGCTAGAATAGAACTACATTGCGGCTAGAAGTTTACGACGACAAAGAGAAAAATATCCACCACCGCATCCAACCTGGGCACAGGAGAATTATTACGTGCTACCAAAAATCAGCCTATTGTACATCTAGCAGCTCAGAATGACCAACGTGGAGGTTCCATTGTGCAACTTGCGGTTAGACTAGAGAAAGAGTCCTGCAAGTTCGAGATCAGAGGGTCGATACTTCGGAATGAGTCACCACAGTACCTACTAAAAGTTCTTAAGCATGCGCCTTCACGCACACAAAATACCTACAGAGGTTTTAAGTTTAACTTGGTCGAGATCGTCCTGTCCGCGAATCATACTGCTGGTGACTGTTATAAAAGATGTTATGTTATGGTTCCAATGCGTTGCAAAAATGTTGAAGAGCAGACACCATCTCATGTGCACCGACATGACGGACATCGTGTCTCGTGCACGGGCTGCAGCGAGCATTGTAAGACGCGGAGGAACATTAGAATGCCGTATGTGAAGATAGTGTAAGTTATGGCAATTAGTATAAAGTAATTGATATTAATATTTTCGCATTTGATTTATTTGACATTTCGTCAATCATACATCACTGCTATTACGTCAACGCTCGTTAATAAGTTTAAGCTCCGAGTTCTCCCGTTGGCGATGACGTAATCTATCCGTGAAGTGCAGATGCAATAGGGTCATCACCACAGTGAAAAAGTAGTGAATTTGGTTTTATTATTTTTTACTTAATTCATGATTCTAACCATTACAAATCAACTGTATATCACTCAAACGATGCAATATTTCCGGGAAGGTCTGTTGTCAAAGACCACCCTGTATATATACAGATACAGGACATAATTAAAAGGATGAAATAGCCCTTATACCCATATATAAAGTTGTGTCGCGGGCAAGTGCATAGAATAATGTTCCGAGGCGTTAATCCAACGTTAACTTAATTCCGGTGCTCCCATGTGTACACACAGGCACTAATTACAATGTATAAAATTAAACAACGTGTCTGATATTAACGTAATTAATTACGCTGACATTGCTCACGTTTGTGTTAAGCAAGGATTGTAGACGAGATTTATCTACTCGTAAAGTAGTTTTATAAATGGAAGTAGGTATAACACAAGTTATAAACGTGTATATTTGTAAAGTTAAAATGATTAAAATTAACGACGAATTAATAAATAAAATATGGTATCAATAAAGTATGCTGCAAAGCACTCCATGCACGTACATTCCAACATCTACGAAAACATTGTAAACGGAGAGCTAGCCACGTCAGATATGACACAATAATGAGAGCAACGAAACTCCTCTAGTCAGTTTGTTGTACTACGTTTATTTCTAGATCTGGACATCTGGCAGCTGTGAAGTGGTAGAGGTCAAAGAATGCAAATCACTTCAAGAAAATTAATCCTAGAGTTCTGGGTTTGATGTAACATTATGAAAGATGATATAAATAATTTGATTATATCATTGCCAAAGTTTCTGTTGGGGAAAAGTAGTGCCGAACTACCACTCCTACTACCCCATAGAAGAAATGACTATCTATATCCGTGACATGTAGCCATACGATGAAAAAGTGCCAAACGATGTATAGTATAATTCATAGTTTGTCGCCTACTATTTTTGTTTCTGTAATAATACGCAGTGTTTTTTGTTGTTTAATACTGCATCGAAACAAGAACTCTAGGACTTGTATTATTAAATAAATAAAATAAATAAATAAATAATGTTTTTTTTCACATCAAAATAAATTAAACTAACTTAGCACTAGTAGGCGATTGCCGAAACCTTGCTTGCAAAGTAGCATGCTGTGAACACTGCCCTGACAATGCTGTTTGCCGATTCTCTGACTCTTCCAAAAAACGACCAATGCCTTTTACGCATTATAGCATAAAAGTCATCTACTCGGTTCGCGGAGAACATACTAGATGCGCTACACCGCCACGGTAGCCGTGCATTGCACGAAACGCGTTGTCAAAAGTAATTCTTAAAAGTGGTTTGCATTCTTTGACCTCCACCTCATTACAGCTAATCGTAGTATAGAAATAAGCATAGTATAACAAACTAACGAGAGAGGTTTCGTCGCTCTCATTATTGTGTCATATCTGACGTGGCTAGCTCTCCATCTATTTATACCTCTAGCTTGTCATACACATTCTCGTATCTCATGTCGAATACCGTATTTAGTCAAACACCGCGGCAGTTTAACAGATTTTTAACCATAAAATAAACCCTTAATATTTTACCAAAATTATACTTTTGTTTTAGTGGATTTAATGAATTTAACAGTGCTATCGTGATTTATTTGATAGTCTTATCGAATTTCGAAGCGCTGCATTTTGATAGCATGACCGCAATTCAGGCTGCGAATTTCACGGGATGCTCCGGTTGAACCTGACGTAGAGCGCTCATTCCCTTGATCGAATTATGGACGATTGGCTGAACGTTCATCAGAACAATCAATGCTAATTTAAAGTAGTATTTTCCCACGTACGTACACGGCAAGTTATGTAGGCAAAGGTATCTACTATTTATACTATACAACGTGTTACTTCCAAGACTAAAAACCTGAAAACTGTTTATTGAGAATCGAGAGTGGAATAGATGGCAGTATATCCGAACATAGCTATACTTTTTCGTTATTTTTCCAATTTTTTACGTGTCAAGTCTAAAAGTTTCTAATACTACAGTTTACACAGAGGTTAGGAGATAGAGGTTGATTATTTAATAATGACTGGCAGCTTTGACAAATTTGTTTTTCATTGTCAAAGTATGTCATCTTATGTCATGTCATACAAATTGACAAAGTAGATTGATAGGTTGACATGACATGACACATGTAGAGATGTGACAACAACTCAACAAATGTAGAGTGAATAATTGAATAGAATTGCGAGGAAAAATAAACATACGAATAACTTTCGAAATAATTAACCGATTGAAAAATAAATACTCTAGATTAATTAGTAATAATAAAAATCATTTGGGGTGTCTGGGGTTTTTCGTGGCTCAAGTAACACGTTGTATATATATGTGTGTTGTGTGTATAAAAATACGGCAATATCTAATGGAACTAAAGCAGGAACATGAATTTGAATAATAATAAATATAGTTTGGTCAGTTTTGCTACTTGTCCTGTTTTTAAAAGTGATTACATCACCGGTATATTCTCAAAGCTCGACGAAACCCCTCTCGTTAGTTTGCTATACTATGCTTACTTCTAGGTCCGGACATCTGGCAGCTGTAAAGTAGTGGAGGTCAAAGAACGCAAACCACTTTAAGAAAACAAATCCTAGAGTTATGGTTTTGCTGTAGTATTATGAGAAACTAGCTTTTGCCCGCGGATTGGCTCGCGTTAAATTCGGGGTAACACGGTTCCCCTTTCCTGATTGCCCCCCGGAATGCTCCATACAAACTTCCACCCCCCATTTTAGGGAAGTGGGGGGGTTAGAAAGAGACAAAAAGTAGCCTATGTCACTCTCCATCCCTTCAACCATCTCCACTTAAAAAATCACGTCAATTCGTCGCCCCATTTTGCCGTGAAAGACGGACAAACAAACAAACACACACATACACTTTCCCATTTATAATATTAGTATGGATTATATAAATTAGTATTATGAGAGATTATATCATTGTAAAAACTATCGGATGGGAAAGTAGTCCAAAACGACGTATAATGTAATTCATAGTTTGTCGCCTACTGTTATGTTTCCGATATTACGGCAGTTTTTACCTATTTTGGTATTACTTCCTTCCAACTGAAAATTTTTGCTGGTCTGTCACTCCGACCTTCACCCATTAAAAGCTGCCAGATGCCCGGATCTAGCAATAAGGATAGTATTGCTATCTTCCTAGACGGGTTTCATTGCTCTCATTATTGTGTCATATATGACGTGGCCAGCTCTTAGTCCATATTCTAATTTTAATATACTTTAGAAACACATTCCATCTTAAACATAACTCCACCACACAACAAATAATCAACCAATATTGAACTTGCATCGGAATAATTTTCAAGGAAATTCTGATATTTCTGATTCAGATCTTTAGGCGCTAGCTGTATTGCGTATTGTGTATTTGATGTATTGAAATTTTATCGTGTCACGAGTTTTAAAGTTAGAATATGGTCCCGGTGATAACGTATGAGTGACATTAAACTATGTATAGAAAATTATTATGCGATCATTAAGCTGCAGGTTTAGAAGTCCACATGAATTGGTTTAAACGTTGTATGGATTTAATTTACTCAATATACCTAGTGTAGTTTGGATTATTGTTTACATTGGCAGCCAATATTTCACAGTGAAAAATGTGGTAGTTATAACAATATTTGAATATGATATCTGGAAAAAAATAACCTAAAATAAAATAGAGTATCAAAATGTATGCCGTTATTCAAAAACATCAGTCAAACCCCCCTTTATTGCACATCAAGTAAAGCATAAGTAGATATAAAACACATAAGCGTAGAAATAAAACAAAGGAATGTGTGTAAAGCTTGACAAGGTCATACTATAGCTAGAACTAATCTAGCAAATGCATTTCTCTCCACTTGTCTCAGCTCCGGCCGGGCCACCTAAGATTTTGCTGCAAGATACCCCCTTTGTTCGAACAAAATTCCAGACTTTGTGGAGCAGCGGAATATATTTTAGTGCGTTTTATTTACTTAAATATGAAAATGCTTAGTAAAAGCTCCTGTTAAAATTAGAAGTCAGTCGTGCAAAGCAATTTAAACGTGTCTATGCTTACATTCTTTTTTTAAGCTGATATGTAGAAGATTTGAAATTAGTCCCTCAAATCGGCTTAGGTCCGAATCAATCGAGGTTGAATAGGGTATGAGGTATGACTTACACACCTACTAAATTATTAAGAAATTACTACTTACATGCTTAAATTTACATCTGTGATTTAAAAAAAATACAAATTGTCTGGGTTATTCACCAAAATAGGTAGAAGATGGGTACACAAATTATTTATTTATCGTATGGCTTGTGCTTATTTATTTTATGGGGCGGGGCGGGTCGCTAGTTCCTTGAAAATAGATGTATGTACATGACCTGATAAAAGTGTAATATACTGATATACCATATCATTTAGTTACTTTAATCTCGAAATTTGGAAATCTCTCTTGTTACGTAAAACTTACGGATCGACCCACACATAAAAGTACTAAACTAAGTTGCCGCCGCAAAGCTCTGGATTTCTCGCGACAAGTAGCTACTAAAACGTTTCAAAAATGGCCTGCACTCACTCTGCGGGAACAGCCCTAATCCTAGTAGTGTCCACTTGCATATTCAGTTATCGGGAGCGCGTTCCCATTGGCCCGGCGCCAAATTGGCCGACACTATGCACTGTGCGCTATGCACAGTGTACAACTGTACAACCCTAGTGCCGACCAATTTGTTTGCGGTGCGAATCAAGCCATTGTGACCCTTTTTATCTAAGCATTAAGGACTCCGCTACACGTACGTAAACTCTACGGACTAGTGCACTCATACAAGCAACATAAGCGTTTAACGGCTGATAAACATGACATCGATTTCGTTCGTGATACTCAAACAAAGAAGGCTTTGTTGTGTAAATTACACTCTGAAATGAAAAAGGTTTTGATAGCGTGGAATTGAAAAGGTTCGGTAATTTCACTATTGTACGCTGGGTCAACTCTGACTTTTGACCTATTTTAATGAGACAAGGGAAATTTGAAACGCTTGAATTTAAGAAAAACTAATTTGTCTACTGTACCTATTGTTGTTAAACTGTCATAGATGAATGAGATTATAACTTGAGCTTATATTTATGTGAGCAAGGGCATAAAAAGGTTTAATTTTCACTAAATTTTGTAAAAGGTTATAAGCAAATGTCAGTAGGGAATAATTAAATAGAATGTATCTATGCACTTCAAAATAGCTAAGTAACGCACTTAAATTCATATTTTTTGAGAACGGTACAACGGTACGGAGAAAATATTTGGCATAACGCATAAATGTTTTCCAGAAACAAAACTGACATTCATAAAAGGTAATATGAAAAATGCAATGCAATATCAGATTTTATGACACAGACACTTCGGAATCCATCTGTTTCTGCAGTTGTGAGTTACGTTTTGAAAGACTTTTATTGCCGACGCCGCACTTGGCACGGATCTACAAATATTCGTATCTTTCCTATTGACCCATTTCAATATAATATTGTAGATTTATATTAGTCTAAGAAAAGTCAATAATTATAGTCCAAATTATTATTTTCTATTTGTTACCTAATGGTTATTTAATAATATAAAGAAGTCAAGTTAAGCAGCGCGGCTGAAGCGCAATTTGTAGCTTAAGTATATCTAAGCGCATTGACAAGCCCGTAATTATACGAGTAGGTACCTCGTTCTTAGGGTTTAGAAAAATGACGGTTTATTTCGCACATGTATCTTAATTTTTTCAGCCATATTGGGAAAGAACTGAGACGAAACTACTCGTTTCTATTATTATTAGTAATACGCTTACCTAAGACAATAACAGAGGCAAAGAGGCGAGTTTTAAAAGGCTAGTAATGGTAGTATTTAAAGGCACAAAAAAAATCATAACCTATTATTCTGACTTGCAGAGCAAAAAAATCCAAAGGAGATCGTCAATTCTGGGCCACCTGATATAAACCGTATACAGTTTTTACTGCGATGTAAAATAAATACTCATTTTATTACTAAAGTAGACAAAATATTGCAAAAAAATGAAACGGGAATTAGAAATACTAAATAAATAAACATTATGTTGATTTTTCCGCGATTAAAATACAGCAAGACAAGTTGTTAACGTCCTTATGGCATTGACATAAAGTTTAACTTCACCCTGGCCTGAAACGGGATTGTTTTTTGATTTGACACTGTCAATATATACCGTTACATCTGCGTTTTGATACTGTTCGGTAAGTTAGAACATTGTAATATTAAAATTGTATCTAAGCCTACGAATACGGGAGTTTTAATTAGAAATCGACTGTATTAAAACACCTAAAGATTGAAAATGCGTATTTTTGCATTTTTGATCGTAGTTTGAATATTAAAAGTGGGTTTCATAATGGCATAATATCATGCTCCTTCGATAAAGAAACGCATCTTTTTTTCACTCTTGTAATGTCAGATACTAGTGCTATCGCACTGAACGGTGGTAAACCTTATTCCTTCGCAATAGGTGTTAGGAATGTTCAGTTAATAGTATCAACGATGGTTTGACAGCAGTCTTTGTTTACCGAAATACAGGAACTATAAATGCGATCAAAATATGTTTTTTTATTATTTCATCATGATTCCCGTTTTGTTTTCAAGTCCGCTTTTGTACATTATCTTTAACGGTACTTTTTTTACATTAATAAATAAATCATAGGCAAGCACGCTTTCAAATATTGGCCTTGTCAGATTCAAGTTTTTAAATTCATGATTTTTCAGTTTTCCCATTAGATTTCGCAATATTTTTACCACCATCTTGATCTAGAAATTATGACGATTCTTTAAAAGTAAGAACCATTCCTAAACGGTTCTAAATAATCTGGGCCAGATCACCTAACAAAAATTGACGATCTCCTTTACATCAAAACATAGCTTTATAAGCAGAGCTTGAAATTGCAAAAAATGTGCGCATCAAGAAAAAGTTGTGAATTTTTGACCATGGATAGAGTGCCCCACGATGAATATTTTTTCGTATAGGAGGTCCGTAAAATTTTTGGATCTTCACGTCAAAATCAGGGGTCCCGTGCAATACGTGTTTACTCTCTGGTTAAGGCTGCTAGGGGTTGTGTGGTATCGTATCCACAATTTTTTTCACTTTTGTTCTGAGAGAAAACCCTACTATTAATATGCATTTTGTTTTGTTGCTGTGCAAGTCAGTATTTTTTGATATACGAATTTGCAAAATATTATTTCCCGTTTTAAGATCGTATTCCCAGAAATCGCACGATGACAATCGCGCGATTTTTTTACCTTAATAAAATTATGTGATATGGTGGCAGTTGCGCATGATGCCGATCATACTTTACAAGAATCGAAAACATAAAATAAGCGAGTGTATGTTTTGGTAAGGAGCTTATAAACGCGTTAGACAAAACGAGCTTATACACTCAGAAACATTACTCACGAATACTTAACATATATTATATGAGTAAAGGACATAATACACAAGTTTAATATATAGCGTGGCATCTAAGATAGGTATCATATCCTATGTAGCTCTGTAATAACGTTACGGCATCATTAACCAATCAGAGCACAGCGACCTGATTATATCACCCCTAATGGAGGTCATGCTGCAACATATACCAAAATGTATTGTACGAGTATGTACATCGATGCGGATGATACACAAGACGTATTATATTTATATTATTTTCGAAACTAGGTATACAGTGTGGAAAAATAAGCCGGGCCTTGGACGGAAACTACATTAAAACGTTGAGATAGCTCAATTTACTGAAAGGAAACATTCTTAATTTTTTTAAAGGGACATAACTGCATTTACATTTTTTTTGGAAAAAGTTCAGTTCACAAAAAAAACTATTTATTTTGTAATTTAAGCCATAAATGATTTATATGACAATTGATGCCAATCGATCCTATTTCCAACAAGGATAAAAACTTCTTAATACCAACCAAGTTTAAGGCACAAGAGAACCGATAAATAATAAAACAAAGATTTTTTGTTGCCCCCATCTCCCCCTGTATCCGCGCCTGCATTAAAATGTCGAATGTTGTTTATCAGCGTTTGATTCAAGTGAACGCCTAGCGGCAGTAACAATATCAAACCTGTCATTCAGTGTACATACCTTCTCATTTCGTCTTCTTTCTTATTTTACATACTGGGCAACGAGCTGTATCTGAAACTGGTTTTTCTATTTCTTTCTTATTTTATATTATTTTTTAACACTTTTCAATACTGTGCAATGATCACGGAACTTGTTAGTTGACTTGTGCAAAAGTAAAATGTAGGTAAAAATGGCGGTATGCACACAATTACAATTTTGGTGTTGCATGTTTATGATTATTTGTCTGTGTCGTCATTTGTTAGTTATAAGTAAGTTATAAATTTATTATATCTTAGGTTAGGTCCCCATCGATAATCACCGCCGCGGCTTGCTTTGGTATTATGCTTAGTGGTGGTCCCTTTTATCTTCTATTAATTTAGTTGCTTTTCGTTTGTTAATTTAACTGGTGTGACGTTACTAAATGTATTTTCTTTCCTTTCTTTCTTAATATGCTGATATTACAGCTGTTCATCTGCAGTTCACAATTTTCATCATTCCATAAAATAGTATGGGATAAGTATAGCTAATGTTTTCAAATAAAATAAACAAAGTAAATTCACTCGGTAAATGGAAGCTTAATATACTTAGTTAGTAGACATATCTGTTTGTTACAAAATTAATTGATGTAATATGAGATGATTATTTCATTTAGCCTACAATCTCTATCAGAAGCTGGCGTAGTGCGCAGAATAAAGACTCCCTTACGCCAAACGTGATACGTCTCTATTAGTAGATTTGAATTCCCAGTCGTTTCTGACTAATGGTATAGTTTGTCGTAGATGTGGGCTACGAGTATACAGAAGCATTTACCCGAGGGCAATGGATGTACGCTCAGTGCGTTAAGGCTGTTTCCACCAGAGATGAGCCAGGATGCGTTGTGAGGAATGTGTTTGTTACGAACCAATAGAAACACCTCATTTACATCCTCGCACAGCTCAGCTTAAGGATTGGTTCTTAACAAACATAATCCTCGCAACGCATCCTCCCTCGTCTCTGGTGGAAACGCAGCCTAATTCTCGACGCTGACGTGCACCGCGGAGCATCGGTCAAAACAAATGTATGGTGGTGGGTGGTTGTCGTCAACGTCGAGCGAATTCGTTCGGAGCATGCGTCTTGTGCCTTAGGCGTTTTTGAACTTTGATGCTTGTAGATGGTACCTTTGTGAACAGTGAGTTTCAAACGAGGTGACTTACCTGAAACAAAAAAATAAAAATCAGAATCAGACAATTTCTTCCGCTTCAACTACATGATACTCGACACAGAACCCCAGTAACAATATTTTTCTGATAAATCAAATCGTGCGACTTAAAACACCATTGGAAACTTGGCAAGGCCAACGATAAAAATATATAGTAGATCCCGCTTAATACGATTTCTCGCATATTACGCTTACCTGCATATAATACGCTTTTCTGCGAGTTTTACTGTCAACTCTAATTGACGAATTATTTTTGAAATAGTTGTAATATATTCCTGTATGGTTTCAAAATGATCAGGTACAGGTTCAGGGGATGGGTCAGGTCTTGATATACCCCTTGTCACCATGTAGCTTTATGTATCTACTATCTAAAATACAGCTAAAGAAAATACACAAAAAACAGCACACTTTTTATATTCCCGAAAGCTTCAGCCACAGTATATTATTTCGTACATAATGAAACGTTTCTAATACAATAGCGCATCGGATCCTCCACGCCCCGGCTCTTGAAAAAAAAAAAGAATAATGATGGCGGAAGTGAACTGCGAACGTAGTTGAGAGTCATCGATACGAAGTACACAGTCATTAACTATATACGGCCTCATTAAGAGGGCATGCGCCGCTGAAATCATTATGAACTGAAATCCTAGTGTACGAGCACTTTGTCGCTTAATTAAGGTAATGCGCTTTCGTGATGTCTGAATTTTGATTTCTCTAAGATTATGTGAAGTAACTATGTCGTTTGAAATGACGTAGCAACACGGTAAAAAAAATTATCATTATTAATGGTTATCTCGAAAACATTGTTTGACGTACATTTTAGGACCGGCAGATCATTTTGTGAATTAAATAATAAGTTTAGTTTCTAATAAAATGCACCCTTGATAAAGTAATATTAATATTGTTAATAAAATTTCACTAAAATGCCTCGTGTTTATAAAATTGTATTGCCTTTAATTCATTCTGAAAACGATTATTAAAAATTAAAAGGTAAAAAGGTAGATTGAATTCGACTGAAAAAAATAGACGTCGATGTTTCACATAGAACTTATGTTATGTTAAATGTGATTTATGCTTGTATTCATAACCTGTTTTAAGCGCCAGGCGTGTTAACATCTGTCACATAAATAAGGTCTAGATTCTAGGTTAAGTCTAGCATTTTTGTATTTATCATCTAGGTCAAGAATATGAAGGTGCCCTTCTTTTAACGAAGCCACTTGCGCGGTAACTAAAATGGAGACACGCCTTGATAACAGCGACGTACGATGATACTAACCAAAATGTTATTTGTGTATTTTAACGAAAAATTACTAAAAACGCAAATTCTGTCTTCCCTCTCAGGAAGTTAGGTATTTTTTACGACAACTTCAGAGTCGTACTAGAGACCTAATCAAACTTATTTACCATATATATTGAGCGTAAAACATTTTCCAGTGCAGTGTATTTTTGATATGTAATTGATACCTACTATAGATATAAGGTTAATACACAGATATCAATAATATCTAAATCAAATTTGTTTTTTTAAATTAACAGTCAGCCTCATAGTT
Source organism: Pammene aurita (assembly GCA_947086415.1). NCBI lineage: Eukaryota > Metazoa > Arthropoda > Insecta > Lepidoptera > Tortricidae > Pammene > Pammene aurita. Next base: position 14,768,652 of record OX352302.1, read on the forward strand.
TTATGAAACATTTTAACACGAAGGATTAATAGTTGCATAAAATCGTCACCACTAGGCAAATCCAGTCAATAAACTCCCACACTCTGCATAAAAACACTTAAATGCGCCCGCTCAGACAGGCCACGCGTGAGGAACACCCGGAGCGTTTTCTCGATGAAAGCAAAAACAATCTGTCCGTAGGAGCGCAATATTTGTTCGAGCTTGTTTCCAATATTAAATTGCGATTCTATTTTAAAAACTCATTTTAACTCGGAGTTCGAACCGTCCTCTATGGAGTTATAGCCTAACCGTACGATATTATAATTAGTTTTTAAGCATAGTTAATAAATGCAACTATTTAAATATTTAAATGAATCTTGTTTGTTATTCACAGGATTAGTAATCAGATCACAAATAGTAGGTACCTACCTATATACAGCATATAATCGATTAGTCCATTTTTATGAGTGTAAATTATTAGTGTACATGTGTGACTCATGGATGTTACTGTGCCCTTTTTACTAACCCTTATAGTAAGATTAAAAAACCGGCCAAGAGCGTGTCGGGCCACGCTCAGTGTAGGGTTCCGTAGTTTTCCGTCCGTCACAGTAAGTGTCCCCACTTAAGAGTTAAAATAACACCGCCATGTAGGATATGATATGAGCGTTCCACGTACAGCGACATCTATCGGCAAATTAAGTAAACTATTGCGCGCGAGCTTAAAGTATGGAAGATGATTTTTATGGGATAATTCTTTATTGCGCTAACCGATTTTCACCGTTTTTACTTTATTTGAAAGCACGTCATTTCATTGTGATTTTGTAGATATTATAGGTACAATAAACACTAACGGCCGGCTTAAACGGCCTCCTAGCCTAGTCGGTAGTGACCCTGCCTATGAAGCAGGAGGTCCCGGGTTCGAATCCTGGTCAGGGCATCTATTTGTGTGTTCATCACGGATATTTGTTCCTGAGTTATGGATGTTTTCTGTGTATTTAAGTATTTATCTATATTTATATATTATATATATCGTCGCCTAGTACCCACAACACAAGCCTTATTGAGCTTACTGTGGGACTAGGTTGATTTGTGTTAGATTGTCCCATAATAATTATTTATTTATTATTATTTATTTATTTATTTAAACACCTGCTTATACGGTTAAATTACAAACTTAAATCAAAAATTATTGTGATTTTTTTTTCAAAACCTATTCGACCTATCTAGTTCAAAATAATTTTCCTAGAAAGTTTTTATAAAGTTCAACTTTTGAGATTTTTTTCATATTTTTAAAACTTATGGTTCAAAAGTTAGAGGGCACATTTTTTTTTACTTCTGGAGCGATTATTTCCGAAAATATTTACATTACCAAAAAATGATTTCAGTAAACCCCTATTCATTTTTAAATACCTATCTTTATCTACACTCATACTGTAAGTACTCTAAAATGCGTTCAAAAACCGTAGACAATGACAAGCATTACAACAAACGATTTAACTATGATAAGTTTCTTATCTGCGGCAGTAACGTAATTTTAACTTTGCATGCTCAAATTTTGTTAAGCAATGAGTTTCAAATTTGGAACATCGAATTTGATAACATAATGTTGGTCAGGAAGGAGCACAGGATTGCTCCTTCCTGACCACCGGCACGCGCCCGCGCGAGCGCCGGCACAATCGAGTTGGCCATGGAGGAACAATGGCGGTCATTCTAACCATAGAATGACCGCCAGAATTTAAGTGTTCGGAAACCATTCCGAACACTTAAATTAATATATATAATATGAGTGTAGATAAAGCAGTGTATGCAACTGTACGTAATTAGGCCTTAAAACACTCGTGTGATCTTATTATGAAACTCACCTGCGGCTCGTTTCATAAAACCACACTCATGTTTTAAGGACCCTTATTACGTAACAGTTACATAAAATACTATTTTTCCACTTTTTATTTTACCACTTTGTCGGCGTAATTGATATACATATTAGTACCAAATTTCAGCTTTCTAGTGCTAACGGTCACTGAGATTATCCGCGGACGGACGGACGGACGGGCAGACATGGCGAAACTATAAGGGTTCCTAGTTGACTACGGAACCCTAAAAAGAGCCATGTTTGTTGATTAAAATATACCTATATTTGTATGAGTTTCTTCATACCGAAGTGGAACCAGCGGAGCAGCATCGGCTGCCGAATAAAAAATCATCTCTCCGACGAATCTGTTACAATCACAAAACGCATCTACAGTCAAAAGTCAACAGGGAGTAATTGAAAAATATTTTTGCTGAAAAAAATACACGTACATTTGCTCAAACCAGCCATGAATCGTTGGGTAACACGTTATTTATTCATATCCGTTGCTGCCCGAGGCAACATTTTCGTCGTGTATTCCCTTAACTTAGTGTTTAGTGCAACGATGCGATGTGAATGATGTACCGATTTATACGAACGTTTCCGAATTTTCTTGTTTGTTGATATGTTGAAAGCTTTGTCAAACTATGATAATACCTAACCACAGAATAACTAATAGTACTACCACCTAACCTTAATAAATAGATTTTTCTTATCTACTAAATATTTTAACGTTCTTTATGTGTTGCTTTTATCATTTTGCAATTACACTGCTTTAAACTTTCACGGTTTTTACACATATCTCAAACAAATCATATTACATATCATATTACAAATGTAATAACGGGACTTAACCGCGTATTTTTTTTTATTACCTTCGACGTTTCGAGGAAGACATTGTCTCCGTGGTCCCGAAGAAAGACTGGCTCTAGTTGTAATCAACTTCTTCTAGCCACGCGAGTTTTTCGAACTACCCTAACCTGTGTTGATTATCAACTTGAACGTTTTGCACACAAGGAATATCACTCGATCGACATACAACACTCATAATGTCTGGCTTTCTTCCACCCATTGGACACCACAGGACTGGAGCCAGTATTTCTTTGGGACTACGGGGACAATGTCGTCCTCGAAACATAGGAGGTAATTTTTAAAAATATATACGCGGTTAAGTCCCGTTATAACAAATAGATATTTTGCAGTTACTTAGAATAAATACACACCGATAACACAAAATGTTATTTTTAAAGACATTTGAGTTATGGAAATACTCAACACCTGACAAACAGATTTTGATACAATGGAGGTGGGTAGGTTATCTTGGTGTTATACTTACTATTCTAAATAAGACCCTGATGACAGGGACGCCGGAATACAAAAGACTAGTTCGACAACATACGACATTATCAAAGTCTAATATACGTAGTGCTAACTCCCTGTCGTTAGAGTGTAATTTAGGGTACTGTAATATGGGCATTCATGCTATATGAAATAGCGTGTAGAAGGAGTACCTATATATAGTAACGTATAACTAGAAAGCTAGAGTTCATTTGTAGGATACGCGTGGAAACACCAAGTTCTCTCAGCGCATTAAGGGTTAAAATTGTAATGCAGTAGTTTCTGTACAAACACGTAACTAATCCCAAGTTGAATGCGTTGCGGGCGAGTCTCAAACCGCTAGCGATACGACCAACTCGGAATAGTTCTACAATTTGAGTATTTAAGTAAAAAATCGATTATGTTCAGGATTTTTCGGTAGGCTTGGTAATTAATTGGATTCGATTACAGGTAGATCAATTCGTTTTTTGATGGTTGCTTGTATATTGACTGTAGGTATATAGCCCAGCAGGGCCTCGATTCGACATGGCATAACTGACAGTCGCTTGCGAGACAACTATGATATCACACTTTTGTGACAGTTGAAATTTGGGGTGGAATCACTCAAGAGTGATATCTAAAATGGTGGCCATAGCCATAGACAAAACGCTCTAGCGAGACCTACTGACAGATTGACAGTTAGGTGTGGACACGTGTGGACATATGGATATCACTCTATCCACTAGCGATACAAGTGTGACATCCACGTTTCACAGTTTGGCATGTCGAATTGGGGCCCTGTAATGTACATTTCACCTGGAAAGTAATCCGAACTCAACGAAACCTTATCGGGTTGTTTGGCATACTACGAAACTCCTAAGATTTTGACTTCGAAGACCCTGTGCTAACACGGAGAGGGAACAAAAACCTCAATATTTTTCAGTTTTTCGCTTATATCTCATAAACTAAGCCCTTTTTGTATACACCTTGTATGGCAAAGTTAAAGAGCAATAAATTTGCTTAAAGTTAGCGTTCATACCAGATTTTCAGGCCTAATATTAACGAAGATACAGCCAATTTATTGTTGAGATACCAATATGGCGGCGGAAAAATTTTTTTTTAGCATTTCTGAAAAGTTATGACTTCAACTCTCACGAGCTTAACGAAAATTAATATTTCCAATGGTTGTCTGGAAGAGATCGCTTATTAGCGATAAGATATTCTGTTGTTTGCCTCATATGTAAATAGATTTGATGTGCTGTATTCTGTTTCTGAAGTGTGCAATAAAGATAATTTTACTTTATTTTTACTTTATATCCACAGAATATCATGTAATATGTAGGTTTCCTAAGACGTTAATATAAGTGATTATTCCTCTTAGCGTTTATGCCGGCTTTAGCCATTGCTGAATTGAACCTGGGATCTGCTTAGTGACTTTCATGAGATACAAGCAAGAAACTGACAAAAATCAGATAGTTTTGAAATTTTTGCGTTAAATTACGTGTAATGTAAAATTTCTTACAGTGCAGATTGATTAAATTAGATGCTTGATAATTTTACAATAAAATGGATCTATCGCCTGTTTCTAGTTTTTTAAATTTATCCAGATATTTATAACTGATTTTTTTCGCTGTTAGTAAAAAAAAAAGAAAATGAATTAAGAAAGTAATCATCTGTTTGTAGATTAGCATTTTTTTTTATTTACGAGTATTAACGTTTCTGCTATTACATCCTCTTAAATATATGTAGTGCATAACAAAAACGATTGCTTCAAAAGGTGAAAGCGGTACGTATTTAATATTCGTATTGATTTCTTAACAACGCAGGACATTAACCCAATCGCACTGTGTAAAGGTACAATTGAATGTAAGGTCAGAGTCAATAGAAAGGTGAAATAAGGTAAGCAAATATGGCTGCCTGACAACTGCTTTTATAACCAAAAAAAGCATTTGACACATAACAAAATATTATTGAGGAAATTCTTTTTTACTGAAAATAGGTAATTAACGGATATTTTTACTAAATAATTATGTAAATAACATGTTTTCGTGTAGGTATACATTGATAATGAAACCATGCGTTGGTTATTCTTCAAATGTGCGCCATTGCGATGCAATGAAGGTAAATGGGTTTGTATACATTATTTTACTTTTCTTTAGTAGGTATAACTCAAATGAACAAAATTATATGTTAAATATATTAGTGCTCGTGCTCTAATTACGTCCTTTTTGTCATTAGGCTGAATTAAGGCAACTGGCGCGTACCGAAAGATGGATCGGTTCCGTTTCCCGCAATGATAACGACGCAGATTTTAATGTTGTTTTCATTTTAATAGCAATTTCATCTTTGTCCCGGGCGTCGGCTGTTGTCTCATATTTTTGTGAATTTAATTAAGTAATTGGTACACTATTGTAGTCTTATTTTATAATCGTAGTTGAAGAGCATTTACTACACGATGTACATGATTGTCACGCGTTTATAAGCAACAATAAAAAAAATCAAGGCAATATCAAAACACTTACACATGCCACTGAAAATCATGTCAAAATTATTTATTATTACCAGGAACCTGACTGCCGGGTTCTCTCTTCGTAGCTACTACGCGCTACATACGACAAATACGTCGCTACGGGCTACGAGCGTAGCGCGTAGCACTAGGTGGTACGGAAAGTGAAAATCGAATGTAATTAGTTATATAAACAGTCGCCATCAAATATATCGGAGCGGCCAAGGTATTCATCTGTATCTGAACGTGCACTTTATCGCCTTGACAATAGGGGCGTTGTTTAGATATTGGTGATCAGTTTGGCCGCTCCGATATATCTGATGGCGACTGTTTATATAACTAATTACATTCGATTTTCACTTTCCGTACCACCTAGTGCTACGCTCGTAGCCCGTAGCGACGTATTTGTCGTATGTAGCGCGTAGTAGCTACGAAGAGAGAACCCGGCAGTCAGGTTCCTGGTCGCGAAACTCGTGAGTGTTAATGCGTGCAAACACGCGGCTGAAGCTAAGTAAATACCACCGAATGAGAATGACACCCTGCCACGGATCACTTGCACACTACACAGAGCATAAAATATCACCACACGCCACCACACCAGCCAGCTGTCACCACACGCTCTGATGCGCTCCTGGGGGCTTAGCCAAGATGACAATTGTTTACAAAAAACGAATCATAACGCTATCCATCTCTCTATCGCGCTAATATGGAGGAATGAGCGAGAGCGTGTAGCGTTTCGTTTCGTTTTCTGCAAACGATTGTCATTTTGACTACAGGGCCTGTAGTGTCTAATTTTGCAAATATAAGGCGATTATCACACTTGCGCCGCAACCGGATGCGGCAACGGTGTACAAGCGTGACAGCGCTATACACGTGGAGAGCGCTATCTCGCTCGCGCATCGGCGCCGCATGCACCGTTGTTGCATGCAAGTGCATGACGATTTTTTTCAAGGCTTTTTAGGGTTCCGTAGTCAACTAGGAACCCTTATAGTTTCGCCATGTCTGCCCGTCCGTCCGTCCGTCCGTCCGCGGATAATCTCAGTGACCGTTAGCACTAGAAAGCTGAAATTTGGTACTAATATGTATATCAATCACGCCGACAAAGTGGTAAAATAAAAAGTGGAAATTTTTTTTTTATTAGGGTACCTCCCCTATACGTAAAGTGGGGAGTGATTTTTTTTTTCATTTCAACCCTAACGTGTGATATATTGTTGGATAGGTATTTAAAAATGAATAGGGGTTTACTAAAATCATTTTTCGATATTGTAAATATTTTCGGAATTAATCGCTCCAGAAGTAAAAAAATATGCGTCCCCCCCCCTCTAACTTTTGAACCATAAGTTTTAAAAATATGAAAAAAATCTCAAAAGTAGAACTTTATAAAAACTTTCTAGGAAAATTATTTTGAACTTGATAGGATGGATAGTTTTTGAAAAAAAATTACAAAATAATTTCTGAACTAAGTTTGTAATTTAACCGTATAAGCAGGTGTTTATTGTACCTGTAATTTCTACAAAATTACAATGAAATGACGTGCTTTCAAATAAAGTAAAAACGGTGAAAATCGGTTCACGCAATAAAGAATTATTCCATAAAAATCATCTTGCATACTTTAAGCTCGCGCGCAATAGTTTACTTAATTTGCCGATAGATGTCGCTGTACTTGGAACTCTCATATCATATCCTACATGGCGGTGTTATTAACTCTTAAGTGGGGACACTTACTGTGACGGACGGAAAACTACGGAACCCTACACTGAGCGTGGCCCGACACGCTCTTGGCCGGTTTTTATTTATTTATTTAATCTTTATTGCAAGATGGTTCAAATGACAGACTTAATTCCTTATCGCATTTTTATTTCTTATCGGCTCTCTACCAGTCAACTGATCGGCAAATCAGAAAGATTAAGTAACACAAATTAATAGATCATTATTAAGCTATATTGATAAATTTACACATAATAAGATAAAAGGGAAGGAAAACAGGGCATCTTGTCCTATAAAATTTTGTGGGGCGCTACTAGATGTAATTTTTTCGGGACGAAGAAATAGCATAAATGTCTCAATTAAGAGTGACATCAACTCTTCGTAAATACTTCATAATACGTGGTCTATTTAGGGTGGTCTGTACAGCCTGCCCACGCGCTGAAAATCGTGTAGGTACTTTCATTAATTCCATCCCTGAGCTGTATTCGTATCGCTGCATGTAAGCACATACGAGTGTCTGGTGACATAGAAGTTTTTGTGGCAAAAATATCAATCAACTAGGGACTTCCATCCAATATCAAATTTATCGATAACTTTTGAAGTCACATTTCATAATAAATATTAAGTTTAATGGGTATAGTAAAAAATAACACGTGTGCTGAAAACTACCTATCGACGTTATGTAATGGCAATACGTTATATTTTAGCACTTATTCGATTGTTTTCGTTTTAAACGAAAAAAAACTACTAAAACAAAACGAAAGAAAACCATTTTCGTGATCTATTTATAATAACTTCATGACGTTTATTGTATTTCATAACAGATATTTAGTTTAATGGGTTTACGTTATTTACATAACGTCGATAAGTGGTTAATTGGTTATCAGCAGAAATGGTAATACGTTATATTTTAGCACTAAAAAGATTTTTTTCCATTTTAATAAAAAAAACTAAAACAAAACGAATGAAAACCATTTTCGTGATCAATTTATAATAATTTCATGCTGTAAATTGCAACTTGTAAATTCATACTAAAGGTACATCCTAACTGTCAAACTGTCATAAGGATTTATAGATAAATTTATATTGTTGGGAAGTCCCTATGGCATTTTCATTCTTGTCAGCACCAGAATAAGCCCTTGCCACACACGAAACAAAATTCTAGTTAGCAAAACTTCAAACCTAATTTCCTGAAAAATTGAGTTAATTTCCCTTTGTTTTATTGACATATTCGATTAGCCACATATGTGACTAGATTAAAGAGGTTTTACGTACACTGGTTGGTGAATTGTGTTTTTGATAAAATTACGAAGCAGAACTGACTGTGAGACTTTTAGGCTTATGTGTCTTCACATAAACAAAGATTTAAACAACGGAAGAATAAATAAAATTATTTTAATCAATATTCTGATTTGTTTATTTTTAAGTAGACACACTGCTATATAAATTATAAACTTATACCTATAGAAAACCCAGCCCGGCACCGGAGGTAGGCTCTAGACTTTCTCCTTTATATATGACATCAAGTAAGTAGGTATAAGTTTATTAAGATCAAAAGAATTACAACTATTTATACATAATTTCTTAACTATAATACATAGGATGCACTGTACAAATATTTTTCGCTGATACTTAAAATAGGATAAACCTGTGCTATAAGTACCAGCTACCTTCCATTTCACTAAGCTTTGGACATGAATATTTATACAAAAAATCTATATAAGTTTATAAAGATTTAAGAATTATTATATCGAAAGTCATATCGTAATGGTTGCAAAGGTGATAGGCACGCGTTGTTGCTCGAAATATATAAATTATAAGGTAGACTCCCATTCAATAAAACCCTGAACATGCATGTTGTAACTTTTTATCGTGTAGCTTTTATTCTTTCTATTCGTATTTCTTTGCCTGTATTTATATTAACACTTTCACGAGTTTCGCTACCAGGAACCTGACTGCCGGGTTCTCTCTTCGTAGCTACTACGCGCTACATACGACAAATACGTCGCTACGGGCTACGAGCGTAGCGCGTAGCACTAGGTGGTACGGAAAGTGAAAATCGAATGTAATTAGTTATATAAACAGTCGCCATCAGATATATCGGAGCGGCCAAACTGATCACCAATATCTAAACAACGCCCCTATTGTCAAGGCGATAAAGTGCACGTTCAGATACAGATGAATACCTTGGCCGCTCAGGGCCAAGGTATTCATCTGTTCAGGGTTTTATTGAATGGGAGTCTACCTTATAATTTATATATTTCGAGCAACAACGCGTGCCTATCACCTTTGCAGCCATTACGATGTGACTTTCGATATAATAATTCTTAAATCTTTATAAACTTATATAGATTTTTTGTATAAATATTCATGTCCAAAACTTAGTGAAATGGAAGGTAGCTGGTACTTATAGCACAGGTTTATCCTATTTTAAGTATCAGCGAAAAATATTTGTACAGTGCATCCTATGTATTATAGTTAAGAAATTATGTATAAATAGTTGTAATTCTTTTGATCTTAATAAACTTATACTTACTTACTTGATGTCATATATAAAGGAGAAAGTCTAGAGCCTACCTCCGGTGCCGGGCTGGGTTTTCTATAGGTATAAGTTTATAATTTATATAGCAGTGTGTCTACTTAAAAATAAACAAATCAGAATATTGATTAAAATAATTTTATTTGTTCTTCCGTTGTTTAAATCTTTGTTTATGTGAAGACACATAAGCCTAAAAGTCTCACAGTCAGTTCTGCTTCGTAATTTTATCAAAAACACAATCCACCAACCAGTGTACGTAAAACATCTTTACTCTAGTCACATATGTGGCTAATCGAATATGTCAATAAAACAAAGGGAAATTAACTCAATTTTTCAGGAAATTAGGTTTGAAGTTTTGCTAACTAGAATTTTGTTTCGTGTGTGGCAAGGGCTTATTCTGGTGCTGACAAGAATGAAAATGTCATAGGGACTTCCCAACAATATAAATTTATCTATAAATCCTTATGACAGTTTGACAGTTAGGATGTACCTTTAGTATGAATTTACAAGTTGCAATTTACAGCATGAAATTATTATAAATTGATCACGAAAATGGTTTTCATTCGTTTTGTTTTAGTTTTTTTTATTAAAATGGAAAAAAATCTTTTTAGTGCTAAAATATAACGTATTACCATTTCTGCTGATAACCAATTAACCACTTATCGACGTTATGTAAATAACGTAAACCCATTAAACTAAATATCTGTTATGAAATACAATAAACGTCATGAAGTTATTATAAATAGATCACGAAAATGGTTTTCTTTTGTTTTGTTTTAGTAGTTTTTTTCGTTTAAAACGAAAACAATCGAATAAGTGCTAAAATATAACGTATTGCCATTACATAACGTCGATAGGTAGTTTTCAGCACACGGGTTATTTTTTACTATACCCATTAAACTTAATATTTATTATGAAATGTGACTTCAAAAGTTATCGATAAATTTGATATTGGATGGAAGTCCCTAGTTGATTGATATTTTTGCCACAAAAACTTCTATGTCACCAGACACTCGTATGTGCTTACATGCAGCGATACGAATAACAGCTCAGGGATGGAATTAATGAAAGTACCTACACGATTTTCAGCGCGTGGGCAGGCTGTACAGACCACCCTAAATAGACCACGTATTATGAAGTATTTACGAAGAGTTGATGTCACTCTTAATTGAGATATTTATGCTATTTCTTCGTCTCGAAAAAATTACATCTAGTAGCGCCCCACAAAATTTTATAGGACAAGATGCCCTGTTTTCCTTCCCTTTTATCTTATTATGTGTAAATGTATCAATATAGCTTAATAATGATCTATTAATTTGTGTTACTTAATCTTTCTGGTTTGCCGATCAGTTGACTCAGTCAACTGATCGGCAAATCAGAAAGATCGGCCGTCTTATCGGCTCTCTACCAGTCAACTTGACTGGTAGAGAGCCGATAAGAAATAAAAATGCGATAAGGAATTAAGTCTGTCATTTGAACCATCTTGCAATAAAGATTAAATAAATAAATAAAAAGCCTTGAAAAAAAAACGTCATGCACTTGCATGCAACAACGGTGCATGCGGCGCCGATGCGCGAGCGAGATAGCGCTCTCCATGTGTATAGCGCTGTCACGCTTGTACACCGTTGCCGCATCCGGTTGCGGCGCAAGTGTGATAATCGCCTTATATTTGCAAAATTAGACACTACAGGCCCTGTAGTCAAAATGACAATCGTTTGCAGAAAACGAAACGAAACGCTACACGCTCTCGCTCATTCCTCCATATTAGCGCGATAGAGAGATGGATAGCGTTATGATTCGTTTTTTGTAAACAATTGTCATCTTGGCTAAGCCCCCAGGAGCGCATCAGAGCGTGTGGTGACAGCTGGCTGGTGTGGTGGCGTGTGGTGATATTTTATGCTCTGTGTAGTGTGCAAGTGATCCGTGGCAGGGTGTCATTCTCATTCGGTGGTATTTACTTAGCTTCAGCCGCGTGTTTGTTGTCACCTACTAACTGCCGAGCAAACTCACTGTTCTCTTCAAACTAATATACGCTAACGTATTTTGATATGGGTTTTGCTCGTTTTATTTCCAAACGGTTTGTTTACTCTTACAGAAATAGCCTCAGATGAGACTTAATTAAACATTATTATGTTTGTGCTCATAGTTACTGTTAAGTCAACTTATCAGAATTGTCTGCCTTTTACGACGAGAAAATACGTTATCAACATAGATTCATATAGCCAAATTAGATGGTATACTAAAATGTCGCTTTTTGATATTAGAAAAAATACAAATGTAAGTTTTTTGAAATTATTTTTTTTTCATAATTTTGTAAGTATACTAACCTAATGAATTTACACTTATAACTAAAACTACCACTACTGCCTACTACTACTGTTACTTTATGTAACAACTGATAACCCTTTGAAGCAACCATTATTAATTCATCAACATTTCACAAACCTAAATCCAACCATTAGTTAACCACGATATTTACAGATAAATATGGTAGGCCACCTCCTGGATACGCTTGGTTGTCTCATATGTTTAATTTATTCTCATGTTACATAAATATTATAATGTGTTTCCTAAAATAAATCCTGATTTTAAAATTTTCTGCAATTATGTTTCTTGGTATCCCCCCAAACGCTGTGAATATTATTTATTAGTAGGTAGCTATATTAACTAAGTAACATATCGCAAGCCACGCTCTCGAAGGGATGTGCCCGCATAAATACGTTATTTCTGGATTCAAATAGCGCTTTTAGAATAATCCTTAGCTCTCTTAACTGAAATTCAATTCAACAGAGATAACTCAGCCCGCTGAGCCGTTCTTTTTCAAACGCATTCAATTCAAGCACACCGCTAAAAAAATATGAGAGGGTGGTTTTTAATCAAGTTGTGACGGCAAACGATATAAACCACGACAGCTTCCATCAATCAAACGATATTAGACCTTTTGGGAGTGCCATAAGAGCTTGGACGGGTGTGGTGTTAACGTGGTTTGATGTAGCAAGATGAATGGTGGCTAGTCATTTGTCAATGGCGGCAGTTCTTCCGCAGGATTACTGCGAAATTGCCACTGAGTCGATAGAGTTCAGTTCAGGATAGGTAAGTTTAGACACGGGGAATCGGGTTAGCGAATTTGCTACGTACTCATAAAAGTCTGGCAAGAGGTTTAATATGGACGTTGTTTTATTTTGACATTAGATAAGCTTATGAACGTTTTTTCCTACATGCGGTAGGTAGTATATACCGTGTGTGGCCTGTAACACGAGCAAAACAATTAAATCGTAGATTCTACTCCTCAAACTAGACAACTTTTGTTTAGCGACTTTAAAAATTAACCTGTGGTTTGATTTTTAGTAGACTTTAAAGTTTATTCGAATACGCAATGTATTGCGAAATTGATTATGTGACAAGACTGACAAGCAATGTCAATTGGATGGATTTTAACGTACATTGATATACTATTTAGTTTGTATGAAAAAGAGACAATCTAAAGACTCCATATTTTTGTTAAGTTGTTGAATAAAAGTTTTATAGTTTGAGAAGTCGAATCTACGTTTTAATTTTTGCTCGGGTTACAGGCCACATACTGTATAATGATATTGTTCTAGTTTTTGACACAGTTCAAGAAATGTTCGAATCTAATATTTTAGTAATACGTATGAGTAACGGGGATCAATTATTGGAGGAAGGCTCTCATAAGAAAGTACATTTCATTTTAGTTACCGACCCGCATCCACAAGGCTTCGCCACCTTGTCACAAATTATACTATTATCTTATTTACTAACTAGTATCAACTCCGTAATTAGAAACCAAACCTTATGCATGTTGAAATAAAGGGAATATTTGAAAACGCTGGTTTAGAGAGATATGCGGTAATGCGGTCCAATTTGTAAGTCAATTAATTACAGCGCATGATCAGCTTGGCGGCAAATTATCCTACATCAACATTAATTTTGCTATTTCATCATAACGATTTATTTTGTTTCTAATATGAGGTTGTTTTCATAATCATTATCAATTAATCATCATTTTGTTCAATAACATCATCATCAATTTAATACCTACCACATATTTAACTACTCCATAAGAATAATAATATGTATATTATTATACAAGATAGTTTGTCGGTTATAATTGAAATAGCTTTGTGCAAGGCTCCAGTCGGTAATTTATTCAGTCAGTGACGCCGATACCTTTGTATTTTATGAACTATGAACACTTTGTCGTGCTTCTTGTCGACAGTTATTACAGAAGTAGAAGTACAGAACTCTGTGAAATATTTAAGGTATACTTGTAGGTATCTATTGTATTATATGTTGTATAAAAGATATCTTGAGGTCTTCGAGGTATTTATTTACGTTAAATAAATTATAATCATATTCAAAATATGAGATGCAAATATACGATGTTCGTTCAATAGCTGTCAGCATAGAGGAGAGAGCGGGGCTAGATGTCATAGACAAGACTAGACGTTTTTAAGTAGGGCTTACACAGGTAACTATAAAGGCTTTAAACTGTAGGTGCTACATCTTCCCCTTTAAATTAAAAATAGAATTTCTTATTACAAAATTGCACATAAAAGCATCTACAGCATCTACATATATTAATTAAGTCTATACGTCTACAAATACTTATGTTAACTTTATTACTTATTCTAAGTCACAGAGAACCCCTCTGTGACTTAGAATAAGTTATCTGTATCAGTGAAAATTATTCTTACATTTAGCTGTACTATTATAACACTTAATATTCCTATTTATTGCTCTTTGACATTGCACTTCCACATTACTATTAAGCTTTCGTTTTAAATGTTCATAATTAAAGTTGTTAGTCCCGGCGACTCTTGCCGGTCATAATACTTCTCGGGTCAGAGGTGTAGGGTTAGAACCGGTGGTAGTTTTTTTTTCTCTGACGTTCATAAGTGCATTGTAAAGTGCCTAAATTGAAGATTAAATATATTTCAAGTAATGGCTTTTGTCTCAAGCTGCCTGTTCATCATTAACTGACTTGCTGTGGAATTAGTATCAGACACTGGAGAAGCCCTATATTGTAACAGTGCTAATCTGAAGTCAGTTTTATCTTCATGACATTTCAGTAGTATTTTCTTAGCTATCTGAGCACCCCTTTCCGCCACGCCGTTAGATTGAGCATATCTTGGACTAGTATATGTGAATGTAACACCCCATTCGCGAGCAAATTGGAGGCCCTCTCTAAACCAAATGCTCAGATATCAGCACATGTAGGGCTGCCATCTCTAAATTGGCCGAACCCTGACAGACTTAAAAAAACCTGGACATTTGGCGTAAATCGCATTATTTCCCCGACGTGTCCGAAAATAATATTATTAAGAAAACAATTGCTTTTTTTGATTGTTTCCTCACATAAAAAGTGTCCCCCGGACACTTTTTAAAACCCCTCCGGGCGGCCTCCAAACTAGGACAAATCCGGGGAAACCCGGACGGATGGCAGCCCTAAGCACATGGTCAGATAATCTTCATTCGAAATGCCCCAGTTACAAAAAACATCAGTTAGGCTATTAATAATACATTGAGCACTTTTATTTGCTATTAGTCTAATATCTAACCATTTAGAATAGTAATCATATACTACTAGATAACTTTTCGTTTTAAACTCCATTCTATCTGTAGCTACTTTATAAAAAGGCTGTTAAGGTACTTCAGGAGGTAATACGGGCTCTTTTATATTTTGGTAGGTTTAACATACAAAATATCTTCCTACAAATGTATCTAAGTGTTCATCTATTTTTGGCCAATAGTATATATTTCTAGCAGTTTGTTTCGATTTAGTTGTGCCAAGATGCCCTTCATGTAAAAGTTTCATAAATTGTAAGCGTAATGTGGTAGGTATTATTATTCTGTGATTTAAAATAAAAACACTACGAAGCTAGCTCGACGCTGACTAAGTACAATAAAGTGTGGAGAGCCAGAACGTCCAATTTATGGTGACAGTTTCACAATTTTGCTACTCCAAAGTACATAACTCTACATAATATTCATTCAGATGAAAATAGCCAACTCAATTGCAGAAATCGTCGTCATAAGTTTTCAAAAAGACTCGGTTGAAACCTGCGGGGTCCTACGGGTATAAAAGCCAGTAAATCCATTCTCCTGAACAGTGGTTTATTGGAAGTATAATTTTCAACAAGGTCCCACAATCCACATTAATAAAACGAGATTTTATGAATCGTAACGAGGAGATTTATGAGAAGGAATAAACACAAAGTTTGACGGCGCCCTACATATGGGGGGATAAATAATTCTCACGAATGATAACATTCTCGCTTAGTAGAACTTTTGTTTTTAATATTATTTAATGTTACAGTTACTTCATTTCATCTTTAGTTCATTAAGATAATACAGTCGTATGTTCAGTTCTCATACGGGAAAACACATGTTAACTTACGAACCTACCGAAACGGAACGGAAAATATAAGAAGCAAAAAAAAACAAAATTCCTCACAACAAAAAACAAACCAATCTTGTTTGTTTTTTGTGAGGGATTTTGTTTTTTTTTGCCTTTTATATTTTCCACGCTACCTCCCAAACCTCGTAGATTAAGATCGGTAATATTATATGTGTAAATCAATACAAATTTATACTATTTTGTAGGAAAAATACCAAAGGTTGACATTATTCTTAAAACGGCCTCCTAGCCTAGCCTAGTCGGTAGTTACCCTGCCTACGAAGCAGGAGGTCCCGGGTTCGAATCCTGGCCAGGGCATTTATTTGTGTGTTTATCACAGATATTTGTTCCTGAGTTATGGATGTTTTCTATGTATGTAAGTATTTATCTATATCTATATATTATATAGATCGTCGTCTAGTACCTACCCACAACACAAGCCTTATTGAGCTTACTGTGGGCCTAGGTCGATTTGTGTAAGATTGTCCTATAATATTTGTTTATTTATACTTTTCCTAAAATTGTGTCCTGAAAATGATGCCAAGCAAGCTGGCTAATGGTAAGTTGGACAACAAACAACTTTGAACATGGATACGGTATAAATAACATCTCTAAACATTCTGCCTCGAGTTCACCAGGGCCACATTAAATGCAAAATCGTTTTTTGTAAAATAAATTGTGAAATGAATTTTCAGGCCTCGTACGGAGGCGTTCCCCGTGGGATCGACCTTTCCATGGTATTTACGTAGCTTTGTTGTAACAACATAGTCAACACACAGTCCGTGAATACGATATGAACGGGACAGAACTGTTTCGTTATGCGAGGGGCTTTTGGCCGGCAACAAAAGTGCATATAAGTGTAGTTTATTTTTTAATTGATTGTTTTTTGTTTGTGATTTTTAGGGTTCCGTAGCCAAAATGGCAAAAACGGAACCCTTATAGTTTCATCATGTCCGTCTGTCCGTCCGTATGTCACAGCCATTTTACTATAAGACGTATATTAATAAAATTTTAACAAAAGGTGTATTTTGCATGCCGCTATTTAGTTATGTAGTTAAATTGCAGAAAAAAATATTGGGGGGGGGGGGGCGCTTCATACATTTAACTAAATAAAAAAAAATGTTTTACCTAAGATCAACATGTTGCACACTTTCTTTAAAAATAGCATTGAGGTTTCTTTGAACATATTGTGATTAAGTGAATATTTTTAGAAATAATCGCTTCGAGAGTCAGAAAAATTGTGTCCCCCCCCCCTGTAACTTTTGAACCGTAAGTTCAAAAATTATGAAAACATTTGAGAAAAAGCGCCTTATTATTTACTTTCTACAAAAATTGTTTTGAACATTATCAGTTCAGCCATTTTTGAGTTATCTCCAAAAAACTTCTTCCATAGGCATCAGATACGACCAAAATGGTATTAGTTTGGTTCTTATTCAATTGAAAGTACGGAAGCCTCCATTATGCGTGGTCCGACACGCACTTGGCCGGTTTTTTTTACTTTTAATCTAATGCATCTTTCTCTGTTTCTCTGTGTTTTATTGTGTACATTTTTCTCTATATGTTTTTGTACTGTGATACACATATAATGTACATTATGTTATTATGTAAAAGTACATGGGTAATAAAAATCTTATCACTTAGCCAAATAATTATCAGGATACAGAGATAGAGAGGGGGAGATAGAATAATAATCATAAAGGTATTTATTACCTTATTCAAGAAATGTCAACAAATGTGCCTGTTTAACTAGATTGATGAAGTCACCCAACTAAGCAAAAATTAAACATAGGTACAGTCGCCATCAGACATATATATCAAGCGGCCAAAGTAGTTACAATACAACTCCTCTATTGTTAAGACGATAAAGTGCCAGTTCAAATGTTTTTGAGTACCTTGGCCATTCCAATATATTTGATGGTGACTGTACCTATACTGTACAAACGAGAGAAACCTAAATTTCAATACAAACACTTATTTGCATATTAAATATATTGCATGGTAAGTAGTCTAGGTATGTGTCTGTTTATTGAAAAATCAATGAGTTTTGTTTCTCCGGTAAGGGTAGCTGTTTGATTTGTGGAGCGCAAAATTGGATCTTATTTTCAGGTAACGATGTGTGTAAATTTTATGTTTATAGAATGCGTTACTGCCTTAACACACGCGTTTTTTCGACAAGTATTTCAGTTTATTTTGAAAACTTAACAAAATTAGTTTATAGTGCTTAAATTTCAAATGAAGCTTTCCCGAGCGGATTGCAATTATAATGAAGTATACAATAATTTAAAAAAAATATATATATTATCACAGAAACGCAACTTACTTTTAGACTGAAGTAGTTTTAGCATTTTAACAAGTTTTTCTTACAGGCGCGCCACATCAACGAAAGACGAGTGTCGATTTTGAAGTATCGGAGCTATCAACATGGCGGTTATAGTTCGGCCGCATTGGGCGGATTTTCGGCCGCATTGGGTTTTTACGTATATACTCGTCATCTCTTTTTGCTTATGAATATGGCGCTGAGTTAAAACGAGGTCAATATATTTTTATGTTTTGATTCACATATGTCGGATCCCCTATAAGTACGTCCATGGTTTTTCTCTAGCGCTGAGTTATAATGTGGAATGAAGGAAATGAACATCATTCATTCACATTTTGTGAATGGACAATTTTACAGTGGTGAAGTGCTACTCTAATGAACGCAGAGTATATTTATGTTGAAACCCATCGGGGTCTGATGAAATATAACCTATTGTGCGCCTTGCGAGAGCCTATGTGATTCTGCGGAGCGATTATTGTTGTTGATCTGATACTTAGTTGCGAGTATATCGCTAAGGGTTGTGCTTGCATGACATGCCGACGAAATGAGGTGAGAAGACCGACTTACCCACTGCGATAGTGCCTCTACACGTACTTATTTATTTAAACTTTATTGCACAAAAGAAATCTTATCGTACAAAAAGCGGACTTAATGCCATAAGGCATTCTCTACCATCAACCTTAAGGCGAAGCAGAGAGATTGTGGGCGGTGCTACAAACGGGCAAGTAAAAAGAAAAATACATGTTCGACTTTAAATAACTAACCTACAGTTAAAAATAGAGGAATGCACGAATACGAACACGAAATACGTAAGTATTCGTAATTTTTTAACAGTGCCGGTGGGACCGATGCTAAAGATCGCCGATTTATGCCAGACGAAACATTAACATGGATATTTGATTTTTTGACTGGTCTACAGTATGAATGGTGCTAGTGCGGTGCTCACTTACGCATGAGTACCCTTGGTATAGCGCTGGATTGGCCCACGGAAGAGTAATATCGTGTTTCGTCAAGTGTAATAATTGTTATTTAGGAACGCGGTCGTGTTTCAAAGCTGGATTTATGAAGGTTTATGTGTACAGTACACATGACTTTGAAGTAAATTCTGACTAGCCTGAAGGGATACAATATTTACGTACATATGTATGACTACTTTTAGTAAAAAAGAAATACGTGTGCATGTTTTTGTTTATTTAAAAATGAAATCCAAACGAACAAATTAATCTAGAACATTAAATTAAACTTCACTATAAAATATAACATGTTAAATAAATTAAACTTTCTGATAAAAGCCCAGCTATAAAAAAACACCCCGATTTAGTTTAAGGCACTCGCGTTATTTAATTTCGGCTTTAATTTAAGGGCACAACGTAAAAATAATCATAACCTAACTATTAAGGTACTGACTTGTACAGCAAAAAAAATCAGATTTGCATCAAAACATCGCTTTCTCGCAAGTCAGTATTTTTTGATATGCGGCATATTTCCCTTTAATTTTTGGTTAGACTGAATTCTTTTAATTGTTACGATTAAATATTTAAGAATTTAATTGTTACGATTAAATATTTAAGAACTTATAAAATCTTCAAAATAAAAATTTACACATTGATTTATAATTTTTATAGCTCTTACTGCATGCTTTGAAGCTTGTTTATATTTTAAAAATATTACTATGAACTAATTTTACCTGCTTATCTTGACTTTAAGTACCTTTTAAGACTTAATGTTGGTGGTTCTAGTGTTGGGGTGTGATACTATCTGTATTCGACAATAGTTTCATAAAGCAAATCGGGAACTAACATTTATTTTTATCTACTACTGATGCGTAGTACGACGTCATCTCTTAGCAACTATTTAAACTTTACTTACCTACTTACTAGCTGTACAAGAGCGGCTAGGCTAATAGTAGTCTTGTAAATATTTAACAGCTGCTTTTCTAATTGACTCGTAACTCGCGTGCCTGTAAAGTATTTACATTGCAATGTAGTGTAAGCATGTCGCGGCGAGAGGTCCCGCGAGGCTCGCAAAGAGAATTGTTGGGCCGACGGCTCGCTCGATTTGATCAGCAACTATATAAGTGCTTTATTAGCACTTAGTATCCGTTTATCGAAAATATATTAAATTTCGATTTTTTTTACTTGTATATCACTAGACTATTGTCATTACAAGCTTTTTTTAGAGTTTTCTAGTGCTCGAAAAAGGCCTCTTCCTTAGCCCGGCCCTGAGTAAAATCGTGCTGAATGTTTTGCCATGTGTGTACCATGTCAATCTTTGCCGTCTGACTAATTTTACCTGAATATGGTCTTTCACCTGCACGCTGCAGACATAGCCGGCGCCATCTCGTCATGAATTGATAAAATGTATTTAAATACGAAAACATTTATCTTTGCTTGAAAAATAACATCGTTTTCTACGTCGTAGGGCGTAGCGTGCATTTTAATTATGTAGCGGAAAATGAGGTGTTACCTATTACATTGGTGGAATGAAAAACTCGGAAAAGGTGGAGTATTGTTCTACGCACACTCGCTTATACTTTGACGAAGTCGGTCGTATGATATAAACCAATACGGCTTCAATCTAAGATAATCTTATACAAATACATAGGTATCTCACAGATATCGCGTTCTGCCTGACATCGTTCCTTATTACTATTTTCTTCAAAAACTCCAAATTCAAATTGCAAATCATTAAAAACCACACTGCAACGAAGACACTTGAATAATTAAATAAGTATTATGGGACAATCTTACACAAATCGACCTAGTCCCACAGTAAGCAGATTTTTAGTACACTTCAAAGTTTATTTGAATACGCAATGGATTGTGAAATTAATTATGTCTGTAGGGTGACAAAACTGACAAGACAAGCAATGTCAATTGGACGGATTTTAACGAACATTGATAATACTATTTAGTTTGTATGAAAAAGAGACACAATCTAAAGACTTCATATTTTTTTGAAGTCGTTGAACAAAAGTTTTATAGTTTGAGGAGTATCATCTACGTTTTAATTTTTTGCTCGGGTTACAGGCCACATGCTGTATAATAAATAGATATAGATAAATACTTAAACACATAGAAAGTATCGATAACTCAGGAACAAATATCTGTGATAAACACACAAACAAATGCCCTGACCAGGATTCAAACCCGGAATCTCCTGCTTCATAGGCAGGGTCACTACCGACTAGGAGACCGTTAAGAATTGAATTTATATTAATAGTACTTTGTATTATATATTACTTAAAACACCTTTCACTGTAATTAGCTATGGGTTTGTGCTATCCTAATCATTTAATTGTGTGCATGTCGAAAATAGTTTGTCTTGTACTTATTAAACTATTTTATATAAGAGCCTTAAACTACTAAGCTTAACGAGATATCGGTGCGAGTATGTATACGCAAGTAAGTAGGTACTGCAGATTTTCTGAGCCTACCAGTAAGACCAGTATTTCTGAGCCTGCGCCCCTTCACTCGCAAGAATTTGCGACCTACCAAAAGATTGAGACATGTACTCAAAAGAATCTCTTGAGGCCATTTAGGCGTATCTAGTACCTAGTTCTCATTTCACGGGGTGCAGGTGATGTGGTCGGCATTACGTATTCAATGCGCGTTGACGTTGACTGATCGCCGGTCGATGCCAGGCCTGGCTTACACGCCTGTTATTCCTATAACCGACCACATTACCGCATCTTAACCAGAAAATGTAAGATCTTTGATCAAACATAGTTGTTACGCATCAACAGGTCAGAGGAACACTGGTATTTCAAGGCCCTAGTTAGGTAAGAGATAGGAACAACAGTCCAGAACGCAGCGCTCGAGACATCGTGGGGCTTACAAGTCGGTTAACTTGATGGTTCCGTAATTGTGGATATTACTTCGTACTCTGGATAAAATATAGCCATTTTGCTAGAAGAATAATAATAATAGTTTTTGTTTCCTTGAGGATAGGATGATGCATATCGTATATTGGCACCGATGTTGCTAATTTTTGGCCAAGAACATTTGTAAGACATTGAGGGGTATCAATCATGTGATAATGATGAATGATGTCATCATATCATTGAACACACTATTTTTGGTAATCCGTATGCTCAGTAACCGTCGTTGTGGTGGTGATAATAATATTGGGAGACGCTACGCTATAAAGACTGCGCTAAGCTGGATACATTGAGTAGTAGAGGTACAGTTTCAAACAAGAGTTACCGAAGATATGGATCTTGAAAATATGTAACCGGGCAGTCTTATCACTGAGTCTACATACTAGTCTACATACATCACTAAAGTCTAATAAAACTGACCGATAAAGTGCTGTACTAGTCGTTCTTACGAAGTAACGGAAATTAATTTTCTCGGTCTGATCTTGGACTGTCATGGAAGCTGGAATGCACATACAAATAGTCTCTGTAAAAATCTTAGTAAATATGTGTATGCACTTAGAAAAATTTCAACTGTTGCCTCTCAGAATACTGCACTCTGTGCTTATCATGGACACGTATCATCTATCTTGAGATATGGCTTGCTGAACTGGGGACATTCTTCGAATAAAAAAAATGTATTTATTCAGCAAAAAAAATGTGTAAGATCGATAGCAAGAGCCAGATATAATGCTGAGTGTATGCCTTTATTCCAGAAACTTGATATCTTGACTTTACCCTCTATGTACTATCGGGTTCAGAATTGCATGGCCAATTTATGAATCAATTCATTGATAAATTGACCATGCAATTTTGAACCAGATGGTACATATTGGAAGCGTGCGTTTTTGTTAAAGAACACTTAAATCTATTTCAAATTATACAAAAAAATCGCCCTCGCAATCGTCAGAATAGATATGAAGTACTTCCAAAAATCTCTGTAAAAAACGCCTATTATAGCAAAACTATTTATGTAATGGCAGCTAAATTATTCAATAAATTACCAGACTTCATAAAAGATCAATACATTAAAGAGTTTAAAAAGTCCCTAATAGGGATATTAAAAAGAAAGAGGCCCTACGATATAAATGCTTTTCTAAACATAGACTTCTACTCAATTGAATAATACCCACTTAAATAACATTACAATGACATAATAACATTACAATAAGTACCCATTGTAAATATTGTACATATTTCATTCTAGATATTAAGTCAATTTAATATTGTACGCCTGAAAGGCAAAATTATAGTGACTCTATAAAATAACTATTATGTGACCACTATGTATACCTATAATTTGACAATAAATGGTTTGATTGATTGATTGATTGATTGATTACAACTAATATTTTGGGGCCATTTTTTTGGGCTGATTGTGTATCCTGTTCTTTATTACATATCGCTTGCTGGATATGACAATCTCGGAAGCGCTTGCTGATGGCAGAGATGAGTGTGAGAATCTTGTTATGTTAAGGTCATCAGAAAAACTGTGACGGAGCCATATTTGAAGTATTAGCTGGTAGAAGGCTACGCAGTAAACAAGCCGCCGCTGCTGAAACCGCTATGAAAAACTTCTTCAGTCTATGCCTTCATAGTCATCAGAAACGTTGTTTCCATACATGAGTAACATGAGTCATGCGTAAATTGTTTGTAATAGACGCGGGAGTCAATTATGCATATTATTATACGTACCTTATTAGAATACAGAATATACAGACGCACAAATAAAACTTTTTAAAAACTAGAAAGACCATAGCTTCTCAAAAGCGTTGTCCCATATACGATATTAAGCATAAACATGTTGTTTATGCTTAATGGTGTTACTGTTACTGCATGTTACTTACTATTTCTTTAATAAATGACTATTTTTAAAATGATAAACATGTTGTTTAGAAAAGGGTAACATTTCGAGTGACAAGAATAGCTATGCGGAGTTCCGATAACCTTTAGTTAAACGAAAATTTGTCAAGTCTATAGGTAAGTTCCACTGTTTGACAGAGGTAATGGACGAATCTCCAAATAAATACAACTTAAATAAGCATAAAACTTTACCCATTGTTAGTGTTGTAACAACATTACACTGTTGTAATAGCTCCGTGTAAGTTTTAGCTGAACTAACAACAACGAAGACATGGGGCTTCCACTTCCCTGAAATTGAACTGAAGCGTTGTTAGTGCAAACATTACTGCGATGTTAGGCAAACTTTATCTGAACCTAACACTTAAACATAACACATTTAACATAAGTAACATTTCAACTAATAATTTTGATAACTATGAACACATACTCGTACGAAAATTAGAGTATATCACAAACCAATTAATTGATTTATTTGATTTGCCGGTAAACGTTAAGATACAATTATGAATTGTCCGTATCAACAAGAACATTCATAAAACTTAATGTTAATGAAACTTGTATGTATATTAAAATTAATAAAACTAAACTATCCAAAAACAAAGGTGAACATGTACAGCGAACTACTAAATTGCATAAATATATTATGAATTAATAGATTGATAAAGTATCCATGCAATATTGTACAGTCACTTCAAATCTAGCAAAAATATTTAACTCATTCTTATTTGTAAATCTATTGAGTACTTACATAAGTTGTGGTAGGCTACACAATTTATGTAATCAGCTGGATTTTTGTAATTTTTTTTTTTTTTAAATCAAAATTTCACCTTGACATTGGCTCATCCGTGTCAATTAATGTGGTAAAATTTCTTTATTAGAATAAAATACAAATACAAAACAGAAAATATATACGAAAATGGACGATGAGGGTATTAACGGGGAAAGGGGGGGGGGGGTGTAAGATCTTGCTTAGTATAGAATTCCGGCGCCATCTTCGCATTCGAAGACCTTGATGCGTCTTCTAGTGCCTCTCACCCTCATGGAGAATGCTCGAATGACCGATATTTGTACTTTAACTTTTAGCCAGAATATTATTTGACAGTATGGTTTTTCCCATTTGGATGCTGTTTTTTTCAAAAAACTCATATACTCAGTCCCTAAGGCTCCATCACATGAGATTACTAAAGGTGTAAAAGAGGCTCTTAAGTCTTCCGTGGCTCGGTCATATTTTAGATGTTTTTTTCGGCTGTGTTTTTGTGCTGTTTTTTGCCATGTAAGGTTGCTGTAAGAGGAAGCGTCAGCATTTACAATGCGAACGTCGAAGAACGCTTTCCTTGCAGGTTTCCATACGCTATTTAGTAATAAGTCTCCTATGAGGGCTGGCTGTGTAGCACTTGCATCACGCATTATTGGTTCAACTGTGCCTTTACCCCAAGCTAGTTCGGCCCAATTCTTGCAATCGTCCCTATGTTGATCATGGCCTTGTTTAATCAAGCCGCCTTTTTTGCAGTTTAGGGCATGATTTAGGTCAAAATTATTTTCGCCGCATCCGACGCAAACCTGAGGAAGATTGCCGGGTTCGTGAGCGTAGCGCAAGGCAAAGGCGTCTTTAAATTGGGTGGCGGTAAGGTCGGTATTGTTTGCGGTGGTAGGGATGATTGAAAGCCATTCTGAAGAGTTTGATTCAACTAATCTTTGGACACATCTTTGCATCTTACTCGGTAATTTGGATAAAACATCTTTACATCTATCACTCTCGTTCAAATGTCTCGTCAATTTGGCTACCCTCATGGTTTCTGCTGCATGAGTATGATGGGCTATTAGGTCCAGGTTTTCTGTATTTTTTATTGCGTGAATTAGTAATTTATTTGATTCAACGGATGATTTATAATATTCAGTGTTTTTTAATGGATTGTTAATGCCAAGACCGCCCAGCTTCACTGGCAGGTTGAACAGATCCTGTTCTATAGAAGTGATTTCTCTGTCAAGAATGGAAGGTATTAACGTTGACATTATCGTCACGTTTAAAGTGTGAAATTCTTCGCCGGTTTTATCCATTACTGTTTGCAAATATCTCCACTCACATTGAAGTGATTTTGTGAAAGCTGTATAAACTAATTGCGGGTGTTTTTTGCTAGCTTTTGACAGTAGCCGTATGCAATTGGTCCATTCAGTTACTTTTTCTTTGATATATTCTTTTTGTTTTTTTTCATTCCCGATGACACTGCCTAGAAAACGGTGATAGGTTACTATCTTGACACCCATATTTTCGAATAATCTCTTAGCTTCTTCGTTAGATTCATTTTTAATTATTACATAGCTTTTTGTGGGTTCTGCGAAGTAGCCGTATTTCGGTCCTTGTATCATGAGTTTTTCCAGCCAATCTCTTATATTTTTAAGTTTACCAAAGCAGGCTGAGTCATCAGCATACCAATTTTGGATATATTTGCCTCGATCTTTGCAGCTTTGAATAAGTGGCAAAATCCCGACTGCATACATTAGCATGGCTAACGGGTCACCTTGTGTTGTTCCTTCCTTGCTAAGGATAAAGTCTTTAGATCCTGATAGGCAGATGACAGCGTATCCTCTATATGTATTAAAAAGAAATATTGCACAACGGGGCCAGTAGACTCTAGCATTCCAAAGGGCGATTGGGCGGCTTAATGCGTTGAAGGCATTTGCTGCATCTATTAAAAGCAGGCCTTGGTTGTCTTCGCCTTCATTAAAGCATTGGGTCATAGCGTGAATTCCATCTTCAATTCCTGATTTCATGCCGGCACAGAGCTGATCTGATCCGCATGCTTGTTGAACGTCAGATCCTGTTGCGGTGGCCATTGCCTTTGCGATTATGCGTTGTAATATTTCACCGATCCCAATTGGACGGACGCCTGGACATTTGTTTAGAGCAATGCCTCTTCTTGCCAACAGTGCTCTGATGCAGTCCCATTCAACGACTTCACTGCTAAGTTTCCTGGTTAGTGATGCGATTGCTTCCCGTATGTCGGAACTGTGGTTACCAAAACGAAGAAGAAGTGATTTCCATTGTTCGGAATCTGTGCCGCTCGGACCTGCTCCACCACACAATTTTCTAGCAACTTGTTCTATGTGGTTTGAAGTAATATCAACATTCACTATAATAGGAAGTTCAGGGTGATCTAAAAAGTCAGATAATTCTGGGATTGTTTGGTCTGGATGTTTTTCTTTGAATATTTGGTGTACTGTTTTGTTTCCAATTTTTTCATTCGGATCTAAAATTCCGCCTCCTGATCTTCCTGTTATCCATTTATTTGCTTGTCTGATTTTTCCTTGTAGCATTAGGCGGCTAAATATTCTGACATCATGGTCTTCGTCCAGTTTCTGCTTGTTACTTGATGTAAATTTTGAATTGCAGAGTAGGGTTTCTGCAATCAGTTCGTCATAATGTTCGGAATTCCACATTTCCATTCTTCTTTGAAGAGTTCTTCTGATATCATGGCCTGATTTGACCATTGGATCTCTTTGAAGTATTGTACTACATAGAATGAATATTTTTTCAGAGTGTCCTTCTCCTGGCAGTTTATTTGAAAGTTCTTTAATTTCATTGGCTAGGAGTGTAGTTAACTGTCTGCCTACGTTTCCTTGTGGAATGCTGTACTGTTTACTGCGAAAATTTATATTTTTTTTCCAGCGTTCTCTCCAAATTGTGTCTGGGCCGCCTTCGCTATTAAGCAGCCTTGCGTTAAATCCTTTGAGAAATAGGTTTTGAATAGACTCTGGTATTTGTGCTTTAATAATAGGTAAATGAATTCTTACGTCTGATTGCCTTTCAAATTGGTTTAATGTAGTTGGTTGAAGTAGGTCTTGAATAGGTTCTGGCGTTTGTGTTGGGTTGATAGGTGGATGTACCGTTTCATCAGTTTGCCTTTCTTTTGGGTTCGCTATGGTTGGTTGACTAAAATAACCTTGGTGTGACATGAGGATATGTCTTTTTAAACCTCTCTTCTTAAAATCACGGAAACATAGGGGACATGGTGTTTTTGTTGTTGCAGATGATGAGGATGTTTCTGGCTGAGACGATGTGATTTCCGCATCGTCTCCACCGCCGTCTTCGTCCATTTGCTGTTCTATGCACTTTTTGGTGATTTTAACTTAAAATTTGGTGATTGAATCCAAAATATAATAGAAAATATACAAAAGAAGTAAATAAAATTTAAATAATATTATTTAACGTGACGTCTTGTCAATTTCGTTTTTCCGTTTTTTGTTAATTCTTTTGATTATCTACATACTTATTATTTATTTCAGAATGTACCAACAAATAAGGTACTCCATGTACATACATACATATACATACATATACTCTCTAAGTTTATAAAAAAATAATATACGTAAATAGAAGCGGAGCTGTCCACGTGATGGATCGTCTTCTAAATTGTGTCCCGACAGGTGAGAAAAAAGTTGCTGGCGAAACTTCGTTCGTTACGAGCACACCTCGGCCGCTACATAGAAGGAAACAAAGGACATTTCTTCATGTTTAATTTTGGTATATATATATATAGTAAGTCAGTCAGTTCGCTCTCGCCACTACTGGACACAGGCTTTGGAACTGAGACCTCCGGATTGGAAGTTGGACATTTTACCCGCTGGTGAGATTTATTTATCGTATGGCTACATGTCACTGGATATAGCTAGGCATTTCTTCCCTGGGGTAGTAGTAGTGGGAAAGCAGATGATGAAGAAAATCCAGTGACTGCTGCGATGTCCAGAGGGGACAGTGGAGCTGCCAAGTTTATTACTCTTTTAGCACCACCCAGGGATCACGTGTAGGGTTGTCTAAGGTGTTTCCTACGGACGCAGAGTAACATTGATCCCCAGCATAGACTAATAACGCAAGACCCCGCATAGCCGGGCGACCCCCGCTGCCACGCTCGAAGTAATTTCACCCTATAGTGAGACACTAAATTTATTGTAAGTGACAGTAAACTTACTACGTCTCCATGGCACCATTAATGCCCGACTCTCTCTTACGCCCGACGGAACAATGGCGCGTTCCCTGTCTAGCATTGCGTGTTCCCCTCCCGCACCCCTTCTGTTTGGCAGCTTAGGTTTCAAAGAAATAACGCGCTAAGCGGAGTATAGAGATATCTTGTATATAATCCCCAGATACCAATGCTTTTAATCTTATGTATATTATACCAACCAAGTTAATTTCAATCTATTGTGAATTTTATGACAACAGTTAACCTACTTGTCGAAACTATAATCATGACAAGTTGCGGATGCATCGGAAATTAAGCTTTAGGATATTGGATGTGAAATCATCGCGTTACACACAGTTATGTAATGTCGATCCATTTATACTTATCAAATTTCTCTCAGATAATCCAGAAGGAATTTTATTTTATTTTATTTATTGGGGAGCAAAACAGATACAAGCCAAAAAACATGTACGAAAATAAATCATGGAGGAAATATGTAGGTACAGCTTATATCCTAGCACAAATCCCACTGAGATTTCACACAAATTATATTAAGATTATATTAAGAATTATTCAATAAGAAGTCGTTCCTTAAGTCACACAGGTAAATATGAATTAAATGAGATGAATTCTTGTTTTAATTCCGCGACAGTTGAATAAGCCGTTAAAACTGCTGAACATTTTGCTGAGCGTTCGTGAGTCACTACAAATGAAATACTAGGTGAAGTGAATGAAGTGTTGTATAGGTAATATGAAGGTGCAGTAAAATAGGCACACATACCTAGGACTTACAAACTACATTAACATCAACAAGTACGTAAGTTAATTAAGTTAGTTACTTAATTTTAATGGTCTACTTATACGTATGACGATTTTAGATGAAGAAATGTTAATGCAAAATTCAAAGATGATTTAACATGGTCATATGGACATTTTCAGGACTTTGAAAACAATCCCAAAAAATGTGTGTTAACACGAGCACGGTTTTCTAAATTTATATATCTTTACCCTATTCAATCGGATAACAAGCTATTATGAGACCCAGGCTTTGTTTTTTTAACACCGCAAGCAACATTATTTCAGAATCCAAAGAACGAGGGTAGAAGGTTACACAAGCCTTCGTCAACTGTCAATGCATGTTCCTTTAATGTAGATTGTTGTAACTATCTGAGTTACAACTACCTTTAATTAGTTACTAAAGGCTAACTTAGGTACAATCTGATCTCTGAAAATCTGTGTAGGCTAGGAAGCCTACTCGAAATCATGTTTATTTGCTCGTTTTGCTTATAACGTAAACGACCGAGTGCTCATCAAGTCATCGCTGACCCAGTACATGTCGTCTTTTAAACTTAATTATTAGGAATAGGAGTAACAGCACGGGGTAACAATTAATTTTTCACACCACCTGCTCGACAATGCCAAATTATATATCATGCAAACCTCACCGAAAGCAAATCATTATAGCCCTTGGCTTTAGCCGGGTTATAATGTTGTACTAAATCTCATTATAACCCGCTGGTTAATAATGTGATTTCACTTCCCATAGTTCTTATTGTTATGTGCTTAAAGATGTGACTGGATGGGGGCTTTCCTCATACTTATTTACTATAATAAAAGATAACAATAAAAATGCTGACCTATTTAACTAAAGATACTACGGAATCTTAATGATAAATTCGAGATTTATGAAAATCAAACATTTACAAGTATGGTAGTGACACCTTTTGTTGAATAACACGAACTACCGAACTGACTTAAGTAATAACTGTGACGCACGGGGTAGTTATCTGAGCATTTGTAAAAATTCATACTAAATGACCTAGATGGCGTAGATGAGCCACTTGTTTTGACGTTTGTAGACTGTGTGTTACATGAAACAAGTGTTAAACAAAATTGAACCTTATAAGTAATACAATATGGTTGGAAACTGATTGAAATTGCATAACGTCGTTACGTCATTTGAGAAATTACACGACGATAAGTCAACTAGACACGCTAATTGCATAAGCAAGTTACGCGTCGCCATTACAGTAGACAATTATTGTATGAAATGTCGCCATTAGGCACCACCAATACGCATGCACTTTAGACGGAGCCAATGAGCGTCGCCAGTACAAGACACCACTATTTTAGTATAAAAGGGAACGGCGGGGGCTTCAAGGATTCATTCAAATCTCTGCGTTCGGACCGACAAGTGACTCTGGTTAATTAAATTAGTGGTAAGTGCAAAATTCTGCTATATTTTTCTATCTCTGTGTTTGGTCTTATGTGCAATAACTATATTGTCGTAATGCTGTGACTTGGAGATGAGTCTCTGTTCTCCGATTCAGGAACCAGTGAGGTTTCTGTAGCGGGGAACTTTGACATCAGATATATGTGGAGTGTTGCACTTTATTGTTTTAAAGTTGTGTTAGTTTCTTATTCTTTTATGTAAACTTAAAGTCTATGTGTTTTGTTATATTATAAAAGCCAGAAGCTGTCCAGACATCAGTCGTTTGACGGGCTAGCTATAACCATAACGGTGATAAGCGTGGCTAGCCTGGGGTCCGTTTTGTTACCAAGTTGATGGTGCTTGGCAATCCTTCTTTACCAACATAAGGATTGAAACACCTCTTAAGGTGCCATCCCTGGTTCCGAGGTCCAGCTGATAGGCAAAGGCGGGGGCCACATAATTTTATACTAAGTTGGCCATTCGGGATATCCGAACCCGCTGATGTCTGCAGTAATCGGTGCCAGAGGTCTTGTTAAATATGTTTATATATTTCTTTATATACACCGGATAGGGCCGAGTTACTATTCACCACCCTGGCCGCGGCCGTGAATGGGGGACTCACTTACACGGGCCTATAATTTTGCTATCTCGACTTCGCCCATCGAACTGTACAGATTCCGTAGGGATACATTATGTATATTTCAAGGTATTAAGCTGATGGTAAGAACAGCTGGTATTTTGAATATACTAGATTAGGGACGATAGACGATAGGGTAGAGTCACACACACTTTCTGGGAAAGCAGGTAGGGTTTTTCTTCCTCAGGTTTTCATGATTTTATGGAAGCAATATATTTACTACTTATATGGTGGGTTTTTGACTTTGAAATCTTTTGGTATTGAGTAAATGAGATCATTGTTCTAAAAGCAAATCTTTGTAATTCTATATTTCTAGGTTCCTATTGCGAAGGCAAGGTATCTCTGGAATATAGTGTCTGGTCACATTCAATTTAATTTCATAGTGAGACAATCTGAGATGGACGATTGACTTGCTCCTGACGCCAATCGATGCAGTGTGTTGGGAATACATCAAACTGATGCTATGAATGGCTGGTTTGACTCTTCTGTTTAGGTCACTACTTTAGTATTTTGCCTTTGTTTTAGATAAACCTAGAAATATCAGCTTTTAATATGTTGAGAATAAATATTGGGCATGTCAAAAAAAAGATTGACATTATTTAGTTTGTTTTAGCGTTTCTTCTCATTTAAACCTAGGATATGAAACACTGATTATGTTGTGGAGTTTAGGAATACCTAATAACAATAATATAAAATAAATTGGGTATTAGGTTAGCGTGGCCATACATCATCCGTCCATGACGACAAGCTGGTGTTTGCATTATTAAGATGTAGATAAAATATTTTGCCCAAGACAAATATATTTCCCTATTAGCTAGCTAGGAGGATAATGGGTTTGAAAGGGAAATATCCAAGCAAACTATAAGGACCTGTTGTCGCATGCACACGGCCACCGTTAGGAGGCGGTTGATGATATTATTTTTTAAATAAATAATATTTTATAATTTTACTAACTATCTTTTACCACACTAAGCCAATAGCCTACTCTACAATCTGTAAAATCATATATTTTATAATAAACATGTAATTCCTTTGTTTACTCATCAATCTACTTTGTTTCTTAAAATTTACACAACATTTAAACTTATCGGATAACTTGTGTGTAAAATTAAGCTTTTAAAATTGTGATTGTGTTTCGAGAGTTCGGAAGGTTCATCAGTCTTTCATTAAAAGAATTTGGGTTACACGGAGCATTTCGGAGGGTCCCCAATACCACTAGACGAATCACCATGGCCATGTTAAGGGATTTCGCGCTCCTTACGTTTAGGTTATAAGGGATGATGAGAGGACGGTACAATTTTGGTGCCGATGACGTTGGATTTATTTTGAGTTCAATTTCATAAAGGTTTATTTTAGCAGCTTCATGGCTACAATTTTGATGCCGTGATGCTGGATTTAAGCAGCTTTTTAGCTGCAATTTTGTTGCTTGTGAAATGGAAATGGAAACTGGCTGTTCTTTTTGGCTTTCGAAACACAATTACTATAACTATCTATTACCAATTCTTCAATATCTCAGTGACTTGCGTTCAAAGATGGATAACTTACATAACTATCTGTAATTCTGAGGCATCTTTTATGTTTATTTTATATTTTTATTCAGTTTTAATCACAGTAACATAAAATGTGGGTTCGAATTTAACAACTTCATTATACCTACCTATTTTTGCTATTTGTGATATCCAGGACATAATAGCTATAGCATAGCTTCTAGTTGCACTTATGTTCCACTGTTTAAACAACAATAAAGCACAGAAATCACTGGTTATAAGCTTTGAATGTTTACTACAGTATCAACAAGCCGCGAAGGGTTTTTATGACGGGAACTCTTTCAGGATACTCAATTTCACCCAATACTTCATAGCGGTGGCACTTTTCCAATAGAACACGCGGTACTATCATTCTTATACACTATTCATATCAATATTATTGAAATAGAAGAAATGTTTCACAAAGTAAAGGTTCGAAAAGCAAACGTGCCTGCATACTGACATTGACATGCAAAAACTCGGGGTTGCAAGTCTAAAACTTCTTAGTACCCATACAGGCCTACAGGGCTAATCATGTTACGTTTAGAATTTTCGAACATTGTTTTTCATTAAATTTACATCCAGGGATTACTTATAAACAATAAGATCGCCTGTTGTTTGCCTCTTTTTATGTGCATTATGTTTTTATATTGTGTTGTAATTTAATGTAATTCATGCATTCAGTGGACATACAATAAGTTTTATAAGCTAGGTCTATAATTGCGAACCGCTTTGACCATCTAGTTGCATATGTAAGAGCGACAGAGAGAGGGAGATAACGCAGTTTCGATTCTTGATATTCGCGATAGGCTGGCAGATATTTTAGACAACATATTGCGGAACTTTATTTCCCAATTTATGTAAAATTCGTTTAAAATGGCAACACTGAATCGACATAAACTCTGTACATGTGGACATGGTGCTCGCTCAGGTGGAGAGCCACCATCGTAAGAATAGTCTTGCAAATTATTTCATGGATTTATATACATGTAAGGAGTCTGAATCTCTTGTAGGATATTGGGAAAGGAAGAAAATTTAATATTACTTGTTATATGTGGGTCTTATGCTTATTTCGTTAACTTACTTAGAGCTTTTATATAGGAAAGTCATTCAAATTTTAGGGACAGCTGGTGGAGATAGGCTAGTATAAGTATACTGCCACTAAATTATATAAGCAGGTTCTATTTTTAAACAATAACAAACGACGAAAGCCATTTATTATCAGAAATCTAAGGATATGTTTAAATAAACTTTATTAACTTTTGAATAATTTTATTTTTATCTCAAGTTGACCTTTTTCAAGATGCTGGCTGTCACTGGGGTCACTATGTCATTTGTAACTAGCTCCTTGTTTCCTCGCTTTGTTCTCGGTTGTTCATTACTGCCAAGGTAGGTCTGTATTTGTATCTGAAAATAAAAATAAATTCATACATATATGCCTCTGGTTTCATATATTAGTAGAAATAGGAAGCTTGGACTTATTTTCAGTTTAAATGAGTAAATGTAGTAATCTTCTGTCTTCTTTCTTAGTAGGCATGATATAGCCTAGGTAAGATAAGATAAGATAAGATTGGCAACTTCATAGTAACTCAGGGTAGTAAATATAAATGCAGCTATAATAAACTACAAGTAGGATGTATATATAGGTAACTGATGAAACTAGGCCTAACCTAATCTAGAAAAGTGGAAATGTTTTAACAATCGCAAGTAATCTAAAGATAATGGGGGCGCTCTGCGAGTTTAATAATAAGGCAGCTCTCTTATGACATTTTTACTTTATCCTAATTTAGCTCGAAAGCTTATGTGCTGCATAAATGGCGTGGGGGCGACCATATGCAAGCAATGTTCTTAGCAAAATACACTCATACCGCGCATGTGACAGTATGATTGTTGATCAATTATTGTAAGGTATCTAGTTTGTTTAGCTAGGCTTATATCATAACTTATGAAACAAAATAGGTAATCTTTCATACATAATTTGAAAGAGTTAACATAATTTATTATCAGGGTCTAGTACTGATTTCAATAAAGATGGCGTTGTTACAGGCGTAAACTAGCCAAAGGTTGTTTAAGGAAAGTTTCCGTAAAGTAATTACATTCATTTAAACACCCTCATTTATAGAATTTAGCATGCTCTTGTTATAATTCTTTAAATTTAGAAATGCGTTTCAAAAAGTATTGAGTCATAATATTAACAAATGTATTAATTAGCTTAACCATGTAAAGGTTTTGAATAGGAAATATAGTTCTAAAGCAGTTGCTATGCTCTTGTAAGTATGTATGCATGTATGTACAACCTAGTGTACTACATAGCCAGTACTGTATGTAATAGTTCATACTACAAGTTTAAGTATTCTACGAACATCTTTGTTCTCCTAGTAGGTTAACCAGAACTGAGATCTTGAGAGTCACGAGGTTGATTTTAGTAGTAGACTGGTGATTAGGAATCTTGAGAACACGCCACAGCTGGTCTGTAAGAAGAAAGGAGAAAATTAGATCTTCAAATATTTTGAGAAATATTCAGATTTGTATGAGCCGGGAGAGTAGACATTTCAATTTTCAAGGTTCTGTAGGTACCAAAACAACAAAAGTGGATTTCGAGTCACTTAGAAATGGGGGCGTGTTGTTTATTTTCTAAGTGTAATTTTATCATTTTAAAACATATTCTATATCATAGTTGGTATTCATGAGGAAAGAGTGGATTGGTAGGAGTTTCTTAAGAATACTTTAAGAACCATTGTTTTGTTGGGTATCTGTCTGTAAATATTTTTTTATAGGCAAGCTCAGAAACATAAAAGGAGCTTCATTAAGTGTAATTACTGTAATTAGTCATAAGAAGTAAAATAAATATGAAGGTAGGATTTCTTCTATCATGGGGTCACTCAGCGTAATTCTACTGATGAGGACTTTCAAATAAATAAGGGTTATTTTATTTTATCTTAACATATTATTACTTGAGAAATAAATTACCTTTTGATTATTACCTTTTGAGCATGAATAGGAAAAATTTATAATATGGTTCATTAGTTCATTACAATCAGCGTTAAAAATACGAGGTAGAAAAAACAAGGACGTAACAAGTAGATGGAATTTTTCATATTCGAGGAAGTTCAGATTTCACGATGATAAGATTGTTGAAAAATAAGTTATAAGTTCTAGTTTCATGGTTAGATGATTAGAAAAACAATACTTACGAGTAGGTTGTAGATCATACATCCATTGATATTTAAGTAGGTTCAGTCATCATCATCATCGGTTGTTCTCTCAGAGCTGATCATAATGACATAATGCCCTTCAATTGAAGACTAGGTTCCACCATAGGCTTCTATCTCTTGTTAAACGCATGGATTGATGAAGTTTTAATTGCATGAGTGCAGTACTTTAGGCGAACCATCTTGTAGGGAGGGCTTCCGAGTCTCATGTCTTAAATGTTATGCCTTAGTTCAGTATTAGGATTATTTATATGCAGAATTATTGGTTGATGATATCTCAATCAGGATCTTTTCTAGCTGAAAAATAAAATGAATATAAGTTGATTGCAGTGAGCAAGTAAAATAGAATAGACATTTTAGTATATAAATTCAACTATCAATATTTTCATTACTTTTTTAATTTTGTCATATTTAATTTACTTTGTTCAGAATAACAGTCTGCTAAAAGTTAGCCTAGTAAGTGTTCCTTCTATGGGTGAAGCAGGAATAAAGCTATGAAATAATATGTTTAAGAACTGATATTGGAAAACTTTGTGGCAGGGACGTTTATCATATAAAAAAAAAACATTCAAGAGTGAGTAGCTATGTGTCTTGTCTAGTTCTACATTTAATTATAGGTGAGCTGAGTTTTGAACGGGTTTAGCAAATATGGGTTTCATGAAAAGAAGCGAAAAAGTTAGGTTAACTTACCTCCAGTCCAAAAGAGCGGTTTTTCCATTAAAATTTACTTCGTTCACTTCTCAAAGGGTTGAGTTTTAATTTAAGTGATAGTATATCGACTTCACGATTCATTAAACACTTGATAAAGAGACCACAACATTTTCGAGCGTGTTTGTTCTACTCAAATTGTCCTTTGGCCCTTTTGCTATAAAAAGGCTGTGCTGAAATAACTTGTAGACTTAAATCAGCTTGCTGATAGTTCAAAGACAGTGGTCTATGTCTATATTTGTATAAAATACGGCGTTTTACATAGATAACGTGATAAATAAAGCTAAATAAGATCAAGAGAAATATATTTTCCACGTTATGACAGATCCACATTGACGATGAGATAGAGTTGCCCCTGACTTAAACGAGATTACATTTAAGCGGTTTTTAGACTCCTCTATTTTGTTTAGACTTGTATCCATAAGGATTCAAGTTATTAAATTGATAGTTAAAACTCCCTTATCATAAAATAAATGTCATTATTAATAGAAAATATATTAACTTAAAGTAATGATTCTTATAAGCTTTTGGTTTTAAATAATTGCGTTTTAAACTTACGTCATCTATCGGCAGACTTCAGAACGCTTTGACGTAATTATCAATGACAGTACCAAAATGTTTGGCAAAATCCAACAGATGTCAGTATTAGTCTCAAAATATGTATATAGCCGTAAGAATGATATGCGGAAGAGTGTTTTATTTTAAGTATATGGAAGTGTGTAAAATAATTTGTGCAACAGAAAGTGGTAAATGGTTAATTTTGAAGAAAAATGTGCGAGTTTTATAGTGAGTGTCGTGTGATTTTTTTTTTAATGTGATCTAGTGTAATTATTTTTGCCGTCGACTGAACATGAAACTTAGGGAAACATGCAGTAGAATCCAAGTCTGGCCGTGCGAAGAACCCAAGCTACACCACTGAAAATCAAGAATGTCCTCTCTTCGCGCTTCAAAAACACATTTGCATCGGATTTGCATCTCCTCTTCTTGGATTGGATATTGACTTGCTGAGCTAAAAACTTCACCCAATTGCTGCTGCAATATCTATGTGAATTTCCTGACATGGAACCAGTGTTTCAAGTGAAGTGATGAGTTAAGAAATAATGTGCTTTGTGAAAGTGACCTACTAATTAATACATTTATCAACTAGGAATTGTTATAACTATATACTTTGTTTAAATCTTTTGTCTATGATTTTAAAATAAAATCCATCCAATTTTCAATGCGTGCTGTATTATAATATAATCTTATGTGTTTATGTTATACTATACTTTAGATTGATTTCTTGAAACAGATTGCTAAATTTGTCGCACCTCGTAGCAGCCACGGTAGCCGAAGTGTTTCGTTAATGGAATAAAACCAATATAATAACAACGTTCCTGGGTTCGATTCCGGGCAACTTCTTTCTTTTTGTGTTTTTTATTTTTATTTTTAAAATTTTACAAGTTTGATTATATTTATTTAATAGTCATTTTGCTTTTTTAAAGAACATTATATGTAAATATATTTCATAACAAATATAGTTTGACTTCTTCTCTAAAGGAATGAAAACTTTTTATTACCCTTTATGCGAATAAAAATTGGTAAAAAATTCCTTTTAAAAATAGTTGTTCCATTATTTAAAAATAAATGAATAAATACACTCTTACATTATTTAGGTGGGTACTTATCTGGTTATCAGATCCTTTGACTATAGGTACTAGTTAGGGTTTCTTTCAAGATATTTGGTAGACATCAACCTTCATTTTTTACGCACAGTCAGTGCAAGAATAAGCATGTAGTTCTATAAGAATTATAAGAAAATCTAAAACATTTAAAAAAGAAAAAAAGCATATGGGATGCTTGGAATTACAGGTGAGTTAGCCCTATTTAAATATTTTTAAATAATCTATTTAAACAACTTTCATTTCTTCATAAAGTAAGAGAATATTTATTTCTGGGAATTATGTTTTATTGTTTGATACTGTGTTTTATTAATACGAGTTGCTTGTTGAGTTCATTAGGGTGCTACCTATCTACTGTGGGCTACTTCAACATCCAAGGGCAACATGAGACACCTGTAAGCTCTCAACTGGGGGGTACGTTACCGCTCTTACATCACGTCGCGCACTAGGGCTGCATCAACAAAGCTACTACGACCGTTGTTTTACCAATACCAACAGTGTCTGAGTTTTACGCCACGGGAAGGATAGGAGGAATGACCGCTAGCAGCATGGAGCAAGGGGGTGCACTTGCCGCCTCCAGTCAGGAAAGGGTTTACAAAATGCATTGGTATAAATATTTACGTTTATTGCCTATTCTCGGTAAAACAAATCTTTTACTGATGGTTTTAAAATTACTTTTCAATATATTTTAGTAATATTATTTTGCCTTAACGCGCTTGTATTTATAATACAAGGTGTCCGTGATCTTCTAGTGGTTCGGACTCTATGTTGTAAAATGTTTCATCATGTTATTTTACTACAAACAAAAGGTTATAGTAGGTTTGCGGTTTCTTTATTGTGTTGTGAAATTATACTTTCATTTAATTTCAGTTTTGTCTAATATTATTTTTAACTCGGAACAAGATCAATATCGCTATACAATAGCTGGCAACTTTACTGATGTTATTATGCGTATAGTAGTGTGGATTCGCCGATGCTGGCCAATGGTCTTAAGTAATAGAGATTCACCGGTTAATTGAAATATATAAAATAACCTATTAAACCACTAACACAAAAGGGATTATTGTTTCCAAAAGCTGATAGCTTTCGTTTTGAAACATATTTCATTCAGTTATGAACATCTTAACTTAAATGTTGAGTGTTTTTTTTATATTTAGAATTGATTGCACGTCGGGCATTGGCTGTCTGTAGAAACCGAAGCGAATGTGTAAATGAGGAGGAATGTATGATTTTGTGAGTGGTTACTGTCTTAATGGTTATGTGGATGCATGTAAGAGATGAATGCAAAGAGGTGGGTGAATGAAAGATGATGATGAATGTATTACGAGTTAATGGGTTGATACAGCTAGACAAATGGCTAGAGTGCAGTCAAACTGGATTAGTCGGTTTTTACAGGGGAAACGAAATGGGGAGGGTATGGGACAAATTGGTCGGTAAAATCTTATCAGTTTAGGTTAAAATCGTTTTACGATTAGACCCGTTATAGGGGTATTTTTTACTGACTAAATACTCTACAAGGTATGAAGATTATAACAAATCCACACACCTCGTAGTGGATAAGGTATGTTCGACAATTACACATGATCATGAGCCATAAAATAAAATAAAACTACTAGGCTCGATTTATAAGGGTTTCTTTTAATATGTTTTAGGATGTGATCATCCAGAAGGTATTTTGCTCATTCTGTAACAAAACATTTTTACTTTAACATTTATATTTGAGAAGTATATTTGGTTCTAAGTTTTTTCATTCTTTCTATAATATTTGTGAAAACTTTAAGGTTGTTTTGTGCATAAAAAAAAAACGCACAAAATAATCTTGGGGGGTCGAATAGCCTTGTGTCATTACGAGACATTCGCCAAGAAGACGTGACTGAGTTGGTGGAGCAGAGAAATTTGGTTCGGATTTTGACAATGAAATTTGAACGCTTCGTACTTATAAAAAGGTCTTTTTGTTTTGTATGGGAAGTTTTTGTGTACTCATTAGTTTCCAAAATGAAAAAGGATCACGGTTCATAGGGTGGACAAGAATACCTGCCGCAACCGGGGTGAGGGCACAAAAGCGGATCATTAGGATCTACCAGGCTCACAACCTGATATCTCTGGCAAAATGAGAATTCATGGGGAAAAGGTTGTCAAATAATCATTGTTAAGAATTCCAAGAGCCTTTTTCAAAGCTGTGCCATTTGTAGTCATTTAGTATTGGAAAACACACCACACATTTAAACAAGGGAGGGGAAATTACTGACTGATCCAGTGTATAGGTAGATTGAAGTTTTCCATGAATCACTGTAATTACATTAGTGATCTATTGCAAAACTTAAATCGGGGGCGAAGATGTGACTGGATGGGGGCTTTCCTCATACTTATTTACTATAATAAAAGATAACAATAAAAATGCTGACCTATTTAACTAAAGATACTACGGAATCTTAATGATAAATTCGAGATTTATGAAAATCAAACATTTACAAGTATGGTAGTGACACCTTTTGTTGAATAACACGAACTACCGAACTGACTTAAGTAATAACTGTGACGCACGGGGTAGTTATCTGAGCATTTGTAAAAATTCATACTAAATGACCTAGATGGCGTAGATGAGCCACTTGTTTTGACGTTTGTAGACTGTGTGTTACATGAAACAAGTGTTAAACAAAATTGAACCTTATAAGTAATACAATATGGTTGGAAACTGATTGAAATTGCATAACGTCGTTACGTCATTTGAGAAATTACACGACGATAAGTCAACTAGACACGCTAATTGCATAAGCAAGTTACGCGTCGCCATTACAGTAGACAATTATTGTATGAAATGTCGCCATTAGGCACCACCAATACGCATGCACTTTAGACGGAGCCAATGAGCGTCGCCAGTACAAGACACCACTATTTTAGTATAAAAGGGAACGGCGGGGGCTTCAAGGATTCATTCAAATCTCTGCGTTCGGACCGACAAGTGACTCTGGTTAATTAAATTAGTGGTAAGTGCAAAATTCTGCTATATTTTTCTATCTCTGTGTTTGGTCTTATGTGCAATAACTATATTGTCGTAATGCTGTGACTTGGAGATGAGTCTCTGTTCTCCGATTCAGGAACCAGTGAGGTTTCTGTAGCGGGGAACTTTGACATCAGATATATGTGGAGTGTTGCACTTTATTGTTTTAAAGTTGTGTTAGTTTCTTATTCTTTTATGTAAACTTAAAGTCTATGTGTTTTGTTATATTATAAAAGCCAGAAGCTGTCCAGACATCAGTCGTTTGACGGGCTAGCTATAACCATAACGGTGATAAGCGTGGCTAGCCTGGGGTCCGTTTTGTTACCAAGTTGATGGTGCTTGGCAATCCTTCTTTACCAACATAAGGATTGAAACACCTCTTAAGGTGCCATCCCTGGTTCCGAGGTCCAGCTGATAGGCAAAGGCGGGGGCCACATAATTTTATACTAAGTTGGCCATTCGGGATATCCGAACCCGCTGATGTCTGCAGTAATCGGTGCCAGAGGTCTTGTTAAATATGTTTATATATTTCTTTATATACACCGGATAGGGCCGAGTTACTATTCACCACCCTGGCCGCGGCCGTGAATGGGGGACTCACTTACACGGGCCTATAATTTTGCTATCTCGACTTCGCCCATCGAACTGTACAGATTCCGTAGGGATACATTATGTATATTTCAAGGTATTAAGCTGATGGTAAGAACAGCTGGTATTTTGAATATACTAGATTAGGGACGATAGACGATAGGGTAGAGTC
This sequence comes from Pammene aurita, assembly GCA_947086415.1. Taxonomy (NCBI): domain Eukaryota; kingdom Metazoa; phylum Arthropoda; class Insecta; order Lepidoptera; family Tortricidae; genus Pammene; species Pammene aurita. The sequence goes on from OX352302.1 coordinate 14,811,738, forward strand.
ACACACACTTTCTGGGAAAGCAGGTAGGGTTTTTCTTCCTCAGGTTTTCATGATTTTATGGAAGCAATATATTTACTACTTATATGGTGGGTTTTTGACTTTGAAATCTTTTGGTATTGAGTAAATGAGATCATTGTTCTAAAAGCAAATCTTTGTAATTCTATATTTCTAGGTTCCTATTGCGAAGGCAAGGTATCTCTGGAATATAGTGTCTGGTCACATTCAATTTAATTTCATAGTGAGACAATCTGAGATGGACGATTGACTTGCTCCTGACGCCAATCGATGCAGTGTGTTGGGAATACATCAAACTGATGCTATGAATGGCTGGTTTGACTCTTCTGTTTAGGTCACTACTTTAGTATTTTGCCTTTGTTTTAGATAAACCTAGAAATATCAGCTTTTAATATGTTGAGAATAAATATTGGGCATGTCAAAAAAAGATTGACATTATTTAGTTTGTTTTAGCGTTTCTTCTCATTTAAACCTAGGATATGAAACACTGATTATGTTGTGGAGTTTAGGAATACCTAATAACAATAATATAAAATAAATTGGGTATTAGGTTAGCGTGGCCATACATCATCCGTCCATGACGACAAGCTGGTGTTTGCATTATTAAGATGTAGATAAAATATTTTGCCCAAGACAAATATATTTCCCTATTAGCTAGCTAGGAGGATAATGGGTTTGAAAGGGAAATATCCAAGCAAACTATAAGGACCTGTTGTCGCATGCACACGGCCACCGTTAGGAGGCGGTTGATGATATTATTTTTTAAATAAATAATATTTTATAATTTTACTAACTATCTTTTACCACACTAAGCCAATAGCCTACTCTACAATCTGTAAAATCATATATTTTATAATAAACATGTAATTCCTTTGTTTACTCATCAATCTACTTTGTTTCTTAAAATTTACACAACATTTAAACTTATCGGATAACTTGTGTGTAAAATTAAGCTTTTAAAATTGTGATTGTGTTTCGAGAGTTCGGAAGGTTCATCAGTCTTTCATTAAAAGAATTTGGGTTACACGGAGCATTTCGGAGGGTCCCCAATACCACTAGACGAATCACCATGGCCATGTTAAGGGATTTCGCGCTCCTTACGTTTAGGTTATAAGGGATGATGAGAGGACGGTACAAAGTCTAATTTGGTAAAGTCCGCACGGTGCACAGCCCCGCGACGCCAGCCGGGGCCCGCGCCGCCGCGTCGAACTGATTTGAAAATCGAATTTATTCGGAAAATCGTGCTGGCCACCTTTTTTAAATACCTAAAACAAATGCCGCGAGTGTCATAAGACGCTGCAGTATACGGAGTAAAACTGCAGGTTCAATAAAAATTGAAGATAAAATTTGAATAAAATGGACTAATGTATCAAGAATCAATTTTTAGGGTTCCGTAGCCAAATGGCAAAAAACGGAACCCTTATGGATTCGTCATGTCTGTCTGTATGTCTGTCCATCCGTATGTCACAGCCATTTTACTCGGAAACTATACGACGTATCTGAATAAAATTTACACATAAGGTGTATTTTGTATGCCGCTACTTAGTTATGTAGATTTGAAAAAAAAAAATTAGGGTGGGGGCGCTCCATACATGTAACTATTTTTTTTTTAACTAAATATCAACATGTGACACATCAATGATAGGTCTTTAAAAATAACATTGAGGTTTCTTTGACCATTTTGTGATTAAGTGAATATTTTCTGAAATAATCGCTTCGAAAGTCAGAAAAATTGTGCCCCCCCTCCCTCCGTACTTTTGAACCGTAAGTCCAAAAATATGAAAAAAAATTGAGGAAATGCGTCTTACCATATACTTTCTACGCAAATTCTTTTGAACATTATCGGTTTAGCTATTTTTGAGTTATCTCCAAAAAACCATAGGCACCAGATACGACCTTTTGGTATTAGTTTGGTTCCATTGAAGGTACGGAACCCTCCTATGTGTGGTCCGACACGCACTTGGCCGGTTTTTACTTTTGATTTACTTTAATAAAAATCCATTTCTAGTAGCCTTAGCTATTTTATTGTCTCGCAAGAGGTGAGAAAAGTAGAGTATACCTACTCCTCGGGAATAAAGCTGTTTTTGCCACGGGCGCGCTTGAACCCCTCACTGCACTCAGGACTGTCTTAATTCCCTCGCTTCGCACGGGAATTAACTCATGAACCCCTTGCTGTGCTCGGGATTAAAATCTGGAGTCCTTCGTTACGTTCAGGATTCAATATTGCGCCCGTGACATAAAACAATGCTTTATCCCCTTGGTGTACAATCTACTATTGTATTAAGCGGAGCGTCCTCTAACGATACCACAAAGTTTAGAAATTAAATAAAGTAGAAAAAAATCCACTGCCGCAGGCGAGTCACGCGACTTCGGGTTACATGCCAGTCGCCCTTACCAACTGACATACTGACACTTACCCGATGCAGTGGCAGTCTATGACGTATAATAAATATAGACCGGACATACACAAACATGACGGGAGAAATAATTACTTCCGATATCACGGTAGTACACACTGACAATTTGTTTATTGCTTACACACACACCTACAATCTCAAAAAGCGTAAAAGAGAAGGCATAATGAATGGAAATAGTAAGAAAGAGAAAACTATTGTTTTGTCATTGCGCATACGTTCTATAAAGCGCAGTTCAGATTCTATGCAATATTAAACGGGATGAGGATGTTAGCGTTTGAAAGCGATAAGTTGCGCTCTATGGCGCTTCATCGGCTATCCGTGCAAAAACCGCTGTGTATGAAGCCAGCCTTATAAATCTTGAAGAAAAATAAAAATAAAATGGCGCCATATTTGTTAAATTAGTTGTTAAACCGTAAAAGTATTCCGGCTTATTTAGGAGTGGTTTTTGTTTTCTCGCGTGGTTTGTGCAGTATCTCAATACCTCAATACGCAGGAAGCCATTTTAACAACGGTATTACGGGCATTGGAGGGTAAGCTAATTACGTCTTCACCTCTCGCTGGCCTGGGCGCTACTAATGGAGAGTTGTTTGAATTCATTCATATTGATGGCCTCACTTTTGGAGCGCCTATGGCTCATCTTTGTTTATTATATCTATGGTGGCAGTGAGTTTTTTCTACGTTTCCTTTATTTCTAAACATAACAGATGGTCAACTATTGGGAAATAGCATGTCGAGCATCGACGTTTAATATCATACAACGCGAATACTCGTCACACGATAGCGAAAATCAATAGTGAACCGTGTAAATGAGCCAACACTTTAGCGAGCAGTTAATCCGATGAACGACTAATTCCCAACATAATTGGCACCTATATGAATGCTCGACGCCAACAAAGGCGTATTTACACGAGTAGTGTAGAGTTACCACACGTCAAGATTCTTCCGGAGTTATTAGGAATGTTGCTCATTGACAGAATAGAATGTAACAGTAATGTAGTTTATTATGTATCATACGTTATCTAGCTTTCTTTTTTATCTGATGAACGACTAATTCCCAACATAACAGGCACCTATACCTATATGAATGCTCGATGCCAACAAAGGCGTATTTACAGTGTAAATTTTACACGAGTAGTATAGGGTAACCACACGTCAAAATTCTTCCGGAGTTAATAGGAAAGTTGCTCATTGTCAGGATAGAATGTAACACTAATGTAGATTATTAACACTAATGTATCACATATTATATTATATAGCTTTTTTGTTATTATCTAATGAACGACTAATCCCCAAATTAATTGGCACCTATATGAATATTCAACGCCAACAAGTTATTAGGAATGTTGATTATAACAATTCAAAAAACTCTAACTTTAGAGACTTTGTAAGTAGGTACCTACTTCGATAAGTGATTATTTTCGTCTAGGTCATGATGGCTTTACAGATGAGTCATATGACCAATATGGTATTCCTTGATAGATTTTATTTTTAGGCCCTAGGTATATTGAAGAAGTTGCTACTTGCAGTGTTATATTAAATAATACAAGAAAATGGAAAACAAAACTGACACTTTTGGCATAGTATAGTTGCAACTGGGGACAATATGCTTATTTAGTGAATATTTATAAAACTTGGCAAACCTCTAATTAACTACATTTTTATTATTCTTACAAACACAAATGTCAAAAAGACGAAGAGAGACAAACGATTCTCAACGGTGATCTAGATGTGACGGACGTTAATAAATACTCGTAACGCCAAACATTACCACTTAAATAAATAGTATTTTAGTTTGCAGACAAGTCTTTTGAAATTGGCCAGTATCTGGGTAACCCTATCAACAACTTGAGCCAGCAAAGTGGAGTAGTAAGCGGTAAAATACAAATAAAACCGGCCGTAAAGGAAGACCGCGGGATCGCTGGCCGCTTTATGAACTACTTACTAACGGGAAGACGGGTAAACAAACTATAATTTCCTTTAAGTATTTCAAGATTCTTGATTGCAAAATATATACTTATGTAATTAATTTCATTAACTATCATTTGACTTCTTTTGTTTAGGGATTCTTTTAACTTTTAAATTATAATTTTAAACAAAAAAGAACCGACTTCACTTAGCCTCCACCTTTCCAAAAGCAAATGCTCGAACTGCTGTAAAAAATACTCAAATCACTATATACGAGCCCCAATGCTTAGATCGTCTAGTCATACTTAAAAACACGATATTTTTTTAAAGACTGCTATTTAAATCCGGATTGACTTTGATGATTAAAGGAATACGCAACATACAAAGCAATTGAAAGTAGTTTAATGTTGCGTTGTACAAAGTGTAATAATGTTATTTAATTTAGAGTAATTGTATCGTAAAGTTAACATTAAGCAAGCAAAAAATTACGTCTAGTTCATATTTTAGGCAAAATAAGTCGTCTATATAAGATAAAAACTGTTTTTTAAGAAGTTTAATGTTTAATTATATTTCAAATTGAATATAGAATATTCTCTGTCATCTAAAATGACAGATGGCTATATAAAAACGCAATTGCAGTGCAAATTTTCATTACTTTATAATCATTATTCTATCGAGATGGTGCGATGTAAACCAGTGACTGAAGAAGTGCGGAAAATTATAATTTCCTGTAACAATAACGGCAAATCTACTTACCAAATATCCCAGGAGATGTCGTTGCCACGATCTACATTTCAAACGATTATCGAGCATCACCGAGAACATGGAACAATGTCCTGTTTAAAGAAATCTGGCCGTCGACGAATAACCTCCAAGGCAGAAAACAGGATGTTGAAGAAGATTATCAAGAAAAATCGTCGTGCAAGAGCAGGAGAACTTACCGTATTGTGGCGGGACGCTATTAAAAAAACATTTCAGTCGATACTTGCAAGAGAGTAATGAAGAGAATGGGCTATAGTTTTTACACTGCTAAAGAGAAACCGTTACTTACTAAAAAACAAAAACCAACAGATTGAAATTCGCTAATAAATACAAAAGCTGGACTGCCAATCAGTGCCGAAAAATAATATGGAGTGATGAATCCAAATTTGAAGTCACAGTTGGTGACGAACGAAGTAAAGTCATTCGGGAAAAAGGAGAGGCATTTCATAAAGACTGCCTCAAGCGAAAGGTGAAGTTTCCAGCATCTTTAATGATTTGGGGCTGTATGTCGGCACAGGGCGTGGGCCGTCTGCAATTTATAGATGGAACCGTCAATGCCGAGAAATACCAAAGCATCCTGCAAGAGAGTTTGCTGCTGTCTATACGGCAGTTAAAATATAAAAATGCATTTACTTTTCAACAAGACGGTGCTGCATGCCATACCGCGAAGACAACGATGGCGTGGCTGAAGTCCAAAAAAATCCCTATCATGCCATGGCCGTCCAGCAGCCCGGACTTGTCTCCCATAGAAACTTTGTGGTGAAAAATGAAGAAAAAGCTGCGAAAGGACCCTTCTAGATCTAAAGCTGATCTTAAGGACAAACTTACCTGTGTCTGGAATGAAATAACCACCGAAGAGTGTAGAGAGGTGGTAGATTCAATGCCGCTCAGGATCAAAGCCGTTTTGGATACAAAAGGTGATACCACCAAGTGGTAGACGGTCTATTATGCATCGGCTAAACCGAAGACGAACTTTTTCGCGAATATCTCATTTGGCAAAACAATGTTTTTTTTATCACTGTGGAAAGTTGTTATTTTTTTCATTCGATACATAAAGTATTATACATTTTCTATATTGTTTTTATATTACATGATCTTCTCAACATCGCTGTCATCCTGAATTTTTAGGTTAAAGTTAGGTTAGTACATTTTTTACCTGCTAGACGAACTCATTTGCTTGGGGCTCGTATGTGCCTATAATAGTTGAAGAGTTCCCTCGATGTCTCCAGGATCCCATCACCAGATTCTGTGCCGAGGTTTTCCCAGCGGGCTACAGTGTGAGGTTCTTCAAAAAAGGAGTGTATAGGTTCTTAAAGGGTAGGCAACGCGCATGTGAATCCTCTGGGGTTGCAGGCGTCCATAGGCTACGGTAACTGCTTACCATCAAGCGGGTCGTACGCTTGTTTGCCACCGTCGTGGTATAAAAAAAAAGCCGTCTTCGAAAAATCGATGAATATACATAAAAAAAAAGCAAAAACAAAGATCCCGACGAATTGATAACCTCCTCCTTCGAAATCTTGATGTCGCTTGAAAAGTATACCTCACGCCATAAATATTAATAGGGTATGCGGAGTTAATTAGTCTTTACTTTTCTCCATGAGCTGTAGCAAAAGTAGTTAGTAGTTAAGTCGCAGAAAATTAGGCAATCTGGTGGGAATCGAGTTCTATGGACGCTCCGCCACTTGTACATATTTACCCTGCCCTTGAATAATGGAAGGGCATTAAATAACTACACATATCATTTGTCGATGGGTGAAATTGACTGCGCTACGATGCTAAAGTGATATTTTTAATAATGCGGAGTTATTTGACAGCTCCTGGCATACAAGCATACAAACTTTGTATTGCAGAAGCTCTCAGATTAATACTTAGATCATAGATAATCCCGGTAAGAACATTTAGATGTGTTTATAACAAATATAAGCTAGTCTTGTTTTCCAGGTATCTCTCAGGCTCTCTATCATATCGTTACCCATCCATAGTAACAGCTCTGCTTAGTTTGGGGCTAGCTTCATCTGTGTAAGATTATCCCCAAATAATTATTTTACTTAGATATTTATATTATTTTATTACCTACTCGAATGTTATGACTAAAAAATAAAACCTTGGACCGAATAGCAATTCAATTAGAAGAAAAACAGGTGTATTTTCCGCCACGTCATCTCGGCATATAAACGAGGAAACAATCCCGGTTCCCGGTTCCGTCCACATCCTTAACAACTAGTGATGTCCCGTCCTCGGAACATTCCCGGCTCAGGAGAATATGCTCCTAATGCCCTAATACTCTTAAAAGGTCTTCAATGTTAATAATGATACCTGCGCCGCCCCTAAGTCAGTTTTTTTTTACCGACGGAGCAGTTTTGCACAACAATTTATCCATATAAGTACTTACTCGTAGTTATATTTGCTGACACGACCATCGCAGCAAGCATCAAGTTTAAACAAGGATGTACAGTCACGAGCTTTAATTTGGGACCCACCTAAGGTTGAATATCGTGTAGCAAACTTTCGCCATTTAGAGCTATTATGTTAACGCTGTCACTGAAATAAACAATAAATGTCATAATGTTTACCATCGACAACTTTACGTTTCTAGGGGTTCGTCAACTGGAGCGAGGGCAAACGATCATTACCGATTTCCGAGTACGCATTCGCAACATGTCACACTAAAATTGCCGTTAAAAATATATTTCATATGAATATTACTTCCTTCCTACTTTAAAATGAATAAAGCATTGCATTGAATTTGGAATGTATAGGCTTTACAAGAATAAACGAGGTTTATTTGTCAGTTTTAATTTTTTGGCATTAGGAAAATACAATGCAATACAATACAAATACTCTTTATTGCACACCTCAATAAAATAGAACACAGATACACAGATTAAAAGTAGAGGCAGTCAACAGGCGGTCTTATCGCTAGAGTCTAGTCGAAAATAATCGTATGAGTAAGGTGCAAGGCAAAAGAAACAGTGAAAATAATAAAAATAGCTAAAATATATGTGGTAAGTCTTACAGAAAATGTATTGTTAAATATCTTCATATTTAGTATTTCGCGGTTATGTTGGAAATTTATTCTTCCGATTCCTGGAATCGTCCGCTGCCATCACTAGTAACCAAGCAACGTTATTTTTCTTCATTCCACAGCAGCCATTCACATTTATCTTAGTTGTTCCGTCTTTATCGCTCCCCGCCACGCCGTTGCCTATCTGTCTCACTCACTCATTCCTAGTAAAACGACCAAATGGAGGAGAAACTTCCTCATTTTTGCAAATTGAGACTTGGTTTGGAAATTTCACATGCTGAGATTATAAACTCTTGATGTAGGTAGGTGGAAAAAATCAAAGTTTTTTGTTTATTTCAGCTGTCTGTAATTTAGCGTATTCAATCCAAACACAATAAAGGGTAGGTATAGATAACATTTAACATCTTGGCTACTGTCTACGCCAGTATTTTTGTAAGTATAAAAATTAAATTGAATGTAGGTAGGTAGTTATTATTGACTAGCTGTGCCCGCGGCTCCGCCCGCGTGGAATTCGGTTTGTGTCAGTAAGCGGCTAATTCACCCCTAATTTCTCCCCCGCTACCGAGGGGCGGATTTTGATTACGTTACCGTAGGTAATGAATTTTCATACGTTTTTACCACACTGTCACAGATAATACACTGATGTTACTGGTTGCAATAATTGTGGTACTTACATACTTCAAGGTAAGCACATTACAATGCACTAATGAACGTCAGAGAAAAATAAAATACGTGAGTGTCGTGGAACACTCTGTTGGAACGAAGTTATGTTATTTAATTTTTGACTTTTTCGTAAATTTTGTGGTTTTTATTTTATTTGTAGTTTTTTGAAATTTTTGAAATTTTCGAAATTTTTGAAATTTTTGAAATTTTCCAAATTTTAAAAATGTTTGAAATTTTTGAAATTTTGCCATTTTTGACATTTTTTACTTTTAGGTTCTCGACTTTTTTCACTTTTATCACTTTGTCACTTCTCACTTTCACTACACTTCACTTCACTTCACTTTATTCTATTTTATATATTTTTTATTTCATTCCATTTTACATGTTTCTCAATCGTATGGGTGTCGCGTTTTCGTGACGTGACGCTTTTTCGTGACGGTCACGTGACTTTTTTTCACCTAGCCCCCATCCGCGAACCGTTCAATAAGGATTTTTCATCTAAATACGGACAGCGGTTATTGGTTGTTTCTTCCCCATGTAAACTTTCACCCCTTTTGTATCCGTTTAAAGGATAATTTCCGAGATAAAACTATTTTATTTCCTTTTTTAATTAATTATCTCCATACCAAATATTATCTAAATCGATTCTGCGGTTAATAATTCCCTATACAAATTTCCAACTGTCTTTTCACCCCTTTAGGGTTGATTTTCGGAGTGAAAACTATCATTTGTCCTTTCTTGAGACCAAATTTCATATTTGGTCTTTATTTTAGTTCAGCGGTTAAAAAATCGTCATACCAACTTCCAACCCCCTTTTCGAGGTGAAAGGGTTTTTTTTCTGGATGAAAACTATTCTGTCGTTTCTCGGGACTCAAACTATCTCTACAAAAAATTTCATCAAAATCCGTTCAGCCGTTTTCACGTGATAGATGTATAGATAGATAGTTTTTATTGAAAGTACCTTTCAGGCTTCACTTCCATTATTTTTTTCAAATTTTTTGGACCAACGGTTCTAAAGTAAGGTGGGGGGGGGGGGGGGGGGGGATTCAAGATGAAACTATCCTTTGTCCTTTCTCGAGACCCATACTATCTCTATACCAATTTTCATCTAAATCTGTTCAGCGGTAAAAAAATCCTCATACCAACTTCCAACCCCCTTTTCACCCCCACAAGGGTTTGAAAACTATCCTATGACGTTTCTCGAGACTCAAATTATCTCCATACTCATTTCTATCTAAATCGTTTCAGCGGTTAAAAAATTTCCATACAAAATTTCAACCCCATTTTCACCCCCACCAGGGTTGATTTTCGGGATTAAAACTATATATTATCCTTTCCCGGGACTCAAACTATCTCTGTACAAAATTTCATCGAAATCCGTTCAGCCGTTTTCACGTGATGCGCGGTCAAATAAACAGACAAACAGATAAACAGACAAACAGACAAAAATTCTAAAAATTGTTGGAACGTGTTCTGTTATCGATTCTTAGTATCCCCAGCCAACTTTTTTTCGAATATCTTCCATGTACAGACTTTCGACCCTCTTCAGCTTTATTATATGTATAGATGAATTGTCAGGGGGGTTTCACTACGCAGTTTAGGTACATTTGGCCAGCGCGCCTCCCGGGCAGGCGTATGGCAGTGGGATGCCGCTCGGCTCGCACGATAGTCGTGTCACGTGACGCTCGCGCAAAAATTTAAATACACAATGGCTTCGAAACCTATCTCGATCTAATCCGTATAAAAGATGTATTTACGGATGTCTGAATAAACGGAAGAACAAGGAAGCAGAAATGACCTTTTCTAAAATTACGGACGATATTGAAAGGTCCCGAAGTTCTTACTTAGTAATAGTTAAAATAAACATCCTTAATTTATCGAATATCGATTGCCCAGAAACAATATTAGGAACTGACCGACATATTTTCAAAGGAATACGGCTGTGGCATACCTACTTCCGTGAGAATCAGATCAGATATAATCTCTATAAAAATTTCTATCTCCGGATAAAAATATCATGTTTACATAATCAACGTTTGTAATTCCTACATGTTTATCTTAAAAATAATAAATCAGTAGGTATAGGTACAAAAACTTGTCAAATGACAACCCCGTGACGCTCACAGCTCGGTCATAAAACTGCGGCGCGCAAAGAAAATTCACGGTTCGTGCGCGGTTATAAGTTTCAATTTTGCTTGCAGGCGGCAAGTATAGGTATAATTTTATACCTAAATCTGACTTTTGTTAAGGAGTGAATTTTCTGTACGGTAGTACTATTAGTTATTCTGTGGAATTGTGCTAAAATTTACTGAGGCGTAAAGTAATTAATGAAAAGCAGAATGTCACTGATTTAACTTATCCATTTATCCATTAGTTCCATTTATTTTACTTTACATTGCAACTATAACTTTCTGTCGCATTTCATATTCCATAACCTATTCCAGTCTCAGTACTTGACAAGAAGACAAGTGGAATGCAACAGCATAACTATAAGTATATTACCGTTCAGAAAAAGGTAATTTAGTAGGTCAGTAGGACCGGCCGTACCCCGAACTAACACGAATGTATCATTAAGAACAACAAATCGTTTTAGTAAATGTGCTATTATTTCTATGAGATGGGTTGCGTCGAGATGACCCTGGGTAAATTACCTTATAAAGGAAATTTGCTGGAGTCAGTTTACATGATTGATGAGCTACGGATATTTCAATATTATGATCAAGTATAATGTGTAGCTTAAACAGTAGATAAAGCAAGTATTGTTATCATTGTCGGCCTTGAGTAGGTTCCTCCATTAGGCATAATCGTAATATATTTAATTAAAATTAAAAGGAAAAGTCCAACGTTAAGGGATTGATTTTAAGAATAAAGCAGGTACTTATTTCAGCATCTAAATATATTTTTGACCATTTTTTTTTAATAAGTTTTTCTGTTGAAGCATATACTTACATCAAAGTTCCTTTCTTACACATGTGACGGGCTGATCAGCGGTGGCCAAAACAAATGATTCAACAAATGAATTAGTTCACCGACCAGTGACAATTGATCGGGAGAGCTATACCTTCAGCCTTTCAGATTTCCCTCTTGCCTTTATCTGTAGGTACTTTGTTCATTAGTTCTCATTAGCAGTCCGAGTTATAAACAAGATTATCACTAAAATAAAAACACCGCAATAACTCTAGAAATGTTGTTACAGTAGCTGACGTCGCAATAACAGATTTAATTATCCTAACAGTCTTTACTGCCGTCCACACCCAAGTCCTCGTAAAATACGCTGTAAATCTGACTAAGTATATTAACTGAAAAATGAGGTTTAAATTGATTAAAATGTTATATTATGGTATTTGCGTTTGTGTTATATTTGTAAATCTGACTAAGTGTATTAACTGAAAAACGCGGTTTAAGTTGATTAAAATGTTATATTATGGTATTTGCGTTTGTCTCATATTTGAGGAAAATAGTGTTCCTTTTGTTAATTTAAACCACTACTTTAATGCTGTAGCGATATAGCGTTGTACTTAATAAGGTCGTACTTTGTTGGTGAAATGCGATACAAAACTACGAGTAGTACGTAGATGTGTATAGTTCTGTTGACATGGTATTGTAAACTACTTTTGACGTTTGGTATTTGACAAACTTCCTTTATGCGGGCTGAATGCTTTTTAGCCACTATCGAGGTGTTACAGGGGCTCGAATTCAAGGAAATTAAACTCGAAAATAATCGCATAAAAATCGTCATCATTTTCCCATGAAATTAATAATTTAATTAATCATGATTTTAAATTCCTATCCATGTTATTTTTAAACTACCATTTCATGGTTTTAGAGAGAGTTTTAAATTTCAGATTCGAGCGCTCGAATCTCAAAAATCGCCCCTATGTTCTACGTGCAAGATACTGATATCGCCTAGTAATGGCCTACAATTCTGAGAGTTGTAGGTACTTACGATTACACCCACTTATACCTATCCTATGTCCAGTATTAATTATCATTAATTTTTAATACTTATTCTACAGAACAAAAGGTACAAAAGGCAGATTCAAATTCTAAATTCAAAGGCGTTCTATACATTCTACAACATGGTAAAACAAAAATATTTGAGGTAGGTACTTGGTACGATATGAAGCGTGTACATCGAAGTACTAAAAATCAAGGAGTGTGCTCGAGTTTCTATATTATGTATAGAAGAAACAAATTAATAATGATTTAGTTATATGGACCAATTTTATTAAATACTGAAACTAAGAGTTGCCGTAAAAACCAAAGATTAATTTTAACGTCGTTGTCGACAAACGCGTTTACATTAAAGCATTAGTCCTAAGGCTTGTAATTATCCGGATATTAAATAATTTAACTAATATTATTAGTAATTAAACTAACTTACCTTAAGTGAAGTTCCATTACAATTATACAAGCTTTGTGATTCCGAATATTATAATAACTTGTAGTAGCTCGTCGCTTACGCCCTTTTTGTCACGATATGTTTAGAGCTGAAAAGACTCCTAAAAAAAATAACACTTAGAAATACAACTCCAATACGTCAAGTAACACACGTCACTGTCAACTCCTACGCGCCAAACTCTCATTTAGTTCAGAGCACCGCTGAGATGTATAAAGAAATGTTTACCTCTCAATAGTCACTTGATTATTTTACAACATAGTACTGTAGTCTCACTAGTATGGTACAGTACACTTATACTGGGTTTAGCTTATTGTAATCATTAAGCACGGGTGGGAGGGTTACTAATATTCGGAATCACAAAGCTTGTATAATTGTAATGGAACTTCACTTAAGGTAAGTTCGTTTAATTACTAATTATACTTCGCTTTGTGATTCCTTCATATTATAATAACTTGTAGATGTTCAGAGACTCGTAAAATAATCAGAACTAGATCCGCATATAAAACAGTATAGTTAACTAGAGAACATCAGAGAGAGAGATCTATCTGGTCCAAGGTATGAAACAATGCCAGGTTTAGTTTTTTATTTATGGTCAATCAACGTAAGTTAGCTTTGTAGCATTAAAGTGAATTATGGTAATTATTTACATATGGATTAACACTACACAACCGTGATAGCGATTGGGTTAAATTATATAATTATATGTTTGGTTTCAAAACAAATGAAATTAACATAATAATCTGTGGATCTTGACCTGATTGTGGACAAGAACGTTTATAAATATTATTTATGTATATTTAATCACAAAAGAAAATGTGATTTGTAATATTTAAACAACGAAAATAATCATATATTAGTATCATGACTTTTACATCTGATGAAAGTATACCTGCTCGGCACATGGTATCACTACAGAACCAAACAACCCAATACCTGTGACTGTGAAGATCCAATAATTAAAATATATAATATTTTTAATAATATCGTATTTTAATAAGAATGATCTGTAGAATTCTAAGTAATGAAACGAGAAAAAAAAATCAAGTAGTTTCATTACGTTTTAAGGAATTCTTTTTGAAGAGGACCACACCTGTTAAGTCAATTTAGAGAAACCCCCTAAATAATTAAATACTTAATCTGTTTATGTGTCATTAAAGTATTGACAGTATATAATCATTATAATGGACCAAATCTTAATAGGGCACAATCTTATACGAGTAGATGTAGACAAATAACAAATATATTTATTTTTGTGACTATTATTATATTATGTTACATAGTCAACATAGGTATAAATAGGCATGCCTTTATACAATGCAGCCCAATGTAGCAACCCAATGCGGAATGACCGCCAAGGGTCCTTGATAAGTATTCTACCAATATATAAAACACCGGTTCACAATATTCATTAAAATTACAAAATTCATTGCATAACTCTGCTACCAGACCAGAGATATTTTGGCTACCACTATAGGTACCTATATGCTGACATAGTATTATTTCAGGTAGTGCTTGAAGCATTTTGCTTTAACGTGCTTATATAAATTATTGAATCAATAAAAGCATAAAATATAGCATTATTATATCATTAAAAAATCGTTTCTATGGCACGTCAGCTAGGAGGCTCAGGGAATCCCAACTGTTTAGAGTCCGTTCATTTACTTCCATATATCTTTTGATACCAAATGGTGACAATGAGCTAAGTATGTCAAGTACCATCTTTCATGAAACATCATGACAATAGATGTCAAAAATAGGTAAGATAAAGTAGGCATGTACATAAGAATTGTAATAGGTGGCATAGCCTTCAAGTAAAATATTAATGATTTGTTAACTGCATTATGTTATATTAATGATAATAAAATCAATAAGATGAGCAGGGAACTTATCTTATTGAGCAAAATTTTTGCTGTATAATTATTAAAGGTTATAACTAGGTTTATAGACAATTAGACACCAAGTGCATCAATTTTGTGATAACCTTACTCATATAAAAGTGTGTGTTGAGTACACACAGAGTATATCAGGATCGAGCATTAATTTACGCTAGGTATATAAACAAGAAACATATTTTTCTCACAACGGTATGCACTGCTTTTTACATTTCAAATAAGCATTGGACACATCAGTGTCTTTTGCAATTTACTAGAACAAAGGTAATCCTTTACCTAAAGAAAAAGTTTTTATCTTTAACAGTCTACATATACTTAAACCTTTAAAAGCGGGCCTAGTCCGCCTAGTGGTTACGATTAGGTTTAATATTTATTTCAGTTAAAGAGTTTTATTTGACAAATAGTTTAAACTAATAAGCGGTAAGCGTAATTTCCACTGAGTGTCATAATCCGTCAAAGATGTGCCACAACTGCCACAAGTGCATAGGCATATTAAACAAAACAAAAAATATATCATTGTAGTCGGGTATATAATGTTTCAAATTAAGCATGGCAATATTTAATTTTTCCCCCTTAGCTGATATGGAGTGCTGTTACATATCAAAATTTTTGCAAACAATGCCAAGTAGTTCAAGGGTAACATAAAAAATAAGCAGATTTAACAGAGAGTAACCAACCAACAGTTGCTTTTATCAAGCAGTTGTTATGGCTTGTGCCAATAGGCAATTGTTTGTCTTTATAAGACAAAAAATTCGTTTTAAATGACTTTATGAATTGACAAATTTGATTCAATGTAAAATTATATTAAGTAGCTATGACCCACAAATACAGTGGTGTGGGCTCCATTACATATCAGCATGGTAAGGGAACCAAATAGTTATGCAATATACTTGCTAATATATGCAGCGCAGAATACTTTTATATAAGATCCATTTAATTTAAGTATTGTTGTAGACTTTCTTAACACTGGTAGTTGTGTCTATATCGAGTCCGACACACCAAACATTAATCAGGCTTTCTGCAGTTGTTGATAGGTACTGTAAATGATACAATTGTAATAACATAATATTAGAGTAGTAGATAATAAATGCATCATGTTCTGTTTATTTTAACACAATTGCTGGATGTTGCTTTGAGTACTATCCAAATACGTGAACCAAGTTCTAACGTAACTCTAACAGTGATGCATTTTTCTCTGCTTAATTAGGCTAAATAATAGCCAGCAGTGCAACAATTGGTAAAATTTAACAACAGCTGGAATAAAACCGAATGAATGTAATAATTATACAGCCTGGATTTTAAGTATGCCTGGAAATTAAGTAGTTGCAAAAAACTCAAGTTTTTAGCATCATATAGAGCCAAAAATAGAGAACACATGGACGCATACAGTCAAATTATTACATCAGTAGAGCCTAGGAAAGCAGAACCACGCATGTTCCACTGCAATGCCATCATTGTTAATTTTTTGCTTTGAGTAGAGCCTAGGATAGCAATACCACAGAAGCATACAGTCTGAGTCTGACTCATAATCCTGGGCAGTAATGTCTTCACTGTTAAATTTTTGCTTCGAGTAAAGCCTAGGAAAGCAGAACCACGCATATTCCGCTGCAATACCATCATTGTTAATTTTTTGCTTTGAGTAGAGCCTAGAATAGCAATACCACAGAAGCATACAGTCTGACTCATAATCCTGGGCAGTAATGTCCTCACTGTTTAAATTTTGCTTCCAGTAGAGCCTAGGATAGCAATACCACAGAAGCATACAGTCTGACTCATAATCCAGGGCAGCAACGTCCTCACTGTTAAATTTTTGCTTCGAGTAGAGCCTAGGATAGCAATACCACAAAAGCATACAGTCTGACACATAATCCAGGGCAGCACGGCATAGCATGTACTGCCTTTATTTTAATTTTTTTTTTACTGGTTTATAAACACAGAGATAGACAATAATGCCATCATTGTAGATTTGTTTCATGGGAGGCTTAGCATAAATAACAGTGCCATAAACGTTGTTGTTATGTTGTGCTTAATACAGCAGGATGCAAAAAATTTTGCTAAGTGATTTGGTTAATATTGTGAGTACCGCCTTGTTCAAATAAATATCCAGCGAGACCACAGCTGTCATAGGTTACATCAAGCATTGCTTTGATCAGTATACCGTGGATGTAAAACTGAATTATGAATAATCAGCCCAGTAGGGTCTTGATATGCATCATGACGGTTCATGCTATAATGATTCCATGCATCTTCATCACAATGATAATTATATCTGTATTTCGTATCCCAAGTATGTAAATGTTGTCATAATTATATCTGTATTTCGTATCCCAAGTATGTAAATTTTGTCAATGTAAATCTCAAGACGCTTTTTCTTAAATATGTACATATTTCTTGTATTTTCATCAAGTGAGACTTAATGATTTACATCATTTTATTAAATAAATTTCTAATTTGGTTGCTCAGTTACATCATATTATGCCATTGTACACTATGTATATGTGTTAAGAAAATTAAATAAGGTAATTGTGTAATACTTGTTCATGAATATAACATATTCTTACTGATTTATTGGACATTGATTTGGTTATTATTATCATTTAAAGTTCCAATTCTATCAGTTTAGTATAACATGGGACTTTTTATGCGTATTCTACATGCATGCCATTATTATTTTATTTTGCATTACTTGCAAGAGACTAATCTAGCACGCCTATGATGGCAGATTATATCAGCGGATAAGTTGATATAAATCTGATAAAATGACAGTTGCCGTCATTAATATGATAACTCTATCCGTTTTTCATTTGACATCTGATAGCGGGATAACTTGACATATTGTCCACTGTACGCACGCATGTTTTTTTGAATGTGTGTGTCTAAAAAAATATCGTTTACACTATGGTTATATCAGTTTTTTCACTTTTGACAGCGCCAGCTGATAACTTGATAATCTATCCTTTTTTGACAGCAAAACTTGTTAACTTTATATAGGTGCTCATCGGACCCCGATAAGAGTTGTCGGGAACTAAAACGTATGAAAATTCTTCTTTTTGTCATTGATTTCTAGTAAGTAGCTGTTTTTTCAGATGTAACAAAAGTTACTTTTTAGAATGATTCTATGCTTACTATGTTATTGTTTTGTAGGAATGGTGGCATTTAATTTTTTTTGGCAGCTGCTGCTGCCGAAGAAAAACAGCAGAGAAAACTCCATTGTAGAGCTTATAGGGATGTCTGTAATCCATTCGATATGCCTGACGAATAGTTTAGCACATATCATCATCCTCCTAGCGTTAAACCCGGCTTTAGCCACGGCTCATTTGAGCCTTGGGTGCGCTTGGCAACCTAATCCCATGAATTGGCGTAGTCATTAATTCTTACGAAAGCGACTCAGAGGAGAAACTAGGCCTTATTAGGATTACGTCCGGTTTCCTCACGATGTTTTGCTTCACCGAAAAGCGACTGGTAAATATCAAATGATATATAGTACGTAAGTTCCGAAGAACACAGTGGTTTGAACCCGAGACCTCCGGATTGAAAGTCGGACGTCTTACCGCCCGGCTTCAGTTTGGCACGTAATTATACAATGAGAGTGACTGAAAACTTCAGATACCCCAAATAATTAATCAGTAGTGATTCTTTAAACAGTTAATAATTGCGAAATATATTCGTATGGTTAGTTCTCCTTGCAGTTTTATTCGATTGTTAACTGTATACATTCGCGAGTACAATACAGCCAAGTACAACCGTATCTAGGTAGATACGGTTGTACTTATCAAAAATCGACATGACACAAAATGTGCGAATGTATACAGTTAACAATCGAATAAAACTGCAAGGAGAACTAACCATACGAATATATTTCGCAATTATTAACTGTTTAAAGAATAACTACTGATTAATTATTTGGGGTATCTGAAGTTTTCAGTAGGTATCTACCTACTGTGCGCACTGTGGAACTCTTTACAGTTTGGACTAGAGCCTGTCTGGAAAAAGAAGTGCCGTAGAATGTATGAGTTATATAAACGACGTACCTGTACCACAAACTCTAACAAGGAAGTATTTTTAGTTTATAAGCAGGCAACTCTTAATTAAAAAGGTTAGGATCGGAAGTAGATATGATGACCATTTTCACAAGCAATTTTACGTGTTTAGCTTAATAAGCGAAAGAATCACCATGAACGATTATTAACTTCTAAGTTTATGAATTTAATATTTAGGTATATTAAATAGGCAGAAAATCACATAAACATCAAATTATTTTTTCATTTTTAATGCCAAGTTTTACTTACATTTAAGCTCAAAACACAGTCAGCGTTTCAGTTTCTGCCATCGTACTCGTATACTATTAATAAAGACACTCTAACATACTACAAGTTGAGCGGTGGTAGTTTGGGGATTGGTGCACAATATGGCAGCACCAACATATCTCATCGAGACAGACTGGATAACAAAAACTATACCACATGGAAAACGAATTTCATCTACAATTCTACATGATTGAAGAATATTGTTATCCGCCCATGCTTCATCCCTTAATCAGGAAAATGGTGTCATGGATCCTGGCCCGACTAAATACGACAAGATATTAGAATTAAATTATTGTTCAAATTCATCATTTTAGGTGCTGTTTAGTGCTCCTAGTCATGGGACTATGGTATGGGAATTTGTGCAGCATAGTTTTCAAGTTATCGTGGTACCGTTGTGGTCGGGCTGGGGTAGGTACAGGATCCTGGCCCGACCACCCCATTCAAAGAAGATTTGGTGAATGCACAAACTAACTAATATTTAGGTGTCATCTAGTGTCTTCAATTCCATGAATGTGTTCCACATAGTAATCACGGTACCTGTACCCCCACCCGACCACAACGTTACCGCGACATGACATTGGCGGCACTAAAAAGCACCTAAAAATGATGAAATTTTGCATTCACCTTATCTCGTTTGAATGATGTGATCGGGCCAGGATCCTGTACCCCCGCCCGACCACAACGGTACTACTATGACTTGAAAACTATGTGGCACAAATTCATCTGACTATAAGCACTAAATAGCCGGATGTTACCCGTGGTACCACGGCTTTTGTACCACGGGGAACCACGGGTATTTTTTTTTCCCCGTAGACCCACTGCACCAAAATGGGTTTATCTTTACGTCAGCAATGTCGACGGAGCCCCGCTGCCGCGGGGCTCCTGTTTCTGTGCGGTTTGGCCTTCGGCCATTAGAAGATAACTAACGAACCTAACCTACCTATAACCGTTCTAGACCTTACTGGGAAAATAGGGGTGGGTCCACGGGGAAAATAATTACCCGTGGTCCCGCTGTGGTACAAAAGCTGTGGTACCACGGGTAATAACCTTAAATAGCACCTAAATATGATGAATTTGTACAATCATTATATTCCAATATCTTGTTGTGGTCGGGCCAGGATCCATGACACGGAAAATGGGACTCAATAACGAGAGCTAAGAAAATGCTAGTCATTCGCGGTAACCGAGCGCAGTGGGTAAGTGGGCGCAATGCGAATATCTTGATCCGATATGATCCGATTGGAGGCGCAAGAGGGGCGAAGCAAATCGGTTTCGATGACTCACTGCGCTGCACAACGTTTCATTAAGAATATTTTTGCAAAAATACAATATTAGTTGCCTCATTTCAAATGCATTTTGGAAAGCCTTGTTATGTGAAAAGTTGCTAGCTCAAAACAGTGAGTCTATTAAATATCAATTGAGTGTATATTTAAGTGTTTGAAAATTTAAAGTTAAAATCGTTGCGCAAATGTAGTGGCGGTAATAAAAAAATTGGCTTTCTTGGGAAAGCGTGCGCGGGTAAATGTGCACATTTTCTGTATGAAAATGACTCAATTACATGACAATTTCAACAGATTTTTAGACTTATTAGTTAATTTTAATTACTTAACTGATAATATTTATAAAATTATTATTTATGGTAACGAAACAAATGCAAACACTTATCCTGAATACGCCTAGGTACTTACCCCGTAATGGTAAGCACATTTACCCGCATTAAGGGTCAAGTATGCGCATTCCGGTTTTTCCTCATTATTTTTATTCTGCTTCAAAAAAAAGCTACTGTTTTGATGATTATTGTCATATATACTCCAATTAGGTAAGTAAAGTTTTTTGAAAAGGTGCATATTATATTTTTTATTGATAGCCGGGGTCTTAAATATTTAGAATATGCAGCTCATTTATTTTTAGCGCTTATTATTTAAGAGAAATCTTTTTTTAAGTGATCGAGTTGACATTTGTGAGGTTTAATGGCTGATAAGCTTAGTGCCTTTGCAAATTCGTCTATACAAAATACGAAAAAAGAACAATGTCAACGCACCTGTCACTCTGTCAAAAGTGTCAAAAATCCTTCAACCAAGCATCAACGTTCAGCGGTTTTGTTTGCTTGTATTTTGGTGTATTCAGTGATCTTTGAAATATTTTCCACGACCCACGACATCAGCACGAACTTCGGACTTTGGATTTTGCCGCTTTCCCCACGACCTTTGCATGATATTTGGACAACGATTGGATCTACTTACGACTACTTTGGCGCTGCTTCTCGGACAACGATTTCACGAAGACCCCAGCGAGCTTTTATCACAAAATGAGCGACTTCGTGCGTGCGGATTCTACAAACTTGCCACACATGGACATGATTATGATTCTAGATTATTTTCATACCAGCGATAAGCATAACGCTCGTGAAATTAGAGGTGTAAAAACACTCCTGTACGTACCAGTGAATTATATTTATATTTTGATAATTGTGTACTTACCTACCTTACGTACTATGTATAAACACAGGAGTTAATTTGTTTTATCATCTTGTATTAGGGCATCAAGAGAGGGTTACGTTGAAAATGCTGTAGGATATGTGGATATTAAAAGGGGAAACACTGAATGTGTTCTCCGGGCCAAAGTTGTTCCAGAGCAAAGATTAAGAAACAAATATTATGTTGTGACTATTGAAATAGATGAAAAAAGCAATGATATAATTGATACAACATGTGACAGTACTAATTGTCCTGCTTCGGCTGGTAAATACTTTGATAACACTTACACTACATATATGTGATTGTGAAAGTTGTGAGAATGCTAATTTGTTCTTATTTTTAGGTGGATGTAAACACCAATTGGCAGTACTGTATTGGTTACTTAATAGAGCAATGGAACCAGCACCTACTTCAGTACAGTGTTATTGGGCTAAACCACGATTAGCCAGTGAAGGCACACAACCAGTGTTTGCGAAAGATATGTTTCCATCAAAAAAAAGAGGAATTGAAGTTGGACCAAGAGATCCTGAGAGACTTAAAGCGTTCTATGAAGAATGCAAGAAAAGAAAAATGGAACACTCAGACTCTCTAATCCTTACAATGTTACCCATGGGCATAACCCTGGGTTATCAAAATATTGCATATTTGATTTAATATTAGAGTTTACAACAAAAACTGATATTTACAGTTATGATAATTTCCATAACAAAATGTCTAATTATCTGACTCAAAGTGTGCGAGATGACATCGAAAAAAGCACCAAAAAGCAGGCAGAGTCCAAGCTATGGCATAGCATAAGACAGGGCAGAATAACAGCCTCCAAAGTATATGAAGCTTGTCATTGTGGCACTCCAGATGGCTCACTGGTTGAGCAAATTCTTGGAGGGTACAAGATATATGACACACAGGCAATGAGAAGGGGTAAGGTACTGGAAAAACCAGTAGTACAAGAAATTGAAAAAAAGTTAGGAGTTATAATTGAAGAATGTGGATTTAATATGATTAACTTATTTTGTGGAGCTTCACCTGATGGTGCAACTAATCATTTTATTATAGAGGTAAAGTGCCCTAGTACGGCAAAAACAACAAAAAACTATATCAGCAACAATAACATAATAAAAGAAAAGTATTTGGCTCAATGTCAACTGCAAATGTTGGCTACAGGACACAAAAAATGTGCGTTTTGCATTGCAGATCCAGATTTTGAAAAAAATAAGGAAATAAAAATTATGTGGATTAAATTTGATGTGGTTTATGCTAATAATTTACTTCAAAAAGCAGAACAATTTTGGAAAGACACTATCTACCCTAAAATATTACGTAATGCACTATCTTAAGTTACTGTCTGGCCTGTACTGTGTAATCATACTTATCATTATCAATAAAATAAATAAGTTTGAAATTCCTTTTTTATTTTAGTTTGAATATAAATTAAGGAATTTATAATTAAAACATTTAATGCCTGATCAACACATTAGGCCAATCTATGGCGCAATATACCTAGAGGCAGTGCGGCCCAGGGGCGCCAGGGCAACAGGGGCGCTCCGGGGCAACGGGCGCTCCGGCTCAGGCCTATAACCGCGAACCACTTCGTTCGAATCGTCTATTTGCATTACTCTCTTTCGAATATGCAAGAGCGATAGAGACGGGAACAACGAATTGTTAATTTTCGAATTTCGCGGTACGCGTCCGGCATAAGTGGTTTTTGTAAGTGCGTAAGTGGGCGAGTTAGGGCCACTCCACACTAGCGTCTTTCGAGCGCAGACGTCGCGCAAGCGCATGCCCAGCGGCGACGCGGCGATGGCGCGACGTCGACATTTCATGCGACTTTTCCTATTTCTAGTTCAAATTTGTTTTTATTTCAACCGCATGTGGATTGATTTTATAATTTTTTTTTTCATTTTATGCTTTATATAAGAAATATAAAGACGTTGGGTTGACGCCACGCAGACGTCGCGTCGCCGCTCGACAAACGTTGCATCGACGCCGCGTCGCCGCTGGGCGGAAGCTCGCGCGACGTTGACGCTCGAAAGACGCTAGTGTGGGGTTGCCCTTTTAGTGTCAAGAAAACCACTGTTGATTGTACACATTTAGGTGTTAGGGCGAAAATAAGAGTACTTCGCAACTAGCCGTAACAGACGGTGAGATCTGGTTCGGGCTGGACCACGGACCTTTTTTCCCTTCCCTCAACTCCCTAACCTTTATTACTTATGCTAGTATTACACATCCCTAAAACGGGCCCTAACGACAAGGACGCCGTTAATTCAAAACAGTAATCTCACAGCACCTGCCATACAAAGTGGTTTACGATGTATAGCAGGAGCTGTCAGATTTACTGTTTTGAATTAAAAATACAATTTTAGAGGAGGTAGATAACAGGGAGAAAAGAGTATACCTCAATAATGTATAACCTATGGACTAAGAGCTGGCCACGTCAGAATCGTCAGATATGACACAATAATGAGAGCAACAAAACCCGTCTGGTAAGATTGCTTTACTATCCTTATTTCTAGATCCGGGCATCTGGCAGCTTTTAATGGGTGGAGGTCAGAGTGACAGACTAGCAAAATAAAAGTAATAACAAAATAGATCAAAACTGTCGAAGTTGTCTCAGTTATAAAGGACAGGGCCTATATTTTAGCATTAGAACTAAAAACATTGCGTATTATTACGGAAACAAAAACAGTAGGCGACGAACTACGAATTACTTTATACGGCGTTTGGCACTACTTTCCCCCAACAGAAACTTTTGGCAATGATATAATGTAATTATATATTTATATAATTTCTCATAAGATTGCATCAAACCCAGAACTCTAGGATTCGTTTTCTTGAAGTGGTTTGCATTCTTTGACCTCCACCACTTTACAGTTGCCAGATGGCCAGATCTAGAAATAAGCATAGTATAGCAAACCGACTAGAAGGATTCGTTGCTCTCATTATTGTGTCATATCTGACGTTGCTAGCTCTCCGTCTACTACTATCATTCGGTGGAGGGAGCGTCACACCTTCATATATAGATTTATTTTAACTTGTGGGCAAGAGGTAATTACTTTAGTGCTTATATAAAATAAAACAAAATTAAAATTACTCAATTTTTATAATATTACCTTGCAGATTAACAAGGGCACATGCGATTAAAACAGCTGCATCTACATATTTAACGTGGTTGTGGTTTATTACAGAGTGAGCCTTCAAAAACGCGAATTCCCTCAATCTCCTTATGACACGTTCCACGTGTATCATCAAGCTTGCTATTATTTTAGTTTGAATCACTTCTTTTTTGGTAGGGGTTTCCTTTGAAGAAACACTTGGAGGCCGTAAAAGTTTAGCGTGTCGTTGTGCCAGGAGAGTGTCAATGCCTTTAAAGCCTCGGTCGGCCAAAACCACAGCCCCTGGAGGAAGAATTTCCAAAAAGCCACTACGTTCAGTAATAGCTTGGTCGGAAATCCTTCCTCCCATGCCTTTAGATATAAAACATATAAAGCCGTTTGGACAACATGCAACCAAATATTTTAAAGTGTTGCACGATTTGTATGACGACCAGGAGCTTGACTGTGTAATAGTGTTTGAAGCTTTTTCGATGTGAATCTCAAAGCAGTCTATGATGCACTGTATGTTTGCATACCTGACTTTAAAAACAGGCGGCAAAGTTCTTTTTATGGTCAGAGGATCTGGCAGGTATATGAACATCTGCAAGAAAGTTGCCAGTTTAGGCAGAGCTGTTCGTAAAACCTCTTGTATTGTTACTGCACATAATTGGAAATGGTGACTCATTCTCAGGATAGTGTCATTTTGTTTTAACTTAAATAACGCGATGATCACGTGCAGCAGTCGCAGATTGCATTCCTTTGATAAAAAGTAAATAAGCCAATAATATGGTTCAGGAACACCAATATACATTTTTGGGTGATCCTCGATCATTTTCAAAATATGTGTACGTCCTGACATATCTTTTGTATCCGTTATGGTATGTCTAGCTGTGCTTGATGATGATGGACTAGAGAGTTCGTACAAGGACGGTGTCGGCGAACTTGCAGTGGTTGATGAAAATGATGAAGACTGGCTTGGCATTATTTTTTCAGCTACATATGTGGCTTTGAAATTAGCCGAACAGCCTACACTTTTTACAGTAGGTTTCACCAGAACAGTTTTGTTTGAACACTGCATTTGGGTCTGAGTCAATGAATCAATCTGAAAAATTAAACATAATAAATTTTCTCAAACATATTTTAACAGTTCAAAGGGTTAATAAGAGGCCTGATTACTGATTACCCCGATAGAGGGTTATTTAATAACTGAAATGTTTTTTTTCCCATACATGCGTGCAAATGTTGCCGTTATGTTAGTGATAATAGGCTCGGAAGCATCATGTTTTGGGTGCCTTAGTGACACTTGATATGAAAAGGATTTTTGCTTGGCGGTCAGAGGGTTAAGGCTCCGTCAAACTGGCGCGTTATGCGAGCGGAGTTTGATCACGCGTGGTCCGCGCTTGAAAACAGCGCCCCACCGTAATGATTGCCCCTCGAAAGAGCGATGAGCGCGGGTTGCGAGCACCCCACTCACAAAACGCACCAGTTTGATGAAGCCTTAACCCTCTGACCGCCAAGCATCGTACGGAAAAATAGGAGTGGAGATTTCTAGTGTTTCGCACCTGACAGAAAAATCAGGAAGCTTAGTCTGTAAGCATGTTTATGTCTATAAACATCTCAGGATTCTCAGGATTTCGACTACAGAAAAATAAAAGTTTTGTGTTTTCACAACACCTATCAAAATAATAAATCAGTCCAGGATGTTAAATAAATAAATAAATGTTACAGACAATCTTACTCGTACACAAATCTATCTAGTCCCACAGTAAGCTCAATAAGGCTTGTATTGTGAGTACTAGACGACAGACGACGATATATATAATAGATAGATCTAGATAGGTAAATACTTAAATAAATAGCAAATATCCATAAGTTAAGAAAAATTTCAGTGTACACAAATAAATGCCCTGACCAGGATTCGAACCTGGGACCTCCTGCTTCATAGGCAGGACAAGGTCACTACCACCTAGGCTACCTGTTTGTCTTATACCAAAGACAACTTGACTTCTTTAAAGCGTAAAATCAATAGTCACCTGAATAGCTACTACTGTAAATTATAATTTATATTATAATCTTTAATTAATAAAAAAAAAAATATAATTTTTATAACATCAACATTAAACTAAATGTATTTTAAACCGCATATACAAGTGTGTTGGCGGCAAATGTGAGCTTAAATTAGTTTTTTTTCATCATGTGGTTTGTTGCAAACTACTAGTTACTGTAAAATATGATAATTTACATATTTTATTAAGTCCCATATGAGTGTGTTGTCGTTAGCTGTTAGCTTGTATGTACAATAAATAAATAAATAAAGAGCTGTAATGCTATATTCTTATATGTAGTAAAGCACTATTGGTTAAATGCTCAACTGCAGCGCCTGCCAGTTGGCTATTTAGCAGACTAGTTTAACAGTAACACATCAAATAGTATGAAAAATTGAACCTATTAAAATTTTATTTTTTGTTGCAACAAGCATAATCATTGCTTTTAGTCCCCCGTGACAATCTTAATACCACTCTCAATAATACAAAGGAAATACTTTTTTTTATTACCTTTGAAATTTGGGCGCTTCCTTGCTGTAAAAACTGCATTGACGTTGCAGGCAGATCTTTTAAGTTATCATCAATCAGCATCTCCTAAAAATAAATAAATAACAAGTGAGTAACAGAGTCACTGACATACTCGTATTGTATCGGTTTTGTATGGAGGGTTGGCCAGCTGGGATGATGGGCCCCATACAAAAAAAAATGTATAATAAAATCTATTAATTTTTGTACAGTACCCACCATAGAAGCCCTAATGAGCTTACTGTGGGACTAGGTAGATTTGTGTAAGATTGTCCCATATTATTAATTTATATATGTGGAACTTAAGCTATCACTTATATTATAAGGAAACACAACAAAAATTCCTCTTATATAGAGAAAACTACCAGCTTCTGGAAATGCAAGTCGGACATAGGCAATAGTCATCTAGATTAATAAATATAACAAATGGTTTTTCTACAGACCCAAGCATCACCTAAAAAAGAAAGCTTCCGATAAGTTTATCAAATTATAATATATTTGTGTAAGTATATTAGCGTTTATGTTACGTTTCAGCTACTATTAGTGTAGTGTTTGTTTAAGTGACATATTATCTGTTTTTGTATAATGCTTGCACTTACAACCATATCTGTTTATCCCAATGGCTTGCTGGTAGAGACTGCCTTTAGACATTAAGTCCACTATTTGTGCTTTATACTTATATAATATTTTGCAATAAAGTTAAAATAAATTAATTAATATAGCTGGTAGCCTGGCAGTAATACACCTGACTTTCAATCCGGCTTGCCAGAGTATTTTGGAAATGAGCGAAGAAACACATTGTGAGGAAGCCAGACTTAATCTCAATAAAACCTAGTTTCCTCTCTGGGTTGGAAGGTCCAATGGCAACTCTTTCTTAAAAACTTGTGCCTACATGAATTCCCGGGAAGTTGCCAAGGGGACCCCGCTCAATGGAGGCCAAGCAAGTCAGGAAAAATGCTAGGAAGATGATACATATACAGAGCCATATCGTTTCCAGATAGGTATAACCGGTCTGTTTAAGCGACAAATGGCTTATATAAATGATTATATATTGATACAGACCATATTAAAAAATATCAGTTATTAATACTTTGCCAAGATGAAACTTACATTCTCATCATATGTTTTGGTTAAAATCAAGTTTGCTGTCTTTTTCAGGTGTAACTTGCCAGATTTGCTTTTGTAGCAGTCTTCCTCAACCTAAAATGAATTTAAAACATTGTTTATGTAAATAAATGTGTTAATTAGAATCCAGTTGTATATAAATATTTATTAGGTATATACATTTTTTCACAACCAAAATAATAATGCTTCTAAGGGAGTCATTTCAGAAAAAAGATATCTCTTCATAGCTACTAAAAACGACCCATACTAAACACAGTAAAATACTCACATTGAAATGTTCCTCACATACATATAAGTTCCGTTTTGGGCAATTCATATCCAAAGCTTGACACCACGTTGCTTGTAAAGACTTTGGTATACTCAAGTATACTGAGTTTGGAAAGTCTCGTCTGTACTTCTTACAAGAAGGTACAAAGCACTGCAGTGCATCTCTGTAATACTGCATTTCCGCTTGAGCGCGTTCAGGATCATCTAAATCCATCGTATAGATACTGTGATCCAAATTTACTCGTGTAGCAGTCCAAAAGCCAAGGCAAGAGTCGTTAAGCCAAAAAAACGTTATCCAAGCAGAAGTGCCCAAGTAGTCGTAAGTAGATCCAATCCGTGTCCAAATATCATGCAAAGGTCGTGGGAAAAGCGGCAAAATCCAAAGTCCGTTCGTGCTGGGGTCGTGGGTCGTGGAAAAATTGGAAAATATTTCGAATATCACTAGATACCATCTGAATACACCAAAATGCAAGCAAACAAAACCGTTGGTTGGGCGTTGAAGCTTGATTGAAGTTTGAAGTTTATACTTTTTGAATTTTGACAGTGACAGACGGGCACGATTGACATTTTTTTCTTTTCGTTTTTTGCATAGACAAAGGCACTAAGCTTGTCAGCCATTAAACCTCACAAATGTCAACTCGATCACTTAAAAACAGATTTCTCTTAAATAATAAGCGCTAAAAATAAATGAGCTGCATATTCTAAATATTTAAGACCCCGGCTATCAATAAAAAATATAATATGCACCTTTTCAAAAAACTTTACTTACCTAATTGTTCTTCTAATACTATTTTTTTTGTGAGGTATGAAGTCAAAGACAAGAGTGCGCATAGTTACCCTGAATGGCTCTATCCTTATTTTTAGATCCTGGCTTCTGTCAGTTATTCATCGGTGGAGGCTTAGATAAATAAGTAACTAAGCGTATTAATCTCTCTCTTTCGCATTATTTTTTATACTTAGGTATGTTAAAATAAATATATAGGCCCTGTCCGCTATGAAAGAGGCACCTTTTTAACTACTTTGATGTTCCTTTTTCCCAACAGATTTACTGTCGCGTAACTCTAACCTTCACCGATGATTAGCTACCAGTTGCCTGCTGTGGCTGTGCAGATGGATAGACGCACGGACGGATGGACGGACAGGTAGACAGACAGACAACCCTCCACGCCATGATTCTATAAGGGTTCCGTTTTTTCGTTTTGAAATACGGAACCCTAAAAAGAACGATTATACTGACGCAGGCACGGACATATAGAGAGACAGACAGATATCCAAGACATGATCTTATAAGGGTTTTTTGCTTTTCAGATACGGAACCCTAAAACAACATACAGCCAATTCCTTCTTTTATAATTTTGAAGTCTGAAAACTACCTATATGGAAAATCTTGCCTTCATTCGGTATATAAACGTGCATACCTACATATCTTATATATAGTTCTACTGTTGATATTTGATATTTCCTTATAGACGTTACATAGAGTCGCACAGACAACCACACAGTCTAAACCGTTCATTATTGAAAACATCACCGACAAAAATTCATCCTTTATTTTTCACTTCTATTCCCATAGAATTCGGTTAGTCGCTACATGTGAAAAAAAAAATGTATTACAATATATTACATAGGTAGCAATACTTTTATTTACATCAAAATAAATAAAAAGGACAAACAACTGAACAGAAAACTATGCTAATCCTACGGTTCTTGAGATGGGAAAGAAAACCCCGCTATAAGTCGAACGCAAGGACAGACGGACGGACAGACAGACATCAAGAGCTTAAAAATATTGTAAATAGAAGTGACTTTTCATTTATTGCTCTTTGATTATGGAACTCTAAATAACGAACAAACATTATTTATTTCTATTCTGTTTACATGAAACGGTCATCATTTTCCGGAAAGTTCGGCTGACATCACTCTAACCTTCACCGATGATTAGCTACCAGTTGCCTGGATCTAGTCATAAGGATAGTAATAGCTAACTAATAAGAGGAGTTTCACCGTTCTCGTTATTTTGTCACAATTTTCACACTCTTAGTCTATTATTTTAATAAAGACGATGTGACGTGGAAGTTTTGTGCAAATTGTGCTAAGTGTGCCCAAATTGTACGTTTTAACAGTGGATTTATATATAAATAAAAGACAAGAGAAAATAATGCGCATATTTGGCACAGCTCGCCCAAAACTTGAGGTAGGTACATATTCAATTATTCACATCATCTTTCAGAAATAAAATTTATTGATTAGAACCTAATGATCCTCCTAATACGTGGGTGCTGCAGATATCCTCAAGTATTTTTTTAACAGCAAATACCATGTTTTAGGGACAAAGTAAAATTATTTAATAATATTAAATGCTGTGTTTAGTGTCTATGAAGGCTCTCGGCTTGGCGTATTTTCTTGACACGGAACTGTGGTTTTTGGCGTTTTACACACGAAGACACGAAGTTGCGTGATGAATCTTTAACTCTTACATATAGATAGAGTTGCTTTTTAATTTTCAGGTACTTAAGTAATTCTGAAAAAATAATGTTTTTTATTCCATTTACTTGTGGCAATTATCAAAATATTTACCACTCAATCTAAGCATGTGTCGATACGGTTTTTTTTTTCAGGAAAAAGCAGTGCAATATTCGCACTAATATGGTAACAAATAAATAAGTAGGTAACAAATAAATAAAAGAAACAACGCTATCAGCACCGCTTTCTCATGACTTGTAAAGAACCGACTGATAGAATAAAAATATTACTAAAATATTTTGGTAATCCAATCGTTATGTCGTAGGATATGAACTAAATAAATCAAAGAATGAGCACCACAGTCCGTCTAGAAAATTTGCCGTATTAGTTAGTTACTATGCGACAATACAAACATACTTACATAAATACTCACGAAAATCATAACCTTCCTTCGGCGGTCGGACAAAAAGGTGGGACGGACAGACGAATAGACAGACAGACAGACTTACACGACATGACTTTTTTTTCTTTTTGAGATATGGATTTGGAACCTTAAAAACGGACACCGGACGAACGGACGGACAGTTAGACATCTACTATATGATTCTATAAAAAAAGAACGGACAGACGGACAGACGGGCAGACGGACGGGACGGACGGACAGACCTGCAGATGGACGGACGGACGGACGGGCAGACAGACATCCACTACATGATCCTATAAAAAAAGAACGGGCAGACGGACGGACGGACGGACAGGTGGGCAGATGGATAGACGCACGGACGGATGGACGGACAGGTAGACAGACAGACAACCCTCCACGCCATGATTCTATAAGGGTTCCGTTTTTTCGTTTTGAAATACGGAACCCTAAAAAGAACGATTATACTGACGCAGGCACGAACATATAGAGAGACAGACAGATATCCAAGACATGATCTTATAAGGGTTTTTTGCTTTTCAGATACGGAACCCTAAAACAACATACAGCCAATTCCTTCTTTTATAATTTTGAAGTCTGAAAACTACCTATATGGAAAATCTTGCCTTCATTCGGTATATAAACGTGCATACCTACATATCTTATATATAGTTCTACTGTTGATATTTGATATTTCCTTATAGACGTTACATAGAGTCGCACAGACAACCACACAGTCTAAACCATTCATTATTGAAAACATCACCGACAAAAATTCATCCTTTATTTTTCACTTCTATTCCCATAGAATTCGGTTAGTCGCTACATGTGAAAAAAAAAATGTATTACAATATATTACATAGGTAGCAATACTTTTATTTACATCAAAATAAATAAAAAGGACAAACAACTGAACAGAAAACTATGCTAATCCTACGGTTCTTGAGATGGGAAAGAAAACCCCGCTATAAGTCGAACGCAAGGACAGACGGACGGACAGACAGACATCAAGAGCTTAAAAATATTGTAAATAGAAGTGACTTTTCATTTATTGCTCTTTGATTATGGAACTCGAAATAACGACCAAACATTATTTATTTCTATTCTGTTTACATGAAACGGTCATCATTTTCCGGAAAGTTCGGCTGACATCACGGATTGCATTTCCTACGATGCAGAGTAGCATAAACTAAAATGCACTAGACGTTTTGATTGCTCGCATGATGTGTACAAGTATAGTAATTTTCAAGAGAATTTAAAATTAGTTAGGTCTGCATTTCACTACTTACTACCAGCTTGTTTACTCACTTTAATTAACATATTGCTTACTTTTCCTTTTTTTTACGACACTTTAGTTGCATTCTAGTAGCCATAGCCTGAAGAAGTTTACAGTTTTTCGTGCGATAGTCTGAAAATGAAAAGAAGATGAGAGAAAAAAATATCAAGTATCGGTATCAAGCAAAACCGTAATAAGAAAGATACTTAACCAAAAAACTAATATAAAAAACGCATAAGAAGCCTATTCTAGCCTGTTGATGGCTGTCGATATCAGAGAGCTCAGAGAGGAAAACACATTGCTCGAGGAACCGATGACTTTGGAGGCGTCTTCTTATAATGCTTCTTGTAATATTATCTACATTTACTTACCCTCATATCCGGATTGTTTTATTTTATTTCTTGCTATTTTACTTATTTTGGGTACAAGTATTACTGGTATTTTGCTTGGTGCCGAATTATAAATATAAATCTCTAAAGAATAAAAAGCACGTCAGATAAAAATATGACATTAATTATTATCTTTTTACTTTTGTCATTATTGACAAGTACGAAAGCAATCGTGCTAAACCTTAGAGAATTCAACCCGGATGGAGTAGCCATGTCTGTCATTTCCGATACAATAAGTTCGCCGATTTTTGCGGGGGAGGGGAACGTCAAATGTATGGCTATTCGTACGTAACGTACAAATACTACGTCAGATAAACGCCAGTCCATACATGTGTATGACCACTGGTTATATGTTTTCGGCAGACGGGAACGCCTATCAATAGGAGTCGCTATTGTTGGTTGGTTGGTTGAATTCTCAAAGTGCTAAACCCACGGACCAAGAGAGAAACCGGAGATTACTCTATTTCCCTAACGTTGAACCTTTTTACCGAGCACTACTACTATGACTAGTAATAAGTAGTAAAAACGGTCTGATAGAGAGCATAATGTGGGGGCGGTGTCTCACTCACACTTGTTACAAAATTGTCACATTTGACACATATTGACATTTTGATTGTCTGATGACGTCATTACCTCCTTAGTCAAAACGAGACACAGTCCCCATCATAACTCTCTCTTTCGGCCTCGCTTTGTGACCGAAGGGTAATACTCCAGTTTAAAATGATAACTTCATGGCTAAACCATGCATTGATGGTATTATCTCGGCCGCACGTTTTTCTCGGAGCTCGGGGTCTGCTACAGAACCTAATCCTAAGATTTGGCATACACACCAGTTTTTACAAAGATACAGACCTTTCAACCCTGACGGGAAACTAGGGTTTGTTGGGATTAGGTTCGACATTCCTAGAATGTATTTCTTATAAACTTATTTAGATACTAGCTGTGCCCGCGGCTCCGCCCGCGTGGAATTCGGTCTGTGTCAGTAAGCGGCTAATTCACCCCTAATTTCTCTCCCGCTACCCTGGAGGCGGAACTTGAAGTAAAGTTGACAGATGGATTTATCCTATTAATTTTTATTGGCATGATTTAAACGACATAGAATAGTAGGTGTATATCGGACGATACAGGACCACTTTTGTATTTATATGTTCATGTCCACGGCAAATATCATCCAAATCGATCCTCCCGTCAAATCAGTCTAAGCATGAAAGGTAAAAACAGGGGCGGTTGAAATGTTTTTTTTTATTTGAGGAATTAGTAATCCTTAAGGGGTGATTTCCGGGATAACAATGCAAAAAAAACCGGCCAAGAGCATATCGGGCGATGCTCAGTGTAGTTTGTAGTTACGAAACATCCGTTCAAACGGTCGTTTATTAAGGGATATTTGGCGGCGCTTACGTCAGTCTACTATCCGGCACATCCTTTCACTATGCGATTTTGACTGATAATTCAAAAACGGCTGAACCGATTTTATTCAATATAGTTTTTATTGAAAGTTCTTATCAGGCCTTACCAAATTTCAGCTTTCTAGTGCGAACAGTAACTGAGCTAGACCGTGGACAGACGGACGGACATGGCGAAACTATAAGGGTACCTAGTTGACTACGGAACCCTAAAAAGAGATAAATAGTAGTTTATGTAACTGTTACGTAATAAGGCCTAATTATATACAGAAGGATACACTGCTTTACCTACACACATATTATTAAAAATCCACTGAAACCATGCGTGCCGGCGGTCGGGGGGGGGGGGGGGGGGGGGCGGATTTTGATTACGTTACCGTAGGTAATGAATTTAATTTTCATACGTTTTTACCACACTGTCACAGATAATACACTGATGTTACGTTACTGGTTGCAATAATTGTGGTAATTACATACTTCAAGGTAAGCACATTACAATGCACTAATGAACGTCAGAGAAAAATAAAATACGTGAGTGTCGAGGAACACTCTGTTGGAACGAAGTTATGTTATTTAATTTTATTTCATTTTTGACGTTTTCGTAAATTTTGTGGTTTTAATTTTTTTTGTATTTTTATGAAATTTTTAAAATTTTTGAAATTTTTGAAACTGGAAATTTTTGAAATTTTTGAAACTTGAAATTTTTGAAATTTATGAAATTTTTGAAATTTATGAAATTTTTGAAATTTATGAAATTTTTGAAATTTATGAAATTTATGAAATTTTTGAAATTTAGAAATTTTGCCATTTTTGACATTTTTTACTTTTAGGTTCTCGACTTTTTTCACTTTTATCACTTTGTCACTTCTCACTTTCACTACAATTCACTTCACTTCACTTTATTCTTTTTTATATATTTTTTATTTCATTCCATTTTACATGTTTCTCAATCGTATGGGTGTCGCGTTTTCGTGACGTGACGCTTTTTCGTGACGGTCACGTGACTTTTTTTCACCTAGCCGCGAACCGTCCAATAAGGAACTTGGTTCAAAACTACCATCGGTTCTAACCCTACACCTCTGGCCCAAGAAGTATTATGACCGAAAAGATACTCGACGGGACTTATTTTTTTCAAAACAGTAATACATTATTAGATCTTAAAGATACAAAATAATGCGTAGGTAGTTCTTCAAGAAGACATATCAAAACAGCTTGAGAGACAGATAATGTACCTATTGTTTAATTATAAAGAAAAATAATCTGACTGCTTCACAAAACGTTTGATATGTTTTCCTACCTAAACGGTGTCCTATAAATGTTGTAGTAGTTTTTTGGTTTGGGCCATGCATCTTTGTCCATCATATATAATACTCGAACCTGCAATAACCCTTTGACATTCATGACATTTTCAAACATTTCTCAAGAGCGGGTAAAGGTAAATTTAAAGCATCGACGGGTAACATGTTATAAATATGAACACCTTGACCAAAAAATTACAAATTATTTAAATACCAAATTTCATCTAAATACAGACAGCGGTTTATTGGTTGTTTCTTCCCCATGTAAACTTTCACCCCTTTTGTATCCGTTTAAAGGATAATTTCCGAGATAAAACTATTTTATTTCCTTTTTTAATTAATTATCTCCATACCAAATTTTATCTAAATCGATTCTGCGGTTAATAATCCCTATACAAATTTCCAACTCTCTTTTCACCCCCTTAGGGTTGATTTTCGGAGTGAAAACTATCATTTGTCCTTTCTTGAGACCCATACTATACCAAATTTCATCTTTATCAGTTCAGCGATTAAAAAATCGTCATACCAACTTCCAACCCCCTTTTCGGGGTGAAAGGGTTTATTTTCGGGATGAAAACTATTTTGTCGTTTCTCGGGACTCAAATTATCTGCATACTAATTTCTATTAAAAAATCTCCATACAAACTTTCAACCCCCTTTTCACCCACTCCAGGGTTGATTTTCGGGATGAAAACTATTCTTTGTCCTTTCCCGGAACTCAAACTATCTCTACACAAAATTTCATCAAAATCCGTTCAGCCGTTTTCACGTGATAGATAGTTTTTATTGAAAGTACCTTTCAGGCTTCACTTCCATTATTTTTTTCTATTTTTTTGGACCTACGGTTCTAAAGTAAGGTGGGGGGGGGGGAGGCTCAAGATGAAACTATCCTTTGTCCTTTCTCGAGACCCATACTATCTCTATACCAATTTTCATCTAAATCTGTTCAGCGGGAAAAAAATCCTCATACCAACTTCCAACCCCCTTTTCACCCCCACAAGGGTTTGAAAACTATCCTATGACGTTTCTCGAGACTCAAATTGTCTCCATACTCATTTCTATCTAAATCGTTTCAGCGGTTAAAAATTTTCCATACAAACTTTCAACCCCATTTTCACCCCCACCAGGGTTGATTTTCGGGATTAAAACTATATATTATCCTTTCCCGGGACTCAAAATATCTCTATACAAAATTTCATCGAAATCCGTTCAGCCGTTTTCACGTGATGCGCGGTCAAATAAACAGACAAACAGATAAACAGACAAACAGATAAACAGACAAACAGATAAACAGACAAAAATTCTAAAAATTGTTGGAACGTGTTCTGTTATCGATTCTAAGTATCCCCAGCCAACTTTTTTTCGATTATCTACCATGTACAGACTTTCGACCCTCTTCAGCTTTATTATATGTATATATTTAGATATGATATTATACACAGGAAATGTATTTCTTCACTGACTTGTAAATATCAAATGACTTGTGGTCACAACATATTATTTTGAACATTATCGGTTTAGCCATTTTTGAGTTATCTGCAAAAAACATCTTCCCCTCCATTATGTGTGGTCCGACACGCACTTGGCCGGTTTTTTATACATATTAAAGATTAAAGCATTACTTTTTAGAGTATGACTACACATGGACTAGACTATCTAAAAGAAGTTAGTACTCCTTAAAGTCTTAACCTATTTTATGGGTTTTAAAAAGCTAGTCGTAGACAATCATATACACTGTGGTACACACACACTACTGAACCATGTCGGCAACTAGCCGACAACTTGACATATTGTCATGTTATCTGGCTATCAGCTAATAACTTGATAACTTGTCAGTTTATCATTTTATCAAATTATCCGCTGTCAGTGACCATCATAAGCCTGTAGGATTATTTAAGGGTTTATTACTCATTGAGCCTTTTTATGTTTTATTTGTACTTTTATATTATGTGACGGATATATGTACTACACTAAGATGTTGATGTTAACTCTCATAGAAAGTCACTTTCGTTTACGGTTCAACCAACATAACCTTAAAGTATAATCGACAAGAGAAGGTTACCTCTTTGACGTAATTTGTTTTACATAGTCCACCGTCTTGACATCATTCAAACCTTTAATAGTACATTCACAGTCGAAATTGCAGCTACTTTTGCTTATTTCGGCGTTTTCTTTCGTCGGCGTCGGCGTCCTTTGTCGGCATCTCCAATGTTTTCGTAATGCATTTTTCTTGCAATAAGTTAACTAGGAACCTGAAACACACTTTCCACCACTTCATAGGCTATATTTAAGCAGCAATGCATTTTGATTTTCAACTTTCAATCTGAAATTCATTTAAAATATGAACAAAAGGAAGAACTATAGCGCGTGACGTTAGGGCGATAGCACGAAGATGAGAGTTTGGCGCGTAGGAGTTGACAGTGACGTGTGTCACTTGACGTATTGGAGTTGTATTTCTAAGTGTTATTTTTTTTAGGAGTCTTTACAGCTCTAAACATATCGTGACAAAAAGGGCGTAAGCGACGAGCTACTACAAGTTATTATAATATGAAGGAATCACAAAGCGAAGTATAATATGTATGACAATCTTACACAAATCGACCTAGGCCCACAGTAAGCTCAATAAGGCTTGTGTTATGGGTACTAGACGACGATATATATAATACATAAATATGGATAAGTGCTTAAATACATAGAAACCATCCATAACTCAGGAACAAATATCTGTGATAAACACACAAATAAATGCCCTGACCAGGATTCGAACCTGGGACCTCCTGCTTCGTAGGCAGGGTCACTACCGACTGGGCTAGGAGGGCGTATATTATCTGGATAATACTGATATTTCGAATAGTTTCCACACAAATTGCTATTCGAAATATCCGGATTGCAAGCCCAATACTTCGTTTTTTAACCGACTTCAAGATTTGAAAAGAGGAGTTTCTCAATTCGGCGTGTATGTTTTTTTTTTTTTTTTTTTTTTTGTTTTTTTTTTATGTTTGTTACTCCATAACTCCGTCATGTCTGAACCGATTTTGAAAATTCTTTTTTTGATTGTAAGTATATATATACAGATTGGTCCCGTTTTTGTCAAAACGCAGTTCTGATGATGGGATCCATGAGGAATCGAGGGAACTCCTCAAATCTTAAAGGCATACATATAGTGATTTTTATATTTTTATCAACAAAACCATCATTTTCATTCAAAACAGTGACATTGGATGAACTAGAACTGCTGATGATGATCAGAACGGAACTCTTCAACGACGCATAGTTCACGTTTGGCGATTCGT
The DNA here is from genome assembly GCA_947086415.1 of Pammene aurita. Lineage (NCBI taxonomy): Eukaryota > Metazoa > Arthropoda > Insecta > Lepidoptera > Tortricidae > Pammene > Pammene aurita. The sequence goes on from OX352302.1 coordinate 14,851,200, forward strand.
CCTCTTCGCTGTGTTTGTTTAGCAAGTTTAATTGTCAGAACAAATGTTCGTCCAGCTCAAGTTCTGATGATGGGATAAATGAAGAATCAAGGGAACTCCTCAAATCTTAAGGGCTTACACATAGTGACTTTTGTATTTTTATCAACAAATCAAGCATTTTCATTCAAAAGAGTGACATTTGATGAAGTGGAACTGTTGATGATGAACAGAACGGAACTCTTCAACGACGCATAGTTCATGTTTGGCGATTCTTCCTCTTCGCTATGTTTGTTAAGCAAGTTAGATTGTCAGGACCAATTTTCGTCAAGCTCAAGTTCTGATGATGAGTTCCACGAGGAATCGAGGGAATTCCTCAAATCTTAAAGGCATACATAAAGTGACTTTTGTATTTTTATCAACAAATCAAGCATTTTCATTCAAAAGAGTGACATTTGATGAAGTGGAACTGTTGATGATAATCAGAACGGAACTCTTCAACGACGCATAGTTCACGTTTGGCGATTGGTCCTCTCCGCTGCGTTTTTTAAGCAAGTTATTTCATTGTATGGAATCTAAGTGCACCATCTATCTACAATAATCCTTCACCGGCTACCCCCATTGAAGTCGGTTTTTTTTTCTTAAAAATTTTTTGAGATTAGAAATTGAGTAAACATAGAAACAGTAGTTGCCAACCAGTTCTAAATGTTCAATTTAGAACTGGTTGGTGCAATTTAAACACACTGTAAGCACACCAACAAACGGTTACTTAACATGATTAAGAGTTTACATTTGTGAATAAATAATAACAAGTTGCAGATTAAATAATCCAACACAACAATAATAAACACAATTTCGTTTTGATTGTCACGTTAAGAGATACGTGAAAATTTAAAAACTGACAGTGACGCATGAACGTTCTAAAATGGAAACTTTAACGTCTAGTTTTTTATCAATATTCACGAAAATTATTTAATTGACAATCATCCGGTCTATTACAGTAAAACGTCCCACTTTGTACTTTCCATATTTGCGCTTATTTGTCTTATTATAAGTTATTATTTCACAAAAAAATACCCTGGAATGCTCTTGGTGCTAGAGACCTTATTTACGTACATACTTACATGAACGGTATGAACACGGCCGCGTTGTTCCAAAACTTTTCAACTCATTAACCCGTGTCTTTGTGCCACGACGCCAAGTTTCAGAAGGCTGGGCGTACCTATCTTACCTGTTATTTATAAACGTTCACTAGTATAATAACGTTGGCCACCAAGGG